>OZ035935.1:0-1200000 GCA_964034925.1 Tricholoma hemisulphureum | reverse complement strand
TTGGCAAGACAGTGGATGTAGTAGGCATGGGGAGGGTGTAGGCAGGGGATGTGCCCCATTAGCACCTGAGCACCCTGTGAGCAAGTGCTTGCAGTAGTGTATGTTGGGTGCTGGGCACTCACCCCTCCCTCACCCCATCCCCATCATTGCCTCCCCTTCCCATTGTTGTCCTGGTGGCATTGGTGCTGGTTGTCATTGTACTGCACCAGCATTCCTCCCTACAAGCAGTAGCTCATAGCAGAGGGGTCTGGTGCTGTGGGCAGCATCATCATCTCCCCCTCCCCCTCATCCCTGTCATCATCCTGGCCCACATTAGCAGCATTGATGCTGATGCCATTGTCATTGGTGACGGTGTCATGGTTGTCCCACCCTGTCATTGTGACAGGCTGCACCTGGGATCCACCCTACAAGCAGTTGCTCATAGGCATGGGGGCAGGTGCCATGTTGTCCATATTGGCTTGGTGGGTGTGGATGGCATTGGTAGTGTTTGAAGGTCCAGTCCATTGAACTGGAAAAAAACCAAAACTGAACTGGACTGAACTGTGGTCTGGTTACTTTTCTAGTTGCAGTTGCCTCACATTCCTTAGTGAACCAATTGCAGTTACCCAGATTGTATGTATATCAAAGACCGGTTCAGAACTGGTTAGAACCGGTCACAACCCCTCTGAACCCTGACCTGTATAAGTCAGATAAGTATATCTAGTACAAGGTAAATAAAATCTATATAGGCCAGATAACTAAATATATTATACAGTAAATAAACTCTACATAAAGTGGGGCATGCCCAAGGGAAAGGAGCACAAAAGCAAGGGGTTTATATATGTTGAGGCTGCACACAGACCATTTGGTCATGTTTGTGCTGCTAAAAAATAAAGTGGCCACAACAATGCCATGTCTACCTTAAACCACAACCACCACCAATGGCACTCCTTCCACCACAACACTCCCCCAGCCATGACAGTGCCACGGTCCACCTCCCACCAACACGGCCACCTCCCACCACAATGCTCCCCCACCCACAATGGCCGCCTCCCTCCATGATGCTCCCCCAGCCACAACAGTGCCATGTCACACCAATGACAGCCGCCACCTCCCACCATGATGCTCCCCCACCCATGACGGCTGCCACCTCCCACCACAATGATGCCACATCACCCCAATGATGCCTGCCTCCCACTATGACATCCCCCCCACCCACAATGGCTGCCACCTCCCACCCACAATGCTTATGATGCGATGCTGCCCCTCCAATGACAGACGGGCCCCCCCTCCATGATTCTAGATGCCAGTGGTGCCCCTCCTGCCCTCAATGACACTGATTACAGCTGATCCCCCCCCTCCCTTCATTCTGACCACCTCCCCCATACTAACCAACCCTTACAGATTTATTTTTATGTGTCTTAGTTCTTTTTTAATTACCTACAATGCCTGCTTGCAGGCCCCTGCCTGTAAGGGGTTTTAACTAAGTTTAAGTAATTTAGTTAGATTATACTGAGTTTAGCCTGATGTGACCAGTTTAGACTGACACGAGTCAGTCCACAACTGGTTGTGGCTGGACCCAGTCATAACTGGTTGTAGGACTGAACCAGTTTTGTGTGGTCTGGTCCAGTTGTATATAGTTCTTTAATATGAATGAACCGGTTTTGGTCCTGGTTCATCCCAAAAAGGGAAAAAAAACAGGACCAAACCGGACCTTCAAACACTAGGCATTGGGTCTGCTCAATACAGTCATCCCCATTGTTCCCTGGTTTTATCCCCATCACTCCCATTGTCCTGGTGCTTGCCAATTTCATTGTAGGCTACTAGCAGTTGCTTGCAGGCGTGGGAGTGGGTGCTGGGTTGTCTGTTGTTGTTAGGGAGTTGCTGGGGCCATTCCTCATCATCATGGGGCCCTGGTACTCATTCTGGTTGTTGTTACCTGTTTTGGGGGGTAGATGACAGTCAGTGAAGTGGTACAGGTAGGGACTGTAGGGGCATTCTTACCAGGCAGGTATCCCACTTCCTGGGTCCCCCAGTGTCCATAATCAACATCTTCACCTCCCCTTTGGATGGGGAGGAGGGTTGCATGGGCATGACTCACCTCATGTTGACATCTGTTGTTTTGTTCCTATAGAACTTTTTGTTAGTCAAGTAAAACAACAAATGAATAAAAAACAACATACCTCCCAAACGACATTTGACATTGTTTGTGCCCAGGTTGCATCTGAGATCCTTCATTTGTAGGATTTTGTTGGTGTAGGAGTGGGAGTGGTGGTGGTGGGTGGTAGAGGTATAGCAGGCCTCATTTATTGTAATGTGCCAGCATCAATCTACCAACATTTGTAAATTGTATTGGAAATTTAAATTTAAATACAACAGTTACCACCAGTACCTCTATTTGTTGCCACAAGCCATCACCTATGGTTGAACCTCAGTTGAATTATGCAACTATTTCATGTTCTTCATTACATCAATTGTCATCTTCCCAAGATTCATTTCCATCATCATCCAGACCCTCATCATCTGGTGTGTCAAACTCTTCTCCTGACTCTGATTCAGCTGCTTCATTATTCCGAGGTTTCCATTGTCCAGCCCTATACAAATCAATTGCTTCACACAACCCAGCACATATATCATTCACTTTTGTGCTGGCTGTTATACCCTTCAAATTTGGGGCTCCTGCAGTCTTGAAAACCCTCCCTCAAGGGTACTTTATTTAATTTTATGTATTACATGTCCCTCCCCCCCTTCAGATCTGGAATGTTTGTCTTGTCAAGAACTAAAGCCATTCCTGAAATTCATTGGGCCATGGCATCTGCTTTTTGTTCCCTCTGTTCCCTCTTTGCTTTCTTCTTCAAAATCTTTGCCTCTGCATGTTGCACAATTTCATGTCTCCTCTTTTTGTCTTCAGCTGTGGCTTGCTGAGCCATGGAATAATGGAGGAATTTGTAGTCCTCAGGTTCCACAAAAACCTTTTTCATAAAAACCTCAGTATTATTGTGGAAAAACATTGCTTGTGCATTGTATCCCAGCAATGTCAACTGTGGCTGCCAACACATCATAATATCTATGGTTTTCTGGGCTTTGCTGGACATACTCTTTAATTCATGGGCCTGTACCACAGCAACAGCATTCAGCACAGAGATTTTCTCCTCTAAGATGGCCTTTTTTGCATGTGCCCTTTTTGCCCTTTGTCTTTCTAAGCACAACTCCTTGTATAAGTTCTGGTATTGAGCCTTCTTTTCAGAAAGCTGGGGTATCTGCTCTTTATATCTCATATCTGCTTCTTGAAGAGACAAAGTGAGCTCAGAGCAATCAGCAACTTTTTGAGCAAGTGCAGATTCCAGTGATGCAATTTGGTCCTGAGCAGTATACAATCTGGTCTGAGATTCTAAGATAGCCCTCTCCAGTGTTTCCTGATCAGAATTTTGCTCCAGCACATCTTGAGCAGCAGTAAGGTTTGCCCTTCTCATAGCATTCAGCTTGGATGGTTTTGGCATAGTTGGTGTATGATGCCTGATTAAGACTTTCTACTCCAGATAAAGTTACAACAAACCTGTGGTAAGACTAATAGGCTGATTTTTATACAAGAAAACAATGATGTGATGGCTTCAAGCTTTCGGACAGATATTCTTAGTGTTTAGAATATGGAGGAGCAGCAACAAGAGGTGGAGAGGCCATGAGGCAAGTGCATGGCAAGGATACTGCATTGTTTGTAGCTGTTTGTCAACACCATCAGACAGCAATGCAGTAGCCAAACTTGCATTGGATTCTGCTCCCCAGGAACTAAATTTCAGGACTTGCTTGAGTGAGGTAAAATGTCCGGAATTTAATTCTGAACAAATTTACGGAAGCAGAATTTTTATTTCTAGGTTATAACCATGAAATGTTGTGATAAGACAAGCAACATTTCATGGTTAGAAACCAGAAGTAAAAATTCTGCTTCCATAGATTTGTTCAGAATCAAATTCCGGACATTTTACCTCACTCAAGCAAGTCCTGAAATTTAGTTCCTGGAGAGAAGAATCCAATGCAAGTTTGGCCCATTATCTGGGCTGGGATTTAGCAGGGGAAGTGCCTGTCTAGGACCAATAAATTGTATTGTGGTGTTCTAGTCCATTCTGTATGGTAGATCTTATATATTTAACAATACCTGGTCTAGAAAACCCCTTGAATATATGTTGTGGAAAGCACAAGGTACATGTCTCAGCATCTGGGCGTGTCACATGGTGTGACACATGTGTCATGCAGTCGCACCTAGTGGGAATTGGTCACCACCACTAAGAAGTGGGCACAGGAGGCTCACGAAAATTCTCGCTTTGCTTTTCATACTGTACCGTAGCTCGATGCCTCAAGTCAGAGTCTCTTTGGGCCTTCGAGAGCCTGTCGAATTTTTTTTTCGTTGCCAGCACACATTTGGCCGCGTTATGCGTGACATGTCACTGCTTACCTAAGGTAAACAGTTCCTAGTGACGCCTACCTTAAAGTTACTGTGTTCCACAGCTGCGCCTGTCACGTGACTAGCATCATGTGCTACACCTGACAGGTTTTCCCCAAACCTTGGAAAATCTTATTTGCAACGTGTTAACAAATAATATTTTACATTGAACTCTAGCTCAGATACTACAACAGTGCAACCATACAAAGCAGCACCCGGCGCCTGGATGGGGTTGGTAACGGCGATGCCAGCGGCGCTTGGTAGAGGCGTCGAGTGTCGACTCGGCCTTCCCACGATCTGATATACGGGTAGACTGGCCACGAGCGCGAGGTGAGAAGCCATGTCCTTGGAAGGGTGTGCATTTGCGATCACTAAACATCGCTTGTGCAGGTCAACGATTGCACTTTCCTTGCAAAGTCTTGTGGGCCGCGATGGGACTTTGCATAGGTCGCCAGTCCCAATCTCACAAGCTCCTCCGATCCCTCCGTCTCCGGTCATACTACCCACTCGCCACGGCTGCCCGTCCCATGGTTTTCTTAACATTTCTCTCCAATCACTTAAACTGACCCTCCACCCAGCGCGCTCTCCCGGTTCCTCGACAGCAATGACTTCTGTATTCGGCCTGTTGCCCCTGCCGCCAGGAACGGAATAGCGACTTTGTGGAGATACTCGTGCATTTCCCCGAGCGTAGGGAATGGCTGATAGGTCGAGCTAGAAACAGGTAGTAAGAATATGACAGAATTCTGGCCAGAGGTTTCCTATCGAGCCATGGTACGCAGGAGATGGCCATCAAGGACTCTTGAGGTGAGTGTCTAGTCGGGTACCTAGACATCCAATTGGAGGATTGCTCGTGCGAATTGGAGAAACAAGGCGTCAACATGTCAATGCTCACCAAATGCCCCCGATGTCGTCTTTCCTTTCTATCCATTCTACTCGCTCGAATTCGCCATGTTTTGAGCAACGAGTCAGGCTGGGCCACCTCCGATGACAAGAATGTTCTTTGGAAATACTGGAACGGCATGTGATCCGATCTGGAATCACCGGAAGATGGGGCAGTGCGACCAGAGTGGGACAACAGGTTCGCGCTCACGGAACTCGTCATTGTAATGATCAGACAAGGCACCAAAATGGCTCTCACGGGCTGGGATTCAGCGCTCAGCTGTAAACAAATCCTATTCTATCAAAATCCAGGGCTGCGGCCACATATGTCTTCAGGGCCTGTCGTTTTGCTGGGATGTGTGTAATAACCCCAGGTAACGCCACTCGTAAGTTTGGAAGCAGACCTTGTACTTCAGTTGCAACAATCCGGTCGACCGATCTGACAATAACATGTCATTGAGACTGAAAAAAAGACCAAATTCATTGTAAGTACACGCAAGATTAATCATTGGCCGCGTTTGGCCATTTAGTTGAAATTTACATGAGCGAATCTCGTGCTTCCAGCAGTCACGCGCACTGAGGCCTTAGCCTCTCCAGGTTCCTCCCCACGACAACCGTCTTGTTATGTCAACAATAATGGTAACTTCATACCAAGGGGTGCCTGACGCGTCTGAGTGTATTTGCAACTCATTTGTTGGATACAAAAGGAATTTTTTTCATGATCGTGATAAGTTGAAATTGATTGGCTGACAGCTTCAGATACACTCTATTGTTGCTTATGCGGAGATATCATATATCAAGGTTCCGTTAGCGTTGTTCGTCGGTAATTCCCCTGTTCCCCATCCGCGTCTTTCCGTCACGGTCCCGTTTTTCTTTGTAGACCGCCACGGCCTGCTTGGACTTTGCTTCAGTCATGTCAAAGGAGTCCCAAAAGATACCAATCGAACAGGTCACATTCGCCGTCCCCAACATTAACTTCAAAGATTTGCTGAAAGTTATTCCGTAAGCTCACCCCTTGTCGTCATGGCCGCTGACTTTTATTCTCGAGGTAGTGCGCACTGCTTTAAGCGATCAGCACTGAAATCTGCCTCATATGTGTATGTGGATTTCTTGTCGACATCGTTTCTTGGCACCTAATAGTAAGAAAACAGTGTCCGTGACTTGATTTGCATCGTTTCCATCTGTAAAGCTGCGATCTATGTCGATGCTTTCATCGGCCCAGAGTCTCTCAGGCTCAACATATCCAGTCCGTATCTCTATAGCTTCGCGAGGATTACTCTTTGGGCTCTATATGGCTTTATCGTCGGCCTCTTCTCCACCGGTCTATGGGTGATTGCTCATGAGTGCGGTCACCAAGCTTTCTCCGAGTCCAAGTTCATCAATAACACTGTGGGATGGGTCCTTCACTCCGCGTGTGTCCTAGTCGCTTTATTACTTACCTCGACAAGCCGTTTTAAACATTTCCCCCCCTGTTTTCAGACTTGGCGTTCCCTACCATTCGTGGCGCATCACCCATGCTAAGCATCATGCTTCAACGGGGCATATGTCAGAAGATCAAGTTTTCGTGCCAAAAACACGCTCGCAACGGAGGCTCCCACCTTTAGACTCCACCAAAGAAGACCCGATGGGACGCAGCGTATCAGAGGATGTCAAGCAAGAGCTCTGGGAAGCCCTTGGTGACTCTCCGATAGGCGCTGCCGTGGGCTGTATGAGCTACCTGGTTCTTTTCCCCCACATTAATTCACATGTCATGAGCCGTGGACTAATTGATCTTTACACAGCTCGTCGGATGGCCTGCGTATTTGATTAGGAATGCTTCTGGTCAGAGATGGTATCCCAAATACACAAGTCGTATGTCGTCCACAAGCTTTGCAACGTGCACAATTTGACTACCCGCCTGGATAGACTTCAAGCCCACTGCGGTCATGTTTGCACCCCACCAATACAATCAGGTTGTCATTTCCGACATTGGCATTGTCCTGTGGCTCGGCGTCATCATCACATGGTCTTGCTGTAGAGGTTTCGCTGAAGTTTTCCGTCTCTATCTGGTGCCATATCTCTGGTATGTTCTATTTCTTGATTTCTGTCAAATAACTAATCATCGGGGTCACAGGGTCAATCATTGGTTGGTCTTAATCACGTTCCTCCAACATACTGATCCCCTCCTCCCACACTATCGTGCCTCCGAGTTCACTTTCTCTCGTGGTGCCCTCTGCACTCTTGATCGCCGCCTCTTCGGTGATCTCGGTAGCATCCCTGCCTGGCTTGGTGCCACTATCACCCACGGTATCTCAGAAACTCATGTACTGCATCATGTCTCGAGCAAAATCCCACATTATAATGCCTGGGAGGCTAGTGATGCACTGCGTAAACAGCTTGAACAATTTGACATCAGGCTCGCTGGCGGCGCTGGTGGATGGGCCGAGGTTTACCGGGTGTTCAAGGAGTGCAAAGTAAAGCCGTTTTTTATCTCACCTTACAATCATATCCGCTAAATATTGCTAATATTACAGTTTGTCGAGGACGAAGGATCTGTCGTATTTTACAAGAATGCTTATGGTCTTGCTGCTTCGCGACCGGTGTTCCCAGACAGATCTGCCAGTGATTCTGGCATTGAAGTTGACAACTAGAAAATTGGTGGAAGCTCAGCGGGACCACGACTGCGATAACCGGATAGGATTGCATAATATTACTGATATCCCCCCATGTAGAGCTTACAAGAATACTATTAGTTACCTCCTAAAATTAGCTGCAATGTTCGCTGGAGGTTTTACACAGCTTGGATTCTTTAACATAGTAAGAACCAGGATGTAATTGAGGGAGGGCTAAATATGTGGAATAAATGTCGTCCAGTCAACCGCTTCATACGCTCCAGGAGGGAGAGACCTCAGGGATGAAAATGCCAGAACAAGCAACACAACTCGACCAAGAACATACATAAACGTACCTGTGTAACCGAATACACGTAACATCACACCCAACCAGGTAGGCAGTAGCTTACTATACATCCCAACAAGTGTGGTTACTACCCAGAGAGGCCATGGCAGGCACGTTATAACAAGGGAAGATGCGCGCCATAGGAGCTGCTCGACTGGTGATGCAAACTGGAACGACCATGCAATGCAATGAATAGCTCCGAATATTGTGGCGATGATCGTGGCGATGAGACCGACTCTCACATTCTCTTCACGATTTAGTGAACCCGAGAACAATGTTGGAACCCTCTTTGAACGCCAGCATTCATAGCGATCGCGTCCAAACAGCAAGTCGATGAGCAGTTCGAGTTGCTTCCAAACGGAATTTGCGCCCCTCCTAAACACACTTCTAAGGCCTCCCTTTCCCGTGTCCGCTCTGCCCTTCAGTCTTGGACTTTCGCCATTGTCGCCCTCATCAACTTGAATTAGCTGTGTCTCTGGTGTTGACCCCATATCATGTAGAGGAAACGCACACTGCACATTAAGGGGTTTATGCCACCAGAGAATGTATGTAATCAAGCTGAGAACGGCGAATCCGACAGTCATAAGCTCAAGCTCCGTGAGTGGAAGGTGTTGAATTAGACGCGAAATACACTGGAGTGTGAACCATCCCGTCTGCAGTGCAACAAGTCCTTTTGCCAGTATGTCTGCCTTGCTCTTGTCTTCTATCTCTTTCTTGGTGATCTCCACTTCGCTCTCGAAGTAGAATTCGATAGATTTCAGATTGGAGATGGCTGGCACCAATTTTGCCGTGTCCTCCTCCCGCATCAGAACGTACGATGGTTTTCCATCAACAAAGAGCATAAAACCTCCCAAAACGGCAAAAAATGCATGAACCTGCGTCCACTCTTTGCCTGCGAAAGCATTAGCAGTAAATATAATAATATATAAAGGGAGCAAGGCACCTCGGGGCTTTTGCCATGCTGTCAGCCTAGAAACAATAAGCCACTGTCGAATGGCCCATAG
The DNA here is from genome assembly GCA_964034925.1 of Tricholoma hemisulphureum. Taxonomy (NCBI): domain Eukaryota; kingdom Fungi; phylum Basidiomycota; class Agaricomycetes; order Agaricales; family Tricholomataceae; genus Tricholoma; species Tricholoma hemisulphureum. Next base: position 1,190,763 of record OZ035935.1, on the reverse strand, counting down.
AATGATGGCTTCAGGTGCAATTATTGCAATCGCCATGAGTTTCACTCTGCGATAAGCCTGGCCAAACCATCCCTCAGAAGGACCCGGGATATTGGGGTGCACAGCAACCCATGTACACAAAATTAGTGTTGATAGGCAACTCCAAACTATGTCCCACACCGTCCGACATTGCTGTATTTCGTCGCAGGATGCTTTCGCGCCAGCCGCGTAGACGACTGGTATAGGGGAAGCTTGCACACCTTGGGGTCCCGGGGTGAGGCAGCAATACGCGGTGAGGATGATGATGGTAGACTCCATGACCTCTTTTCGCAACCCTCCTTTGCCCTCCCCACCTTATCAGCAAATCGCTATACTTGCCTGTTGTTGTTGCATGTACAGACAATTACGGTTACTGAGTTAGTGTTTGCTGCCACGCCTGCCAGTGTTCAAGCAAACTGGCAGGTTTAGTGATAGTACCTGACAATGACATAAACCCATTCTTACGTGGGTGGACTCGAAGTCCATCGAATTCGTTATCCCATGTTGTTCACAGGCCGAACTAGATCGTTACAGCCGCAGATTACCTACCGAATGAATGAGAGCCTTAGTGGGATAATAGAAGAACTTGAACGTAACATCATCATAACTCTCTCTTTCCCGCTTACTAAGGATGCCCTGTGGTCCTGTCAAATGATCGTGTCGTTGACTCATTGTAAATTTAAAAAGGAAAGATAAAATAATGATACATACGAAACACTGTGGGTCCACAGGCCCCGGCACAGCTGGCGCTCTCGCCGTCGGACTCAGCACCAACTCCAATGCCGCCCCTCCCGCGACGGCGACAGCAGATTCGGTGGGCTCTCCAGAACCTCACTCTGCATCAGCCCCAGCGCCACCACGACTGGGACCGAGAAAGCGCCTTTGTCCCCCGCCTTGTGATTTTTTGCTGCTGCCGCCGTTGTTGTTATTGGGATAATGGGAAGAGCTTCGTCTCACCCAGTGCACTAGGGGGCGACGTCTACACAGTGGCGCCGCCACTGCCGACAGCAGCAGCCAACGTAGACCATAGAACGTGCGTGACACCACATGCGCCGGCGGGCCCATGCTCCATGCTCCTCCCCCCGCTTTCCCGGCGCCCTCACCAGGCGCCCCGAGGCCGCTCTTCCCCTCCGCCCTGAGATCTCGCCCTGCACGATGGCGCTGTCGAGCCAGCGGTGGTGCGTCAGCTCGCTCGAGCGTACACGCTTCTCGGGGTGCAGCCGCGGGTAAGTGCAGCACCGCTTCGAGTCCGGATGTGCCGAAGGCTCGCCTTCGTACTCTGTGTGAGTATAAGCAGAAGGGGGGAGTGATGGGAGTATATAAGTGGGAGTGGGAGTAGGAGATGGGAGGGCAAAGGTCAAGGGAGAGCTTTTACACTTGGGGTTAAAAACCTCGGAGGTATGTTTCGCAGAAAACGCAATGCTCCGCGGTAATCCACCCACGAGCTCGATGATCTACACAATGTCGATTCAAAAATTATCATAGATATAAGGGTAATATGGGAGGAGACTGCCTACGCACGTCACGCTCCAAATGTTGGCGCTCGTCCCCTACTTCTCGCCGAGGATAACTGTGGGGAGCGGTACTGGTTTGTCGTCCAAGATCCTATTTTTTTGTCAAGAGTAGAGGGAAACAAATTAAAATGGATGTAGAAGGTTTTAAATAAAACAGAAAAGCGGTGAAAACAAAACAGAAGAAACCCACCATCCCCCAAATCTGTAATCTTGACCGTGATCTGGCCATGCCCTCCGCCTCCTGCGCCATTCCCATTCCCATTACGTTCATTCTGGTCCACGACGAGGCCACACCCTAACCCCTCCTCATACCTCTTCCCCTATACCTCCCCTCTCCTCCCCTCAACACCACTCCTCTCCCCCCGCCCTCATCATGCTCCGCTGACATCGACGTCGACACTGTGGATTGTACATTGGCGCCCGTCGGAAGAGGGGCGAATGGCCAGGCATTGGGCGCGCCCGCTTCTCTGCCGTGTTCCCTCCGCAGCTCCCAATCTCCCCCGCCCTCCTGCCCCCGCCTCCCCAACGGCAGGCGGATGGCCCCCGTCCCTCCGACATATCCTCACCGCTTCTCATCTTGCTCGCGGTTGCTCTTGTATGCCTGGCTCTCCACCGCTGCACCATTCGCAGTTGCAGTGCTGCCCATAGTCAGGACCATCAGGCTGCCGCCGGTGGTGCTGAGGCCCGAACTGGCGCTAGCATTAGCCAGTGTTGTACAGGCCAGCCTGACTCGAGGTCAGAGAGGTCACGTCAGCAGGGTCACGTCAAGTGACTTGACTAAGTCAAGGGTCAGAGGCGGGTCAGGCCTATTTTGCATGATGGGCAGTTGATGGCCAGATAATCAGAGATAATCTGTCGATCATCTTGCGTAAACACTGGCCATCGTCAGCCGTCGTCAGCCGTGGTACAGATTACTTTATATGGAAATTCTCACAGACCCTTGACCAATCATGACCTCGTCAATCAAAGTCAAGTCACCCGACGATGGGTCAGGGTCTGACCTCCTCAGACCCTGGTCATGACAATGCTGGCATTAGCAAAGAGTGAATGCCAGCAGATTGTGCGCAACACGTGAGCTTCGGAAAACGCCACCATGGACTTGGCACATTTCACACACAACTTGTAACATAGATAGATTACCTAATAGGAACAAAGGTAGATGGGTGCAGAACACAGTGGGTTATCAGACTCGAGAGGCATAAAATCTTTTTGTGTTAAAGTACCACTGGGCCCCCCCACTATGACATCCCAAAAAGGGAATTGCTTACAAATCGCACAGAGATCGCGAGGAAAATTAGCAAATGTACTATCATTGGCCTAGATATGAAACATGACTAGATATGAAACGGAATTGGTTCATTGGTTTCCACAACTCTCAAATATTGATCATTTTTGCTGCAGATTATTTTTTGAACTCTCCTACATATTGGTCCAACATATGCCAAGTCATATTTTTGAAATGGGAAGAGATAAACACCAGTCGAAATTCCAAAGTTGACAAGTGGTGAAAATTGATGTTTCACTTGGTTCTGTTTGAGAATGATGGATGAATGGGTCAATCATGATGGATCTCTTTGAAACTTGGCATTATGATACAAAGGTATCTAAAGAATAGGTCTCTCAATGCTTTATAGCCTCAGACTAAGTAGGTAGGAGATATTGAGGCTGTCAAAGAGGGACATGCCAACATTGTGACAATTCCATTTAAACTCTGCCCAATTGCATTCTATCAGTTGGATGTGACTGCTTTTACACTTCAGTTCCATAGTCACTTCCCACATATCAGACTGTACCACAATGGCAAGAGGAGCTAAGTATGAGCTAAGTATTGACAAAAGGCTAAAGCCACTGTCATCAAGGAGGATCTTATCCAACAAGCTGCTACTGCATACTCAACTGGTCAATTCAAGAGTCTTGATGCAGCTGCCAAGGCATTCAGCCTCAAAGCCTCACATACTACAATCTGGTGCCATGTAAATGATGTATCTAGACCACATAGGGCTGCTCATATGACCCTGCAATTTCTCAATCAAAACCAGGAGATTGTCCTCAAAAACTGGATTAAATGGCTTGGTATTACAGGAATTCCTCTCTCAAAGTGCACCATCGCCCCAAAGATTGAATCATTGTGTGGTCCACTCATCAAAAACCATCTCAGAGGTGGATCAAAAGGTTTCTTGGTTGACATCCTGACTGTACTCTTGGTCGCCCCCTCAGGTCTTGATCTCAAGCATGCCCAGGCATTCAACTTCACCACTGTCAACAAGCACTTTGAGCAATTGCAAACACATGTTTGGTGGGAAGGCCATTCCTCTTTGGAATGTCCACAACTTGGATGAGATTGGAATCCAGCTTGGTGGTGGCTGAAAAGGGACAGGCAAACTGTATTTCTTTGCTACCTGAGATAAGAGGCACTACAAGATCAAAAGTGGCGATCTGGAGCTTGTAATGATTCTAGAGTCTATCTGTGTCAATGGGACAGCACTGATAAAGCCTTGTTTCATATTCTCAGGTGTTCTTTTCTGTGAAGAATGGTTTACTGTCAACAAAGACATTCTGTGTGTGTTTGCCTTCACATTGTCAGGCTAAACAAACTTTCCCAATTACTAGTGTTGCTACAACTGATAACAGCTGGATGAATGACAATGTTTGCCTCAATTGGTTCACAAAAGTGTTCATTCCACATGCCAAAGCTCATGGGGACCCATCAAAACCAATAGTCTTGATCTACAATGGTCATGGCTCACATGTGACATATGAGATGATTGATGCCAATTGGAAGTCAAATGTCATCCTCTTTTTCTTGCCACCTAGTGTTCGAAGGTCCAGTCCTATGAACTGAAAAAAAACTGGACTGAACTGGACTTAAACTGGAAAAGGTCAGACTTCCAGTTTCAGTTTGAGCTTCTCATGATAACAGAACTGCACCAAACCGGACCGAACTAGACCGGTTTTAACCGGTTCAAACCGTCACAAGGTACACCCTATAAATGCGCATCTTTTGACCCAATTTTTAAGACAAACGGTCCAGAACTGCATGTGCTATGGCCAAAACAATATCCTACTGCCAAACCGAACTAATACAACATCTAATTGTTGCATTTTTTCATATGTAAAAATTTGTTATCACTATAAACACCTTTCAGGTACCTTATGTACACTGTATTACATAGTTTTCAACTGGTCTTAGTATCTAAACACTGCACAAAGACCAGTTTTCATCAGTTCAAGCCAGTCTGAACTGGTTATGACTGGACTTTGGTTTGAACCAGTTTGAACTGTTTTGGACTGGTTTTTTGCAGTTCAGTCCAGTTTTCCACAGTCTTACCATAAGGGGCAACTGGTTTCGGTTCTGGTTTGTCCAAATTAGGCAAAAAAAACTGGACTGGACTGGACCTTCAAACACTATTGCCATCTCATACTACTCATAAGCTTCAGCCTTGCAACATTGGCACTTTTGGTCCTTTAAAGTGTGCCTGGGAGGCTAGGTGTGACAGTTACCTTCAGGAGAATGGTGTACCACTACAAGCATGCAATGTGGTTCAAGAGTATATGCAAGCACACTCAGCAGCTTTCAAAGAAGAAACCATCAGGCAAGCCTGGCAAAAATCTGGAATCAAGGTTGATGAAACTGGAACTCAACTGAGATGCAATCCTTCAGTATTTACCAAGAATGACTTTGCACCAAGTGTGCCAAGTTCAACTCACCTGGATTTACCTGAGAGCTATCCCACTACTGAGCACGATGTACCTGAACAGCCTTCTGATGGATCTGACACAGACTCTAGTGCTAGGGATTCTGGGACTCACAATGGCAACTCTGACAATAGCAACTCATATGACCCATGTGTTTCCTTGTGCCTCACAATCACTACTCCCCCTACAAATGAACAGCTTGCAAATCCAAATCTTTTCAAAATCATTTCTGTGCCCCAGCCATCAAAGCCCATTACTGACATGGAATCTGATACTATAACAAGCTCAGACTCAGCAGAGGATGCTAGCAATGACGATGTGGCAGGAAAGATTGACTGAAGGAGAAACCATAACAAAGACATGTCAATGCAGAAGAATAGAGCATGTGAGAGTCGGGTTCTGAGGTCTTGGTTGATGGGAAAGTGTCTGAAGATAAAGTGATCGATGGATTGGAAGAAAACACGATCAACAAAGGTCACTTGTGGGACACGTTGTTGATCAGGTGATCTGTCGTCGAATGGAAAGGTGGAGTTCCTGGAGTCAAACAAACTCAGAGTCACCTTCTGTACTGTAACTTGGAGGTACTTATTGTAGATTCTACACCTTTTTGTGTAGAGAACTTTGTAAACTTAGAAGTGAAAAAGAGAATCTTGAACATGAGGCCTGAGTAAAAAGAGTCCCATTCAAAAGGTGGGGAGACACCTTTGATACATACTGCATTTGTGATAAGTGCTACTGCGGTCCACACATGTTCTCTTGTGCCATTCACATAGGACAACCTGAGAGATTAAAGAGAAGAAAAAGGTGATCGACGCCTTTAGAAATTGAAGAAGTCCCCCAGCCAAAGTTCCCAGACTGACAAGTGAGCAATATTGGGTCAGATCCCCCAAGGCCTCATCTCAAGGTTTCACAGGCAGGGTATGACTTGGGGAAAAGCTTGCCATCAGTGCTCTCAATTGATGTTATGTGACCTGTGCCCCAAGCAGATGCAGAGAGCCACCAAGCGATGCCTCTTGACCCTACTGTCCAGCTGATCGGCCTCTCGATCTGGTCATTGATTGATCATCATGCTTGCCATTGGCCTGTTCTTCCTTTGATGTACTGTCCATTCATCTTGGCATCAAGAGAAAGAAAAAAAAGAAAAAAAAGGTAAATAAAAAAAGTAAGGAAAGTCCGGACCTGTCCCAAGCATGTGAAAACTGAGCTGTCAGGTAACTTGCCCGAGGGAGCGGATACCAGTCCTGAGGTAGTTATCGATGTGCTTGAGTCCTTTTGTTAGGTCTGACTATAATTTAGAAAAATATCAGAAGGTTTTAGTAGCTTAAAATAACAAGGAAAATAAATTAAGTAACAGAAATATACCGTGCCTAGCATTTGAAGGTCCAGTCTCAAGACTGGAAAAAGACTGAGACCAGACTGGACCAAGACCAATCAGGACTGGAAATTCTCAAGACTGATTAAGGCTGTAACTGCAGTCCAGTCTTTGGTCCTTCATTATTTTAATATAATAAAGACCAAGCAAAACTGATCTCAAACAGTTAAGACCGGTTAAGCATACTATATACTAATATTTAACATATTTGAACTTAAGTATATTTTACATACAATACTAGCAATGGGACAAGCCCAGGGAATCCAAAGAGCGAAATCTTGAGGGTTTATATACCCTTAGTGAGTTTGCACCTGTTTGTTTGATAGCACTAGTGTTGCTATGGTGATTTTTGACAGCCATCTTTTTTTTTCTTTTTCTTCTGATCCCACACAAATACTCAACAACACTGTCAACAACCACATCAAGACATGACGATGGTTCCTTCACACCACCACCATGCCCCCCTGGCCCAAATGATGTCTAGTGTTGTTTGGGTCCCTTGTAAGTTTCTTTACATTGTTTTTTCAAATCCACTAACTTATGATCTAATTATGAGGATTTTACTTATTCTGAACAGCCAAAATATAGCCTGCAGCACCCACCCACTGCCATGAGCAACTGCTTGTGGGGTGGAATGGGTGCACTACCACTGGCATTCAACCACGACACCTCCCTGCCCACCCCTGGCACCCCCTACTTGCCCAGCACATCCCCCAAAAGCAGCAATGCCAATGCTGTCTATACCATGATGCCAGACGTGGCTGCCACATCACCGCCCCCACCAACACCACCAATGCTGCCCACACACCTGACACCAAACAACACGGCCGCCATGTCACCGCCCCCACCACATCTTCGATGACACCCCCATGATGCCAGACACGGCTGCCACATCACCGCCCCCACCCCTCCAATGCTGCCCACACACCCGACACCAAACAACGCGGCCACCACGTCACTGCCCCCACCACATCTTCAATGACACCCCCCCTCGCTTGCAAATGCAAGTGGGGGGGGACTTGTATATATTATTTATTTTGTAATTATTCACATTTCTACTAATGTCACCAACACTTTGGATGAGACAACAGCTGGGGGGGGGCGCCCTTCTATGGATGCTGAGTAATGCCACCACTTGCACCCCCTTGCACAACAGCTGACTGCCGTCATGTGTGATACACAAGTTTTTTTCTTTTTTTTCTTTTGTTTTTTGCTCTGCCCTAGTTCTTAAATTATATAGTTAATTAGTAGTTGTTTTGCCCAGCCTTGTGAGCAGCTGCTCACGAGGTGGGTCAGTAAAATAGAATGAAAGACTGGTCCAGACCAGTTAAGAGACTTGTCTGGACCGAAACAGGTTCAGACTGGTCTTGTAACCGGAAAAGACCAACTAAGACCGGTGAAGACCAGTCTACACTGGTTCAGTCCAGTCCTGAGGAGTAAGTAAATTTGTTAGGACCAGTCTTGGTCCCAGTCTGACCCCTCAAGGGCAAAAGACTGGACTGGACCGGACCTTCAAACACTAACCGTGCCCAAGAATCAGGTGCCCGAGAAGACCATCATCACAAAAATCCCTAGCTGGAGAAGTTGGTGAGCAGGGCAGGTTGAGCAAGAAGCAAGTGGTAGATTGCTTAGGTCAAGCTAGAGAGCTTAGACCTTTGTAATACTCTTTATATACATGAGGCAAAGCTGTGCTAAGTACTACGTGACACCAAGGAGTCTGATAAAAAGGAGGGAAGAATGATAGAACAAAAGAGAAGAAGTGTTTCAAGTATATCAGAAGGAACAGAAATAAGAAGATGTTTCAGGTGTATCAAAAGAAGGGGAGAAGTGAGGACAATAAGTGAGGAAGAAGGAAAAAGAAAAGAAGAGAGAAAGAATTGATATGCATCCATGTGATGACAACGATCAAACAATTGTAACAACATTTATACAAATATCAATATATATATTGTTTAAATGGCATTAAGGTATTAAATTATATAGCATCCCTCGCACATGTAAATGACATAACAAAAGCCCAGGCCCCTCCAGTTTGTATCTTGCACAAGGGAGGGGACTGTCAGCTGAAGCACCACTGCTGCTGGTGGCTCTCCCTCAGTGGTGGGGAGTTGTCACTGTCAGTGGTCCCCCTTCGCTGGTGATACTTCCTTCCTGTTGTTGTCAAGTGGGCTGCCCATGGTCATTGGGGGCTTCCCTTCACTGCTGATGGTCCCCTGTCATCGCTACATGGGTTCTTGCTCTGTTCTTGTCACTGTTTGGGGCTTGTCATCAATGTTGGGTCCCTCCTTGTCAGTAGTGGTTCCCTGTCTCCTAGCACAGCTCACTGTCCTGGTTGGCACTCCCCAGGCATTGTCATTGTTGACCCACTTGCCTCCTGTCCTGTTGGGACTTCCCCTCTTTTCCCAGGAGTTGCCTTGCCTCACCTGTCCCAACTATGTGAAAGCTGTGGTAGGGTGATGAGCCCCACTCGTCAACCCCACCTTTTTGTCACCCTCCGTCAAGCCCCAATATTTTGTTGCAACAATGCCACCTCGGCATAATTACTTGAATCTCACACATTTCCTATGCATTTCGAGTTACTAACAATTTTTATTCTATTTTTACTTCATAGGCTTTTCGTACCAATATCACGCGATAGTCAACATTTCCCCTTTCCCTCGGCATCTTCACAGACAGTATCAGGCCGCGAGAGGAAATGGACGGGCCGACTTCAATTTTTTTTTACTTCTTTTGATCTATTAAAATTCATTTGCAAAGACGATCCGCCACATCAAGAATCACCGACACCTCGGCACCTCAACATCCAAATCGACGGGCCGATCTGCTGGACGTAGGGTCGAGAATTTCCATTTGGGTGCCTTCTGCGCTTGAGGGGGACAAGCGACGTCATGTCAATAGAAGGCCCCAATGAAGAACTTCTCCCCGAGCCATTGCCAGCAGTAAAAACCCCTAGACGAGGACTCAAGAAGGCCTACAGAACAACTTTGCAATGCCCGGGATTTCTTTTACTTCGATCTTCTTTTCCTTCTTGGTCTTAGCATACTTTTCCGGTTGTTTGGACTGGTCATCGTGAGAGAACGCGAGTGATCAGTTTTCGGTCCGTAACTACTCATCGTTTGTATATAAGGTGTCCTCCCACCTCTTGAATGGAGCAGCAAAATTTATTATTGATCCCCATGTCGCTCACTCTCTTAACAACTCCCCATCGATCGTCACAAGTTTCTAAGTACCCTGCACATCAAGGTGTAGAATTACAAGCTAAGTTCCCAAGTTATAAGTTTACAGGGACATTCGTCCATCTATTCCCGGTCTCAGAGTCTATGAACACCTCAGTTCGGTTAGACTTGAAAGGCTGCAGAGGGTCATTACCAAGGTTTGTATGCTGGATTAAAACTCGACATCCATCAAAAAGACGATCAGCTTTGTGACCTGGCAAGAGGAATTCGTAGGACTCAAGATTGATAATTATGCTGCTTCACATGATCACTTTGCGATAGTCCTGCAAGTCCTTTCTGTCAGGCCACACCAACTCCCCTAGCTGCATAAGCCCATGAAAGCCTGTAAGCAGTAGAGCAAAGAACAGCTTGTCATCATGAGAAGATGTCGGCAGATAAAGGTGTGACATAGCACATAATTCGGAATGTGAGATGGCTCGTTTGCGTGATGGGGCAGACGGTCGAATTTTCTTGCAGCCTTGAAGGGTTTTGGTGACCAAACGATGTCGCCTGTGAGCTCTTGCCTCGGGGAAAAAGGGCTTGAGCTGACTGCAAATACCAGACAAATAGAAGTCAACAGATTTGGGTTTAACGTAGTGGCACATGTAGACAGTGTAGAAGCTGAGAGTGTCAGGGGAAGGATCGATAGGAAAGAGGTGTGATGCACAGAAGTTGATGTAGGAGTTGAGAGCAGATGAGTAGGAGGACACGGAACCTGGTTTGATGGCACTAGCAATGGCAATGGCGCGCTCATGGATGAGACGCTCCTTAGTCCAGGTATCCCGTTGGGGTTGCCTGGACAATACCGGTGGCATTATAAAAATGCCTCCCCCAGCGTCAATTGAGGGGGTGAAAAATTTGTAATGGACAAATTCGGTTAGAGACGCCAAGCCGCGTGGCGATCAAGACGCAACAGGGCATCAGCGACCTTGTTCTGACTGCGGGGGATGTGAAAGACACGGAGCCGCACACCTGTTTTGAGGAGCATGTCGACTGCAGTGAGAAGAATAGGGTTGTATGGGGGTAAAGCATGGAGAGTGTTAAACATGTCGAAGGTATTTGAACTATCGGTGAGGATGGCGAGGCGCTGCGGCTTATTGGATGTGTGTTCGCAAACATGATGGAGTGCAGATAGAACAGACAGAGCCTCAAAGTAGAAAATGCCATTTCGCGTCGTAGGTGGGATGGAGCATTGAAAACCCTCACAGGTTTTTGGAGACCAGAAACCCATGCCTGAAGGACAGGCATCTGAAAGATATGTGGCATGTGCTTCATCTTGAGACCATTCCTGTGACTCAATGATGTAAACCCCATTCGAACTCTCTACATGGTCTGCGAACCAATGGAGTTCATTGCAGATGGCTTTATTGATAGAAAGTTTCTGATGGGGTGAGGAACCTCGCCGCATTTTCTCATACATGCTTGATAAACCAGGACGGAGTAAAGGATAGACATTCAAGGGCCAGTTAATCCATCCAGTGAGGCGCTGATAATCCTTCAGTGATTGACGCTGTCGAGGGTTTGCAAAAGCATAAATTGCTTTAAGGAGTTCACATTGAGCATCAGTAGGCATAGTGATTGTCATAGCATTAGGATTGACCTCGAAACCTATGATGGTAAGAGGGGCACCGAAAACCTGTTTCTTTTCATCATGAGGCACTCCCAATTTATTGAAGAGTCTCAGGAGGCGAGCCTGCTTTTCAGGCAGAAACTTGTCATATGGTGCGTAGTGTACGAGACGGTCTGCAAACTCCCAAGAGAAAGCATCATCCACATAAGCAAAGAGGTCATTGATGAATTTGATGACAACAGCGATCCAGAGCACTAAACTGAAGAAAGTGACCCACAGGTGACCGGCTCCACGATTGCCAAAGTCATTGTTATTGTCGACATGATGTTTGCCGTCGATGGTGACAACTTGATGCAATTGCCAAAGCGGATGCATAGGCAGACGACGATAAGCTTGAGAGACATCAGTTTTGAACAGTATGAGGGGGATATTCCCATAGCGGTTTCTGGCTTGGATGAGGGACCTGCCAAGAGGGTGGAGTGAATCCAAATGCACTCTTGCATCCTCAGAGGAAATGAGAGAGTTTGGTGAAAATTCGCCTGCAGACTGGTCAACAACGAGGTGCAGCTTATCTGAGTGGGGTTTTGGCACAACCCATAGGGGTATAGAGGTCATGCCAGGCAGTAGAGAAGGGAAGGCATCTGAAAAGCGATGCAGAGCAATCTCTTCATCCTGTTGCTCCCACATGAACTCGAGATGTGCTGGGTCCCTGATCTTCTGAAGGCTTGCGTTGTCGACAATGTCAGGAATAGGCACCCCATCAGTCTTTGCCCATGGCCAAAAACCTTCCTTCAAACCTCAGCAGACAGAAGCAACTAGGGCTTGGTTTGGGTGCGAGACCAGGGAGGCATGCAGATGGTCAGCACTAATGGGGGTAGTAATAGAGAAGAGATGAGGGAAGGAATTAATGGTGCCCCATGCAGTTTTATTGTGCAATTCATTAACAGGAGGGCCAGGAATCGGAGCTGTGGTTTCACTCGTCAAGGCGGTAGGTACATACAGTGGCTCATCTGCTCCCCAAACAAAATCTTGAGCATATCTAGGCCTCCTTTCCCAGTGAAAACCAAGAGAAGATCTATTTCCTGCTCGCACCCGAGCAGTCACCAGCAACGTGGGCTCCATTTGAACATCTGGAGCAGATGTGGAGATAGTTGCAGGTTGTAGCCGAATTTGGGCAACGGCGCTCGTTCCATCGGCGACATGGGGCACTGCACCGGCGATTTGCAGGCTGTTTGGCCCTTGATTCGAGTGGCTGCCCTGAATTGGCACTAATGGGGTTGTGGATCCACTGGATCTGAAGGTCGGCAAACTCGGCAATATTTGTGAGTTCGAGGTCTCGCCGTTGGGCAACTCGAATCCTGATGGCACGGTCATAGTTGATGACTCGGGAGTGGAGCTGGGTAGGTAAGGAAGCAAAGTACTGCTGGACGTGTTTCCCATAGGCACGAAGCTCTTGTGCTCGATGGCCGAAGATGAAAAGTGTGGCATCAACCAGTGATTCCCAAGCAATGACCCAGTCCCCATGAGTCTTGACAGTTTTTGCTGGGGTTGAGGAGCCATGCAATAATTCGATTCGTTTCCCAAGTTCGATAGACTCCCGGTTGTCATAAGAGATGGTGTAGATGTTAGAGAAGACATGATCGAGGTCGATGGCACATCCACTGAGGAGATTGAGCCATTCAGACTGTGGGAACTGTGGGTAAGCTCCCCCGCAGTTAAGGAGAGAGTTCCTGGCTTTCTTGACGTCCCGAGAGAAATTCGCGAGGAGAGCCTGGGTTTTCCGTAGGGATAAGGACAATCTCGAAGATGCTTCACTCTCCGCGCCCTCCATTTTGTTCCATGGCAGGGCATCGTAGTCGAGTCGAGTTTGTCTCTTGTAGTCTTGCTCATCCCCTTCTGAACTCCCTGATGGTGAGTGGGGTTGCTTAGACGTGCCAGCAATTGGGGCTCTATCTGGTTGTGCACTACCTTCTCGATGCTCTTCTGGTTGTAGGCCTCCGAGCAACTCTCCGGTTCGTTCAACTCTTCCTGCTGCATCATTCTGGAATCGTTCGAAATTGTCGAGCATGTCGAGGTAGCATCCGTAAGCTGAGATAAAAGCGTCTTCGCCCATAGTTTCCCCTGGTAGGGCTTGTTGGAGGAGTAGGCATGCTCTCGGCTTAGTGTATTTGCCCGACCTGAACTGCGTAACGAGACGCACTTGTTGACGACATCTTGTTCAAGGTTGGAAGGTCCTTGAACACTCGCTGGCCCTTGGCTAGGTAACGTTGCACTGCTCGCTGGTGTCTCACCATGTTGTGTCATACCGTTGTGAGGTAATAACCGATGTGAGGAACGATTTGAGTAAGCGTAAATACTACAAGCCCGAGAACTAGAGTTTTAAAGTCCGGTCGGGTCCGGTTGTTCAGCCATTTCGGCCCCAACCGGACCCCAACCGGTTGGTCATTTGCATCAAAAAGTACCAACCGACAACCGAACCGGGTACAACCGGTTGGTGTCGGTTGCTCAGGCGGTTGTGACCGGTTGAGACCGGTCGCAACCCGACCTGGTTACAGTCGGTTGCAGTCGGTTGGGACCAACTGCAACCGACATCTACATAGTCACTTAATATACATACTGACTACTAATATTACTTTTTCTACTGTAATTTAAAATATAATATAATATACAAATAAATAAAACAATCCCCCCCTCAAGGTGGGGGGGATGGGGAACACTGACAACGGTGGCCATACTCGCTGTTGAGGTGAGGGATGGCGGACGAGAGGGGGGGACGGCGGACAAGTGGGGGGATGGCAAACGCGAGGGGGGGGACGGCATACACGAGGGGGGGGGTGGCAAACACGAGGGGGGGATGGCAAAGTGAGGGGGCACAGCAAACATGACTCGCAAGGGGCAGGCAGTAAACGTGAGGGGGCAGACGGCAAACATGAGGGGGCACAGCAAATGCGACTCGCAAGGGGGCAGGCAGCAAACGTGAGGGGGCAGACGGCAAACGCGAGGGGGTAGATGGCAAGCGCGAGGGGGCAGATGGCAAACGCGAGGGGGAGGATGGCGGATGATGGGGGCGCAGTGGACAAGTGGGGGGGATGGCAGACAAGTGGGGGGGACGGCAAATGTGAGGGGGAATGGCAAACAAGAGGGGGGATGGCAAACGAGAGGGGGGATGGCAAACGAGAGGGGGGATGGATGAGAGGACAGTGGACGTCGTAGAGGTGGTCGTCGTGGGGGAAAAGTTGAAATGGTTGAAAAAAAAAGATGATGCATCTTGATCATCAGTACAAGCGTGTGCAAACACAAACGTGTCGCGACGCGTCATCGTTTATACTTGCACAACACATGTGCAAACACATGCAAACGAGCCAAAGGTATATAAACCCTTGCCCATCTGCCATTGTCACTTGGGCATGCCCCAACCTCGCTAAGAAAATAAGTATATAAGTAAATAATATAGTATACATTAGTGTATATACAAGTAGATAACTGGCCGGTTGCAACCGGTTGTAACCGGTTGTCAACCGGTTTGAGTACTTCTCAAATATGGCCAACTGCAACCGCGCAATACCCCTATGAGGCCCAACTGCGACCGGAAGTCCGGTTGCCCACGGTTGCAGTCCGGTTGGGTTGCCGGTTTTTTTCGGTTGCTGCAACTGGACCTGCAAAGACTACCGAGAACAGTGAATCTTTTAGGTGAAAGACGAAAGAAGAAAAAGAAGCGTACCCAAAGCACGAGGGCAAAGGTGGAACAGCGATAGCCCTCGTGCATTGGGTATATGAACTCTAACTGAGACAAGGACGTCATAGCGAGGGGTCTTGCAGCTGCTTGGCTGAAATGTGCCCTGGATGGCCTCTCACGGTGATTAGTCTAGTGTAAACAACCGTTTAAACCCAAGAATACAAACCAAAGGAACTGAAAGATGACCGGAAAAGCATACGAGCACCTCAGGCTGTGTTCACAAAAAAGGAAAACGCAACGCTTTCACAGCGTATCGAAATTCTGGACTGGCATCATGCAAATGGTGAAAATCAGTCGAAAACGGCAAAACATTTTGATCCGATATATCCCAACCTGAGAATTAAGCAGCCTCTCGTCTCTGCATGGCTAAAGGAAGAGGCAAAGTGGTGTGAGGAATGGGCGCATAGTGATGGAGCGCATGTGGCAAAGCGGACCCGTCAAACCCAGCATCCAGAAGTTACGGAAATGATGGAGCTCTGGGTGTCAAAGGCCATGGCAGATGGTATTCTCGTAACTGGCAAAGTCTTGCACCAGAAGTGGACAAAGTTTGCTGACCTGGTGGGTGTTCCAACGGATGAGCGTCTCAACCTGAGCGGTGGTTGGTTGGATTGATTCAAGGCTCGAAACGGCTTGAAGGAGTTCAAGCGCCATGGTGAGGCTGGATCTGCAGACTCAGAGACAGTAAACAGGGAGCAGCGACGCATCCAGGAACTTATCGACAAGGGTGGTTACGAGTTGCGGGACACTTTTAACATGGATGAGACTGGATTATTCTATGCGTATGTATACAATATTTGTTCTTCCTATTTCAATGACTCATTTACGGAGTAGGATGCCCCCTGATCGAGGCCTGGCAGACAAGAAATCTTCAGGAGTCAAAGGAAAAAAGGTTCGGTTGACATATGCCTTCACGTCGAATGCAGATGGGTCTGAGAAACTGCCATCTATCGTTATTGGAAAGGTGAAGAAGCCACGAGCATTCCAGAACAAGACTGGTGTGCAGCTTGGGTTTTATTATCAGAACAATGCAAAAGCCTGGATGACGTCGGTGTTGTATCAGGAGTGGCTTCGGCAGTGGGATCAAGAGCTTGGGAAGAAGAAGCGGAAAGTCCTTCTTCTGCAAGATAATTTCTCTGGTCACATCATCCCCGAACATCTTCAGAACATCCGAGTCGAAAATTTCACCCCTAATCTAACAGCACATATCCAACCAATGGATCAAGGAATCATCCGATGCTTCAAGGCCCATTATGGTGCAAGATATATCCAACGTGCCATCAATCGTTATGATGCAGACGTCACACCTTCAGAAATCTACAATATCAACCAACTCCAAGCGATGCGACTTGCTGATGTTGCTTGGCAAGAGGTGGACATAACCACAATCAGGCATTGCTGGCGTAAAGCTGGTATTCTCCCTTCTACAGACTTTTCCACACCAGTCCAGCCCACCATTCAAGTTTCGTCACTCCTTAATACTGATATCAATGCCACACCTTGTCATGAAGATCCAATCATTGATGCCGAGAACCAGCTCAAGCATGCTCTTGACGATCTGGTATCCACTGGGGCACTTCAGACACAAAACAGGATGGATATTGAGTCACTACTCAACCCGGCAAATGAGGTACCATTCACAAATGAGACGACTGACAAAGAAATTTTTCAGGCCGTGATGGAGGCGCGAAAAGCACACAAAGAGGGATTAATTAATGGTGGGGATGACGATATCGAGGACGACGCATCAGTAGAAGCTCGCCCATCACATCGCGATGTGCTCCAGGCTGTGTCAACCATCGGCAACTACATTGAGAGCATCAACGATCCTGTCGCACGCCAGCTTGAGGGAATTTTGGCCTCGTTTGGATGGCAAATCCATTTGGAAGCATCTCGTTCCTTGGTTCCGACTTATCTCACAGACTACTTCAGCCGTAAATAATTGATACTATCCTATGCTAGCTCAAAAACATGCGATCGATTTTTTTCTGATTTTTCCTGATTTTTTTTCCATTTTTTGGACCCATTTTTAGTTACCTCTCTGGTACGCCATACCCCCTGATAACCCATAACCCGGAGCCGTGACCGAGGGGTATGGGATAAGAGAGGTTCGACTGTAATTCCGACTCCCGGAACCAGATGGCCAAACTTATTGTTTGTTTGGTCAGGCATCGAAACCCAACCAAGTTTGTCAGCATTTCCGTTTTTGGGAGGTGTCATAATGGGGAGTGCTGTGTTCACTTGTTTGACACTTCAACCAAGCTTGTGACTTGAACATTAAGCAATAGTAAATATTAGGTAATCTATCTATGGTTTTACAAGTTGTGCGTAAGTCCACGGCGGCGTTTTCCGAAGCTCACGTGTTGCGCACAATCTGCTGGGTGAATAGCGTTCACTTGTCAAGGACTCGGAGGTCCGAAAAGACCAATCCGGCGAGGGTGAAAGCGTGGCTATCCGTAGAGGTTGAAGAAGGGATGACATCTAGAATGCCGTAGCATGGGAACTGCGAGAATCGCACACAAGAAATATTGTTCGGAACGATAGTACGTCGGCGGGGATAAGCTCCGAGGTTCAAAACAGCTGACAATGCAGCAGTCATTGCCAGTCAAATACGTCGACGCAACAAACGTCCAGGTCTTGAATCGTCGAATCACCATTGTCTTTGGGGGAATAATTTATTGTACGGGGGAAACAATTTAACAAGCTGTGTTGGCCCCAGGTTGGCCCGTGAATTTGTGACCATGACTAATTGGGTGACGTCGGTAAAAGTTCTCTACTACTAGTGTTCTGTTTGTTCACTGCGAATTCAGCTGTTCTTTCCAGAAAAATCATTGGCTGGCCACGGGTATTGTGAACAAGTGCTCGTTTTGACGGTTTTGCTGTTACACGAGTACTCTTGTGAATCCCAGTTAAATCGTCTTACTTGGCCACCCGTCTATGACTTGAAATGGCCTTTTCTGCGACACTCTCCGCTTTTCGATGATAAAATCAACCACATGCATGACCACAGTAGGGACGTAACTTACTTCCTCAATGATCGCATGTCAAGATCCTCCCTAGCCTCCCCTGCTGGCTGCATGGGCCCTAGCGAGGCACTTTAGCTTTAACCGCTCTCCGCAATCATATTCCCTCCAAGCGAGCACAACACATCCCACCCGGGGGGGGGTTCGGGGTTCGGGGTTCAGTCTTAAGAACGAAATTCACATCGTAGGCCAGCTCATCCTCACGTCCGTGAATCGGATGACGAACCAGCACCTTTGAAACGCAGATAGAAGACTCCTTTCCCGATTCGTGGGCGAGATGGAAGTGGTTTGTTGACTTTCATCTGATTGTGAGTCTTTCGCTTCTCTCTCTTTCTGTGACAGTATGAATCACTACGTTTTTCCTGCAGTCGGTTGCAATACCCCCAGTTGACATGAAGACGAATCTCAAACTCTCTCATCCTGTGCTGCGTACTCCGTGGTGGATCGGACAGAGGCCTCGTGTGTTGCCGACTCGCGTAAACTTCTTTCGATGATGAGGGTTAAAAGTTAATGGTCAATGTGCCCAACCGCATGGAGTGGCCCTTAGTTGCCACATTAATCATTTCACGGAGTTCTTTTCCCTTCCGCTGCGCCTTCTAATCAGTGCATGTGTTGATTACGACAGCAAGACGGTTATCCGCCCGTGGAATAACCTCCATGTCGTTTCTCCGGGATTGTTTATATATCTTCGGCTCTCGGGCTTGTTGACACCAAGTTCCTCTGCACCAGCATCGAAATGTCAGAACTCGTTGAGTATGAAATAGGCAGAGACGGTACGGATTTGGATAGCGCTGATCTGCGAGCCAACCAGGGACTTGAAAATCTCGGGTACAAGCAGGAGCTTTTGCGGGTACGTTTGAAAAAAACATTCGTTCGCTTATCTCTTGAGTTCGGTTTTCACCATGATAGTCTCGTGGAACGTTGCATCTGATGTTCAGTGTGTACTCCCACCTATCGGTCTTACATCTGTCTAACCTTGGATTAGTGACACTCTGTTCGTTTCGTTTCAATTTCATGACCTTCGTCCCTGATGATCTCACATTATCCAGCCATTATGGGCGTTCGTGAGTACATTATAACCACGATTCACTAGTTCCTCATTTTTGACGGTACTGCTTGTTTGTTAGCCTTCAGTTTATCCGCACCTATCACCACTTCTCTTGTCGGAGGTGGGCCTGTTGTTATCGTCTGGGGGTAGGTCTCCCGTCACTTATGGTTTCATCAGACTGACTTCCTGCGGAAGTTGGGTCCTTGTATCTCTCCTCAACGTTGCACTGGTTCTCTCGATGGGAGAATTAAGCTCGAAGTATCCAACATCTGCAGGCGCATATTATTGGTGCTATCGGCTCTCCCCTCCTCGATACCGTTTACTGTTTTCTTGGATCAATGGGTGGCTAAACATGGTTGGCGTGTGGACTACATGTCTGTCCGTCATATTTGTATGGTTCAATTTGCCCTGGCCGAAGCCCCCCGCCTGATTTCAAGATAGGGATCGGGTCAAATGCTGATAGCAGGAGTGACAATATTCCACCCCGAGTGGGTTGCAACACCCTGGCAAACCTGTGAGTGTGCTATCAACCTTCAGCGACGGATCTCTGAATATCTACGAAGATTTCATTTTTGTGGCGGTGACGGTGTGGACCGGCATCTTCATTATATTTTTCAACAGAATGTTGCCAACTCTCGACGTGCGCTCTTCCTCTCTCTGATCTTATGATTACTCCTCGTCCGCACAACAGATTATATCTGGAATTTGGACGGCTGTAGGCGTAATTAGTGTGTCTTAGATTTCTCTTATGCCGATGTAGCTCAACGAGTTATGATAGTAACCATGGTATGCTTCTCTGCCAAAGCAGCGGTAGGCCGACGTTCCGCATCGTTCGCCCTCGGTTACTTCGATGCTTCACCCTCGGGCTGGACACCGGGATGGTCATTCTTCATAGGATTGCTCCCAGTACGTCTGCCCTTTTTTGCCATCACCCTTGCCTCAATGTCATTCCCCACGCTCCCAGCCAGGTATAATCTTCTGTGTTTTGGGAGTGTCAGATGCTGATATCAACTACCCAAGCCTACGTTGTGGCGGCCAATGGAATGAGTTCGTGACGTGTCTGTAAATGATTCTTCACTTACGCCTATCTGAAGTTGCCAGTATGGCTGAAGAAGTACACAATCCGACCTACCAGCTGCCCATGGCATTTGCTTGGGCGCCGTTAATCGGCCTAGTATGTGGGCTCGTGTACCTGTTACCTATAATGTTTACTCTGCCGGATATTGCACTATTACTTGTTGGTATGTGTTCAGAACTTCACTTTTTCCCCGCTTATCTTGAGGAAATTAAGTACCTGGAGGTCAGCCCCTTGGTGTGATGTTCGAAATGATTATGGGGTCCAAGACGGGTGGTTTTGCCATGGTACGCTTCATTGCTCTGGATTCCGTATCGAGTTCATTGTCCATCGATTTTAGTTGTTTATAGGTATGTTGATTTTCAGTTCGTGAAATTTCAATTAACATCTTCATATAGTATTTGGAACCGGGGTGCTCTGTGCCATCTCCATGTCGTGTGCTGCCTCGCGTGCGACATGGAGTTTCGCCCGAGATAAGGCAATTCCTTTCCACACCGTCTTCTCTCACGTCAACCGCAATCTGGACGACGCCCCAATCTATGCCTTTCTCCTCTCTACCGCTGTCCAGCTGCTTCTTGGCTTCATTTTTCTTGGATCCACAGCAGCTTTTAATGCATTCGTAGGTGTAGGCGTGATTGGTCTGCAAGTGAGCTACGCCATGCCTGTTGCCATTTCATTGGCGACCGGAAGGAAACACATTTCGGATGCTCCGTTTAATCTTGGACGATGGGGTTTCCCGCTCAACGTCATCGCAATACTATGGACATTGTTTCAGCTCGTACTATTTTCAATGCCAGATGTGGTACATGTTACTCGGGTATCAATGAGTGAGCCCTTTCTCTCATCACTCGGTTATCAGTCTGATTTATGATACATAGACTATGCATCTGTTGTTTTTGTGGGGTTCGCAGTAATAAGCGCCGTGTGGTATCTGATAGGTACGTGGCTGTATCACTAGGCGTTCCATTTCCACTCAGATGCATTAGACGGACGCTTTCATTATGTGGGACCACCTATGCCAGATGAAGGTATCGAAAAAACTGCCTCCCAACAAGATAGCTCTCGTACTTTACAAGAGAGTTAGAGTAAGCCTATCTGGTCGAGCCTTATGTACACTCCAAAAAAATTTCAGTCCATCGAATGTGAAGGTTTTGCTTTAGCATTGCGCCTGCAAGCTTGGTATCACCCACTGGCAGAATTTTTGGTGCCTGACTCAGATTCTTTCATACTCCAGATGTTCATAACTCATTGATCATTGTCAGAGTTTTTCAAGACCTTTTCAGTGACATTCCAGCCTGGCCCAAGGGATTTTATGGTGCTTCCAAGTGCTTCCATTACTTTGTACACTCTCCTCTCCTGCATGGCTTAAGGAGATGTTCTTTTAGCAGAAACAGCAGCCTGCCAGGGGAGGGCCACCAATAGATTGCAAGGATGTGAGGAAGTGTTACAAAAGAACATATAATTACTGAACAAGTCATGCAGTACTTTACACCCTCCCCCTAGTCCAAGTGGACTCTGTTTGGACTCTGTTGGTAGGCCATAAGTAATTAGTAATTAATACATATTTATAATAAAAAAACCCCTTGCCCTCAACCACTGCAGTAGCCCCTGGGTCCCAGATGATAAGCCATTGCTCACCACTGTGGGCCAGGGGCTATGGGTGGTTCAAGGTGGAGTGGGAGCAAGGTGGGGGGTGCATTGATCTGCCTCCCATTGTCATTCCACCCACATTCCACTCCATGAGCATTGAGCAATCACTCAGGAGGCTGGTGGCAGGTGGTGCATTGTCTGTTGTTGGGGTCCCTGGTCACCTCGCCATCCCTCTTCCTCCCTACCCCTCCTCCTTGTCACCCTCCCCTCCCTCATTGTCATTCCACCCATTGCCCACCCTGCAAGCAGTCACTCATGAGGCTAGGGGCAGGTGGTGTGTTGTTGTCAGGGGGTTCTCTGATCACCTTGCCACCCCTCTTCCTCCCTACCCCTCCTCCTTGTCACCCTCCCCTCCCTCATTGTCATTCCACCCATCACCCACCACACAAGCAGTCACTCATGAGGCTGGGGGTGGATGGTGTATTGGGATGACAGTCAGGGAAGCTTAGGATGAGTGTGGGGATGCTCAGAGGAGGTATCTGACACAGGCAGGGAATGTCTTATATCTCTCCTATACTATGTAGCATTATATATAGTACATGTTAAACTAGGATGTATCAGATAATATATAATATTAATGTATATTTGTTTGTCAATGTGCATTGACCCTAACCCTAGAGTGAATTCTCTGTGTGATATGGATATGGCCTTGGCTTGCCCATATCCCAACACTTCCCCTCAAGCCTAGGATGGCTGAGGAAAATGGTTCTGTAATATAATATGTTGTTACTCCCCTGAAGTCAAGGGTGGAATAGCTATTCTTTCAGGTCCATCAAAACCTCTGTGCAATGGAAAACCCAGTGTGTCAGGAGTATGAATTTCACAAGACATTTTAATCTATTATTTTCAATGTTTGGTCACGGTTATATGGGCACTTTTATGTACACAAGGCTAAGGGTAGGCACTAGATCCCTATGATTGAATGCATGGCTAAGGGTAGGGGACTCATGGTAGGCACATGTAGCTGCACACCTCACACTTTAGGCATGGTGCTGTGCCTGCAAACAACTCAAGGTCTATGCATGGCCAAGGCATGGTTACCACATGTATAGTAGTATATAAACTGTAATATATTGCCCAGAGACACTAGTCATATTCTCTTGCATTATCTGCTACCACTAGACTATTGTTTCTTCTCTTGTTTGCTGTTGTTGTTTTAGGAGGCTTTGTTGATCCTTGTGGTTAGTGTTGTCCTAACAGAAGAACATGACTCCTTTTGACAACCCCTCCCTCAATTCTTAATCACTCTCAATTTCTTTACCTCAGGCCTCACTTGAGACAACATGCACAGTGGTGCTGCCTCATCAAGGTACAAAGTCCCAACCCTTTCAATTACTCACAATCCCTCTCCCCTCATCCCCAATCCTTTGTTCCTCTGGAGTTTACTCTGTTGAGCAGTCTTGCCAATGTTCTTCTGGGACTATCCCATTGAACCACCCCTCAAGCAGACTGAGAGTCACTTAACACAGACCATTGTGGGATGCCACCCAACCATTCTGAGTGTGTGCACATAGTGTGATTGACTGTGGCACTACTGTCATGCAAGAGCTCTCACCCTTATCCTTTCCTCAAACCCCTAAGCTGTAAGACAGGGTCATGCACCCACAGCAAGGTTTTATTGTCCTTTCCAACCCCAACATCACCATGCACTCTCCGCCCCCAACCCCTTTATCCTCACTCCCTCTCCTTACTCCTATCACAATGGGCAACCTTTGAGACCTAGATAACCTGGCACTTGAGGATGCTCCAGAACCTGGTCCAGTTAAAATGCTGGAGCAATTACTTGTGGAGGCATGAGAGGAGCATGATGCTCTACTCAAGGCTTTGATGGAGGAGAAATGATGGCAAGACAGGGCAGTTGAACAAATGGCAGAAGAGAGCAGGGAACAACACATGCTGAAAGTAGCATGCCCATTGCCCTTTCAGGCAAGGCCAAGGAGCTGGACAACTCTGAGACAGCCATATACATGTACATGTGGGGATGCCCCAATGAATTTCTGGTAATTGTAACTGGTCCTAGAGGACCAACAGTCCTGGTTTGATGGCTTGTCAAAGTGGTCTGGTCTTGGTCTTTGTTCTTGTCCACACTTACTAGGACCATTTGGAACCAGTTCAGACTGGTTCCAGACCAAACTTGTAGTCTGTATCTTAGTAGGTACTTTATATATTAGCATACTACAAAAACAAGGGGGGACACCCAAATGAAAAGAGTGAAATACAAGCCATTTAAATAAGATGAACTATTTGTACATGTTTGCATGGTCACATGCTTTCATTTATGCATTTCTGATGCATTTACATTTTTCATTTATATGTTTACTTTTATTTGTACTGCATTGCCACAATGCATTTCACAACCTGTTTCTTTTCCACCACCACCATTGCTACCACTTCCCCTCAGATTGGAATAGGGCCCAAATGACATCTGTTGTTGTTTGGGCCACATGTAAGTTTCTTCATTTATTATTTCTTTATATACAACTAACTTTTTACTTGTTTCTAGATACAGCACTCCTTGTGATGACATTATGGTCCCACCACCATGAGCCCTTGCTTGCAGGGTGGCTATTGGAACAACAACGACAAGAACCCCAGCCCCTGCCATGAGCCTCTGCTTGCAGGGTGGCTAACAGAACAACACAAACACCAACCCAGAACCCTCAACAATGGACAATGCCAATGCCAATGGCAATGGCAACAACAATGATGCCAATGACAAGGCAAAGAACATTGACAATGTAGAACAACAACTAGGGGCCAACAACAATGACAAATGACAAGCAGGGGATGATGATCAATGACAAGAAGGGGCCAGCGACAACAACAAACAAGACAATGAGATGGTGACAACACAACTTGAACACCCAACCCTCCCTCATTTGAAACACAGGGGTCATTTTCTTCTGATGAGTCTTCCCCAGCACCTGCTGTCCAGCCTCATGAGCCACTGCTCATGGGGTGGACTTCTTTTCTCTCTTTTTTTCTTTAATTTTATATTCTAGTACACACACAATGCTTGCATGGTCAAGGTGTTGCTGAAAGCAGGGCTACTGGACTGTTTGTGGACAGGGAGTTTGCACACAAGAGTGGACTTAAAACCTGGACATCAACTGGGAGACCAGGAACATGAGGATGATGTACTGCCCTAGAGTGTGCAATGTATTTATCAGAACAGCAAAGAAAGAGCAGGCCAGGCAGAAGTTGGCTGAGTGACAGAGGTGGCATCCAACAATCAAGGAAGTAGAGGACAAAGAGGCCTTCATCAGGGCTGGAGGAATCATGGAACATGGAGATGGCATCTTGGAGGAAATTGCCCAGGCATGGAACAAAAATCTGGAAGATGAGGAGGAGCATGAGATCTGGATGATGGAACATGAACTTGAGGCAAAGATTCCTCAGAGGTTCTGGAGATGGATGAAGGTGTTCAAGAAGAAGGCACCAGAACACATGCCAAAGCAGAAGCCCTGGGAACATGCAATCAAGATGAAACCAGGTTATGAGCCTAAGAAAGCCAAGAACATCAGGCTCTCTCCACAGGAGCAAGGCAAAGTCAATGACTTCTTGAACAACCAGTTAGAAAAAGGATACATCAGAGAAAGTAAATCACCACAGAAATTGGTGGTATTCTTTGTTCCTAAAAAAGACAAAAAAAGGAGGATGGTGCAGGACTAAGGTAGAATTCATTCATATACAACTAACATCACATGGTGTTACTTTCCTGTGACATGCTTGTCTAAAATAGGAAAAAGTGCCATAAAATGTCTCCTATACTCATTCCATCCTTTTAATCCAAAATCTGCTTTCAGGGAATTCTTCTAATATGTATTGAGTTGTTATATACCAAGCGGTGTGAATTAATAGTAAGTAGTGGGTCTGGAATACCAAAAGTGAGATTATCTACAGATCAACTAGGATGATTGCAAGGTGAGGCAGAACTATAAACTGTTAAAGATCATTATAAAATGAGTAAGTAATATGAACAGATTAAAATATTATTGGGATCAAGGAGTTGAGCACAATATGAGGACGAGGTTTCTAAGGCATTGAGTTTAAGTCAAAGGCAAGTGTATGAGGGAGTCTGCCACAGGGGGGAATGTTATTATCATCTCCTACAAGATGTGCAATACTTATACTACACAGTTAGGAGGTATATTGTAATGTACTCCTATAATATATAAAGGAGGGATGAAGTCATAGACTCCTGTAATAGTTAATGTTTCATTAACTATGTCATTTCCCCTATAGATATGCTGTCATGGCTTGGAAGTCTTACACTTCCTGCAGGGTGTGTCTAAGACACTCCACCTAGGCTTCTGTCTCTGATAGCCTATGATAGACATGCTGCAGGATGTTTAATCCTGTAGCATGTGTTAACTGTGGATTCCCCTATATGTCTCTGCATGTGTTAACCTCTGTTAAACATGTGTTAATATGACTTAGCATATTCTGGCAATATTCCCTAGGCATGTTAACTGCCTTGGCTTGCCTGTATACTTGTATACATAATCCCAACAAATATGAAGAGTTTGATGGGACTGTATGTGTTTGACTTAAATTAGTTGTGCTTTCTCAAGGTCATCCATCAAAGTCTGTCAAAGGACATGATGACCATGGTACTTCTGTGCTGCCCAGGCTGCCTGTTGGCCATTGAGACCTTTATCATATGCATCGATGAAGCGCTGTGAACGATTTGCAAACCTGGTAAGGCATCAGTAAACAAGCAGGTGCTGTAAATAGAGCAGATGTACTGGTGCATTGATGTGAGAGGAACTGCATCAAGGGCAGCCAATGCATTCCTCCTAAGATGATCTTCCCTTGACAACTCTGGGTTTAGTCGGTAGAGTCACTTTGCATAGCCCCAACACTGCTCTATGAAATTGAGTTCACAGTGAAACTTTGGCAAGAAAATGACCTGATAGCCATGAGCCTCACAGGAAGCTCCAAGAATGGTATCAACATCCTGGAAATCTGGTTGGTTGAAAAGAAGTCGATGGCAACAACAGTCCAATGTGGGTGGAGCACATTTGAAGTTTTTACACTTGGTATGTAAATTTTGCGCATTTGCAAAGCCACACTCTTCTAAAATTACTGCCATGCCTTTGAAAATGCCAGCCCATTCATGGCCTTCAGGAAAGTACAAAGGCTGCACTGTCCCATCCATCAGGACACTGTCTTGCATACAGATCTTATGCTTCTTGATTCATCCATCAGTGTTGTACTCCAGGTTACCATCCACATCATGTTTCAATACTTCAATACCCCAGTTTGTCCCTGGTTTCAGAATATTCTTTGGCATATTTTGTGCAGTAATAGAACCCTCAGGACGTTTGAGATGGCTAGGTGCATTATCATAGATAAATTTGTGTCATATTCAGAATAGTGTTCTGTGAGGATGTCCATCGCTGCATTGGCCTGCTCCTTGATGTCCTCACTTGTGAAATAGCCATCTCGATTTTTCCCTGGTTTCATTACTTGTTGTGCATTTTTTGTCCTGTTGGGTGACTGTAGCCATCCAAAATCTGCTGAAACAAAATCCGCCACCATAAGTGATGCACCCTTGCCTTTGACATATGGTTTTGCAGGTGCATCCTTATGGTACCAAGCCTTCTTCCTTCGATCATGTGGATAAAACATGAGCTCATTGTGAAACCATGGTATGACTTGCTTGCCATCTATGCTGTTCACTTCAGGTAGGTTATCCTTTGTCCAGGTGTACATCTGATTTTGAATCTCTTGCCATGCAGGTAGAAATTTGTGATTGTGATACCACACACCATTGTCCCGCTCATGACCATCAGCATACTGACCTTTCTTCAGTGCCATGAAATGGTAACCAAGTGTTTTGAGGTAACATTGTGCTGTTGACTCTGAGATATTTCTAGTAATTCCATGTTTCTCCTTGACATCTGTGCAAGTGAGGAACTTGACCACCTTCTTTGCAGATATTTTCTTTCCAAGCTCTTGAAGGTGAAGGTTGATATCCATCGAAAGATCTTCGTCCACCAGTGAAGACTCATTCCAGCTTCCATAAGGATTAAATGGCAAGACCGATGAATTGCCTCAAGAGTCTGGTAAGCTGACGTGCATAGTATGCACCTTGTCCCAAAGAGACAGCAGCCTGACATACTGATGCACCCCATTTGTTGTAGGTATTTGACTTCAGATTGGTGAAGAGATTTAGCATGGTCTGCATCCCTTCCATCCAGATCTGCACAAATGGATCAATCTTAGGGTCTGTGTATCTGGCACCTTTCTTCCAGGGGGGACACAAGGTGGCCTTCAAATTCATCAAAGCCTTGATTGCTTTGACCTGTGTTGGTGCCTGGTGGTCCTGGCCATCGCATGCAGCTGTCAGCATTGCATCAACATCCTTGATGACATCCGGGTTGTTGTCCTTGGAGTCCTCCATTGGCATGTTGTCTGGTTCTTCTTTGGGTTCAAGATCCTCAACCAATGGAGCCATTGCTATGTCATCAACTGGATTGCTGTCACATGGCTGTGCTTCCTTCAAAAAAAGACCTGGCCCCAGTGGTGTTGGCAATGTGTAGATATGCATGTATTGCTGGAGAGCACTAGACAGGAGGCATCCTGATGCCTTTGCTCAATATTTTCCATAGAAGGAAGAAGTCGGCACAACATTTCCTACATGTGGCTCTAGAGCTGTGCCCTGTGCTGAACGACATGTCAATGTGTCATGATTCTGATCTGAACTATTTTCAGGTGTGAATGCCTGCTCCATGGAAGGCCTGATCTGATACCAGGCATGTAAATTGTTAAATTGTCAATTAGTACAGCAATCACAGCAAATGACTTACAGCAAAAGTGTTTTCTTTCTCATGACAAGGGTCATATTTCATCCGCTTTCAAGACTCTAGCAAGCCTGGGATGCCCTTTGCAAGATTGGCGATCCTTGACAGCATCAATTTATGCTTAGATCCCATGCAGTCTGCATGTTCAGAGCCAGCCACACCATTTCGAGACACAACATGTCAAAATTGACATGTTCACCCATGATTTTGATTCCGACTTCATGATGTGTTTATACTTGAAATTGACTATCTCAGACCCTAGCCTAACTAATTTAAAACATTTCCCTGAAAGCACTTTCTCTATGTTGTTTCTATGTGCTACTGCAATTTGAATTTTGTCAAACATTACTTGTTTAGGACATTGTCACACTGGCCATGTGACATTAGTTGTGAATGAATGAATTCTACCTTACAGGATCATGCCCATAGGGCCATAATATGGCCATGTATCCCAACAACCACCTCATTGTAGGGACGTTCTTGAAGGGAATATCATCACCAATGGATTGTTACCAGAAGTCAACACCATTGATGACTTTGTGGCCCAAGCCAAATGATACAAATATGCCAAGAAAACTCTTGACTATTATAATCATCTAGTGGCAGGACAATCTTCATCTGACATGAAGGAGACATCCTCCACCCATAGTGCGAGGGGCAGTTGCACTACTAATCCCAAAGAGACTAACTCCAAGGCAAAACCTGATCCCAAGCATGATACTGGCAGGAATAATGCATGCTGTGCAATCACAAATATTGGAAAAGGTGTGGGGACTAAACCATGTACTTTACACTCCCCCACAAGTCTACATAGACTCCCACTAAAGTCTATGTAGAGTCCATGTATAGTGTATATAGCAATTCCAAAGAAATAAAGCTACTATAGGGAGTCTACATGGAGTTTACATGGAGTTTACAGGGAGTTTGCTTATTAGTCAATGTAAAACACATTACAGATGTTATAGGGTGTTTATAGAGAGTCTACATATAGTCTACATATTGTCTACATGGAGTTTGCTTATTAGTCAATGTAAAACCCATTACAGATGTTATAGGGTGTTTATAGAGCCTACATGGAGTCTACATGGACTTTGGCCATTCCTAGCCATCATTCCTAGAGGTAAGTCATTACTTCAAATATTAAATGTATTTATTACTATTTATGGAAACATCAATACTAGCAGAGATGTAAAAACACCCCAACATGCTAGAGGCAGGGGGGGCATGTATTTACTAATATAATAGAAGACTAAATAATATGAAATAAAATAACCCCCCCCCCACATCACTTGGAGTGAGACAGGGGAGGGGGGGGGCATGGTGCAGTGACCTGCCCCTCTCATAGCACCCCATTCCACCCCATGAGCAATGGCTCATAGTAGTGGTTGGGGGTGCTGGTATGGGGGGGCTGTGGCCCGCTTGGCAGCATCATTGTTCCACCTGCACTCCACCCCACAAGCAGTGGCTTGTGAGGCCAGGCCAGGTGATGTCCATTGGGGTGCTGGGCTTGCTCATCACCCTCAGCAGTCAGGGGTGGTGAAGCCTCCTGCTGTGTCCCAGAGGCATCCCCCACATTCTAGGGGTCTCCCATCATGTCCCAGAGGTGTCCCCCTCATTCTAGGGGCTTTCTGTTGTGTCCCTTGTGGCTCCTGTTGCATCCCTCGGGTGCTTGCCCTCTTGTTGCATCCCCACAGCTGGTGGCATGTTGTGTTGCGTCCCCCTTGGTGTTAAGATTGTCTCTTAACTACTCAGTAAGTTCGAGACGTCAAGGTGCTTCCTTGCGTCGAGTTCGTCGTTTAGACTCTAAGGTACTTCCTTAGGTCGAGTTCTTTGTGAGCAGTTTAAAGAGTTGATATCTTTAGGTCAAGCTGAGGCCTTGACCGACTATCTACTACAACTTATATAGACTATTAGTTACTCTGGTCTATATAATGATTGGCTAGTAAGTATAGTAGCTATCTACTCAGGTCTTTTCAGGAGTGTTTCAATAAGTAAAGATGCGCTGGCTGTCAAGTGAGTGCATGTTAGAAAGTAAATATAGGTGACATGATAGAATCGTAACATTACCCCCTTACTAAAATTGAAGTTTCCAGCCTTCGATAACTCTTCTAAATGAGTACTTCGTCGCTAGGTTGCTTGGGATCTCTCCAGATCCAGACGCGTGAGTGTCGGAATGGTCGCAAGATAGGGGGGAGCGGTCGAAGTTCGACGTCGACGTCGACGAACGGTGTAAGGGTAGGTGCAGTTTGGCAATTTTGAACATGCCAATAAATGACGAAAGAAAAGATAATGAGCCAGCATAGAAGTAAGAACGAGCAAAAGACAATTTCTTATAAGTCTCCACAGGGTTCTCCCGTGATGTTTGCCCACGCTGCATCATCCCAAGTGTCGTCGTAATCGTTTTCAGGGGGAGGTCCGTAGACTTGATCTAATAGGACCCGATTAAGACTGGCGTAAACGGGTGGCGCTGACGCGCGTCGTCGTTTGGGGCAGGTGACAGGGTAATGTCCGGGTCTTCTCTTCTTGCATATACTGCAGATAAATTGGTCGCAGTATGTCGCGAAATGGCCGATTTTTCCACATTTGTAGCACCTCTCTGCTTTCATATGCAGGGGTGTCGGGGTTCTGGGTCGGATGTTCATTGGGGTCAGTGGGCGCTGTGGCTGTGGAGTGGGTGACGTGAGATCGATGATCTCAGGTACTGGTGGCAGGGTCATTCTGATCTTAATGATGCCGGGAATAGAAGTCGATGAATGTCGCCCCTTTCCAGTCGGGGGAACTTCGCTTGAGTTCGTTTTCTTTCGGGGTGAAGAGGTCGGTAACCCAAGTTGGGAGTCTTTGAGCTGGGTCGATTGGAAGGAGTAATGGGGGGACACTGGGGTGGCGGTCAGTTGGGTGAGAGGAGTGGGGGATCGAACACTTTCTAACCATTGTTTCTGGAGGCGATTGATGGCCGATTCTATACCTTGACTCATCATCGTTGTGAGGGTTTCATTGGCGAGTCGTTCTTGGTCTCGTATTAGGTCGAGGATGGCATCGTAGTGGTGGAGGAGGCTGTTTAAGACGTCTTGGTCACGGTCGACGAGGTAGTGGGCGAGACGGGCGCAGTTGGTGGGGTCGATTAGGAAGTTCTCGACGAACTCGGTGAGAGGTGGGAGGTTCTTTTGGGCAGAAGAGGAGGCGGTTGTGTTATTGGTGTGCATGGTGTGTGTTCGATGTTTCGTTCTAGAGGTTTTTCCTTTCTTTATATAAGTCAAGGATTTCTTCGGCGTGTTTCAGGTGTGATTCTGGTTCCCATGTGTTTTCAGAGGTTGGATAGCCTTTCCATTTCATGAGGTAAACATATTTTGATCCGCGCGGTTTGTGGGCAGTGATGGTTTCTACTTCGTATTCGTTTTTTCCCTCGATCAGGTCGGGGGGAGGCTTCAGGTAGTTTGGGCCGTGTGTTTCTGTTTCGGAATACAGAGTGAGGAGTGCTGCGTGAAACACCGGGTGAATCTTCCATTGAGTCGGTAGTTTCAGTTCGTAAGAAAGCGGTGAGAGAACTCACTTAATTGGGAATGGTCCTTCTCTTTTCGGGGAGAGTTTCTTGGTGTGGGGGTAGATCTTCAGATTTCTGGAGTCGAGCCATACTTTTTGACCGAGGAGGAACGGGGTGAACTTTCGGGTGATTCTTTCTGCCATGAGTTGTTGGGCCAGTTCGTGTGTGGCTAAGGCTTCATTTCGCGCTCTTTGAAGTTGGACAATTCTTTTCTCTGCTGCAGGTACATCGCTTTTCTTGTAAGGCGTGGGTATCGCATGTGGTTCGTACCCCATCATGAGGTAGAATGGAGAGTGTTTCACAGTAGAGTGAGTCCATTGATTGTGGGCGAATTCGGCGGTGGAGAGGAGTTTCACCCATGTCTCAGGTTGGTTCGTACAGAACATGCGAAGATAGGCTTCGATTTCCTGGTTCATTCGTTTGGTTTGTCCGTCGGTTTGCGGGTGGTAGGCTGTGCTCATAGCCAATTTGATTCCTAAGAGTTTTCCTAGTTCTTGGAATAATCTGGATGCAAATCTTGGGTCTCGATCAGATATGATTTTGTCGGGGAGACCGAATCTGGTGAATACATTCTTCAGGTAGAGGTCTGCTGCTCCTAGGGCGTTGATGGTTTTGTTACAAGGTATTAAAATTACCCCCTTTGTAAGACCATGGTCTACCATGACCATTAGAGCATCATGTCCGTCTGATTCTGGTAAGTCCGTAATGAAGTCGGTTGTAACCAACGCGAACGGTCTTGTCGCGGTTGATTTAATCAGTGTGAGGGGTGGTGTCATTGGGTGGGTGTTAACCTTCATCTGTTGACATAGTCCGCATCCTTGTATGAAGCTTTTGATCAGTGTTGTCATTCCTGGCCACCAATAGTCTCTTCGGATTAATTCCAGTGTCTGAAATTGTCCGGGGTGTCCTGCAGTGAGGGAATTGTGATATTGTTCGATTAGCCTTTTTCGTAGTTTGTTGTTCGGTGGGACATAACATCTGTTTTTGAAGAAGAGGAGTCCATCCTTTACTTCCCAGTCGGCGAGATCAGATTTGATCGGTGGCGTTCCGTTAGTTTTCAGTGCCTTGATTGCATCGGCTACTAATTCGTCTTTCATGGTTGCCGTGACCAAAAGCAATTCCATTTCCGTGTCGATAGTGTTGACAAATACTGTTTCTGGCAGCATTGTCAGGTTTTCGTTGTCCTTGTCTGTGTCTTTTCCTAAATCTTCTCTTCGGGATAGGATTGGACCATCTGCGATCCAGGTACGTGGATCAATTTGATGTCGAATTCCGATAAGAAGAGGCTCCATCGTGCCTGTCTTCTATTTAATTTTTGTGCAACCCTGAAGTATGTCAGATTCTTGTGATCAGACAGGATTGTGGCCAGGTGTGGCACTCCCTGTAGGTAGTGCCTCCACGTTTCTAAAGCTCGGATAATTCCAAGCAGTTCTCTGTCGTAAATTTCATAGTTCCGTTCCGTGGGGGTCAAAGAGTGGGAGATGTACCTGCATGGGTGCCAGTCTCCATCGGGTCCTTGTTGCCTGAGTACCGCACCAGTCGCGAATTTAGACGCATCAGATTCGATTGTGAACGGTTTGCTGGGATCTGGCATCAGCAGAGTTGGTGCCTCGCTAAACTTAGCCTTTAATTTGTCAAATGACTCTTGACATTCCGGCGTCCATTCGAATTTGATGTCTTTTCTCATTAGGTTGTTGAGTGGCCGTGCTAATTTGGCGAAGCATCCGATGAATCTGTGGTAGAAGTTTCCGAATCCGAGGAACGATCTTACTCCTTTGATGTTAGTTGGTTCGGGCCAGTCTCGGATGCCGGAGAGTTTAGTTGGATCCATCAGGATCTGATCTGGTTTTACTAAGGTAGGCCGCATCCACATACGACTCGATCAGGTGATGTGATTGTCACTGTGACAGTCACCGTAACATGTCCTGCTCTCCCTTGCTCGAATTTGTGCATTGGGCATTTAAGCAGGCTATGTAGACTCTGGATATATACTCTAACTATTATTTACTTCGTTATACTCCTCTAAGATCTGCACAGGGAGCACCCGATGTCCCCTATACTTTCTCGAGGCCCACATTGCCTGTTTCCCATCCAGCCCCTTCTCATATGCATCCATAAATCGAAATGAACGGGAGGAGAACCTGTAAATTAGTAAGATCAAGAAAATTCAATAACTGCAATGCAACCAACTTTCTCATGCTGCTGAGGGGGATAGATTCAAGGGCTGAAAGAATGTTTTGCTGCAGATCAGCTTCTTTCGAAGAGGCAGGATAATGCCGATAAATCTGTTTTGCATAGCCCCAGCACTGCTCGATAAAATTGAGCTCACAATGGAATTTTGGAAGGAAGATGACCTCGACACCACGGGACTTGCAGTAGGTCTGAAGTAAGGACTCAACCTGTACAAAATCCGGCTGATTATAAAGCACTCGACGGCAGCAGCACTTTGCCTGACCCTTATTGGGACATTGAAATTTGCTGTTGCACTGCGCTTTCAATTTTGACTCCTCGATAAGTCCGCGTTCCTGAAGTATAACCTCCATTCCTTTAAATAGACCGGCTTTTGGGTGGCCTGGACCAAAATAGAGCGGTTGCTTTGATCCATCCAGAAAGGTGGCGTCCTCCATCGGGATTTTTGTCTTCAGAACTTTCCCATCTGTCCCATATATGGCCTTTCCATTCTCGCCCCTAAGTGTGACTTCCATCAGCCAATTTGACTCTGGCTTTGATGTATTTTTAGGCATCCTCCTTGCTGACAATGCACCATCCGCTTGTTTGAGGTGAGTTGTGGCATTGTCATAAACCAGAACATGATCTTCACCAGGATAATACCTTTTTAGAATATCAATGGCTTTTTCAGCTTGGTTGATGATGTCGTCGCAGGTAAAATATCCCTCGCGATTTTTTCCTGCCTTGAATAAAACCCGCGCTTCTTCCTCTCCATCAGGCGACTGTAACCAACCATAATCGGCAGACACAAGATCAGCAACCATCTGTGACACACCCTCGCCTTTTGCATATGGTGTTGCTGCCTCCTCTTTATGCACCCATCGCGCCACTCGACGATCATTTGCATAAAATGTCGACTCATCATGAAACCATACCACAACATTCCGCTCGTGGGAGTGGGTCTCGCTGTCCGTTTGACCAGTCTCGGGTCCGAGATTTAATATTGGCCCATTTCGGCAGAAAAATCTTTTGACGGTAAGCCACAACATCTTCCCGCTCGTGCCCGTCAACGTACTGACCCTTTGGAGTGTATGTCCAGCAGTAGTCAAGTTTCTTCATCCAGCGCTGTGCAGTCGAGATATTAATTCATTTTTTTAGTCCAGTTCGTTCTCGCATCGTGGGAGTATCCATAAAATCAACAAGATCCATGGCTTTAACAAATTTCCCGATTCCCTGAAGGTGAGCATGAATTTCTTGGGCAATAGTGGAGTCCTTATCTATGGCAGATTCATTCCACTGTCCATAGGGATTGACTGGGAGATTTTCGCAATCTGCGATGTATGCTCGGACCCAATCACGAAGTTTACGGGCATATGTAGGTCCTTTTTCAAGATTATTGGCTGTTTTGAGTGATGAAGCTTGCCAACGACCAGTAACACCCGAATCAGGGTTAATGTAAGTCCACATTAATTGTTTCATACCCTCAAGATGACCACGAAACAATAGATCTATCTCTGGGTCCTTGTACCCCCTCCCAGTGCGCCGAGGAGGTTTTAATATTCTCTTTATATCCTGAAGAGTTGACGCGACCTCATCAGTGGTTGGTGGAGGTTCAAATGTGCCCTTCCATGCACCTGATTGTGGCTCCACCCCTGTCAATGAGCCATATGCCTCCAATTCAATTTGCAGCTGTGTGACCTGTGTCAGATCTGACTCATCTGGCTCTTGCCTCATTCCTTGTGTTTGCCCTTTATCTTCTTCTGGAGGCCTGGGAGACTGCTCGTGGGCCCCATCCCCTTCCTCTGGGGTTGGTCTTGGATCATTTTCGAGCAGGGTTACCTCAGGGAGAACAATTGCACTAGAAGGAGAAAGCCCAGGTGCAGGAGAGGACTTCGTGCCAAAGCAGGAGCTCAATGACTCATATACCCTCTGTTTCTTCCTCTTTGGACTCATTGAAGAAGAGGGGATGTCCAGTATGGGGG
Organism: Tricholoma hemisulphureum; assembly: GCA_964034925.1. NCBI lineage: Eukaryota > Fungi > Basidiomycota > Agaricomycetes > Agaricales > Tricholomataceae > Tricholoma > Tricholoma hemisulphureum. The sequence goes on along the minus strand of OZ035935.1, from coordinate 1,154,348 downwards.
CTTCCTGTAAGAGGGCTTAGCTTTAATGTCACTTTGTCAAGATTATTCTTCACATTCTCCTTGTTCCATTTTTTGTAGGTGGGCTTTTTCTTGTAATTAGACCATGCACCAAGGTTTATGAGGTTCTTCAGCTTTCGTTTGCCCATGGTTTGAGGTCGAGGGATGGAGGTTAATCCATAATTATGACCTAATTTCCCAAATTGGCTACTTAAAGTTAAATTAGTGGTGCCAATCAAATTAATTAAAAATTCTGCTTGCACAGAGTTGTTCAGAATGTTAAAATACACAATCCCTTGCAAACAGATTTTTTATTATGTTTGAAATACGAAAGAAATATACGATACAGCAGTTTGTCACCGAATGTCACTCAGTGGTCATGTGATCGAGTCGTATGTGGATGTGGCCTACCTTATCAGGCCGAGAAATTCGACTTCTTTGACGTCGAATTTGCACTTCTTGGGTTTAAGATAGAGGTCGTGGTCTCTGAGCCGTTGGAGGATTTTCTTTGTTCGATCGGCGTGTTTTCTGGGGTCTCGGGAGAAGATCAGAATGTCGTCCATGTAGATCACTACCCATCCTTCGTCGATCAGATCTTTGAAGATCTCATTCATCATTGCCTGGAATGTGGCCGGAGAGTTGCATAAACCGAAGAACATGACTGTTGGTTCGAACAGTCCTTTGTTCGTTTTGAAGGCTGCTTTCCATTGGTCTCCGTCCTTTATCCTGATGTTGTGATATCCCCATCTGATGTCGAGTTTGGTGAATATTTGTGCTCCTTTTAATTTGTCAAGGAGGTCTCCGATCAGGGGTAATGGGTAAGTGTTCTTGATCGTTCCATTATTCAGGTACCGATAATCTTGGCAGGGTTGAAGCGCTCCTGCATCCTTCTTTGCTACAAAGAAGAATGGAGAGGCCATAGGTGATTTCGACGGCCGGATGTATCCTTTTGCCAGGTTTTCCTCGAGGAATTCGTCCATTTTCTGTTGTTCGACCAGGGTGAGAGGGTAGACTTTGCAGTCTTTCGGTATGAAGTCTTCCTTCAGGTCTATGGCGTGGTCCCATTGTTTTGGTTCAGGAAATCTTTCAGAGGCGGCCTTTTCGAAGACTTTATTGTATTCTTGGTACTCTGGTGGTATGGTCGCTTTGTCCTCTTTTTGATCTTTCTGTTCATCGTGTGCTAATTGTTGAGAGATCGATGTTTTGGCTCAGATCAAGGTTTCTTCCAATCTAGCGATTGGGGTGTCTTCCGTGGTGTGTTTCTGCTCAAAAGGGGTTCCCTTCATGAGCTGCTGGGTTTTGGCTACTGCTCGTCGGGCAGCTTCCAATGATCTGTTCTTTCGGTATTGCAGTGTTCCGATTTCCCAGTTGATTAATGGGTTCTCCTTTTGAAGCCAAGGGAGTCCTAGGATAATGGATTCTTTTCCTAGTCCTGTAACCATGAATCGTATCTTCGATTGCCTTCCTCCGATGTCTACCGAAGTGGTGGTGGAGTGATTGATGGTGCCTAGTTTATTTTGGGTGCCATCAACGTTCCTGGCTCTGATCAGTTTTTGGAGAGGGGTGAGCGGGAAGTTGTACATCTGTGCAAAGCCTTTGTCCATGAACATCCCTCCTGCTCCTGAATCGAGGAGGGCATCGGTTTCGACGATTTCGTTCTCAATGAATAGCTGCATTGGTAATCTCATAGATTGCTTTTCCATGTTAGCTATTAGTACAGATGAGACCGTAATTTCAGCGGGTCCTGACGTCGGGGCAGTCCGCTTTCTTAAAAACCCGACTCTTCCATGAGGTTTCTTCTTTTTCTTCTTCGTCTAATTCGCCTATGAGGGCTCGTATTTTCCCATAGGTGTCTTTTCCGTTTGGTTTCTTAGCGGTAAATCTTCTGGCGGGTCCAGGTAAGAACTTTCCTGTCTTCTTGTCTTTGTGGTCGATGGCGCGATGTCCTGTCTGGTGACAGACAAAGCACATTCCTTTGCACATATGTTCGGCGCGATCTTGTTGTGTCATTTTGTCGATTTCCATGGCGTTTGGATCGACATCAGGGGCGGCGGAGGGAGTATAAGCCTTAGAGGGTGCTTTATTTCCTCTAGCTTTTCCCGCCATTGCCTGTGCTTGTTTCCACTGCCCTTCGTACTTGGCAGCGGCCTCGTACCATCTGTCAATGGTAGTAGGCATCATTTCTTTGAGAAACACCTTCTCGAGGAGTTTTGGTTTCAGCCCGTCCATGAAGTACTCAATGAGGGCGACGTTTTCGACTATCCCCGTGCGCGGGGCGAGGATTCGGAAGTCAGAGATGTAGTCTTGCACATCTCCTGTCTGAACTAAATTCTTTAGTTCGGTTTGTGCGGTTCCTGCGTCATCTACAGGGGAAAAGGCGGCGGAGACGGCTGTTTTAAATGCTTGCCAGCCGCCGAAGTTGTTGTTGGCCAAAGATTCTCTGATCTTTGCTTCTTTCCATCCTGCAGCCGCTCCTCCTATCATGAACGAGAGGGCGAATGTGATTTTCTTTTCATCAGTGTCATAGATGTTTGGGTTCACTCGGATGTAAAGTTCTACTTCCTGTAGGAACTTTGTCGTCTTTTCTCTTTCTCCAGAGAAATCGGAGGGGACTCGGATTTTTACTTGGGCATCTCTGTTGTTGGCCATTTCGAAGTAAATGGGGTCGAGTGAGTCTTCGGATTCGGTTTCTTCGAGGGTTTGCGAGTACCCTGTTCGTTTGTCTGTGATTGAAGAGGATGCTTCTCTTCTAATCCTTTGTGGCGGTCTGCTGTCTTCGGGTCTACCTTCGGTGAAGTAGTGGTCGGGTACGTATTCTGTCGAGCCTGTGGTATCTGCGAAGTACCAACTTCTTAGGCTGTTGCTGTACCTGATTCGTTGTCCGTCTAAACGGAAGAATTCAGAGGTAGCAGTGGGTACTGCTGTTTGGGGTGGTCTGTCTGCGAAGTGTCTGTTCTTGAGCGCGTGCGTGAGCTTGGGCGCCACAGTGTCTGTTGGGTGCGCCTAGACTTGTGACAAGTTGGCGGGTTCGATCAGCTTGACCTTTTGTTAAGATTGTCTCTTAACTACTCAGTAAGTTCGAGACGTCAAGGTGCTTCCTTGCGTCGAGTTCGTCGTTTAGACTCTAAGATACTTCCTTAGGTCGAGTTCTTTGTGAGCAGTTTAAAGAGTTGATATCTTTAGGTCAAGCTGAGGCCTTGACCGACTATCTACTACAACTTATATAGACTATTAGTTACTCTGGTCTATATAATGATTGGCTAGTAAGTATAGTAGCTATCTACTCAGGTCTTTTCAGGAGTGTTTCAATAAGTAAAGATGCGCTGGCTGTCAAGTGAGTGCATGTTAGAAAGTAAATATAGGTGACACGATAGAATCGTAACACTTGGCTCCTGAAATGGTTAGTGACATGGCAGGCAGGGTGGGCCATTCTGTGTGCACCTTGCAGGTACCCTGCTGCTCTGGCCTCCTGGCACCTCCCTATCCCCCTCCATGGCCCTCACACTCCTAGCTAAGTGGGGAGGAGGGGTGGCGTGTTGGCTATCCAATGTTACATATAGAAAACTGAAAAAATAAATTTTTGAGCTTAAAAAAAAATAGATAAGGAAAAAAATACCCAACATGAGGCCCACGGGCCGTCATGGATGGGTAGTGGAGGAGGGAGGGAGGGGGGGTAGGCAGGAGGTGGGGGGGGATCAGGGGGGACAATGTGGGTGTCAGTGACATGGCACATGCATAGGTGGGAGGGGGGGCTTACCAGGTCGCAGGGGGTGCTGAGGTTGCCACCCCAGGTCACGGGGGCAATACCTAGTGGAAGGGGGTGGTTACTGATGTGGCATGGGAACAGGGGGGGAGAGGGCCGCTTACCATCTGGGGGTGCTGGGGGTCATCATGATACATTGGCCAGCCTGAGGGAGCAAGGTTGGGGGCTGTGGACAGAGATGGTGAAGGGGGTGGTGGTGGTTGTGGCACAAGGGAGGCAGCAGCAGCAGTGGCAGTGGTGAGGTCGGTGGTGGTGGTGGTGGTAGCATGTCATGTGTAACTAATAAACAAACAGTCACACAGGGCCACATGTTTCAATGAACACATGATAAACATATCATTTATAGATCAAAGTTACAATAGTAAGCAAGGTTGTGTAGCTGAATGGTTATGTATGGATACTTATGTCTAATGGTTGTGGGTTCAATTCTCTAACATGGCAATTTTTTTATATTTAATAGTATGAGGCTTGTATACATAGATTCTATGTAGAGTCTACATGGAGTCTATATAGAGTCTACATGGAGTCTACATGGAGCCGAGTCTACATAGAGTCTACATGGAGCCGAGTCTACATAGAGTCTACATAGAGTCTACATGGAGTTTACATGGAGTCTATGTATAGTTTAGTGGAAGTCCCACTACTCCTTGTAAATACATGGAGTTTACTGTGAGTCTACATGGAGGCTACATAGACTTGCCATCAACATGAATTCCATGTTTGGTCATACTCCACCTAAAGTCTATGTAGACTCCCAGTAAAGTCTGTGTAGACTCCCAGCAAAGTCTGTGTAGACTCCCAGTAAAGTCTATGTAGTCTATGTAGACTCCATGTATACATGTGGGGGAGTGTAAAGCCCTCACTAAACCACACACCTATAGGTCTCCAGTGGAGACACCCACACCCATGCCCATGCCCACATCAATGAATGCCAAGAAGGCTCAAATTATCTTGGACTTCACATGCTATGACTGTGGTGAGAAGGGTCACAAGGCCAGAGATTGCAAGAAGCCACTCCAACCAAAGGTGCACCTTCAAGCAGCCCACACTGAGAATCCTTCAAGATCTGACTATGGCAGTGACACCCCAGGGGAGGGTGGAATTCAGTCTGAACAGACTGAGGTTGTACATGGAGGAGACCATGACAAAGAATTCACTGAAGTCAAAGTACCAGATGACTTGTATAGCAATGATTATTATGAGAACACTGATACAGATTTTATGGTATCCATGCACATGAGACCCATAGTATCCCTTTCCAAGGGATGTAGCCTGCTCCCTGACCAAGGAGACAATGAGCAGGAGCATAATCCCAAGATCATAGCATCCATGCATATTGGTGCCATGAACCCAGCACCTGAGGAACATAACACACCCCCTGAGGATACTGCAGGCCATATCAATGCCCCTGTACACATGCAAAAAGTCACTATGTGAGGAGAAATAACTGCTCGCAAGTGTCCAATATATCCTCCAGAGAGAAAACATTGCTTGGCAATCTACATGAACATAGGCAACTGCAAGGCTTGGACACTATGGGACTCAGGGAGTACCACCATGGGTGTGACACCTTCATTTGCACATGTTGCAAATCTGACTGTGCTTCCACTGTCAAACCCTCACACACTTCAATTGGGAACTGTCAGTAGTCAATCCACTGTAAATTATGGCACTGAATCCTGGGTTACACTTCCCAGGGTAGACAAAACAATGTATCTGTTGGGAATGGAGTGGTGAACAGTGACAGGAAGAGTTAAGGACAAGGTTAGAGGATGAAGTTTAATCTCAAAGGCTAGTGAGTGAGGGAGTCTGCCACAGGGAGGAATGTTATTATCATCTCCTACATGATGTGCAATATTTATACTACACAGTTAGGAGGTATGGTGTAATGCACTCCTTTAATATATAAAAGAGGTATTCTGTAATAGACCCCTGTACCAGTTAATAATGGAATAACTATGTCATATCCCCTATAACAGTGTCAATAATAGTGACATATGATATCATGGCTTGGTAAGTCCTAGACTTCCTGCAGGGTGTGTCATAGACACTCTATCCAAGGCTCTGTCTCTGATAGCCTATGATAGACATGGCTATATCTTGCCTATCCTATGATAGACATGCTGCAGGATGATTAATCCTGTAGCATGTGTTAACTGTGGATTCTCCTATATGTCTCTGCATGTGTTAACCTCTGTTAAACATGTGTTAATATGACTTAGCATATTCTGGCAATATTCCCTAGGCATGTAAACTGCCTTGGCTTGCCTGTATACTCTTGTATACATAATCCCAACACTCCCCCTCAAGCCTAGGCAGTGTAGGACAATGAGTGAAATGGTTCTGTGTATGTCATCACTCCCCCTGGAGTGGTTAATAATTTTCTTTCAGGTGCATCAAAACCTCTGTGGATGGAAAACCCATTGGGAAAAACCAATCTCACCAAGGAAAGCTACTGAGTTATTTTTGACTGAATTCCCATCTCTTCCCTATGCCGTGAAAACTTAGGCTTTGGTAAAGCCTTTGTTAATATGTCCGCTGTTTGTTCCGGATCACGACAGTTTTGAATATCAATAATTTTGTTGGTGACTAAATCTCGGACCCAGTGATGCCATATAGCGATATGTTTCGACCTCTGGTGAAATTGAGGGTTATGGGTTAAAATTACTGACCCTTCATTATCGCCTTGAATAATTGTCGGATTTTCTTGGGTGTATCCGAGTTCATCATACAAATTTCTTAGCCAAGTGGCCTCGCGTCCAGCTTCGGATAATGCCATGTATTCGGCTTCCGTTGAGGATAATGCAATAATTGTTTGTTTCTTTGATTTCCAAGTTATTCCTCCCCCGGCTGTCAGGAAAACATATCCTGTGGTGGACTTGAGGTCCTCAGAATTTGCAAATGATGCATCAGCAAATCCATGAAAAAGGTTATTGTTTTCAGTCTCATCCTGGGATTTTCTGTAAATAATTCCAAGAGTTTTCGTACCTGCTAAGTACCGTAGTATCCGCTTTATTGCACCGTGGTGTTGTAAGCCCGGGTTTGCGGTATATGCTGCCAATTTATTAACAGCGAAGCTAATGTCAGGTCGCGTGGAGTTTGCAATGAATTGTAGACATCCCAGTAATTTGGCATATGAATTGCTCCGATTCGGCTCATTATAATCTGGGTTTTCAATTAATTTAATATTTGGGTCCATTGGCATTCCAACAGGGTTTGCATCAATCATGCCTTCTTTACGAAGGACATTCTCGATATATTTTTCTTGAGATATTTTGATGCTATCATTGGCGCACGTAATTTCTATGCCCACGATTTTGCTAGGCTCTCCAAGGTCGGTGACGTCCCATTCTGATGTTAACGCATTTTTCATATGCTTCATCATTTTATCTGCTGATGCAAAAAGCAGGGTGTCATCTACCCATACTGTTATGATGCCTATATTTTCTTCATCCCATCGAATATATGCGCAAGGATCTGCCATTAATCACGAATTTTAAGTTTACCATCAAATTCGTTATTCCACTCTCGACCTGCCTGCTTTAATCCATAAAGGGGTTTAAATAGCTTGCATACTCAGCCTGTTCCATCATTACATCCTTCAGGTTGTTTCATGTATATAGTTTCTTGTAGCGTGCCATTGAGGTATGCGCCCTTTACGTCCATCTGTTGTATTTTTAGACCTTTCTCTGATGCAAGTGCTAAAATCGCCCGGAGTGTGTCCATTCGTACAACTGGTGAAAAAGTTTCTGTGAAATCATAACCGGGTCTTTGTGCATACCCTTTTGCAACTAGCCGCGCTCTGTATCGTACAATTTCCCCTTCTTTATTTCGTTTCCGAATAAATACCCATTTATTTGAGATTGGAACGGCATCTGGAGGTTTTTCGACAAGTTCCCAAGTACCCTTTTCTTTGAGCAAGTCTAATTCAATTTGCATTGAATCTTTCCATTCCGTCCATTCCGGGGATTGTTTTGCGTCTTTGAGACTGTTTATTTCGTCTCCGGCTATTATTGCATAGGCTTCTTCTATATTTAGAAAGGTTTCGTCATCTTCCTCTTCTGCAAGGTGGTAAAGATGTTTATAGTTGGTACGAATTCCACGAGTTTTCCGTGGTTCATTATCACTTGCACGCATCTTATCACTTGCATGCGTCTTCCGTGGTCTAGTGATATCTATGTTTCCCTCATTTTCATTCCGTTTACGCTTCCGAGGCTGCCTTGCCAGTTCCATGATCCATTGATCGGAGTTACCCGTCGGCGGCACATTCGGTGTTTCCCCACCAGACTCCCCCTCCATCGAGGGTGTAACATCAGTTCTTCGGGAGGCTCAGGTTCATCTGTAGCATCTAGAAGTCGGAAGTTCCGAGAGGTGAGAACATTTCTTGTTTCGGCGTTGTAGTATTTTATTGCTCCCGCGCCGTCGTCATAGCCGACATATGCATAGCGCTTTGATTTAGGTAGCATTTTTCTTTCTTCTTTCGGGCCTTGTAATAATACCCATACTGGGGCTCCGAATTCACGTAAATTTGATACGTCCGGTTTTTCATTGTGCCAGCCTTCATAAGGTGTTGTTTCCCGAAGATGTTTGGTAAATGATCGGTTCCGGATATAGGCAGTGTGTAAGACTGCAAATTCCCATAAAAATTCTGGAAGCTGGTTAGCAGCCAGCATTGCTCGGGATAATTCGACCAGGGTTCTGTTCATCCTTTCCACAACTCCATTCTGTGATGGTGAGTATGGTGCGGTAAGTCGATTTTCTATACCTCTTTCTTTGCAATATTTTTCCAGTTTTTTGTTAACAAATTCTTTTCCACAATCAATTTGTATACCCTTCGGCTTCTTGCCTTGTGTTTCCAAATGGGCAAGGTAATTTATTACCCCCTGTGCTGCATCACTTTTCTCTTTGAGGCATTGAATTGTCACGAACCTTTTAGCATCATCCACAAATAGGAGATAATAATATTTGCCATTAATAGATTTGATGGCGTATTTTCCCCACAAGTCGATGTGGGTTAATTCTCCTGGTTTCGTGTTTCTTTTTGTTGACTTCGGAAAAGGCTCCTTATTTTGCTTTGCACTGATGCAAGCTTCACAATCCGGTTTAGGACTATTTTTGTCGACATTGAAACCAATCACCAATTTTCGGCTCAATAATTGTTGAAGTCCAGAATATCCTACATGTCCAAATCGTCGGTGCCAAGTTTCCCAACTAAGTGGTTTTACGTTTCCGACGAATGTTTGATTAACGGCAGGAGTTTTAGACGGCTTGCTTGAATTTTTTAATACCATTTTCATTTTGTATAAATGGTTATTAATTTTCTTTCCTTCTGCAAGTTGTTGTCCGTCTTTTGTTGTGAGGATTAGTTTTCCTTGTCCTCCAATATATTTTCTGCCAGCCGCATCCCATCGCCCCAACGAAATTAAATTATTTCGTGTTCCAGGCACATGTAGGACGTCTTCCAGATGAATATTAAAATTTTGATTATTGCATGTCGAAATTATTTCAACAGTTCCTTTGCCTGCAATTTTAGCTTCCAATCCACCTACCCCAGTTACAGAATTGTTTTTCATTGGAGTGTATGTTTTGAAGGCTTCTCTTTGATGCGTGACATGCGATGTTGTTGCTGAGTCAGCCAACCAGTCGTAATAGATCAAACGCTCGTCCATTACGGCATCGTTACAAGAATCATAGGAATCAAAATTATAATGTTCTTCTTGAGCTGAAAATGCAATAAATTCCTCCACAGCATTGGACTGTTCCACAGGTTTTTTTTCCCTTTTTCCTTATCTTTCTCCTTTTTCTTCCCCCAACAATTTTTTGCCTGATGTCCGATTTTTCCACAATGATGGCATTTATTGCCTTGGAATTTTCGGCATTTACTGGACCAATGTCCAGGGCGCTTGCAATGATCACAATATGGCTTCAGGGATTTTTTACGATCGGTAAGACGGTTTTCAAGGGTTTTCTCCTTTTGGGCGGTCGTCTGGATTTTAGCCAGGTTTACAATTCCGCCGGAGTTATTATTCCCGTTATTCCTATTTTGCCGAAGTTTATATTCTTCCCTTAATAATCCAATAAATGTGTCCGAAGTTAGGCGACGCTTTGGATCTACTATCGCAGGTCGGGTTCCTGACCACCTAAGCATTCTAAAGAGATGGAGAGTAAATAAATGGTGCTATGACTTTCAAACATTGCTTAAATGTTGTCTAGCATGTTCGGAACCATATGAGATATGCTTTGTATTTTTACGTTTGACAGTTCATGCGCTACGAATATTTTCAGACAAGAGGTGCCAAATTGGACCAACCTGGGAAGTGGACCAACCGTGGGAACGTCTCTGCATTCGACAACCGTTGTCATTATCCCTTCCCCAACGTGTCACAGGCAAGCTCTGAGGTATAAATTGCATCCATACATATCGTGGTAGGTCTAATCTATCCAAAGATTGTCATTCTGAGTCATTTTCCCTTTGTAGCAAGTCTTCTGCTGCGCCTTGCTGGCAGCTTGTTCCCCGCCACACTTCCGCTGCCTGCTGGCTCAACTCCCAGTTCTTTGCATGGAACCAGCTTTGAAATATCCCTTTCAGCTTCTCTGGGGTGAGGGATGTCACTTTTGGCAGCAGTAAGGGGCTCTGTCGAAGTGAAATGAAGTTCTGGCTGCAGTGGCACAGCCATACAAGGTGAGACCGCCGCAACCGCTTCTACATTACCAACCAACGTAATTTCCTCCCCTGTATAGGATTCATCACCTTCTGCTTGTGATGGGCCCATCCACACATCCTCCGACAACTGGGTGACTATATCACGAGAGGAGGACACGTCGGGTGTCTCTACCTGCTGAGGTGCAATCCGACGAGGTCTCGGTCGTGGGCGGACTATCTGCGGTGCTGTATCTTCACCATCTACATCATCAGGGAAGAATCTTGGTGCCCTGGCTCTGCATTCACGTGGTGGACGACGTTCAGGTTCTGCGATCGGTATGTCGTCGTCTGTCTGAGTGGAATCTGCATCTGAACCCCCTTCTTGAAAATTGTCAGTGTCAAGTTCCTCAGCCCCTGACATCAGTTCTCCAGGACCCCCATCTCGACCTCGACCATGCCCACGCCCACGCCCATGCCCACGACCTCGCCCACGCCCACGCCCTCACCCATGCCCACGACCTTGCCCACGCCCATGCCCACGCCCACGCAATGCCTCCTGCTCAACCTGCATCCTGGCCTTCTCAGCTTCCATCTCCACTTTCTTTGCCTGGCGTGCAGCCGCCTTCCGCACCTTTTCGTTCTGCTTCTTTTCAGCTGCCAGCTGTTTGTAGTAATCATCAATTGCCTTTCGCTGAGCCTTGAACTTCTCCGAAGCTTCCTTGAACACGTTCCCCATTGCGGATTCCCATGTCTGTCGAGCGAGCAAGTCCAGCATTTCGGGTGCTGTCATGTGGTGTGCTTGACCAGAGGCAAGTCTTTTCTTTGCAGCCTTTTGTTGATCCTTTGCAAATGCCTTCCGACGCAACTGCTCATTCTCCAGGTCCATCAGTTTCATTTGAGCATAGTCCTGCTCCAACTCCACCCCCACATGTGCAATAATTTCTCGTAACATCTTGTTTTCCTCTCGGAGAGCCCGTCGTGATGCTGCGTTCGGAAGTGGTGGTGGTACCTGAATATGATACCGCTGTATTGGTTTTGGGTCATCATTGCTGTCATTTGTTGCAAGATGAGTGTTGTTATGTTCGGGGCCTCCACTCTCATCACTGATTGGGCCTGCAGGTGCATCGACATCAAGTGATGCTGTGGATGTGGTGTCTGGTGTTGGCATTGCTGCTGCGGATGCGGCGTCTGGTGTTAGTGTTGCCGCCGCAGGTTCTTCAGGAGAAGGTGTTGGTGTCAGGAGCGATGAAAGCTGTGCTGACAATGGTTGCACAGCCTGGGTAGTCATGTTTTTTGCTGGCTCGAAGGCAGATAATGGGATGGCGTCGCGGTCGAAAGGGTATATACCAGTTTTTCTGAATGCTGATAGTATTGTGGTTGGTTTCAGTGCTTGACTGCGAGCTTTGTGATGATAGAGCAATAGATTGCCCTTTGTAATGGGTATGCTGTCCTGTGATGCCTGTGTGACTTGCGACTTCCATGCATGAGCAAGTGGACCAAAGACACCAACGTCACACGGCTGCAAGGCATGTGTCGTATGGGAAGGAAGGCAAATAATAATGATGCGATGTTCAGCAGCAAATTTAATAAACAAACTGATAGGTACAATGCGAGTTGTGACCGTCAAGAATCAAGAGGCGATATGTCTGGGGGATCGGTGGTCTAGTGTTTGGCTCAAAGTCCTGCTCAAGCCATTTCAGACCGAGTTCCTGATCAGTCCATCCCTTTGGTGAAACAGAAACGCTACAATGAATATATTGATTTAAGTATGGAGACAGCCATTGTAATAGTAGACAATTTCATACCTAGCATGTGATGGATTGTTCTGGGGCCTGCCCCATTCAAGATTGCGACGCACTCCCTGGAAAATGACCAAAGGGACAAGTGCCTTTCCATTAGCGCTAACGGCTTCGATGATGGTAACAAGCTCACGGTTGCCATCTTCGACGGAATAGACCATGGCTTGGTCACAATCAATAACTGCAGCAACCTTCGCTCCTATCCCCAACTGCACTCCCTTCTCATCCATATTCCATATGTTCTCGGGCTCGATATCAAATTCCTTCACCACTCCTTCCAAAATATCATAAAACCCTTCAACTGCCACCATATTAAGAGCCTTCGCGCGACACTTCTCAAGACTTGTTGTAGCCTTGACTTTGAGATCTGGATGCCGAGCAAGAAATCTCTTGGGCCACGAGTCTCCAATTGCCTTTCCAGAAATTTCAGAAGCATATGCAGCAAGTGTAGAATAAGTCAGCGGTACTCCCCGACGCCCCATCACCTTCGCCCACTTGACGAGAACTTCTTCTTCAGCTGGTGTAAGTGTTTGCTGGTTCACATGTGCCTCTCCATGTGTCTTGACACCATTAAAACGGTTTCTGAGTGTGCTGCGAGGAACATGATATGCGCTGGCAGCTGTACGAAGAGGGAGGTGGGGGTTGCCATCTGCGTCATAGCCAGAGTTAGCCATCGCTTGCAGTGCGAGCTGAATGCGATCTTCTTGGGGTAGCACAAGGATATCATCAGAGGGCGATGATGCAGGTACAGGCATGGTTTGCAGAGGGCGAAATGATGCAGATTCAAGTTGTAGAAGTCGAACATGTCAGTACTTAAATCCTGTGAGGAAAGAGGTGTCGACATGCAAGAGACAAATGAAACAATGCACAAAAAGCATGTATTTGAAACATGTGAATAGTACATTTCATGTACGTATGGTGAAACGGCTGCAGATGAGGAATGGGGAGGCATGATCATGGAGGGTTACGGATGGCGCAATGCTGGGAGAAAACCCGGGGTGGAGCCTTGGAAACACATTAAAACAATGCTTGATGGTATGTGATAATACGTACCATCCCACTTTGCCTTCACATCAATGTATGGGTGAGCAATTCATTTTCGATCGGATACATGTTGGAGGCAGCAGTTGAGGTATGCATGTGTCTGCCATGAGGAAAAAAATGCCTAAAAATGTAACAGATCAATGAAATGAATGAAAAAGGTATGGAGAGTGGCATACCGTGGAGCTTGAGGACGCTCAGTTGATGTTGCAACCTCCTTGGCCACATTGATTTCATGACTATGAAGCGACGAATAGACCGATGAATGAGCTTGTTGCTCCGACCACAAAGGATACATTGGGGTGAAACATAAAAATCGAGTTCAGACAGGAAGTGGGAGATGACAGGAGTAAGCAGAGCACGTTTCAGGATGAACGACAGCAAAATGGCGATGTTGTGCCCATATTACCATATTAGGTACCATCTGTGTATTAAGCAAACATGCCAAAACACATGACAACGGTCCATCACTGGATCACAGGAAATCGTCAGTGGCATATCAGAATCCATACTTAGGTTCCCCTACTCAATGGTTCAAATATTGAAACCACCACATATGAGTTTAGCAACTGTATAGTCTCTAAAGAGTGTGATGGTCCAGAACCCAGGGTGGTCCAGATGGTGACCCACAATAGTAAGTCATTTGGATCATTTGCGTTTCCGTTGTAGGGCTCGACATATGTTTGCCAAGAGTTTGGTAAGGATGCCGAAATGATTGATTTAAATCGGGTATCTGAGATATGGAATTCTATATTTGGAAACCTGTTGATCCGGTCTCGGTAAGACTTCAAGACGTCCAAATGCTTTAGGAGGTCGTCGGAATTATCAGCCTTTGTCTCATATAATAAACACTGCAGTTGATTAACTGTTTGATGTGCCTTGTTTTCATGAGTGACCGATAATGCGGTATACATAGCTTCTGCGCTTTGTTTTGATCCGACGTGATTTATTTGCGAGGAGGTGACGTTATGGATAATGACTTGTTGTGCCCAAGTATCGTTTTTGTCCCAGTTGTAAGCACTCTCCGGATCTATATTTGAATCCGGTCGGTTTGTCTGCCCAAAAACATATCCCGTTATGTCACAATTAATAAAAACACGCAACATTCTCTCTTTCCATTCGTGCCAATTTTCATCCGTCAAATGATCGCGATCAGCGATCTTGTTTACGTTTGAGTATTCTTTGGTCCGAATTAAGGAAATAGGTATTCTTATAACCGGATCAATCTCTGGTGTATTGATCCATTGTCTGCGCTTTTCTTGTGCTCTGGAAGTATATACTCTTCCTGATCGTTTAGGGTTTTCTTGTGCTGGGGGTTCCCCAAATAATGATAAATGGTCGTCCTCTTGGTCCCCTTCATAATCCATGTCTAGTTCAGGGTCAGGGCCCATAACCTGTTGGGAATGGAGTGGTGAACAGTGACAGGAAGAGTTAAGGACAAGGTTAGAGGATGAAGTTTAATCTCAAAGGCTAGTGAGTGAGGGAGTCTGCCACAGGGAGGAATGTTATTATCATCTCCTACATGATGTGCAATATTTATACTACACAGTTAGGAGGTATGGTGTAATGCACTCCTTTAATATATAAAAGAGGTATTCTGTAATAGACCCCTGTACCAGTTAATAATGGAATAACTATGTCATATCCCCTATAACAGTGTCAATAATAGTGACATATGATATCATGGCTTGGTAAGTCCTAGACTTCCTGCAGGGTGTGTCATAGACACTCTATCCAAGGCTCTGTCTCTGATAGCCTATAATAGACATGGTTATATCTTGCCTATCCTATGATAGACATGCTGCAGGATGATTAATCCTGTAGCATGTGTTAACTGTGGATTCCCCTATATGTCTCTGCATGTGTTAACCTCTGTTAAACATGTGTTAATATGACTTAGCATATTCTGGCAATATTCCCTAGGCATGTAAACTGCCTTGGCTTGCCTGTATACTCTTGTATACATAATCCCAACAGTATCTCAACATAGCAGATTTTGACTGCTACAACATGATTATTGGAACCCCATTTATGTGGGATAATAAAGTTTGGCTGGACTTTGAATCCAGCCAAGTTGTCATCAATGGTGTCATGACACCTGCTACCCCTGTCAAGAACAAATGAAAGGATTGACTCTCAACAGCAACCAAAAAGGTTGCCATGGAGGAAATACCAGATGAAGACACACCAAAGGCAGGAAATTCCCTGCATGAAAGTGCAAAAGCAGTAATGATGACTGAAGAAGAATATCAGAACAATACCCAAGAAGGGGGGGAATCACCCTCAGAGAAGCAAAAAACAATGAACAAAGCTACAAGAACAGCAGTTGGAAGAGATCCAATGGCAAAAAGCATACCAAAACCACCCTCAGCAGCAATAAAGACAGCTGAGAATATGGCAACAATGAAAAACACAACAGTCCTGGATACATTGGAATGCCAGCCCAAGGTTAAAAAGCACACAAATTGTTCATCTGTATTGAAACCAAGAAAAAACTTGCAGTTCATCAAAACCAACCTGCAATATTGTGAACCTACGTCTTCAAAAGTAAAGGTTGAGGACCTGATGACTACTGAGCAAGTTCTTGCTCAGAAAGAAATCTGACAACCAGATCAGACTTCAAGCACTGAGTCAGGTGCATGGCAATTCTGGGATAGACCAATCCCAAAACCTCAAGTGGCCATACAGTCCACACATGCCCAACAAATGGAATGAAGTCATTGCATCCATGCAAATCCACAAGAAAAGTAACTTTCCTCATGGACACAAATGCTACTGACAGCCACAGGACAATGAGATATCATCCCCCAAGGACTTCACTTATTCCACATGGACAACTGCTGACGACTTGAGGAAACAGTCCTCAATCCATCTCAGAGTCCCCCACCTATTCTGGCTGGAATCCAGTCAGATTCCCTGGTTGTATGGTAATTCCACTGTAGCATTAATTCTGGTAAATATATTATTGAATTTTATTATAGAATCCCCAGAATCTACCCAAACTCAAACAAAGCCAGAATAAGCGGAATACCCGGAGTCCTCACCTGGTCACATGCCCGCCTACTACCTGTGACCCACCCCGTGACCATCTGTGACTGCCAGCACACAGGCTCCAAGTCACAACCACCTACCACAACCACCATCCCCCTCATCTGACAACACCACCGCTGCCACCACCACCACCGCCCCCTCACCCTGCTCACAGGCCGCCACTACCACCGCCACTACCACTGCCACTGCCACCACCGCCCCCCTTTTTATCACCTATTGGTGCCGCCAGTGCCCCCCCCTTCCCTCACCCATCAATGACTAGTGTTTGAAGGTCCAGTTGCAAGACTGGAAAAAGACTGAGACTGGACCAGACCAAGACTGACAAAGGCCAAAAAATATTAAGACCGATGAAGACCGCAACTGCAGTCCGGTCTTTGGTCCCTCATTATTTTAATAAAATAAAGACCGGTTAAGCATACTACATACAAATATTTAATATATTCTAAGTTAACTACATCTTATATTACATGGGACAAGAGTGAAATCTCGAGGGTTTATATACCCCTAGTGGGTTTGTACATGTTTATTTGATAGGGCTAGTGTTTCTATGGTGATTTGTGATAGATGCCATTTTTTTTTTTTTTGATCCCATCTTTTTCTTTTTTTTGATGCCACACAAATAGTTAACAACAACAACACTGCCAACAACCGCATCAAGCAATGATGCTAATCCCCTCACATTACTACCACCATGCCCCCCCTGGCCCAAATGATGTCCAGTGTCATTTGGGTTGTGTTGGGAATGGAGTGGTGAACAGTGACAGGAAGAGTTAAGGACAAGCTTAGAGGATGAAGTTAATCTCAAAGGCTTGTGAGTGAGGGAGTCTGCAACAGGGAGGAATGTTATTATCATCTCCTACATGATGTGCAATATTTATACTACACAGTTAGGAGGTATAGTGTAATGCACTCCTTTAATATATAAAGGAGGTATTCTGTAATAGACCCCTGTACCAGTTAATAATGGAATAACTATGTCATATCCCCTATATAATTCTCCAGATAGACTTGTCTATCATTGTATATTATAGGGGGTTCCCTGGATAGCATAGGAGACAGTCTTGGCAGTCTTTGTAGTCTTGGCCAGTCTATTAAGGGTAGCAGCTCGGGAATTAATATTATTCCCTGTGGCTGTGTTGGATTCTACCAGTGGCAGATCCTAACCCTAACCTTAAGCTTAGGACTTGTATTCCATCTCCCTAGGCTTGTTAACTGCCTTGGCTTGCCTGTATACTCTTGTATACATAATCCCAACAGGTTGTGTGTAAGATTTTTTTTGCATTGTACTTTTTATTACTGATTTACTATTCATTCTATAAGATAGAACTTAATGTAAGCATGCTGCCTGGCCCTGGCCCCAGCCCCATGAGCCCCTGCTCATGGGGTGGAGTCCAGGTGACTGCCACGTCACCACCTCTATGCGCTGCCACTCACTAGCGACCCCCTCCCCCCCCTGACCTGCAGTGCCACCCATGTCCTGCACCGCCACCTGACACCCCAACTTGTGCCGCCACCCCCTGCTTGCACCACCCAACGGCGACGCGGCTGCTACCAACTAGTGACCCCCCCCTCCCTCAACCCACGGTGCCGCCCCTGACTAGCAACCCCCTCCCCCCCCTGACCTGCAGTGCCACCCATGACCCGCGCCGCCACCTGACACCCCGACTTGTGCCGCCACCCCCCACTTGCATGATTAGGTAATTTAATTTAATTTGTAGAGTAGTACTCTAAGGCTCAGTAATATAAATAATGTAGTGAAGACCGGTCGAGACTGGTCCAAGACCGAGACCAGACCATTTAGGACCGGTCTTGTGCGGTCCGGTCTCAGTCCCTATGTAGTTGAGTAAAAAATAGACCGGTCCTGGTCCCAGTCCAAGCCCAAAGGGGTGAAAGACCGGACTGGACCAGACCTTTGAACACTATCAATGATGATGCCGCCACCTCCAGTCCAATGGTATGGGGGCCCCAGGCCCCCCCCCTAAGTATTTTTTATTATCACTATTTATATTTTACTAATATACTATTTTATTTTTCAGTTTTTTTGTGTGCATTCAACGAGCCCCCAACACGCCGCCCCTCTTCCCCACTCAGCTGGGAAGTGGGGGGCTCATGGGGGATACTATGGCCCCCAGACCACAGCTGCCACGTCATGAGCTGCACCCCCCTCCAATGCCACATCACCACCACCTGCATATCACCCCAACTACCAGGAGGAGGATGGGGCCGGATGGGGGGGGCACCATACCACCAAGGACATACTAGATGATGGAGGGGGGATGCTAGAGGACCAGGGACACACCAGATGACAGGGGTGATGCCAGACGACCCAGAGGATGTGCTGGGATGCAGGGGACACAACGGGCCACCATATGACATGACCAGATGAGCGGGAGGGCCACCCAGACAAAGGGAGAGACACCCGGGGGGGGGGGGGGGGGGGGGGGAGGGGGGGGAGAGGACCAGGGACACATGGACATGCAGATGTGCCAGGAGGTGGGGGACACCACAGGTGGCCCACCCTACGACTGGCACCACCCGGCCCAGCCCTATGAGCTACTGCTCATGGGGTGGAGCATGGGTGGAACAGTGGGGCCTGGGGGGGGAGGGGCTGTGGTGGCTAATGCCATGATGCACATACTCCCCCACCCCATTGTATACATTAATTTTATATGTAATATATTTTATTTAGAAACATTTTGTAAATAAAAAATGCAGTTGACGCGCCACATTGCGATGCCAGAGACCATGACCACTCCCCCCCCTGCAAGTAATGATTTTATATGTAATATATTTTATTTAAAAACATTGTGTAACCAGGTAATAAAGTAACAATAATATCACTTCCTAGACATGGTCTTATGGCTTACCTGTTATTTGCTACTGAATTTGTTAATTGAGACCTGGAGGTTGAGAGTTCAATCCTGGATGAGAAAATATTATTTTGAGTTTGACTTGTTAAAAAGTTCTTGAATCAGTCAGAATAACTGGAATCCACCCAGAATCCACCCGGACTAACTGGAATTCACCTGGAATTTCCGGAGTCTGGGGAGTCTGACCAGAATAGGTGGGGGACTGTAAAACAGCCATCTCAGAACCCATAAGGAGGACCACAAGCAAGGGTTTCCTAACCTATGCATGCTGCATGAGACACAAAGGAAGCCTAGACCTCCCAATTTGAAAGGAAAGTCAAAGGCAATGGAACCCCTTCATGATGAGTATGCTCATCTACATGAACATTGGCAACATGATTATACCAACATAATGAATGGTCTTTGAGATTTCACATGTAGTTTGTCTAGACAGTGTATGACATTCCTATAGAAGAAGGGGAGTAGGGAATAGCTCTGAGTGAAATATGTATGAGTAAAGGTAGTAAGGAGACTGGGTGAAAGCCCATGAGGCTTTCTGGCTCGCAAGAAAAGAACACCCTGAGAGACAAGCTGCGGCACCCAGATGTAAGGAGCATGCACAATGCAACGAGTGAGTCTCATACCCACCTGATAGGAGTTATGCTTCTATCAGAGACAAAAGGATTGTTGGGCCATCGTCTGGTGAAGGATAGGATGGGCCTGTAGATATGGTGCTAAGATTTGAGCATGTTTTTGCAGGTACAGCTGAAAGGCGTCACTCGCTCATCTGCCAATGGTTTTCACAGCCTCAAATGAGATACCTCGTAGTAAATATTCAAGGGTGGCGCCGATGCAAATGCCATGGCCTTGGAGCGGTTCTTCTCCTGCTCCACGTGCTGCAGAGGCTAGCCTAGCAATGAAGGCTCTTTTGGTCAGAGGTCGATGGCTTGACTTCCATGTGTATGCAAAGAGATGTTGAGATGGAGAGGGCTGATTGATTTGGAGATGATATTGAAGTGCGCAGCATGGATCAGAGTCATTGGATTGGTGCGCCCAAGATACATCTTCGCCTTGTGTGGTGGTTTTGGTTTGAGGGATGTGCAGGGTGGTGACCACAAATCCATTGTGATCAGTTTCTTCTCTGAGATGGGCTACTGTGATGTGGCGCTCGACATGGAAATTGTTCCAGCGCTTGACGGTGAACTTGCCAACTCTCGCCGCGGAATAGAAGCACGTTGTTAGACATGCAAACACAGCAGCATCAAAGGGGTTGAGCAGATTCAACTGAGATTTTATTTTTCGGATGTATTCTGGGGTGAAGGGTCGACGTTTCTTTCTTTTGGATGAGGCTGGTGACAGCTTTAGAGCGGTGGTGAGGAGTGTGTCAATCTCCGGGTCTTTGAGAGGCCATTGGGTGCCATGGAGGACATGCCATGCCCTGACTCCATGAACGTAATTTTGAATAGATTTTCCAGAGTAGGAGCCAGCAAGCCCGGAAATGAATGAGGGGATCAGAACGCGGCTGCATGGCGCATGCTGTTCTTCAGGTATGTTCTCATCATCACAAAAGACATGGAATACAAGAAGCCCAGATCCGTACATCTCACAAGTGCCTTCAGCCCAGGCCTGAGACATCACGTCTAGGATTTGTTGGAGGTCATTGCTGGAGATCGCAACAGGGGAACCCTTGGCATTGCAGGCTGTATGTGTGCTGACAGGGACCCATAGGCGCAGATGTTCCTTAGCTGGACAGTTTGGGCGCAGTGCAGAAGGGGTGAGGTTTGAAACTGAGCAAGGTTGAGGAGAGGGGGCAGATGATGGGGGAGGGGTGGGGAGGTGCGCGCTTCTAGGACGGTTCATGGGGGTTGGGGCATGAGAGGTTGATCGAAGGAGGTATTCGATACAGGTTTTAGGAGGGTTTGATGAGCATGGGGGGTTCAAGAGTGCTTGAGCTAGCATGTCGTTCAGCTTTGGTCTGAGGGTCATTGAAGTTGACGACAAAGGGTTGTAGGTAGTTGGGGATAGGAATGCGGGGTAAGAGCAGTTGGCTGGAAGGGAAAAGGCCGTGGGAGGGGCCGTCTGCAGGGTTGAGTTTTGAGGGTACATAGTGTGTGATGATAATGCGTTGACGAGGCATGATGAAATCATGGATTCGTTTGAAAACTTCATTGACTTGCCTGTTTTTGCTCCTGCCCTTCCACCAGCCTTTGATGATTCCAATGTTGTTGCTGTACAATTTAAGGTAAGCTCCTGAGGGAGACTCTGTGATTGTGAAAAGGATGAGGAGTTCGAATCCGATTGCTTCAGCCCAGCCGATTTCCCTGTGATCGGTGTTCCATTGAGGAAGGAGACACCACCTGTTTCCAATGGTGACTGTGATTCCAAAACTGGAGCTAGCATCGGAAAAGGCTTGGAGGTCAAGTAGGGGGTGAGGGCCAGGTATGCGACGTGGAGTGATGGGGGAACTCAACGTGTCACGCCACCATTGCAGGTCATTGTTGGTGCCACGTGGCATGTGATGGGGGATAAATGGCCGAGAAGCAAAAGTTCCCATCATGGCCTCGAGGTTGGTGAGGTAGGCCCTTCCAGCTGGGATAACAAGGGAGGTGTGGAGGAGCTTTCCATAGAGTTTTTGTACCTCTTCAAGGTTGTGAGTAGATGATTTGGGCCACTCCTGAATTGCAGAGAGGTACTTCTCTTTTTTGGCCGGTGCGAGAGTGACAGTTTTTTCTGAAAGGTTCCACATAAAACCTAGGTACAGAACAACATGACAGAATGGGATGGTTTTGGATGGCTCCCATGGTATGCCTAGCTTGATCGAGATCTTGTCGATGTCCACGTCAGAATAGGTGAAGATTTTTTCAGCGCCTAGGTTTTTGATAGGGTAAATACAATCTTCATCAAATTCTGTGAATGATCCATCAGGAGCTTGGGGGCCCTTGAACCATAGGTGACTGCGATCCTGAATTACGCCGCCGTTGTTCACTATGTGCTCTTTCCATTGAAGTCGTGCGGCATTGTACTGTGTTAGATATTGTTGATGAATTCTAAAGAAAATATGATTGTCTACCCATTTAGAAATGGGGCTGATAGTACCTGAAGCCCAGAAAATATCCAACCCGGCATCTGCTAAGTGTCCAAAGCAACCACCAGCTGATGTTAAACCAAAGTTGTTATTTGTATTGATAGCGAACTGATCTGGTTGTCTTAATTTGATGACTAAGCCGGGCCATTGGTTAGGTAGTATGGGTATGGTTCAATATGCTTCAGCTACATCCCTGATGGAAGCTTGGGATCTGGGAGGGAGATGCCATATGGTGTTGCACACAGTGGCAAAAGTTCCCCATGTGCAGGGAAAAAGATCTGCGTTGATGGCACTGTTAATTGAGAAGATGCCATTGGATGGCGTGTGTGGGAAGGAAAAATTGTGGACCGCGCGGTGCTGTAAGGGTTTATTAGGTTTGGGGACTAAGGAGAGGGGTGAGGATTGGAAATGTCCAATGAGTTCTTTGACTTGGTCCTTGGTAAGTGGTCCAATGTAACGTCTGTGTTCAAATTCTTTAATAACAATGTCCTCGTACTGCTGGGTATAGGTGTTAATGGACAGACTATTATCAGGCATATAGGTAGAAGTTATTATAGGAATGCCAACATCAAAGCCGTTTTGTAGACTAGTGGGAATGAGGGGGTACTTAGAAAAAGGATTTAGTCGAACAAGGGTATGTTTCCACTCTTCGGTGTGATAGGGTGTGATGGGTTCAGTCTTTCTGAGCTCTAGGGCAGCTCTGAGCTCCGTGATTGATGTCACCGCAGCCTGAGCATTCATGATGGTGGTTGGAGCTGGGATTGAGGCAGCCGTTGGGGCACTGCCAGTTCAAGCATAGGATGACGCCTTCTGGGTTGACCAACCTGCCTTTTTCATTTCAAAAGCATCGTGCCTTGTCTCCATTCCATAAGGTGGGTGAGACGCACTTGTGTATTTCGTGATGGCTAGAACTGAGGCAGATGGAGCAGACGGATAAGGGTTGGGTAGGGCTGGGCGGGGTTTTTTCGAGGGTGGTGGGTTGATGTCCATAGCAGAATGTGTTTCGAAAGAAGGGTGTTGTGGGAGATTTGCTTCATTCACTGAATGCTTGGTTCCTTTGTATTTGGAAGGGGAGGAGAGTGAAGTGCGTGTCATGGATTCCCCGAGGTTGGCCATCTGTGAGAGATAGGAGGCCATCTGAAAGGGTGGGGTGATTTGTGAAGGCATGAGTTGATTGGTGCAATGGGTGTGATGACATGGGATGATTTGCATTGGGGTAGGGAGGATTTAGGAAGGGTTTGTGGAGTGGTGGAGAACCTGGGCGTTGCAGTGTACCCAGGTGCGGCATGAGATTATGGTGTGATGAAGGTAAGGTGCAAACAGAGGAAGGATGGGGTGAGTTTGAATGGAAGGGAGAAGTTGGGGGGGGAGGGGGTCAGCATGTGCTGGCAGGTGTTGCGAAGGAAAAAAACTTGCCTCTCACTTGTCTTCCAATCGAACTGCATCCCAGATCTCGTTTGAGATGCCTTTGAGGAGACGTTCATTGATGATGGCGATATTGAATACTTGAGCCCCTTCTCTTTTTAGCAAATTGTGCCAGTGCTGACGGACCCTCGCTTGATAGGTTATGAGAATTCTTTCTCCATGGGTGCGGCTTCTGAACAAGTTTGATTCCAAGCTGATGAAGAAATGCGCTAGGGCGGTGATGTGTTTTGGGGGCCATCTAGCACTTTCAAGCGCTTTGAGGTAGCCAATTTTGGCGAATGTGAGTTGGCTCCAGGACAGATTTGAATCAGGAATGGTGTTTTTTGATGCCCTTGTTGCTGATACTGGTCAGAATGACACAGTTTCTCCTGGTCCTGATCGAGTGAAGCCGAAAATGTCATCCGCTTCAGTTTGTTGATTGTTCTGGGCTTCGAGGCATCCTTCTTGAGTGAAGTAATACAACTTGATGTAGTTGCGGTTTTCTAACTTGTTGATGGCATAAGTGGATGGTCAAGGATCGATGACTGATCCTATTGTTAGATCGAAATGATTTATTTTGGGCTGTTTTTGTTCTTTGTCAGTGGGTGCAGTACCCAGGGTGTTGTCATTGTGGGAGTGAGGAAACAGAGGAGGATGCTGTTGTTGTTGCTCCTCTGGGCTGTTTTTCGTCTGTTGGAGCAAATCTTGCTCGAGCTGTAGGTCCCAGGATACTTGCCTCTCTGCATGGTCGTTTTCCCATGCCATGAGGAGCTGTTGAGCTGCCTCTTCATCCAAGCTTCTGGCATTTCTGAATAAAGCTCGAATGGGTTCGTAATGAGGAGTAGTGAAATCAGGGGGCACATCAAGGACAGGATCTTTTTCGATTCTGGGCATGATATTAAGTGCTTCCTGGTGGAGGTAAACTGTGGCTTTCAGAGTATGTGAAAGAGACAATTTTTAAAAGGAAAGGGCAGGGAACGAGGTGGTGCAAAGGAGAGGCAATCACATGCCTGCCCACCTCACTCCTCCGAAGACCTAACTCTAGCCCTACCTGTAGTGATAGAGCCTCAAAACCAAGGAGGAACTTCCTCCTTGGCAAGAGGTCAATCATGAAATAAATCTGATTGACCCCAACAAATGGTATCACTATTATCTTCCAATCAGGAAGTTCATGCATGTATATCTGGATGATATATTTGCTTACTCTGCTTTGGTTGAAGACCATGAACATCACCTCAAGGCAATCCTTGATAAATTGAGGGATAACTCCCTCTATTTGAAATGGTCCAAGTGTAACCTGTATGCCAGGACAGTTGACTGTCTTGGACATCTCATTGATGATCAGGGGATTCACCCTGATGCAGACAAAATGTCCCATATTCACAATTGGCAGACACCATGGGACCATAATGATATTCAATGATTCATAGGACTGGTGAATTATGTTGGGAACCTCCTCTCTGACATAACAGTGTTTACCAGTCTGCTACTCACCATCACTCAGAATGGAGCCCCATTCATGTGGCAACCATCCACCAGCAATGCTTTGAGATGATCAAGTGCATCTGTTGTAAAACACCAGTGATAAAACCCATCAATCCAAGGTTGGATGAACCTATATGGCTCATCTGTGATGCACCAAGGTCTGGGGTTGGTGCAATATATGATCAAGGATCCTCTTGGCAGAAATGTCACTCAGCTGGTTTCATGTCAAAAAGGTTCACTGCAGCACAGCAGAATTATGCTGTGCATGAGCTCAAGACACTAGCTATACTAGAAGCACTCCTCAAATGGGAGGACAAACTGATAGGATACTGTATTCACATTATCACTGACCATAAGGCCCTCAAATTCTTTAAGACTCAAGCCAATCTACCTCCTTGACAATGAAGGTGGATGGACTTATCCCACTACTTCAAGAATGATGAACTCAGTGAAGCCCACAAGGTCCATGACTACTTGCAAGTGGATGTATGTATGGACCCGCTGGGAGAAGATCTCCCAGCACCACATTTTCATGAGATGAAGGAATGCATAATAGAAATATGTGCTCTATGTAGTACTGAGCTTAGACAAAGTTGTCATCTTATGGAGCAACAAGAGGACTGTGACTTGAAAGCCCAAGCCATGGCTGAAGCAAATGCTCAATCACTGAACCAAGATGATAGAATACTCCATCCATTTACACTGGCACAGATACAGTATATGACCCCTCACTTGTACACCATGGGTCACTTGTACACCATGGGTCACTTCTACAGTCTGTATAGGCACAATGACACACTCTAAAAATCTGAAAAAATGTTCATAAAATAGCTTGATCTATTTCATTAAAATCTTACACTCACAAATGGTTGTGATTCTTAATTTCTAACTTGCTATGGCAGGTATAAGTGGCCCAAAAATAATTGATGTAACAGCATCACTTATTTGTACACCAAAGGAATCACAATTTCTCAGTGAGTTCTGGAGAAATTAACTTCATATTTGGTATCCTGATAGCCCATACATCCCTCCTGGGGGTCATGTACTCAGATTTACAATAGGCAGAGATTTTATGAAATGGCACTCTATTTATTGTTTTGCTGTAGAACTGGGCCATCAAATACTGTAGTCCCCATACCAATCCCCATACCAATCCCAATGACAATATCATGCTGGCTGATGCCCTGTGCAATAGGGCATCAGAACATATACCAATTGCTATGGAGGATGATGAATTTCTCCATGCACAGATGGGTTATAGAGAGGATGCTCTGTTATTGGCATGCCAGGAGAGCAACAAGTTTTTTTTCCCTATGCAACAACCTAATCTGGCATAAGAACATCTGGGTGACAAGGTACTATGTCCACTTCATGTGCTGACTATCACTATGGTGCTGGACCAGACTCACTTGACTCTGGGTCATTTTGGCAATCAATGCACTACCAAATATCTTTGGCAATGGTATTGGTGGCCACAGCTATACAGGGGTGTGCATGAATTTTGTAAAACATGTGAACCCTGCCAACGCTCCAAGGGGGATACCAAGAAACCCCTTGGGAAGTTACACCCCCTTCCCATACCTACAAAACCCTGGGACTTAATTGGGATGGATTTCATAGAGCCATTCCTGGAATCCAAAGGGTTTAATTACCTTTGGGTCATTATATGTCATATGATGAGTATGGTGCACCTTGTCCCCATACATACAAAACTGAAGGCATCCAAACTATCATGGATATACATTTGAGAGATAGTCTGCCTTCATGGACTACCTAGTCCAATTGTAAGTGATAGGGACTCTAAGTTTACCTCTAAGTGGTGGGGAGAGCTGCACAAAATATTAGGAGCAAAACTCCTAATGTCAACATCCTTCCACCCCCAAACAGATGGGCAAACTGAGTGCACCAACCAGAGTGTGGGGCAAATATTCTGCATGATAGTAAGGCACAACCAAAAGGATTGGGTCAATCATGTAGATATGACAGAATTTGCCATAAATGCAAGTGTATCCATGACAACTAGGCATGCACCATTTGAACTAAATGAAGGATATATGCCCTCCATGCTCCAAGAGTTCCATCCTGATGACTTGGTACCCAAAGGACTTAGATCCTTTGTGCAGCAAGCCTTACAAAATCTTGCAAATGCACCTGACACAATTATCAAGGCACAAGTGTTCAAATACATCACACCAATGCCCTCTGTCAAGAAGAGCCCACCATATCTTCAGGAGACTTGGTGTACCTCTCAACGAAGAATTTAAATCTCCCAAATGGAAGAGCAAGGAAGCTCTGCCCAAAATTCATTGGACCATATAAGGTCCTCATAGCAAATGCTGAGAAGTCAACATATACGCTAGAGCTCCCCATAGCATTACAACAGCAAAGGCTCATCCCCTCATTTCATGTATCACTGCTCAGGCCCTATTATGTGTCAAGCCACACAATGTTCCTGGATTGAGTACAACCTGATCCATACAACTTTGGAGCCCTTGATGAACAAGAATGGTCTGTTGATGAAATCATTGGACACCAGTGGAAGAACCTCAAGAAACTGGAGTTCCAAGTATGGCAGACCCAGGGAGAAACAACCTGGGAACCACAGGATCATTGGAAGGACCTGGAAGCATTAGAAAGATACCTCGAACTGCAGAGCATAAACCACCCTCCACAGTTATCCAAGAAAAAAGTAATTCCATAGGTGGAGAGTAGACTCTCCACTCACTGATCATATATAACAAGTAATGATAATGATTGTTACCCTATAACAATGCAAGCAGATACTGGAGTTACAAACAAGTTGACTGTGGGATTGGCTTATCTAACACAGGACTTGAAGATTCTCAAGCTGCCAGATCACCATTGATACCATGGCAGCCAACCACCTCAACACACATCAACATGTCAAGATCATACTTTGGTAATGACACACAGAACATGACTGGTGGGAGTTCTTCCCACCAGAGCCAAAATTCTCAGGCACCCCAGACAATGTCTAGCAGGGGGGGGAGGACTACACTCCCAACCAGACTCAATGCACCCAGGGCAACGAATTTTCAAAATGATGCACCGAATTGGTTTGTCAATAGCCACCAACCTTCATTTGTGCAACAAATGCCCCAACACACAGGTTACAATGTCCCAGTCAATCACTACACATATGGAGGGTATGCACCCCCACTGTATGGTTACCCTGGAGCACTAACCCTCACCCCCACTGGAGGGAATATGCTCCCTCCAAATCAGCAACATTCCATTAGTTGGGGAGACCCCAACCCCTTTCAACCAAACTTCAGATCTAACAAAGCCATAGAGGTTGACAAGCCCTTGACATCCAACTCCTGGCCTATGGCACCCATGCCTTGACAAAGGAGTTTACTCCCTCATCAGAATCCATGATGCAACCATGTCAAAACCAATACAGCATGACAAGAGGATCAAAAATGCCCTCAGAACATAACTGAGGGAACCTCTAAGTCATTACCCACCCAAGGAGGAGGGCTACCCTCCACCAAGGCCAAGTCCAAGTCTTTGCCCTCCTTGGGGCAGGACTGGGACCAAAACTGGTCCTATAATATCCATTGTTTGACAGAACCACAAATGAACCACTCAGAACTAGTTCTGGGCTGTTTGGTTCCAGTTCTTGACTGGTTTCAACTGGTCTTACACTTATATACCAACTAATTTTTGTAACTAAGTTGCAACTAAGATACTTACAGAAAAAAGAACATTACAAAGTAAAATAAAACAAGTCCACCAGCAAGCAGCAGCTTGCAAGGCTGGACATCAGGCTCACAAAAACAAGAAAAAGAGAAAGCACCCCCCACACTTGCAAGCGAGGGGGCATGTCGGCATTCGCAGGAAGGGGGGTGACAGATGGGGTATGTCAGTAACCCCAGCTGTTGTTGCCGCCCCAGTCATCATCACCATCATCGCCCCCAGTCATCATTATCATCATCACCACCATCATCACCTCCAGTCATTGTCATTGTCATCACCCCTAGTCATCATCATCATAGTCCAGTCCCCCCCAGTCGTCATCATCATCACCCCAAGTTGCCACCATCATCTAAATATAGTACCTAATAACAAAAAGAAAAGAATTAGTTATAATATTAGTTAAAGAATACACAAGTGAAAGGGAAAAAAACATACCACAACACATCCAATGTTGGGACTCTATGAGTGACATGGCAGTGGTGTTGTGAGGGAAGTGGTGTTGAGGGAGAAAAGAACATCTGGTTGTTGTGTGATGTTTGTATGGGATCAAAAGTTGGCAAGAAGAAAAAAAAGGTTCAATCAGGAAAAAAAAAAGATGGTATCTGTCAAAAATTACCTAGCAACACTAGTGCTATCAAACAAACAAATGCAAACTCACTAAGGGTATATAAACCCTCTATATTTTGCTCTTTTGTTCCCCTGGGCTTCTGCCCTCTCATATTTTAGTAGAATAATATAAGTAAAATAAGTAATAAATAATATTAATACCAAGGACCATAGGACCAGTTCAAGACCAGTTTTGACCAGTCTTGAACCGTTCTTTTTAAAATCTTGAGATCAGGGACCAAGGACCAGACTGGTACCATAACCAGTAGGACTGAGACCACAGGTCTGGTCATATCGGTTATGGTCCAGTTTGGTCTCAGTCATTTTTCAGTCTGCATGACTGGACCTTCAAGCACTAATCACAGGACAGTTCCCATCCTGCATCTACAATCACCAACCCCCCCCCATGTGGAGAGCTCTGCTCCCTCCACACTACCAAAGGAGGAAGCAGCTAAGATGAAGATGGAGAAACAAGCAGATAAAGTGCTTACACCTACCTCTTATACCTTGCCTGGCATCCTACCCCCAACCCCTGTTCCTGCTACTGAACCAGAACAACCTGTGGGGTCCCCTCTGTCTCCTGATGGCTTGGGCTCTGATGATGAGCCCCTGACAGAGGGACAAAGGGCAGAGAAGCTCCATCAGAACTAGATCTTCCAAGAGTCATGACCAGGGCATATCCCTGACAATCTTTTAGTCATCTGCATTTTCCAATTCTATGAGCATGATAACTTCCTTCATGGTGCAGTATCCTGCCACTTCTATTTATCCTCCCACACCAATACAGTATATTTAGGGGTATCTGCAGTTACAGCTGCTGAAGATGAATATCCAGGGAATGACTATCTCCCCCTGAATAATCAACAACTCTAAACTGTGGTATGGCAGGGATTCATGAACCCAAGGGAGGTCAAACAGCTATACAAGTTGTGTCAAGACCATAGGGCTCACACCTTGGACTGTGCAGAGGGTTTTTGTCTCCTCACTGAGTTCTGGTGGGTGACATCTAGACACCACCCAGATCTCTGGGATTTATCTATGCAAACAGTGATGGATACTAATGTTGTCCCTGAGTCAGTTCCCTGCCTGTTTGACCCCAAGCACAATGTGTGGAGTCACCCACCTATTCCTAGGATGCTCAATGGGAGGTTCAAGAGACAATGCCAGAAACCTTGTGGTGTCATACTAGCAACCCCTGACACCACCAACATGTTTGATGTTGATGCATGGGCTTGCTACATAGTGTACCTAGTGAATGGCAGGGGTAACCCATGGGTATTTTTTTGCTACCCTTACCCTTACCCTCCAAAACCCTTACCCTTGAGCAAGGGTAAGGGTTTTGGAGGGTAAGGGTAAGGGTAGTCAAGGGTATGAGGGTATGCAAAACCCTTAAGGAAATGATGCAAGAGCTCATTGAAAAGTATGTCTCTATGATTGCAAAAGATAATTTCCTACATTATTGATGTATATTTCTGCTTCTGGTATATTAAAAAACAGAAGGCAGTAGTGTAGTCAATCTAGTTTAGTGCTGGTATTAATAAGACAACTTGTAAAAAGCTGTTCAACAGACTGGGAGCATCATAGAAATGATCCCAGTTCAATGATTAAGTCATCTATCCAATATTCAAGGGTTATTATGCTTTTCAGATTCTAACTCTGTATACCCTTATACCCTCCTCAGGGGTAAGGGTATATGGAGGGTATGGAAATTCATACCCTTACCCTTACCCTCACATACCCTTGGCCTATACCCCTAGGGGTTTGTAAACCCTTGCCATTCACTAAGTGTACCATGGTCATCCTGGGCACCAGAGCCAGTGCCCTGGTATCCTGATTGACTTTGCATTCTGCATCTACCGCCCTAGCATTTTTGGGTGTCAACTCAGATGCGCTTTGAGCCCACCTGACCAAGATGGAAGGTGTATGTAGTGATCCCAACCCCCAGGGTCAGGATGTTTGCATATATTATACTTGGAGGGAGCTGGTTTTATATAAAACCAGCTCCTTTCTAATTAGTAGATAAGCCTAATCATAGCTTAAACCAGCACACACTCACAATTATACATTATTCATACTCATTGCACTGTGTGATCCCTTTGGGCTCCCCTGGCTCACTACACTGTACCTTCCAGCCTCTCTTTGCCTGCCTGGTCACACAGCCTAGATTGTATCTTGAATATATCAATCACTGGAAAAATGACCATCCTGAATCCCACCCTCAGCCATTGTCAGGGAAGAACATTACCCTGACTCACATGACTATACTGCAAGAAAATGTGGCCAACAAGACCATTGAGGACATCATGGTTGTGTTGCAGGACAATTGTGTCCCGGTAGAGTGGATAGGCCACTCCTATGCCTATGGTCTACAGTATCTCAGCAAGCACCTTGCTGTCAATAGCAAACATGCAGGGCTGTATGAGGATATGGATGACATGCAACGTACCTGCCTCAAGTTGTATGGGCACCCTCCCACCCTTGCCGATTTGGATGGGTGGTGGGTTCTGTCAAGTGAGGATCTCACTTGCATACAACTCCTAATGGCACATGAGGAGACCACTGACTTCTTCTGTTGGGATGACAGTCATGAATGGGCCACTGTGGAAAGGAGTCCCTTCCCTACCCATATCCACCCCATCAAAGAAGGAGAGTATGTCACCAATCCTGCCCTCATGGGAGAGAATAATACTTCCCCCCTCTCATTTGAAACCATTGCCATTAAGTTACCCTATGCTTCATTGAGCAAAGATCAGGTAATGGCTGACATTCTGAACAGGCAACAGGATGACTACACTGAACCCTGTGGAATGACTGGTGCCACTCTGGAGGGTGGATCTTTAGGATGAGGAATGAGTGGCTTGGTTGCCCCTCCTCTACCACATTTGCCATTGTCATCATCACCACCATCACTCCATACCTCATCCTTGAGGATAACAGAGGCTGTTGACAAAGATGTCAATGGATACCATCAACTTTTACATCTTCAATACCAGACTGAATGCACCTTAATCACAGGAGTGGTGCCCTGCCTTATTTACTTTTCTCATACTTTTCTTTTACCTATCTATTCACATGGGCTCTTTCTGTTTCACTATGTGTTTAGATTACTGTTAGCAATCTCAAAGGGGGGTGTGTAATGAGTTGTTTACCCTTGTTTACCTATACCCTTAGGTTACTTATAAATACAGTAGTATTAGATAAGTAACAGGGAACCTTTACATTCTTACCTCAAGTACTTAGTTTAACCAATACAATTTGGTCAGATTCAGTCCTTGGTCAGAACTTAGGCTCTTGTAATGAAATACTTTGTTACAGTCTTGCACCTGAAGGGGGCAGGTGATGCATAGCAATAATTCTCATGTGCCCACAGACATCTCCCTGAGCCATTGCTTAGACCCCTGGATTTTGGAATGCACTAGTATGAGGCCACTTTGTCTCTATCCCTTCAGATCCTTTTATATCACATGTAACTTGCCAATCTCCCCATCTTGATTAGTTACATTGTTGATCTGCAGTTGGACCAGTGCAAGAGTATGCACACAGTCCATTTTCTTCTCTCATTTTCTATCTAGGTGACCTGCCACCTGTTGAATGCAGCATCCAAGTTTTTCCTCTCATTTTGCTCCTGCTGTCCTTAAGTTTTGCCTCTACTAGTACAAGAGAGGCCCTAGTCTGCTGCACAAAAAGGTGTAGTACTGAGTTTTTAGTCTTTTGAACTGATCAGTGGCCTTGCAGATCTCTTGAGAAGTGATCTCTGCTAAGTTCTGGTCCCTCTCATGCACAGTACAGCGTTAGCCTGTCCACTACTCAATTTCCACCCTCAATCATTATTTCCCCATCTTTTGGAGACCTCTTGTCACTGTTGCCAGTTACAAGATCCCTTGTTCCCTACCCATGGCCATTTGACATCCTTCTTTCCTTTGCAAACTCACTTTTGTGCTCTTACTTGGACCTTGTTTACCCACCTTTTGCTGCCTTTGACAACCAGAGCATGAACCTACCAGTACTCTGCTTACCCTATCACACCAGTGTTCTGGCCAGATTCCAGTCAGAATAGGTGGGAGTGTAAATCACTCAAAAAATGAAATCAAGGATGACTGAAAAATGCCAACTGTGAACAACCCTAATCTCAATTTAGTCCTCCAACCTGCATGATTGTCCATTCAGCATCATGCCATTAATGGCACTACAGTCGCAGACAGGCAAACACAACCAATTTGATATCTGGCATTTGGCTGAAAATTTGGCCATTCTGATTGCAGATTCAAACTCAGGATGGCAAAAAACATCTAAAAACACACCTCCAAAATTTGGACAGATTTTTTGACACATTACACTGCCTAACAAGTGTTCATGATGGTGTCAAGGTGCATCATGGCACCTTGAGAAACTGACCGATGACCCTTCTGCTTCTGAACTGCCCACACCGCCACTTTTCCAGTCAACCCAATATGGTAAGCACTCATGAAACGCCAAGCCCGGGACAAGAGTTGAGCACTACGAAGGTGGCCTTCCACATCCAGTGCTTTCTGGTCTGCCAGGAGCTCATGATAACAATGCTGTGTATGTGCCAACTTACTGCCCATATCTGGGCCTTTCACATATTGAGATGGTCATGCTACAAGAAAATGAAAGTAACCTCTTTTCCCCCATTTCTTCCTCTTCATCCCTTGGGTCATCCCCATTATCAACGGCATGACTCATCAACTTAATGTAAAGGTTTTCCCCTCCAAACTCTTGCTGGCCATCCCACCCATCAGTCTCGCTCTCCAACTCTTCTCCTTCCTGCATAAGCTCCTCCTTGTCATTATCAGCTCTCCACAGTAACTTCAGACCATCAGGGCATCTCAGACCCAAGTCCTCATCTTCATTTTCGGCCCTGTCCTTGAGTTCAGGGGTCAGCTGTTTTTGGTGGTTGGAAAATGGCTCAACAACTGGACATTCAGCAGGTGTGGGCTCAGGAAATGGATCTGGGTTGATTCCTTAGCCCACTGATGTTTCTCTTTTGCCTTTTGCTGTGTTGTACAGGCATTTCAATGTGCTCACTGTGCGAAGAGTTTGTTTGTTTTTGTTGTTTTTGTATAATATTTTCCAGCCAAAACACTCATTAGAATCTTTTGGTCTTTCTGGAATCATATTCAGCTTGAAAAATGCTGTCAATTGCACTATTTTTCATATTTTTCCCAATTTCTTTTAAGGGTTGTCCAAAAAATTTGGGGTATGATTTCCTGTACCTTGATTTGAGGGAAATCAGGTTGTGAAAATCAACTCAAATGAGTCATATTATGATGTTCCTATGATAAAAAGGGTAATTTATTGGATTGTGAGTTGTAGATCTACGTTTGATTATTTTAGTTGACTTGGCTTGTCCACAACGGTATGTTGAATGAACATGTTCTGATCCTACTCCCTCAAACTTGCATGAGAAAACAATTGTTTCCTCGGTAACTCAAGGCAACCCCCGCACTATTATCTATTAACTCTGCTGGTAACATTTGGGCAGCATGCTAACACTAATAAAACTCCCTACCCATCACATCAAACGGGTTCCTGTTTTTATCAATCGTAGTAAGCCATTCTAATTGGTCAAGTATTATATGGATAGAGTTCTTACCATGGTGGCGGCCTCCGCACCTCGTATCTTACATTCTCCCCTTCCTGTCCTTCTCTGATGATGACGATTCGATTCGCCTCCTGCCTTTTCTTACAACGGTCACAGTGATCAAGTTGGCGCAGCTTGGGGCATAGTTGCACAAGTTCCATGATAGCCAGATGCATCGCCTCGTTGTCGTTTTGCACGGCTAACCATATGCCTTGGCCCCTGAAGACTTCAAGGTTGGGAAAGCACGAAAGCACGCGGAACCAAACATGCTTGACCACAGGAGAGTCAAATTTCTCGAATTGGCAGAAAACAAAAAAGATAATGAAGGAAGGGACGAACGAGGGTCACGCTATCACCATATGACAACGATAAAAAGGTGATCCCTGAAAACCTTTGCCCAAGACGCACAAAACAATCTAGGAACGTGTGCCTGGTACTGCGAATACTCAGTTTCCGGAGGCTGGCGTGACCCAGATGTTTGATATCAGCGAGATGTCCCGGGTCGAGCGAACAGGTGGAAAGACATTCAATGAATCGGGGGAACCCGGTCCGTTCGAGGGCATCGACAACCTGATCGTCAGCACGCAGTCGTTTGATGGATGGGAGACAGGACGAAGGCAAGTCGATTTCGGTGCTGATCGGAAACCAACACAATTCTTCTAGCGTAGGATGGTTCTCCAGAAAGGCGATGGATGACGCATCGATTAACGAAGTTCCCCCAGATTGTAGATAGAGCTTGAGTCGCTCGAGACGTCGAAAACGAAGATCTGGAAGTCTGGAAAAGTCCATAGGAAATTCCAAATGCTATGTAGAGGCAAGTCAGGTAATATCGGCGGCGTGTCACATGGGTTGCTGCTACAAACCGACCTCCAAGTCGGGTGACAATCCCATCATTCGACAGATATGATCCGCGTTGCTGGGCTTCACCCATACATCTCCTTGAAGCGAAATCGACAATAGGTCAGAGAACCCCCAAGCCTGGTACGATGACTCGGATAAGATTTCCCGATGAACCAACAAAGACACAAAACATGAAAGTACGAACGGGATAGAGAGCAACTCCCGAACTCTTCCCGTCTCGAACGTGTTTTCCAAAATTTCCAAGCAGGGCAAGGTGTCTTAAAGACGGGGCTTTACTAACGGCTTCAAGAAGACGGTCTTCAAACACTGAGCTGATTCCTCCAGACCGTCGACTATAGTCCCACGCATACGTCCAAGTAAACACCCGTAAATGCCTCATATGCCCAATGGCCAAACATATGTTACGGAGCATGTTGCCGTCCGCATTGCCGTCGATGCCCGTAACATGAAGCGTAGTTGGGTAGCGATCGCTGGCCGTGTAGTCGTTTCGTGCGCAGAGGTGCACCTCCCTGATGTTCCGTGCCAGATCGGCTCGCCGCGCGAGATGAGCCCACACGTAGGGTAGAGGATGGCGGATACGGATAATGCGGTATTCTGTGTGGTGTGGTATGATTGAGTGGGCAAATGTGCGCGAGGTGAGGGCAAAGGCAATCAGATCAGAGTGAGCATCGATCTCGGACAGGATTCCCTCCGTTACTTCTGTCGGGAGGTGAAGGAAAGAGGTGTGGGATGGATGAGGCATTTGATGGAAAGGAACGTAGGGGTGTTCGGAGTCGTGGTAAAACTCACATCACTGGCATTACTGTAATTCAATCATCTACAGTACATTGCTGAAGTCAACTACCACTTCGCAGCAAATCAACGCCACATAACTCGAAAAGCCAGTGCAGGATCAATCTATTACCAGTTATAATTTACACACAACTTGAACAGAACCTCATGTCTGCAATACATAAAATCCAAAACTGTACTACCAATAGATACTACTAGTACTCGACACCGTTCGGACATCCTGAGCTCAGGGATACAAATACACAGCAAGTTTCTATTCCTTTCCTTTCCTTTCCTTCTCCATGTAAGCGAACAAGTAGGTAAATAAGTAAATAAACCTTCCAAGTCCATGTCAGTATCTAGCACCGTCGTCGTAGAATATGATACACAGAGAATATAGTGTGCAGGGGCAGGGTCGTAAGTCGTTAGGGTGACTCTGAGGTCGGCGTTGAAGGGGCAGTGAGTGTGGTATGCGGGGTTGTTGTTGTGGGGATAAGGTGGGGCTGTGGGGTTGCGGGGGTGTTGCGTAATGGGGGGTGAGCAAAACAGGTTGGATGAGTGGTGTGTAAGGGAGGGTCTTGTGCGCACGCAGCCTGTGGCCGCTGATGGTCTGTAAGCCACTGACGAAAAAAAGTCGAGGACGATGGGAAGAAAGGACAACACATCCAATCCCAGCCCCGCACATCCGTCGTGCAGCAGAAAAAAGGCAAACAAAAAACCAGGGAAATCAACCCCCATCGTATCACGTCCCACCCCTCGCTCTCGCTCTCTCCCGCGCGAGCGCCCGCGCCCGCGCCATCGACTCCCGCAGCGCCGGACTCTCCCAGCTTCGCTCGTCTTCCGAATCCGGAAAACTGGTAGCTGTAGCCCCGAGTAGCGTGTGCATTTGCGTCCGATTTTGGTTTTGGTCCGATTGGGACCTGGCGTGCGTGTACGTGCGGTGGGGGGTAGTGGGGATCGGGAGCGGAAGCGTGGTCGGTGGTAGTGGGAGAGAGGTCGTCGTGTCGAATGATATGACAGGTCTCCTCGCGTTCGAGTTGGAGTCGGATCTGGAGTGTGCGCGTTTGAGGGACCCTGAGTGCGGGGTGTGTGAATAAGAATGAGGATAAGAGGACCCTGTTGGATGCCCATCCTCCTCCCACGCCCCGCTCCCGTCGTCCACCTCGTCTTCCTGTTCATCGCTCATCACGACGACCTCGCGGCCGAGCGCCTGCTTCCCCTGCTCGATCAGGAGAGCGAGTTTGTCGCCGATCCAGTCCATCTGTCGTGTATGCATCAGAAAGGTGTACATCAGCAAACCACGGCTCCGCGAAGAAAGGAAAGGGAGGCAAAAGAAAGGGAAGGAAGGGAAGGGAAAGGGGAAAAACGAACCTGAGTTTCCACACCATTCGCTTCAGGGTCATCCTGGGCAGGGGCGAAATCGAATTCAGGGTGTGTGGCAGGAAAGAACGAGGTGCACGGCAGGGACTGGGGTGCCCCGGCAGCTGCGTGTGGGCGAGCTCGCCCCCTTCGCAGAGTCGTCGTGCGCTTCCCCAAAGAGCCGACTGCGTGGCGGGGCTTGCGGGCGCGGGACGGGGTGTGGGGTGGTATTTGGAGTGGAGGGGAAGGGAGAGTGGAAGAAGAAGAGGTAGGGGCCTCCGGGGTCCATTCCCCTTGGTGGTAGGGCGGTGGAGGGGCGATTCGGTCGGGTTCTTTGGCGCGGTCTCTCCAGCTGGTAGGGAGTATTAGTGTTATTGTGAGTACTAAGGGAGGGGGGCGTACAGGCGGTAGACGGTGAGACCGACGGCGGTGCCGATGAGGGCTGCACTGAGAGCGGTAGAGACGATGGAGCCTGCGAGACCGCGCCGGCGCTTGGCAGGAGGGGGCATCTCTACATGGAGAAGGAGGACCAGCCGAGTTTTAGTGGACATGAATGAGAAGCAGGAGGGACGGAGGGGAAGACGGAGGGAGAACATGTGTGACAGGTGAAATGTAAAAGCAAAGAACAGGGAGATAACAAAAGAGTGGATGGGAGTGGAGGACATGTCGATTCCGGGAGGCAAGGTATAAATTGAATGGGGCACGTGTAGGCCGTGCGTGGATCGCGAGGTGTAGTGTGGCACGCACCAATATCTGAAGCAATCATGTCCGCCTCGTGGAATCCATCGATATCGACGTTCAGATTCGCCATCTCCCTGTACTTTGCCGGTGTATCGAGGTAGCCGCTGGAGGATGCAAGCGTGGTGGTTGAAAGGCTGGGTTCCACGAAGGCCGGCTCCCACCCCCTCTTCCTTGAAGTAGGCCCAGCTGTCGATGGCGGTGCAGGGGGAGATGGTCGTCGATAACGGCGAGCTGTTGTCTGTTTCCCCGACGTGATCGTGTTATCGACTGACAGCCCGGAACTCGGCACGAGATCAGCGGTGGCAGTGGGATGTGGAGAACGAGCAATCGAGAACGGATTAGGCAGACCTGGGACAGAAAAGTTGAATGTGAATGGAAACGGCATTTCGTGATGAAATCAGGAGTTGGTGCCAGAGCTCACAGTTCCCTGCTGGTCACCTCAATGTCATGACTTGTGACCTCCACGTGTTTAAGTAAGGCACAGAAGCTAGTAACGGTCACTGGCCCTGTCGTCGCCGACTCCGCGACGATAGGGCCATTGGATTTTTGTTCTAGGCTTGCTTCAGGGTGCGAGCTTAGCCTCGAGGTTTTCGTTTAGGAAGGTTTGGGTGGCTTAGCGACGAGATTGACATTTTGTGGTGCAGATTGGCATTCGAGCTGAAACGAGGTTTGGTATTCATTATAAGCAGTAGGCGGCATGACGCCCAGTGGATGAAACAAAGACGCGTCACAACACCAGTGTATTACTGTAAGTACCGTGTTCCACCGGGTAGTGGGTCACGCTGAACCAAATTGGCCCTCGAGTTGTCAAAATCGTAGCAGTCCCCTCGGAATTTTTTTGAGCGCTACAATATGATATAAAGAGGTGTTCTATGTACTACATATGCGAAGGGACTGGGTATAAAATATACAATAATTTTCGTACAGGAGCAAGTCCAAAAGTGTGAAAAGCATGGTAACAGGTCAGAGCCTGACAATGGTGGAACAGCCACAGAATGACAGGTTATGAGGGGTTCAATGGGCTTATTGGATATGGGGGATAGACTGATAGTGGCAGCTCGAGTTCTAGTAGCTGTGGTGTAGAAAGAGGAGCAGTCGAAAATTGAGGGATATGAGTGGGAAATTGCTCAGCTGAGCAGGTCAGCATTTTCCTGTGCCAGTTTCAATAAAGAGAATCTTACTAATTGTCATGAATAAGTACCATAGATGCCATAGCTAGGATTTAGCACACATACCATTGACTATTGACCTGGTCTTCGCCACTAACACCCCTCATCACTAAAATTTGCATGTCGAAAAAAGATGTGTTGCACACATTGTCAGGGACCCTCCAAGTCTGGGAAATAGTTCAGCAGGCCCAAAGTTGGGCAGGCAGTGGGGCCGAACCATGGGTTGATACTGCAAAAGGAATTGCAGAGATACATTGCATGGATATCGAACAAAGTGTGTTTGACCTGGTACCACGTTTGACCCGGTACCTGATTACATACAGTACTGGAAAGGGGCTACTTACGAAAAAAGGTTCTCGGAGAACGGTCGGCAGTTTTTTTTTTTTTGGGCGCATGGGATTCTCAGCTTCACCAGTCCTTTTACAAGGTATCAATGCGCTCATAATTGTACGTACGAAGAGGTGGTTACGAGTCTACAGCTAACGTACAGCCTTCAAATTAATGTCAGAGTGGCAAATAATAGCCTGAGGTTCCTGTTGCTCCCGTATACCGCGGCAGCACACACTCCAATACCAAGAAAAAATCAACAGTCCCAGCAAGGAAAGGCTCAGAGAGCTTCAGGACAGCGAGGTTTTGATACAGGCCTCATGGATGATCCTTTTGAAAAACTACTTGACCCAGATTTTGATGGTGGTGCAACATGCCCCCATGTGGCTATACATTTTCAATGGTGGATGAATTAGAGGAAGAAAAGGACTTGGAGACTGAGGCTGAATCATCTTCTGAAGAGGAAGACTTCGAGAAGCAGTTAGCCATAGCAGCCATCCCTGACAAGGATGTTGATCATGTGGGATTTCATTCTGACAATGCCTTGAGAATAATTAAGTTTGGCCATAATACAGATAGCCAAGCCACGAGTAAATCTGGTTGTGCAACGACAGTACATACTACACTCCCTCGCAGGCTCTCTCTCGGACATGTCGGGATTACTATATCAAGTAATTAAGGGTCCATCAAGGGTCTCAGGGTCCTATATCCACTTTCGACCATTTTGTTTTCTTAAAAGTAGGATTTATAGAATTTTAATCAGATGGACTGAAAGCTCTCATTAATCCGCGTACATTCCGATGGTTTTCGGAGAAAAATACGGGGCACCCCAGTCCCTGCCGTGCACCTCGTTCTTTCCTGCCACACACCCTGAATTCGATTTCGCCCCTGCCCAGGATGACCCTGAAGCGAATGTACACTCCCACCTCTCTCGGACATGTCTCCCTCATATGGGATTACTATATCAAGTAATTAAGGGTCCATCAAGGGTCCATCAAGGGTCTCAGGGTCCTATCCACATTTCGACCATTTTGTTTTCTTAAAAGTAGGATTTATAGAATTTTAATCAGATGGACTGAAAGCTCTCATTAATCCGCATACATTCCGATGGTTTTCAGAGAAAAATAAGATATTTTGTAAGACTAGTTAGCTTTCCAATTTCTGGGGTGCCGAGAGGTCGGTTTTGAGTGTCCTACACTGTATCAAAGAAAAGGAGATCAAAAGTATTCGGCTACTGTGAATGTTGGGATATAGGCAAGCCAAGGCCAAAGACCCCTTTTAGGATCTGCCACTGGTAGAATCCAACACAGCCACAGGGTATAATATTCGTTGAGTGGTCAGGCACGTGCACCCGATTGGGGTTGATAATAAGTAAGACATTAATCCGGAATATATAATCGGCACCGGATGTGTTCTAAGACAATTAATTCCTTGCATGCGCCCTTCCATCCCCACGTGATTCTGAGAAGCGATACGACAAACTATTTTATTAAAAACATTCTCAAATATTATTATATTCGTATCACTAGTCGGCGCGTCGAAAAGCGCACTCGTAACATCGTTACCTCAACAGGTTATGGGCCCTGACGCCCGGGATTAGGCGCGTTATCATATTATTCGGATCAGAATCATAAGCCCTCACAATATCCGACCTACATACAATGTCCGACGACTACGATCATATTCCAGAAGAAGCTTGCTCCGTTGATCCCCATCTCCCGGAAATTAAATCCGATCAATATGTTAACCTGGGGGGCCTCTCAACTAATAAAGTAGACTCCCTTAAGGAAGGGAACTGGTTGGCATGGAAAACTCGTATTACGAGGATTCTAAAGCTACATAAAGTCTATGATTATGTTGAGGGAAAAATAGCTAAACCTCAGGGTGACAAAGACCGTGAAAACTGGGAGATG
Organism: Tricholoma hemisulphureum; assembly: GCA_964034925.1. Taxonomy (NCBI): domain Eukaryota; kingdom Fungi; phylum Basidiomycota; class Agaricomycetes; order Agaricales; family Tricholomataceae; genus Tricholoma; species Tricholoma hemisulphureum. Next base: position 1,112,162 of record OZ035935.1, on the reverse strand, counting down.
AGAGATTTGGTGGCTCAAACTCTTATACAAATAAATGTGAGTGACGAACAGATTATACATGTGACTGAGGCACAAACTGCCGCGGAAATGTGGAATAATCTACGCTCCATTCACGAAATAAGAGGGCATACAAGTATTACAGCTGCCAAGAGAAATTTCTATACAACTAGGGCAAGCGACGACACCAATATTCCGGATCACATCAATGATCTCCGTCGTCAACAAAACCGTTTACACCAAATGGGGGAAGTTCTCTCTATCACTTGGTGTGCTGAAAAAGGGATTAAAATCGAAGCAACTGCACTATATTCTCCTTCACAAAATGGTGTTGCAGAAAGATTTAATCGGACATTGGTTGAGTTAGCACGTGCAATGATAATTGCATGCGACTTACCAAAATATTTATGGCATGAGGCAATAAATTATGCCGCATATGTTAGAAATATTTCACACACACAAGCCCTAAAGGGGAAAACTCCCGAACATGCATGGACTGATAAACGGCCGAATGTTAGCCATTTACAAGAGTTTGGGATACCTGTATGGGTTTTACGTGATCATCAAAATATTTCTAAACTCGAACCTAAATCCGAAAAACAAATCTTTGTGGGATTCGTTGATGGTCCTAAAGCTATTAGATATTATAACTCTAATAAAAGGACTATTTCTATTTCCCGAAATTTTCATTTCAATAAATTTCCCCAAGATGTCCAATTTGAGGGGGAGAATGAAGGAGAACAAATTCGAACTCAACAAGAGGACGAAAATGATGCGATTACAAATGATCCCACAAATAACCTAAAAAGGAAATGTCCAGAAGAAGAACCATCTTCATGCCGAAGCACGAGACCCAGAGTTCAGCATAATTATCAAATGTTGAATGAACCGCCCCTCATATATGACAAGGAGTTAGCAGCATTAGCCAATGACCCCGAAGAAGGTCAACTAATATACTCACCGGATGAGGTAATTAACGCAGCATTTAATTGTGCAAACCTCGCTTCAGACAATCCTGAATCGTTAAAGGAAGCTAAAAAGTCCCCTGAGTGGCCGGAATGGGACCAAGCCATCCGAGCCGAGTTAGATCAATTACATAATAAAAAGACATGGGTACAGTCAACTCCCTCATAACCCATACCCCTTGGTGGATGGCCAAGGCTATGGGTTATGGGGGGTTATGGGTTATGAGAGGTCAATTTTGGTGTGAATTTCAGTTTCGTAGCCACTGGAATCTATGGGTTATGGGGGAGTATGGCTTACCTGAGGTATGGGTTAGGAGGGAGTTGACTGTACTAACCGACCCACCTGAGGAGCGTAAACTTATTAAAAATAAATGGGTCTTTACAAAGAAATATGACAAAGAGGGATTATTAACAAAATACAAAGCCCGTTTAGTGGCAAAAGGCTGTTCCCAGGTACCTGGAATGGATTTTATTGATGTATTTTCCCCTGTTGTACGTCTTGAAACAATTCGTGCGCTACTCGCTTTGGCTACACAAGAAGATTGGGAAATACAACAAATGGACGTCAAGGGTGCATATTTGAATGGAAACCTCAAGGAAGAAATTTATATGGCGCAACCTGAGGGATTCCATGATAATACTGGACGAGCTTGCCGACTCGTCAAAACCTTATACAGATTAAAACAATCCGGACGTGAGTGGAATATTGAATTAAATGAAAAACTCGGACAACGAGGTTTCAATAATCTTTATTCTGACCCATGTGTCTACATCCGAAAGACACCGGATGGTACAGTAATAATAACTGTATGGGTTGATGATTTATTATTATTTTCTACAACGATCCACTCAATGAAACTTCTTAAAGAAGAAGTAAAAGAATTATTTGAGGTCACTGATCTTGGTGAACCCAGTAAAATTGTTGGGATTGAAATAACCCGGGATCGCGATCAAAAGACACTGAAGATTGCACAAACTAAATATATTGAATCAATCCTAGCAAAATATAATCTACAGGACGCAAATCCGGTAATATGGCAATCCGGAGTGATCTGCTCTGTTTTCAAAGTCCTCAAATCAAAATCGATCCTCGGCACTCCAGGCCAGGTGGGACCCCATGTACCTGTGGTGTACAGCATGGGCGAGTCAGAGATTCGGAAAGCATCATTCATGACTGACGGGATGGCCAAGCAACTTTGTCCGTTGAACGACGTACTATAGCACTAAGAAAATTGTAACTACACAGAAAAACTACTACACTAGAGATAAACTAAATGCCAGCCAAAGAAGAGTTGGAAATCCGGACGTGAACCGCTATCATCCACAGCACTATCTTGATAACACTTTCGAGATGCTTTCGAGGGAGAGGTGTAGTGTGGTTGAAGGAGCTAGTGAGCCAAAATTGTAAGGAACGGAACGGCATAGCATAATATTCTCGAACTTACCACGAAGGTCATGTTCAAGTTGGAACAAGATGGATGCCGAGAAAAGATAAGATATAAAAAATGTGACTCGGCGTATTCTACTTCTCCAAAAGGCAATCAAAATGCTGGTGTATATTCTGTCATGTAGTGTCATTGACGGAGAAACGGTGCAGAGTAAAGCAAACATTGTAATTTTTGATATCCGTGGGGTACGCTTCACGACCGGGAGGACGACGTAGGAGAAGAGACATTTGATGGTAAGCTACGGCCTGCTTCGAGAGATCATCGTACACAATCAGAGCTAGGATATGGATCATAAGCACAGAAAATGTCACTAAGAGTTAAATGCACATTACCATGTTTGCCATTATCACGGAACCACTCTCGCCTCTGTCAACCCTCTAGAACATCATCTGCCTCTCTTGTAGTTCCCAGACTTGAAAGAGGTCAAAACACCAGGCCAATCCATTGGGCTCAAGGGCAACTCGGATTGGGACACGAGGAAGTTGAGAGGGCGAGCGCCAAGAGAAACTCGAGATTGCAGGCAGATGAGAGGAATAATGTTCAAACCTGAGGCCTGACAGACAAGATCGTTCCGTCAACAAGTCTGCCCTCGCCGCGCGAATTTACTCTGCTCTCTGCTGACAGATGTTGTAGGACCTTTATCAAGATGAACGAAAGATCCCTGTCAATCTAGAACCTTTAGCCGTCTTCTGTCCACATAACGAAGTGAGATATGTACTTATAAAATGGACTTGTTTGAGTCAGTTGCAAAACAGAATGGGTTAATCAAAATGACAGGAAAAGTGGCCAAACTCCGAACTTAGGGAATTTGGAAAAATCAACCATAAACTTCAACATGCCTCCCAACGAGGTAGCCGAGTTCACCACAACTGGCACAAGACCCATCATCTGCCAATGATGCCATCAGTCTTTTCCACCTGGAACAAGACTCTATTTCATGCATGACCTAAGGCCAGATGCGGCAGGAAAAAGCATCTGTACAGGCTGTCGTCAGTATTATCTTGAAAAAACCAAGACCAACCAGCAACAACACACTGGTGGTCAGTTTCTGTTCGCCTCTGAATCCATTGTTGATGTACAATTCCACCACAGGCGAAGTTTCCATTTCGAGGCAGGTTCTTCCGGTCCAACAGGCACCGCGCAACAGTGAGCAGGTGGATATACGGAAGGCTGTTGCAGCAGCGCAAAGAAAAGGTGTGATTTGCTGTTATGGGGCCGCATCGGATGAACTGAGCATCATGCAGGTCAAAACCACCCTGTGCAGATTGGTCCTCATATCAACACGACCCCAGTTGCTGCAAGTCATCAGCATGCTCGGATGGTTGTAACTAGCAATGCACCTTGGCCCAAGCGCTCCTCCAAGCCTTCCGAAGCACAAAATCTGAGTCAGCGCAGTAACCAGCCAATAGTGCTACCGCTTTTCATCACCAATCCCCAGATTCCAGCCGGTTATGGGTACCAAGATGTTCATGAAATGTACGATGAGATGAGGAGGCATCTTGCAAGGAAGGCCACATCGACATATCAGAATGAGGTGGTGGTAATCAAATTTACCATGATGTCGTTGAAAGCTGGTCATAAGAACCCACAAATTGTCTCGGTATAGTAACCGCTGCTTGTGATTGATGATGTGCTGAGTAAGATGACATAGAACATATCGGAAACGGTTTCAAACATTCCGCTCCATATTGGTATGAAAGATCTAAAATCAATTGGATATTTCACCCTCCTTCCATTGTTCATGAAATGGTCCAAGGACCACTGCCTGTCAGTGGATGATCTTCGACTGCGCTTCAAAGATTGGGTGGAGCTAATTCCCCTTGGATTGGGTAATGAGGACCTCAATGCCATCTCAAACAAGTTCTTCGCCCTGAGAGGGAAATCAAAAATGTTACAATTTCAGCTGAACAAGGTCCTTGAGCTTTACCTTGAACTAGGGTACGAACAACAATGCAAAATCCTTGATCACCTTGAGGAGCTTGAAAGTGATCTTGTACGTCAACCTTTCTAGATTGCAATCCCATGGGGATGTTCTAATTCTAATATAGATCAAGCCTGTTCCACAATGAAAGATGTCCATAACCTATATCATGGACAGTGATCCTGAAATTGAGGAACCCTTGTCAGATTTGTTCTCGAAGAATGCCAAAATAACCCAGCCTGACCTTGAAGCCATAAGCAACAGAGCAAGAAAACGGCAGCTCTCAGTAAGAGAAAAAACATTTGCAATAAATGAAAGTAATAAGTCTTGCACCGTATTTAACAGGTATCCCAGGTTCCATCTCCACCACGTGTTAGGCCTCGTACAACCAAGTCACAAGCAATTACAGAGGGGCCTAGGAGACCAGGTTCACCAACTGCTGATGATGTGCGACGAGCACTTCAAGCCCAAATAGCACCATCAAAGAAGGTCATCAAGTCTATATGTGTGTAGTTCTTTTTTGTTTCAGCAATATGCTCAATCCTTATAATTGTGGTCGAACTCGCAGTAAATACAAAATCTTTCAGATGCACTGCATATCAGACAGCAGACATCACTTTCTCTCGCCTTATTGATCAATCACGTACCTTTGATGCAATTCGGGATTGTGCAGGTTCTGTCACCTGGATGCTGATGTATAACCCCAATGAGAAGCCCAAACGTGGTGCATTCAAGCAAGCGTTCTTTGGCTATCTTGATTCACCAGCCTTGGGTGATACCCGTTCCGTTGTTATCAAGCAATCTTTTTATACATCGCCCATGGGTAACTGCCTCCCCTATGACAATCACGTCCAAATCAAGAAACTTACTGCTGAGATCAACTGCCTTCGCTGGGCATCAGCCCTAATGGGTATTGTTTATGAATGCATGGCTGAACACACTGGACTTTACGGCCCACCTCCATTTCCAATTCCTCAGATGCGCTTTGTTAAAAGTGCTCTTGCAATTGCTGAAATGTCACACGACACATTCCTTCTTGAAGAGGTTATTGATGATGCGGTCGACTCTGGACACTTTACCAAATACATTGGGAATGGCTCTGTCAAGCCATATGATTTTCTCGAAGGCGATGATGTCCACAGAGCTGATTTCTTGAGCTTCTCCCAACATTTGCAGTTTTTGAAGACAAAAGGTTTTGCATTTGTAGGCAATTTTCAAGGTAAGAATGAAATCACGGTAACAGCAGCATAATTTGACTCACTATCCCTAAGGTGGTCAGCATCTCTTGACAGACCCTCAAGTCATAACATCGCTGTAAGCAGCTGAGCAATCTGCAGGTCATATACTGATTTCATATTTCAGTGACACGGGTAACATATTCTCGGATGGGAACCTTCGAACAACTCACAGCACATTCACTTCAGAGCATCTCTGCAACAAATTCTGCCATTATTTCAACCTCAACCCATTCACTCCCCATGGAATTGAGAAAAAGAAATCACAAATGGCTATCAGAACTGAATGCGAGGATGGAGAAATCATCAGTGGGCATTGATCTCATCAGTACGAGTTCCTTATTGTTGCTACAGACTCTCGCTTGATTAAAACTTTAATACCTTGGTTGGCTTCATCATCCCAAGACCCAGTTTGTTAAATTTCTCTACATCCTATGTTACATGTTTTTGCATTACTTTCAATTTGATAATACATGATAGTCTTCGTGTCATACTTTGGTTCAAGACACAGATTTGTGCCCAGTACCCCTTACATTTGAAGATGAGGTGTGAACATATCATGGTAAGGTAGGCCGCATCCACATATGACTCGATCACATGACCACTGAGTGACATTCGGTGACAAACTGCTGTATCGTATATTTCTTTCGTATTTCAAACATAATAAAAAATCTGTTTGCAAGGGATTGTGTATTTTAACATTCTGAACAACTCTGTGCAAGCAGAATTTTTAATTAATTCGATTGGCACCACTAATTTAACTTTAAGTAGCCAATTTGGGAAATTAGGTCATAATTATGGATTAACCTCCATCCCTCGACCTCAAACCATGGGCAAACGAAAGCTGAAGAACCTCATAAACCTTGGTGCATGGTCTAATTACAAGAAAAAGCCCACCTACAAAAAACGGAACAAGGAGAATGTGAAGAATAATCTTGACAAAGTGACATTAAAGCTAAGCCCTCTTGCAGGAAGCCCCCATACTGGACATCCCCTCTTCTTCAATGAGTCCAAAGAGGAAGAAACAGAGGGTATATGAGTCATTGAGCTCCTGCTTTGGCACGAAGTCCTCTCCTGCACCTGGGCTTTCTCCTCCTAGTGCAATTGTTCTCCCTGAGGTAACCCTGCTCGAAAATGATCCAAGACCAACCCCAGAGGAAGGGGATGGGGCCCACGAGCAGTCTCCCAGGCCTCCAGAAGAAGATAAAGGGCAAACACAAGGAATGAGGCAAGAGCCAGATGAGTCAGATCTGACACAGGTCACACAGCTGCAAATTGAATTGGAGGCATATGGCTCATTGACAGGGGTGGAGCCACAATCAGGTGCATGGAAGGGCACATTTGAACCTCCACCAACCACTGATGAGGTCGCGTCAACTCTTCAGGATCTAAAGAGAATATTAAAACCTCCTCGGCGCACTGGGAGGGGGTACAAGGACCCGGAGATAGATCTATTGTTTCGTGGTCATCTCGAGGGTATGAAACAATTAATGTGGACTTACATTAACCCCGATTCGAGTGTTACTGGTCGTTGGCAAGCTTCATCACTCAAAACAGCCAATAATCTTGAAAAAGGACCTACATATGCCTGTAAACTTCGTGATTGGGTCCAAGCATACATCGCAGATCGCGAAAATCTCCCAGTCAATCCCTATGGACAGTGGAATGAATCTGCCATAGATAAGGACTCCACTATTGCCCAAGAAATTCATGCTCACCTTCAGGGAATCGGGAAATTTGTTAAAGCCATGGATCTTGTTGATTTTATGGATACTCCCGCGATGCCAGAACGAACTGGACTAAAAAAACGAATTAATATCTCGACTGCACAGCGCTGGATGAAGAAACTTGACTACCGCTGGACATACACTCCAAAGGATCAGTACGTTGACGGGCACGAGCAGGAAGATGTTGTGGCTTACCGTCAAAAGATTTTTCTGCCGAAATGGGCCAATATTAAATCTCGGACCCGAGACTGGTCAAACAGACAGCGAGACCCTCTTCCCCGCGACTCCCACGAGCGGAATGTTGTGGTATGGTTTCATGATGAGTCGACATTTTATGCAAATGATCGTCGAGTGGCGCGATGGGTGCATAAAGAGGAGGCAGCAACACCATATGCAAAAGGCGAGGGTGTGTCACAGATGGTTGCTGATCTTGTGTCTGCCGATTATGGTTGGTTACAGTCGCCTGATGGAGAGGAAGAAGCGCGGGTTTTATTCAAGGCAGGAAAAAATTGCGAGGGATATTTTACCTGCGACGACATCATCAACCAAGCTGAAAAAGCCATTGATATTCTAAAAAGGTATTATCCTGGTGAAGATCATGTTCTGGTTTATGACAATGCCACAACTCACCTCAAACAAGCAGATGGTGCATTGTCAGCAAGGAGGATGCCTAAAAATACATCAAAGCCAGAGTCAAATTGGCTGATGGAAGTCACACTTAGGGGCGAGAATGGAAAGGCCATATATGGGCCAGATGGGAAAGTTCTGAAGACAAAAATCCCGATGGAGGACGCCACCTTTCTGGATGGATCAAAGCAACCGCTCTATTTTGGTCCAGGCCACCCAAAAGCCGGTCTATTTAAAGGAATGGAGGTTATACTTCAGGAACGCGGACTTATCGAGGAGTCAAAATTGAAAGCGCAGTGCAACAGCAAATTTCAATGTCCCAATAAGGGTCAGGCAAAGTGCTGCTGCCGTCGAGTGCTTTATAATCAGCCAGATTTTGTACAGGTCGAGTCCTTACTTCAGACCTACTGCAAGTCCCGTGGTGTCGAGGTCATCTTCCTTCCAAAATTCCATTGTGAGCTCAATTTTATCAAGCAGTGCTGGGGCTATGCAAAACGGATTTATCGGCATTATCCTGCCTCTTCGAAAGAAGCTGATCTGCAGCAAAACATTCTTTCAGCCCTTGAATCTGTCCCCCTCAGCAGCATGAGAAAGTTGGTTGCATTGCAGTTATTGAATTTTCTTGATCTTACTAATTTACAGGTTCTCCTCCCGTTCATTTCGATTTATGGATGCATATGAGAAGGGGCTGGATGGGAAACAGGCAATGTGGGCCTCGAGAAAGTATAGGGGACATCGGGTGCTCCCTGTGCAGATCTTAGAGGAGTATAACGAAGTAAATAATAGTTAGAGTATATATCCAGAGTCTACATAGCCTGCTTAAATGCCCAATGCACAAATTCGAGCAAGGGAGAGCAGGACATGTTACGGTGACTGTCACAGTGACAATCACATCACCTGATCGAGTCGTATGTGGATGCGGCCTACCTTATATTTTAAGCCATAGACAACACATGTACCCAGGCTTCACTCCGAGTCGTCATTGCTACCTTCACCATCATCCTCGCTGTCAGTAAAGTTGGCATATTCTGGAACAGGGCCATGCACATCCTCCAGGTCAGAGCTACCCAAACCTCCTACATAATTAGATCGCCCTCCTATCTCAAGTGGTTGACCTAGGCGGAAGGGCTCCATGTTCGGCAGGAGAGGCATCTTGCGATCATTGGGATCTTGCTCAAGAGTCATTTGATGGGTGGTGAGGATGTCCGTAAGCCGACCGTCGCTGTGTTCTCGTAGTAGTCCTAAAAGTCTACGATATATATCCCAAAAAGAATCAATGTTGACAACTGGTCGGCCAATTGCAGAGTAGTGTTCAGTGACCTCGTCATGAAAAGCAAGGGGTACAAGTTCAAAAACAGGGTGCCCAGGTGGAGCATATAAAGCCTCCATTTCGTCGAGAAGCTCGGGGGGCACAGGAATCTGAATCACTGTTAACAGGTAATCGCAGAGTGTCACAAGCCTTACCTTGAAATCGAGAGCATTGAAATGAGATGGTCGAGAACGTATCAATGCGGGGATACCATGAGGCAAGATCTTGTGCCGAACACTTCGAGGAGCTGTTTCATTCTTAAAATTGACCCAGTTGTCAATCTCATTCTGAAGCCATGGAATTGCGATCCAACGAAACAAGAGACTGCCAAATAAGAGAATTGAATGAAATCCGTCAATTGCATTTTCGTGACTCACTTCTCAAGAACATCATTTATATCATACCAACCATTGTTGACACCATGCTCCAAGACATCCTCAAATCCAGGAGAAAAGTCACGCCGGAAGACAGACCACTTGATTTCGGAGAGAATGTTATTGTGACCAGAGGCGAAGCGATGCTGGAGGGTGTTCACGAGGTTTGGATCTAGACGCTGGCGGATAGTCGTATGTGCATTTGCGACACCGTAATTTTCAGTTCCAGGATCACTTTGAGTTATAATCGGAACACCTGAATGGTTGCATGAGACTGATTTTTCATTAGTCGTGCGAGAACATACCCCCAATTCGTCGGCAAGTATCAAGATAAAACTTCGCGACAAGCCTCGGATTCTTGTTTGTCCACCAAATTCTGAGCCAATTAATCTCACCCGAAAAAGCCTCCAGTCCAGCATGTAACCACAGCCCAAAACGACCCCACTTGTCATGTTGGTCTTGTGGCCACACATCGTTGACACCCGCAGCCCAAAAATGCCTCCGTCGAAATCCACGTTTACGACGTTGAGCAAGTTCATCAGGCTCCACGGTCTTCAGAAGCTCTGTAATAACTGGCCTGAAGGGGCATAAGTAAGTCCTGATGTTTGGCCATTCCACTCACCGAGATGCACGCATTCCGCATTCTTTTCGAAGTGTCTTCCTAATGCCCTCCACACCACGCAAAGGAAAACGCTTGCGTATGTCGTAGACCTTCTCGTAAATTGATTCCACAGTATGCTTTTGTTGGCGAGTTGACAAGATATTCCATTTTTTCCGCAGCCTTCGAACAGTAACAACACTAACACAAGATGAATTAAGTGTTTAGACAATGTGGGTCAGTACGAACCTCAGCCCATATTTTTCGGTGTCATAGTGTCCTTTGAGTAGTGTAGTGATCTCCACATCCGAGATTCCCAGCGTATAGTATTTCTTGAGCGGTGCTTCTATAACCTCATCAGGGGCTAAAAGAAAGGCAGGATTAGTGTTGAATACAATAGTTAGATAACTGTGTAAACCAACGGCAAGGCTTGTGCTGATTGCTGCGTGCCATGGTTGAGGTTGCACAAATCGCACACCTACTTTTGTTGATCAACATGCACGTGCCATTGTTCCGTTGCCCTACCACAGTCCCACCTCTCAGATCTCAGCGATCAGTGAATCCATTGCCTTGTTCTATCTACACCACCAGCACTCACTCCCTTGGCTAATACCAGCAGCACCAACAATGATTTTTTCATGATTTTTTCACACGACAAGCTTGTGTACCGACGGCAAACGAAACTGTGAACCCCGACGTGCATTCTTTCATGCGCTGACCTCCTGCAGGCTGTTGTTGGTCACCGGTCCTTTCAAACTCAACGACGGGCCAAACAAGTCCATTTTATAAGTACGTATCTCACTTCGCTAAATACGTGATGACAAACAGATGGCCAAAGGTTCTCGATTGACGGGGATCTTTCGTTTATACAGGTCCTACGACATCTGTCACCAGAGAGCGGAGTGAAATGTCGGGTTTGAACACCACCCCTCTCGTCTGAGTTTCCTTCAGCACTGGCGCTTTCAACCTCCTATTGTCCCAATCCGAGTTGCTACGAGAGAAGTCGCTGGGAGGCAGATGATAGAGGATCATGGTAAGTTCCAGGATATTACACTATGCCATATCGTTTCTTACAGTTTCGGCTCGTTAGCAGCTTCAATAACACCACACCCCTCCCCCGAAAACATCTCGCAAGCGATATCAAGACAGTGCTGGGCATGACAGCAGTCTGCAGGAGGATTTCTGACTTTTCTTCGGCTGTCAAACATCTTCTGCAGGATAGGAGCATGGGCCGGAACACTACTGGCATTGTCTCGGTCCGCAACCTCAGTGTCGACCTTCGTAACTCACATACTGTTCTCGTGTAGTTTTTCTGTGTAGTTACAATTTTCTTAGTGCTATAGTACGTCGTTCAACGGACAAAGTTGCTTGGCCATCCCGTCAGTCATGAATGATGCTTTCCGAATCTCTGACTCGCCCATGCTGTACACCACAGGCACATGGGGTCCCACCCGGCCTGGAGTGCCGAGGATCGATTTTGATTTGAGGACTTTGAAAACAGAGCAGATCACTCCGGATTGCCATAGGTAAGCACGCCCATGGATCCAAATATAACGCTCGAGCCCGGTGAACCAGATACCGGTAATCAAAATTCAAGTTATGCGTCTTTGATCGGGCCGTAGCTACAAGGCCCGATATAGCGTATGCCATAAATCGGCTCGCATCATTTACGGCTAATCTATCAATGTGTCATTGGACAGCTGCCAAACGTGTTCTCAGATATCTCAAAGGTACAAAAGACCTTGGAATAAAATATATTAAATCTGAGAATAATTTTGAGCAAAACAATTTCATGCAATATTCTGATGCCAGCTTCGCGAATAATTATGATCGCACATCAGTATCTGGATACGCGTCTATTTCTGCAGGAGGCGCGATCAGTTGGGGATCAAAGAAACAAAATATTGTATCCCTCTCATCTACAGAAGCTGAATATATTTGTCTATCAGATGCGGCACGCGAGACCACATGGCTTCGCAATCTTTATCTTTATTCAGAGATTGGTTACCCACAACATCAACCAACTTTGATTAAAGGAGATAATTTGGGTGCCTTGGCAATCGCCCAAAATCCGCGTTATCACAAAAGGACAAAACATTTTGATATTAAGCATCATTATATTCGTGATCAAATCAAAAATGAATCAATTGTTTTAAAATACTGTCCAACTGCACAAATGACCGCAGACGTGTTAACAAAAGCCTTACCGAGGCAAGCTCATAAGATTCATATGGAATCTATGGGAATATCCTTCGCTTGAGGGGGAGTGTTGGGATATAGGCAAGCCAAGGCCAAAGACCCATTAGGATCTGCCACTGGTAGAATCCAACACAGCCACAGGGAATAATATTCGTTGAGCGGTCAGGCACGTGCACCCGATCGGGGTTGATAATAAGTAAGACATTAATCCGGAATATATAATCGGCACCGGATATGTTCTAAGACAATTAATTCCTTGCATGCGCCCTTCCATCCCCGCGTGATTCTGAGAAGCGATACGACAAACTATTTTATTAAAAACATTCTCAAATATTATTATATTCGTATCACTAGTCGGCGCGTCGAAAAGCGCACTCGTAACATCGTTACCTCAACATAGGGCCATTGGATTTTTGTTCTAGGCTTGCTTCAGGGTGCGAGCTTAGCCTCGAGGTTTTCGTTTAGGAAGGTTTGGGTGGCTTAGCGACGAGATTGACATGGTCAGGGTGGAGGCATTTAGTCGTTATTTTTCGGAATGTCGGTTCCATTTTGCCTCATTTCCTCCCAGGAGCACCGTCCATTGAGTTCACAAAATGACCACCCACATTACGCTCAATTTTCACATTGGCGACGTTTTTGCCAATTCCATGACTGCTTCGACGGCGACAAACTCGTTCAATAGAAATACTTCCATCACTTCCGATGGCCCCCTCCCCAGCGCTCAAGGGGGTCAAGCGCGATCCCGTACGTTAATCCAGTTCTTGCAAGTGGCCCCTGCCCCTGACCTCTGAGTATGGTGTTCCAATTGTGTTCTGTGTAGCACCCGGTAAAAATCAACCCAAAACCGCTAGACGTGGCCGCTGGCGGGGGCGGCGGGGGCGGCGGGGCGGGCTACCTGCCAGTGGGCTTGGTAGGAAGGACGGAAAGAAGAAACAAGCTGGGCCTTTGAACGGATAGGAAGTCGTGAACACTGTGACAAGCCCCAAGCACCCAAACTTGCCATTTGTATTTCAGCACTCCAAAACCGTCGATATAAAATTCCCAAAAAGAAATGTAAAAGAAATGTGATTCGGCTTGTGCTACGTACTGGGCCCCACACTTACCCAAAACCCTTGGAGGAGACACTTCATGATCAACGTATGTATGATATCGTTAGGTCTGCATGGAGTGATCACTACAGAACAAGAATAGCTGATCGTCCGAATACTTCAAGTTGACGAGTTGCATGTCATGTAGTACATCTGCGCCATGGATTGAACTTTCAAAAGCAGGTACAAAGAGAAAAAGAGAAGCGCGCCATTCCTAACTAGCCCCTATTCACGCGCCGAGTTGAGGAACTCATCCATCTATCACCTCCTATTAAGGACAAGCACATGCCCCTCTTCATCACTCTCACCCTTGTCGTCGATCGGATAATCAATCGCACAGGGCGTGCGATCCATCAGCCTCGCTTTCGCCACCCGCACCTGCACCATCGGCACAAACGCCACATCCACAGCGGGGTTGTCCAGGACAAGGAGTACTTGCACATAGTATATGCAGGGGCGTTCAGTCGATAGACAGCAGCGCCAATGGCGGTGTAGCAACTTGGCAGTGCTCACTGAGCAGGGGAGACTCATCTTGGATGGCAATTTGTGCATGGACGGCGTGAGGAGCGGCTCTGGGGCTTTTGGATCCTCGAGCTTGGCCACGGTGTGCCTCCCGATCGAGAGAGAGGATGACCTGTGTGCATCATCGTCAGGGGAGTGGTGACGGTGGGGGATGTTCGCTTTTTGTCATACCTGGGATCTCCCAATAGTCTTTTTGATCTCATGTTCTTGGCAGTCACTGATTAGTTGTTACCATCTGTCATGATAGTAGACCACGGATCGCCAGGGACTGTTTGATTGGAGTGAGTCGGCCTCCATCAAGAGCGGAAACCAAACCCTCTGGATGGTTCAGAACAAGCATTAGAATGAACACCGAACAAGGGGACGAACACGAAAACCCCTCACTGTTGATCACCTCACGGAACTTGCGCCACTCAGAGTCGATGGCGCTGGTAGGAGGAAGGAGACGAGGTGCTCGCAGCTCTTGTGGACACGCAGAAGCAGTGGGACCAGACACCGTTTGGAGGACATCTAGTCTCTTGTCGTGGGCTGCGTGACTCTTCCTAGTAGAGTCGAATATCATGGTGTATACCTCCAAGTCGTAAGGCCGTTGGCGATCCCTAGAAATCCGACTGTAATGGCTTGCACTTACTACTTGGGACACGAGGGAACTGTAATTCGCCCACGCCCATACTTTAGAAGGCCCCGCTCAGTAAGACTCATGCATCGACTGGAGTCTGAAGAGCGCGGAGCCTGAGCTTGCCAAGGCCGTGGGAGGATATAACCACTCTTTTAGAGCACAAATGATGAGCTTGATCACGGCGATACGGAAAGACTTGCTTTCGACGCCGAAAACGATGCATCAATGAAGCCATATAATGCAGAATACACAAATAGTATGAACCAAGTATCAGTGGTATCGATGAGCTCCTTTAGGAGACTGATAGACGTGGGAGAATATGATTCCGACCCAAGGGGCTATGAATCTGATGCACCTTGATGCTGTGGTGGGGGAATTGGTCTGCTGGTAGCTCGTTGGCAAAGGTCGTCGCGTCACGGTAAGCACAGTAAACGCAGACAGTAAAGAGGTGAGGGAGACGAAACGAGAGTCAAAGACTCAAGAAGGTTCACAATTCTGGGTCAAGATCTTCAAAGAATTTCGGAGGGAAAACGTCACGGTAGACACTGAAAGACTTTGGGACTTGTATACTCAGCTTAAGAATCTACACCTTCGTGTGCAGAGGTCTTGTTAACTTGAAAGACTTGTTAGGAAATCTTAGGGAGACTCGGGGAACGCGAGGAGAAGCAAGGGTAGTCCCATTCGAGAGGTGGGGAGACACCTTTATACAAACTGAAAGTAGCTACCAATAAAAAAAACTGTACACATGCGTCCTCTCGCGCCGACAGGACTGAGCAACTGGAAGGTAAACTAATAAAGAAGACATGTTGGATGATTGGCAAAGTATCGAAGGTGCCCAAGAGAAGATCAGAGTTTGCGAGACATGCGAATTGGGAGTGGTGTCGCCAAGACCTCGTCTCATGGATGTCAGCAGTTGGGGAAGACTGGGGGAGGGGTTACCGGCTGGTTACCGTCGACAAACGAAACTTCTCGACCTTACCGTCCAGCCGATCGTCCACTCAATCTGGAACTTGACCAACCATAGAATGGGAAAGTGGTGCGATTACCGGATGGTCACCATGGAGCCCATATCAAGAAGTGGTAAATCAAAACCTGAATGAAAAACGGCAAGTGGAAAGGGTGGCTATCGGCGCGATGAGCCGAGGAAGCATGAAAAGAGTTATGTCGAGTGTTTGGCATGAAAAGGGTTATGTCGAGTGTTTGATGAGACGTATGGGAGTGGAGTCGTTGTCGTGTGGGAAAGGGAAGACTTGAGAATTGAATAGAGATCAGAAAAATATTACAAGCAAGGATTCGAAGATAAAAAAAGAATACTATGCTGCGCAATGGCTTTGGCACGAAACTCCGATGGTAAACGGAAGAAAACCCTGGAAGCAGGTGAGTTGACGAGAAGGTTAACCGACACTTCCACAATGCCCATCATGGACCCCCATTTTCTAAGTGGCTCTATACAGGACGCATTTTCAGTCAGATTCACCAAAGTCACCGATATCATTAAATTTGTTGCGTTGCGTTACGCCTGTGCGGTATTTAAGCGCATCTGTCAGCGACCGATTTGGACATGGTCACCCGTTCTCCGAGATCTCTCGGCGCAAATCTGTTCGCCGAGATCTGTCGGCGCAAATCTGGTGGTGAGATATTAAATTTGTTGTGTTGCGAAAAAGCCTGTGCGGTCCAATTTGGACATGGTCCTCCGAGATCTGTCGGCGGAAGCTCGCGCATTTAGCCATTTTTTTGTTCTTCGAACCTATAGTCAATATAATTATGTCAACTGTCTTGTGGAAATATGAATACGAATGAAGCCCTGATTCCATGAAAAGGTCACCAAGTCGTAATTTTTACTATATATACCTTGAAGGGCACCATTTTCTCCTGTGCAGGCCCAGCACTTCACAGGATGAGCAATAACATTACGCTCAATATCCTTCATGTTGGCAAAGTGATCATCAGAAATGAACATGACAATATCCACATGAACTCACATAACTCCAATGAATCCACAACCACCAGCTCATACAATACCAGTACCTCCCCACCTCTGAGTCCTCGCTCCGACGATCACTTTCCCAATGGCAACTCCGATCAACATAGTAGTAATACGCGATCCAGTATGTTGATACAGCACTTGGGTATCCATCCCTGACCTCGATTTTCTGTGTAGCCCCGGGTGAGAGTCAACGCAGAACCGCGAGACGTGATCGCCGGACGCGACGGGGGGGTCCCCCAGGCTTTCAAGTTGCTAGACGTAGCAGAGATGGCAGAACACGCCCAGAGGACAGGAAACAGAGACAAACCTTGAACGGATAGATAATTGCTGAAGCTCAATACCTACCTGTATGCGCTACCCTGCTTTCATGTCCTGTCATCTCTACATCTAGTACCATATGCCGGTCGTCATGGTTCCCCTCTATTCTAGATTATCGTCACAGTACTTGTTATCGACATTCCAAACACTGGCCAGAGCATGAAACCCGTAAGAACCAGGTGCTAGGGAAGTTTATCTGCTAGCCTAGTAGCATGTAGTGAAGCATATAGAATTGTGCCCCTAGGACCGTGCGAGAATGTATTCCTTGGGTGGATGCAAGGCCGAGGGACTTGCGCAGGAAAGTACAGAAAACTTCCACCAAAGGACACATGAAAGAAGAGCAACAATCTGCAATTGCACTGCAACAAGCCCAAAATGGCAGTTTTCCCATCTGCCCAAACATCTAATCAGAGAATGGTGGTAAACGCATTGACACAATGTTCCTTAAAATCTGTGATCCATTTACATGCTAGACCGCGACAAGCCAATGGAGACGAAGTAAAAGGGGACCATAAAAGGCACTGCATGATCAACCCAAGAAGTTGGCCAGATAATGACCCCAGAATAAGTGCCCGGAGAAGAAGAAAATGGTAAACGGGATCACAATTGCACGTGTTTGAAATGGAAACGATGACCAGGGATGCCAGACTACAGATCACCCCGAAGTCCATGGGCCACTGTTTGACAGTGGGGAGTGGGAGCAAGTCAGTCTCCATCGAGAGCCAATACCATCCAAAAAAAAATACAAACAAGTATTAGACGCGGACACCAAACAAGAGGGCAGATACTTATGAAAAAGACAGCGCACAACGACACGAGAACCAAGATGATTACATCACATCACCTCTGTTTTAGTTTACCTGATGGATATTGAACAAAGCCGTCGAGACAACTGCCCACAAATGATACCATACCAGTCGCAGTCTGCGCACGACAACAACTACACCCAGCAGCACCTGCCTCCACCACGAGTGACAGCTCGCAGGGTAGACCTACAGGTGCAGCTGGCACACAGCGCATGACAACAATTACAATGCGTCATCTGGGAAAGGATGAGCTGGGAAGCAAGATAGGTTGGATGGGCGATGTCGTGTGCGCACGCACCATGTAGCAGCTGATGGTTTGGCAAGCCACTGACGAAAAAATCCAAAGGCGACGGGACGAAGGACAATCCCAACCTGGTGTGAGTCATGACAAGACAAAAAAGATAGAAGAAAAGTAGGGGAGGGATTTGCGTATGGGTTTGGGCTTGGTCTGATTGGGACCTGGCATGCCTGTGCGTGCAGTGGCGTGGTAGCGGTGTCGGTGATGGCATTGAAGGGAAGGAAGTCGTCGCCTCGAATGATAGGACAGGTCTCATGCCTGCGTTCATCGAGTTGGAGTTGGATCTGGAGTCATGGTGTGTGCGTTTGAGCGACCCCAAGCGTGGGGTGTGTGAATAAGGATGAGGGCAAGTGTGCTCCTCCCACGCGCTGCTCCCAGTGTCCACCTTGTCCTCCTGTGGGTTATTCATCACGACGTCCTCGCGGCCGAGCGCTTGTATCCAGTGCTCGGTCAGGAGGGCAAGGTTCTCGCCGATCGAGTCCACCGGTCGCGTGTGTATAAAAACGCGTACATCAGTCGGAACCAACCGCGCCGGTGCTTGGCAGGAGGGGGCCTTTCTACGTGGAGGTGAACCAGCCGGGTTTTAGTGCATATGAATGAGAAGCGGGAGGGACGGAGGGAGAATATGAGCGGCAGGTGAAAAGCAAAGAAACGAAGAAAAACAACAAAAGAGTGGCGGACATGTCGATTCAGGGCGGCAAGGTGTAAATTGGATGAGGCCGTGCGCGAATCGTGAAGTGAAGTGTGGCACGCACCTCTATCTAAAGCAACCATGTTCCCCTCGTGGAATCCATCGATGTCGATGTTCGCGTTCGCCATTTCCCTGCCAGTGCATGCCGGTGTCGAGGTAACCGCTGGGTATGGAGAACAGGCAGTCGAAAATGGATTAGGCAGACCTGCGTTGTATACAAGTCAGCCTGACTCGAGGTCAGAGAGGTCAGAGTGGGCACTGCTTCTAATCTTTATCAGCGATAGACTACTTCGCTCATCAGGATTTCTGAACACTTGCCTTCAAAGGGCCTGGGCTTGCCATTACCATACGCACCCGACACATTGTTCTGATACTCACAGGCGGTCAACGGCCAGACTGGGGTCTTGAAGTGTGTTACGGTTGCGGGCCACGGCTACCGATCGAACCTGAGTGAAGGCATGAGCGAGTGCAGGAGGGTTGCCTGTGGGTGAGGCTTTATTGCATTCACAGCTTTAGACGAGCCCTCACTTAGCCTTCTGCACAGCTTTGCTACTGATATCACTATACTGCCTTGACTCTCGCCCCGCGATCGCGATCATCCTCGAGGTAATTGAACTAATTGCGTGTTTTTCTGCGGGCCTTAGGTATCATTTCCATCCTCAGCCCTTCGTAGTCTCAGTCTCGAAACCACAACAGTTCCCATGAACTTCCACCCTCGAAGCGCGAGAACATGAGAGGGTGGTGTCTCGGGGCGTTTTCAAGTTAAATTGTATAGAAGCTCAATCCATGGATGGGACTGGATTTTTCGTGTACAGTAACTGAATTGATGATTGATGTTCTACGATGATTTGGCAATGTCGTGATTAACATACAGTAAGGGGGGTATAATAACAGAGGCAGTGGCAGGGACACGAAGTACATTGATATTGTTATTGTGATTGCAAAGTCGCAAGGTGGATATGCGCTCTATTCTCGTACCTCCATGACCATGCGAGAGAACCTACTCCTTTTTCGAATGGCGGGTCCGTAGAAATACAACGCCTGAGCACACGCAAACCCCGTCAGTATTTACAGCTACCCTTACCAAGGTAGGTGGATTTTGGGAACGTACGTAAGGAATAGGGATCATGACGAGCGCGATAAATCCAAAGACGGAGTTTGCCCATCTATAGCCGAGGCTGTTGAACATCCGAGTCGTGAAGAGTGGAAATGCTGTGGCCATGAGGTTACCTGGCAGACGCATGCTGGTTAGTTACCCATTTAGAACTGGAAGTTGTCAGGAGAGGCTCACGTGCGAGACTCTGTCCTGCCAGAGCAGATGATGCATAAGGGCCATAGCTACGCGACGTAAACATCGTACATGGCCAGTGCGAATAGAAAAGGAAAGGCTTACCAGTCAGCGAGGTACGAGAACACTGCAAGATACATGATAAAAGTCCCCCATATAAACAGCTGTCAAAAAGAAAAGACAACAATCGAAAGGCGATATCAAAATGACCGAGGATGCGCACAGTGATTGCAATCATTTGGACGATCCAATGCACGCTGGGGAGCGACGACCACGCATACATAAACATACTAGCTGGGACCAGAAGTGCAGCGAAGCACGCCCAGTGTAGACGGGCTTCCGGTCCACGTGTTGGAAAATATTTTCTATCCGAATTAGTCCTCGCCGGTGCCTTCGTTGGAGAAGCACGAACTGGTACAATGTTTCCTGGTGTATGTTTGTCAGGAACCCGATAAGCGAACCAATTCTACAATGGCCAAGAACAAAGTTCAATATCGAAACCACGGCGCATAGCATCTTGGAATGGCAACGAACGTCACGATGATAAAAGTACTTCCGATTTGACCGATATTAAATCCGTGGAGGGTCCCGAAAACGCCGCCGATAGATCTGGGGGCGAACGAACGGCATGATTAGTTTAGGTATGATGACCGGAAGGAGAACATTCACTCTATCATGCAGAACAAGATTCCCCAAGAGAACCCAATCCAGAGCTGCATGACGCTGCGAATTAATACGAGTACTTGTGAGGCTATTGATTAAGACATACACTGAAGCTGAGCACAACGGGCTCTGTGAACAACAAAACTGCAATCACGAAAGCCGTCAGCCCGTTCCCAAGCAAGCGGTTCAGGGACTAGTGGGCGTACGGATAGGTCGAGTGCAAGATATGTAAATCAGGGTTCTCAGGGGCGGTCGTTCGTCTTCTATCCGAGCGCGGTATCTATCGTCCCCGGTCTCCTTCCTCATCTTCTTTGCAAGGCGTGTGAGGAGGACGGATGTCCGCGTTTCCTTCAAGCCGATAGGTGCCACGACCATAAAAACAGAAAAAATACTGTTGAAAAGCTCGAGACTCGTAGAAAGACACATGCGTCAGAGAAACCCACATCATCTGATACCATTGGATCCATCTCCATTCAAGGCGGGGATTCATCTCGACCCAGCCAGCCACCATGGGTCCTAACCCTGGTCCACCGATAGCCGCCACGGCAAATATCGACATAGGTAATCCTCGCCTATGGGCGCATCAACACGATGGAGACAAAAATGAGCTAAGGGTCGCAGCTAGAACTCACTGCTTAGGGGCCCATATGTCGGCAATGGTTCCTCCCACCATCGTAGCGCCGGTCGATCCGAACGACCCCTGTAGAAGGCGTGCCAGAATAACCGTTTGGATATTTTTTGAGCTACCGATAGGGGTGTGAGGTTCAGCTGACTTGGCATTGGAGCCTGAACGCACAGTGCGATCATCATGTACATGAGGGAGAACCCAATAGCAGAGCAGATGTAAAGAGGTTGCCGGCCGAACTCTTCACTGAAACTAGCGGTAATTAGGGGAACGACTCCGAATCCAAGTGCGTAAACGCTGAGGCCGACGGTGGCTTGGAACTCTGTGCAGTTTAAATCTCGCGTCATTGAAGCAAACCCCATATTATACGTGGACGACGTTGAAGCTGAAAACGTTAGATGTCAACAACCTGTGGAGCAATAGATAGGAGAGGTACCTGAAAAGACCGTCAAGATACTAGCCATAGCTGTGATTGTCCATTTCGTACGCAGGCTGAAGTTCGCAGGATTACGCCTATCTCCTTCTGCAAATTCCACCTGGCACGCCAACGGTGTGAGATTGTCATCATATCCGTGGATGGACTCACGTAGATGGTTGCGTCTGAGGCGATGCTCGACTTTTCCGGAGTCCTGATGGTCAAAGAGGGTGGGACTCGGCCGTGCCGCTGCTGTGGCCATAAAGTCTCGTCCGACGGATGAAATTCAAGTTTAGGGTTCGCCCCTTGCCATGAATTGGAGACATCTGGGTGGTTATCTGAATCAAGAGGGATTTCTGCAGAAATAGCTGCAGTGCAAGCGCTAGGGTCGCCATTGGAATTCATGGATATAACACCGAAAAAAGCGTGCTGTCCAGTAGAAGAGCAAGAATTGCGATTTTATACGACAAGGTTATGCTTCCGGCCCGAGGGGGTCAAGTCTGGACCTGCCGTGCCGGTCACGGATCTTAATGAAGTAAATAGTAAGCAGCCTTTGCCAGTGTGCGTGGATTCGTCGTCGACGGTGCCTTAGGCCTTGGTGAGAAAGGTAATAACGTTACATGGCTTTCAAACACAACGAGGAAGATTGCCACTCTCCCACATCCATCCGAGTCATGTCAAAACAACGGTGACAATTCCAAGGTAGGTTATCGCGAGCTGGCGGTGGGCTCGTTGGTGAGTGCCAGTGGATCTGCAGAAGGCCGTGGTAGACGTAAGTGGCAACAAAAAATCTTGATCAGTCGGTTCTCAGCGGCAATACAATTTCTTATTTTGATAGCATTTCGATCAGATAAGATTCTCTAGACTCGTGACCAGCCTAACCACTAGCAAGTAAGTGTAGACTCTTGAGTCGGATGTGGCAAAATCATCATCATCATCATCATACAGATTTCCAATAACAAGCGTTTTCCTTGCCGTTCTAGTCCTCTATAACAACCCAATGCCACGGCCCACGGAGGATCGCTGTGTGACGCCGCTCTCGAAGGGATGTTGGAACAGGTTCAAGCTTGGTTAGAATGGATTCCTACTACATACCACGTTCCAAATTGTGACGAATGGAACGGCCCCAGATGAAATGGACTGGAATATTGAATTCGAATTGGCCTTGCAATTGGTAATGCTGCAGGGATGATCTTATCGGTACATCGTGATAAACGCCCTAGTGCCTCTTCTCCGAGTGGCGTACTACCAGGTTCAACCCACATAGCATTTTGCCGTCATCTTCGGCCGTTTTGCGCATAAAGCACTAATTACGGCCCCTCGCCATCCTCAGCTGGTCTCACCCCTTCGATCCATTGACAACCTTCCACGACTCACTACGTTCACGACTTTACGATTTTTCTAAAATTCTTGTTGCCCGACATGGTCCACATCTCAGTTCCTCTTCAAGTTATTGTCTCTTCTGTTTTGCTCGGTGCTGTCCCCTCCCTCGCCGTTCCTTTCCTCGGAGATGGAGAGCTTCAAGTGTACATTCAGGCCTGTGCATTCGAACCCACGCTAAGATTCTGTTTCAGCCCAGGCTTGGAAATGCTCGAGGTCATAATCCCGCTTCCCGAAGGTATCAGTCGCGACGACGAAATGGTAAACATCGACCCCAGAATCCACCCTGCACATACTCCAAGCACCTCAACGTTCCATGGAGAGGGTCAGGTTACATTTCCACCTCAAATGTGATTCGAAATATTTGCATTCAGATCCACCGTACTGACCACTTCCTCTTGAAACCCTGAACAACATAGCTCTGCCCAGGCTGGTTTTACAGCACCTTCTGCGTCCCGCGACACAACTAAACAAGAACAATCCAACTTGTCTGTTCCAGAGGCTGATGGTTCAACCGAGCATCAGCTCCGCAGACGAGGTGTCCTGCAACCCCGACGACGCAAGAAATCACCTGCGACGTCTACACCTGAAACCTCCAAACCGAACGCCGGCACAGGGCCTGAACACGGGGCAAAGCCTGAACACGAAGCGAAGCCTGAATACCAAGCAACTCCTCTGACTGAAGGCCACCCAGGCGCGGCCGCTTCGTCAAAGGGGAATGGCCTTAAAGGCAGATTTGCAGGAAAAGCTGGTAACCTTCTCGAAAAGGCCAAAAACCAGCGAGTCGATCCAGCCCACATACACAAATGCAGCGCTGACATACTCCCTTCAGCCCCGATGATGTGGAAGCTGTAGCTGGTTTGGCTGGTCACGTTGCCAAAGGGCTATATAGAAGTACCCGTGGGACGTGCGTCTCGAACGTTCTCCATACACCTCCGGGTTATTGACGCATTTCTTTCACATCTTCAGTTCCCAGAGTGACATGTACGAGAGGCGATCCCTTGACACACATGGTGAAAATGTTAACGACGTTGCCCCAACTCCACTGCCCGTTGAAATGAGCAATCATGGCCTTCCGGCGGCTCTTCGTGTGGCCTTGTACCTTGTGAACAAAATATTGTGGGTCTTCATACACTCTTCTTTGTGGTTTTCTTGACCTTTTTTCTTTCCTTTGGCAGTTTTGGGAGGATTGATTTGAAGTAAGTCTTGTGCATTTCACCATGATCATGCCAAGGCTAACAAAGTCTATGACTGTTCACAGTGTGGTGGTCCAGCTTGACAGGCCCAGTGCACACAATGTGAAGATTCATGGCACTGATGACAAGGCTACAGCTCTGGAACAGCTGACTCTTTAATCAGAAAAACCTAATGCTCACCCATCCAGCTTAATCTTCACTTAATTTTACTTATCACAAACATTAAGGAGATTTAAGCAAATGTTGCCTAAGGACTAAGGAGATTTACTTTAAAATTAGAAGGGTTCAGAATGTTCTCCAAGAAAAAGTGACCATGCAAACAAATTATTTTCTCCAAATTTTCACCATCTTGACTTATTTTTCTCCTGGAGAAAATTTAATTATGTCAGCAGTATTAAAACACAATTGCAATTGTGCACAATTCCAATGGGTAACAGCTATTCTACTATTATACATTGGCCATAGAGCTGGTGCTATTTCTTACCATCCATTTTCAGGTGATTGGTCAAGACTCAAAATAACATCAAGTTGTAGAAATTAGATTCTTATCAGCAGAGAAACAGTAAATATCTTGGGGCTGACATAGATTAATCAATGCATCATCACCTATATCTGTCACTCCAGCAAACAGGCTGTAAAAGAATATGGATGTAGTGCCAATGTAGTACTGTGGGGATGATGCACAAGCATTGTGTGGTGGTGGGGTCACTTGTTGTGTTTACCAATCCTAGCAGCTGCTAGGTGCACCCATGGTCACTGCCCCAAGATTTGGTCCTCTGCTGAATTAGTTTTATTTGCACTGATGTTCTTTTTAGCAGGTTGCCACTAGATTGTGAGATATACTGTTACAAAAAAAAAACTCATTGCTGAACAAGTACTGTAAGACTCAAGTATTACTGTATTGGGGCAGGAAGCGAGCCACCTAAGCTAAAACAACACATTATATGAGCTAAGAGCACATTTTGATGAGTTTGGTGGGCTTGCATGGTAGACAAGTGTCCTAGGATGATAATTTGAGAAGGTTGGAATTTTAGAAGAAGCTGTTGTGCTGTGAATATTTTTGCACAGTGACTGCCAAAAGGAGAAATATGGTGATGTGAGCCATCTGTCACTTGGCTGTGACCTCCACTTTGGAATGCTGTTGTGAGCAACTCAGAGCACCTCTGCTCTTCAAACTTTGGAATTGTATTAATAGGTGCATCATCTATTATTAATTCAACTCATTGTAGTATCTTATTGCTTTCCATGCCTAGGATTGTGACATTTCAGAGGACCCACCTGCACCTGCACCTCACCTGACTGTATCATCAACAGTGCCTCAATACCTCTATCCCTGGCCTTCAAACCACTCTCTATTGACCTGGGTACCATGTTAGATGTGCCATGGTCAGGGCCTACAGTGTGTTCTCAGCCATCTTGGTCTTGTAGAGTGTCTGGCTCATTGTCTACAACAGGATTCACTGCAATCAAAGGCACAACCCCCCCAACATCTTGAGCACCAAGGGGATGATGGTGTGTATGTGGGTGATGCTGTGACTGCTTGGTGGGTTGAATTCTTTTGTCCTCAGCAACCACACCTTGATCTATATCTCCAACAGCTGCCTCCTCATAACATCTTTGAATCACCCGAATAATGCATTGTTGGTGTGATCTTGGAATTGGTACATCATCTTCACTCCTGGATGTAGTGTTAGAGCTGTTCTCAGATGACTTGGTTGTATCTGATGATTCTGAATCCAAATTGTCTGCACCAGTGCCCCCACCTGCAGCTGCTCCTCTCCCTCTTGCACCTCTATTCCCACCTCTCCTGCTGCCTCTAGTGCCCCTGACATGACCCCAAGCCCTTGCTGCCCTTGCTGCTGCTGCAGCTGCCTTCTTCACCTCACAGTCAGCCACATTTCTTGCTTTCTCAATCACCTTATGATATTCTTCTTTGGAACCATAAGCTAGGGGCCCACCTCTTTGAAGACATCCCTCATCCTACTTTCCCAGTCCTGCTGGGCAAGCAGGTCCAAGTTTTCCTCAGCTGTCAGGTGCTGCACATGTCCTGAGGTTTGTTTATTTTGATTTCTTTGCTTTTCCTTTGCAAATGCTCTCTTTCTCAACCTCTCATTTTCCAGGTCCATAAGTCTCATTTGTGTGAAGTCTGCCTCCAGTGCAATACCAGCTTGCTTAATGATATCCCACAGTACCATATTCTTGGCCCTTAGAGCTTGTTGAGACAATGTACCAGGAAATGGAGGGGGAACCTCAATGTAGTACTGTTGCATGGGTTCCTCTTCATCTGGCAAGTCATCTGCAGATGCCTCAGGCAACATTTCAGCATTGTGGTGGAGCACAGTAGTCATTGTGGCTGATGGAGTTGGAGTTGGTATTGGTGTCTGGGTAGGGGTTGGGACTAGTACATATGGGAGACATGTGGGAAGGGGCTGTGTGGCTTGTGTAGTTTTGTTTTTCAATGGCTCAAAAGCAGAAATTGGGATTGCACCACAGTTGAGTGGCCATATGCCAGTTTTCTGAAAGGCAGATTGAATTGTCATAGTCTTCAATGCTTCGATACAGGCTGCATGGTAATGAACTAATAGATTATCTTTCCTGATTGGAATTAGAGATTGGGATGCAAGGGTCACAACTTGCTTCCACAACTGGGCAAGAGGTTCAAATGCCCCAATGCCACAAGGCTGAAGGGCATGTGTCATGTGCAATGGGAGGCATACTATTATAATTTTGTTATCTGCAGCATAATTGCAGAACATAAAGGTGCAATGTGAATTATGACCATCCAGGATTAAAAGATGATACTGCTCAGCTGCTTTCTCTCATGTTCCTGGATCGAAATCATTAATGAGCCACATGGAGCCTAGCTCTTGGTCAGTCCAGCCATTCAGGGATATAGATATATTCTTGTAAGATGGATGACTTTACAACCAACAATGATGCAAACCTTGCATTACAAGGGTTATTACAACCCCATTCTGAGTTCCACCATAAAGCCTGGAATATCACCAGAGGGTGGAGAATGGATCTGTCAGCACAGATGGTTTCAATGACCATAACAAGCTCCCTGTTTCTGTCTTTGATGGAGTAAACTATTTTCTGATCTTGGTCAATTATAGTGGTAACCCTCACATCAATGCCCAGCTGGATTCCTTTTTCATCCATATTGTACATATTTTCAGGGAGTTTATCATATTCTTCAATCAGTTACTTGAGCATATCAAAGTCATCAACAGCAAATTTATTCAGTGCTTTCATGTGTGCCTTTTCCAATGGTGTCATCTTCTTCATTTTTAGATCAGGGTGGTGCCTGAGGAACTGTTTTGGCCACAATCCTCCAACTTCACATCCTGAAATTGCCCTGGCATACTGAATACATCAATGGAACACCACAACAGCCCTGAACTTTAATCCAATTGGCCAGGATTTCCTCTTGGGCATCTGTGAGAAGGCATTCATCAACATGTGCCTTGCCACGAGTCTGTCTCTCTGGCAAATATTCAGTATTACAAAAAAAGGGACTGTACAGTACTCCATACCCTGCACACAATGGCCAAGAGAAGATCTTGGAACACCAAAGTGCTTTGCTGCTTGATGTGTAGAATAGCATGGATGACAATTTGGTTTCAAGCCAGATTTTTTTGAATAGCAGCAAGTGCCAGCTGAATATGCTCTTCCTGAGGTCAGTTAAGGATGTATTCTGGAATAGAAATGTTTTCAGGAGGTAAAGAAGAAGCTGACATTTTGAGAGTCAGCAGTGATGGGTTGAGATTGGGGTATTGTAGGCTGGTGTTCAGTAGGGCTCAAAACACATTGTTGGGATACAAGCCTAGAGCCTAGATGGAATACAAGTCCTATGCCTATAATTATGGCTAATGCCCAACACCATATATAAATATATTACACTATACCCCCTATTAGATATGTAGTATATAGTGCTACATATTATAGGAGAGGAATAAGACATTCCCACTTGTTCCACACACTCACCACTTCGTCTGAGTGATCCCCCACTTGCTCTCAAAGACCTAATCCCACCTAATCCCAATACACATTGTGGGTGTTGGGAAGTCTTCCACAGATGGGGTGAACATAGCTGTGCTGGTGTGATGTTCTGTGGCCTGGGCAATCTTTTTATGATCCAGGAGATGAACACAAGGGCCAATGCACACACCTGCCATGAATGTTACATATTCCTCTGCCTCCTTGTCTGATACAAATCTCAACAAGGTACCATGCCAAAAGCATGTGCACAGATGAACAGAGCATGGGGGAGCATGAATAAAATAGTTAAAAATCCAGCAATGGCCAAAAGCAAAAGATCAGGTCAATATAATGCTAATGTATGAACACAATGGACACACCTTGTCACCTGCAACCAATGTAGATCTGAGAATACAGAAAGTCTAAATGCAAAAAAAAGACAAACAGCAAGTTATTCATTGAGTAAGGCAGCCCATAGACATGCTTGCATACTCAGAGAGATAGTCAAAATGAAGCAAAGGGATGATGGGAAGGCATGTGCAACATTTCAAAGGATTTGGTTTAGAATTGCATTCCCTGTGACCTGGCTCCTGCATTGGTCACACTGGTTACCTTCCAAAATTGGTCAGATTGCCAGTTCAGCAGCAATCATGTGCCTATGACTTATCAACCAATCAACCAGAGACTATGAACGTTTTTATGGTGCAACATCAGACATTGTCCTTGCTGTTGAACTAAAGAGAGTAAACATTGTTGCCTTATATGGCTCTGAAAATGCAAAGTGGCTCGCTACCCAGGGTGGCTCAGTCTGACCTGGCACAGTGTATGCTGAGCAGTCAGGCACGTGCACCTGATTGGGGTTGATAATAAGTAAGACATTAATCTGGAATATATAATTGGCACCAGATATGTTCTAAGAGAATTCATTCCTTGCATGCGCCCCTCCATCCCTATGTGATTCTAAGAAACAATACAAAAAACTATTTTATTAAATTCATCCTCAATTATTATTCTACTTGCATCACTAGTTGGTGTGTCTAACAGCACACTTGTAACATTGTTACCTCAACAGGTTATGGGCCCTGATAGTGTTGCTGCAACCAGCTTGAGCACATTTAGTATTTTGCCAATAACATGGCACCATGTGCTCTGATTGCTTAGTGCTGATAGATGACCCATCAACTTTTAGGGTCCTGGATCTATATAAATATTTCTAGCACTTTACATAATTTATTGGAATTGATATTGCCATTGACTCATTTTTTACAGTCTCTATATAAATATTTCTAGCACTTTACATAATTTATTGGAATTGATATTGCCATTGACTCATTTTTTACAGCTGACTGTAAAAAATGAGTCAATGGCAATATCAATTCCAATAAATTATGTAAAGTGCTAGAAATATTTATATAGATCCAGGACCCTAAAAGTCGATGGGTCATCTATCAGCACTAAGCAATCAGAGCACATGGTGCCATGTTATTGGCAAAATACTAAATGTGCTCAAGCTGGTTGCAGCAACACTAGGCCCTGATGCCCTGGATTAGGTGCATTGTCATATTATTTGGATCAGAATCATAAGCCCTCACAATATCTGACCTATATACAATGTCCAATGACTACAATCAAAGTCTGGAAGAACCTTTCTCTGTTGATCCCCATCTCTCAGAAATTAAATCCAATCGATATGTTAACCTACGGGGCCTCTTGACTAATAAAGTAGACTCCCTTAAGGAAGGGAATTGGTTAGCATGGAAAACTCATATTACGAGGATCCTAAAGCTACATAAAGTCTATGATTATGTTGAGGGAAAAGTACCTAAACATCAGGATGACAAAGACTGAGACAACTGAGAGATGAGAGACTTGGTAGCACAGACCCTCATACAAATAAATGTGAGCAACAAACAGATTATACATGTGACTGAGGCACAAACTGCCGCAGAAATGTGGAATAATCTATGCTCCATTCACGAAATAAGAGGGCATACAAGTATTACAGCTGCCAAGAGAAATTTCTACACAACTAGAGCAAATGATGACACAAATATTCCGGATCATGTCAACAATCTCCATCATCAACAAAATTGTCTACACCAAATGGGGGAAGTCCTCTCTGATGAGGAATTCAAATCTGTACTCATTATGTCTCTCCCTGAATCATGGGATCCTTTTACATCGTCATATCAAGGCACTACTACTAAAAGGGACGGAACTGCTGGCATAACCTTGCAGGAATTAACCTCCCTCCTAATCAACGAATACCAATGTCATCACAATAAAAATGATGATGCCTATGATCACTCATACTATGCCCCAAATGTCTCATCTGGCAAAAAGCGGAAGGTGATGAAAAATGATTCACAAAAGCCAAATGTGACAAAGTGTGACATCTGCAGAAAGAGTAATCACACCACTGATCAATGCTGATTTAAAGGCAAACCCAAATGTGGGAAATGTGGAAGGTTTGGGCATGAAACTGAGAAACATTTGGGAAATAATCATCCACCCAAAAATTCTCAAAGGGAACATGCTAATGTTGCACACGATCATCAGGAGGACAAAGAAATGGCTCACATAACCGATGTAGTCGATATCAATGAAGGGCATGTTTCCTTTTACCCCTGGATTGCCAATTCAGCCACAACATTGCACATCACAAATGCAAAATCAGCATTGGTAGATTATAATCCGATAAGCCCAATTAAAGTATGTGGCTTAGGAGAATCTTATGTCCAAGCATATGGATGTGGCACAGTTGAGGCAATTATTATTAAGGGGAATAAACAAAGGACAATAAAGCTAACAAATGTGCTCTATGCACCTGATTCCAAAGACAATCTCTTATCAATGGGGAGATTAGATAAAATTGGTGGTAAAATTCAATTTGGCAATAATCAGGCCACTCTTCTCAATATGGATGGAAGTATTATAGCTGAAGGACAATTGTCCAATGGATTATACATCCTTAATATGTATAAAAGAGAAGATAATATTGAATATAGTAATATCACTAACAAAAATAAATGTGCAACCTGGGACAGTTGGCACAAAAAGTATGGTCATGTCGGCATCAAAGGACTACAAAGGTTACTACATGATAACCTCGTAGACAGATTTAATGTTGATGAAAAATCAGAAATTCATGATTGTGATGCGTGTATCCAAGCAAAGCAATCATGTAATCCATTTCCAAAAATGACCTCATCTCAATCTCAGGTACCCAGTGAACTTATTCACACTGACATGTGGGGACCGGTGCACACTACAGCTTTATCAGGTGCATGATATAATATATTATTTATTGACAACTGCACCAGACGTTGCGGATGTGAGCAAATGAAGACAAAAGATGAGACTTCTACAAAACCAAAACAATTCCTCATGTTTATTGAATGCCAAGAGGGACATCTTCCTAAGTGCATCAGAATTGATCAAGGGAAAGAATATCTTAATAAAGATCTTATCACTTGGTGTGCTGAAAAAGGGATTAAAATTGAATTGACTGCACCATATTCTCCTTCACAAAATGGTGTTGCTGAAAGATTTAATCAGACACTGGTCAAGTTAGCACATGCAATGATAATTGATATTTATGGCATGAGGCAATAAATTATGCTGCATATGTTAGAAATATTTCACACACACAAGCCCTAAAGGGGGAAACTCCTGAACATGCATGGACTGATAAACAGCCCAATGTTAGCCATTTACAAGAATTTGGGATACCTGTATGGGTTTTATGTGATCATCAAAATATTTCTAAACTTGAAGCTAAATCTGAAAAACAAATCTTTGTGGGATTTGTCAATGGTCCTAAAGCCATTAGATATTATAACTCTAATAAAAGGACTATTTCTATTTCCTGAAATTTCTATTTCAATAAATTTCCCCAAGATGTCCAATCTGAGGGGGAAAATGAAGGAGAACAAATTCAGACTCAACAAGAGGATGAAAATGATGCGATTACAAATGATCCCACAAATAACCTAAAAAGGAAATGTCCAGAAGAAGAACCATCTCTACGCCAAAGCACGAGACCCAGAGTTCAGCATAATTATCAAATGCTGAATGAAACAGCATTTAATTGTGCAAACCTTGCTTCAGATGATCCTGAATCATTAAAAGAAGCTAAAAAGTCCCCTGAGTGGCCAGAATGGGACCAAGCCATCCAAGCTGAGTTAGATCAATGATGATTTATCATTATTTTCGACAACAATGCAGTCAGTGAAACTTCTTAAAGAGGAAGTAAAAGAATTATTGAGGTCACTGATCTTGGTGAACCCAGTAAAATTGTTGGGATTGAAATAACCCAGGATCATGATCAAAAGACACTGAAGATCACACACACTAAATATATTGAATCAATCTTAGTGAAATATAATCTACAGGATGCAAATATGGTAAGCACACCTATGGATCCAAATATAACACTTGAGCCCGGTGAACCGGATACTGGTAATCAAAATTCAAGTTATGCATCTTTGATTAGGTCCTTGATGTATGCTGCTGTAGCTACAAGGCCTGATATAGCATATGCTGTAAATTGGCTGGCATCATTTATGGCCAATCCATCAATGTGTCATTGGACAGCTGCCAAACATGTTCTCAGATATCTCAAGGGTACAAAAGACCTTGGAAAAATATATATTAAATGTGAGAATAATTTTGGACAAAACAATTTCATGCAATATTCTGATGCCAGCTTCGTGAACAATTATGATTGCACATCAGTATCTGGATATGCATCTATTTCTGCAGGTGGCACGATCAGTTGGGGATAAAAGAAACAAAATATTGTATCCCTTTCATCTACTGAAGCTGAATATATTTGTCTATCAGATGTGGCATGTGAGACTGTATGGCTTCGCAATCTTTATTCAGGGGTTGGTTATCCACAATATCAACAAACTTTGATTAAAGGAGATAATTTGGGTACCTTGGCAATCACCCCAAATCCATGTTATCATAAAAGGACAAAACATTTTGATATTATATTCATGATCAAATCAAAAACGAATCAATTGTTTTAAAATACTGTCCAACTGCACAAATGACCGCAGACATCTTAACAAAAGCCTTATCGAGGCAAGCTCATAGGATTCATATGGAATCTATGGGAATATCCTTTGCTTGAGGGGGAGTGTCGAGCAGTCAGGCACGTGTGTTGGGATTATGTATACAAGAGTATACAGGCAAGCCAAGGCAGTTAACATGCCTAGGGAATATTGCCAGAATATGCTAAGTCAACACTAGGGTTAGGGCTAATGCACATTAACCATAACCCTAGGGAATGGACAGTTAACACATGCAGAGACATATAGGGGAACACACAGTTAACACATGCTACAGGATTACTCATACTGCAGCATGTCTATGATAGCCTATCCAAGACATAGCTATGGATAGAGTGTCTATGACACACCCTGCAGGAAGTCTAGGACTTACCAAGCCATGATATCATATGTCACTATTATTGACACTGTTATAGGGGATATGACATAACTATTCCATTATTAACTGGTACAGGGGTCTATTACAGAATACCTCCTTTATATATTAAAGGAGTGCATTACACTATACCTCCTAACTGTGTAGTATAAATATTGCACATCATGTAGGAGATGATAATAACATTCCTCCCTGT
This sequence comes from Tricholoma hemisulphureum, assembly GCA_964034925.1. Taxonomy (NCBI): domain Eukaryota; kingdom Fungi; phylum Basidiomycota; class Agaricomycetes; order Agaricales; family Tricholomataceae; genus Tricholoma; species Tricholoma hemisulphureum. The sequence goes on along the minus strand of OZ035935.1, from coordinate 1,078,235 downwards.
TGCAGTCTCCCTCACTCACTAGCCTTTGAGATTTAACCTCATCTTCTTAACCTTGCTCTTAACTCTTCCTGTCACTGTTCACCACTCCATTCCCAACAGGTTATGGGCCCTGACCCTGAACTAGACATGGATTATGAAGGGGACCAAGAAGACGACCATTTATCATTATTTGGGGAACCCCCAGCAAAAGAAACCCCTAAACGATCAGGAAGAGTATATACTTCCAGAGCACAAGAGAAGCGCAGACAACGGATCAATACACCAGAGATTGATCCGGTTATAAGAATACCTATTTCCTTAATTCGGACCAAAGAATACTCAAACGTAAACAAGGTCGCTGATCGCGATCATTTGACGGATGAAAACTGGCACGAATGGAAAGAGAGAATGTTGCGTGTTTTTATTAATTGTGACATAACGGGATATGTTTTTGGTCAGGTAAACCGACCGGATCCAAATATAGATCCGGAGAGTGCTTACAACTGGGACAAAAACGATACTTGGGCACAACAAGTCATTATCCATAACGTTACCTCCTCGCAAATAAATCACGTCGGATCAAAACAAAGCGCAGAAGCTATGTATACCGCATTATCGGTCACTCATGAAAATAAGGCACATCAAACAGTTAATCAACTGCAGTGTTTATTATATGAGACAAAGGCTGATAATTCCGACGACCTCCTAAAGCATTTGGACGTGAAGTCTTACCGAGACCGGATCAACAGGTTTCCAAATATAGAATTCCATATCACAGATACCCGATTTAAATCGATCATTTTGGCATCCTTACCAAACTCTTGGCAAACATATGTCGAGCCCTACAACGGAAACGCAAATGATCCAAATGACTTAGATCCAAAGCGTCGCTTAACTTCGGACGCCTTTATTGGATTATTAAGGGAAGAATACAAATTACGGCTTAACCGGAATAACGGGAATAATAACTCCGGCGGAATTGTAAACCTGGCTAAAATCCAGATGACCGCCCAAAAGGAGAAAACCCTTGAAAACCGTCTCACCGATCGTAAAAAATCCCTGAAGCCATATTGTGATCATTGCAAGCGCCCTGGACATTGGTCCAGTAAATGCCGAAAATTCCAAGGCAATAAATGCCATCATTGCGGAAAAATCGGACATCAGGCAAAAAATTGTTGGGGGAAGAAAAAGGAGAAAGATAAGGAAAAAGGGAAAATAAAACCTGTGGAACAGTCCAATGCTGTGGAGGAATTTATTGCATTTTCAGCTCAAGAAGAACATTATAATTTTGATTCCTATGATGCTTGTAATGATGCCGTAATGGACGAGCGTTTGATCTATTACGACTGGTTGGCTGACTCAGCAACAACATCGCATGTCACGCATCAAAGAGAAGCCTTCAAAACATACACTCCAATGAAAAATAATTCCGTAACTGGGGTAGGTGGATTTAGAGTTTTAAAGTCCGGTCGGGTCCGGTTGTTCAGCCATTTCGGCCCCAACCGGACCCCAACCGGTTGGTCATTTGCATCAAAAAGTACCAACCGACAACCGAACCGGGTACAACCGGTTGGTGTCGGTTGCTCAGGCGGTTGTGACCGGTTGAGACCGGTCGCAACCCGACCTGGTTACAGTCGGTTGCAGTCGGTTGGGACCAACTGCAACCGACATCTACATAGTCACTTAATATACATACTGACTACTAATATTACTTTTTCTACTGTAATTTAAAATATAATATAATATACAAATAAATAAAACAATCCCCCCCTCAAGGTAAGGTGGGGGGGATGGGGAACACTGACAACGGTGGCCATACTCGCTGTTGAGGTGAGGGATGGCGGACGAGAGGGGGGGACGGCGGACAAGTGGGGGGATGGCAAACGCGAGGGGGGGGACGGCATACACGAGGGGGGGGGTGGCAAACACGAGGGGGGGATGGCAAAGTGAGGGGGCACAGCAAACATGACTCGCAAGGGGCAGGCAGTAAACGTGAGGGGGCAGACGGCAAACGTGAGGGGGCACAGCAAATGCGACTCGCAAGGGGGCAGACGGCAAACGCGAGGGGGTAGATGGCAAGCACGAGGGGGCAGATGGCAAACGCGAGGGGGAGGATGGCGGATGATGGGGGCGCAGTGGACAAGTGGGGGGGATGGCAGACAAGTGGGGGGGACGGCAAATGTGAGGGGGAATGGCAAACGAGAGGGGGGATGGCAAACGAGAGGGGGGATGGCAAACGAGAGGGGGGATGGATGAGAGGACAGTGGACGTCGTAGAGGTGGTCGTCGTGGGGGAAAAGTTGAAATGGTTGAAAAAAAAAGATGATGCATCTTGATCATCAGTACAAGCGTGTGCAAACACAAACGTGTCGCGACGTGTCATCGTTTATACTTGCACAACACATGTGCAAACACATGCAAACGAGCCAAAGGTATATAAACCCTTGCCCATCTGCCATTGTCACTTGGGCATGCCCCAACCTCGCTAAGAAAATAAGTATATAAGTAAATAATATAGTATACATTAGTGTATATACAAGTAGATAACTGGCCGGTTGCAACCGGTTGTAACCGGTTGTCAACCGGTTTGAGTACTTCTCAAATATGGCCAACTGCAACCGCGCAATACCCCTATGAGGCCCAACTGCGACCGGAAGTCCGGTTGCCCACGGTTGCAGTCCGGTTGGGTTGCCGGTTTTTTTCGGTTGCTGCAACTGGACCTGCAAAGACTAGGTGGATTGGAAGCTAAAATTGCAGGCAAAGGAACTGTTGAAATAATTTCAACATGCAATAATCAAAATTTTAATATTCATCTGGAAGACGTCCTACATGTGCCTGGAACACGAAACAATTTAATTTCGTTGGGGCGATGGGATGCGGCCGGTGGAAAATATATTGGAGGACAAGCAAAATTAATCCTCACAACAAAAGACGGACAACAACTTGCAGAAGGAAAGAAAATTAATAACCATTTATACAAGATGAAAATGGTATTAAAAAAATTCAAGCAAGCCGTCTAAAACTCCTGCCGTTAATCAAACATTCGTCGGAAACGTAAAACCACTTAATTGGGAAACTTGGCACCGATGATTTGGACATGTAGGATATTCTGGACTTCAAGAATTATTGAGCCGAAAATTGGTGATCGGTTTCAATGTTGACGAAAATAGTCCTAAACCGGATTGCAAAGCTTGCATCAGTGCAAAGCAACACAAGGAGCCTTTTCCGAAGTCGACAAAAAGAAACACGAAACCAGGAGAATTAACCCACATAGACTTGTGGGGAAAATACGCCATCAAATCTATTAATGGCAAATATTATTATCTCCTATTTGTGGATGATGCTAAAAGGTTCGTCACAATTGAATGTCTCAAAGAGAAAAGTGATGCAGCACAGGGGGTAATAAATTACCTTGCCCATTTGGAAACACAAGGCAAGAAGCCGAAGGGTATACAAATTGATTGTGGAAAAGAATTTGTTAACGAAAAACTGGAAAAATATTGCAAAGAAAGAGGTATAGAAAATCGACTTACCGCACCATACTCACCATCACAGAATGGAGTTGCGGAAAGGATGAACAGAACCCTGGTCGAATTCCGAGCAATGCTGGCTGCTAACCAGCTTCCAGAATTTTTATGGGAATTTGCAGTCTTACACGCTGCCTATATCCGGAACCGATCATTTACCAAACATCTTCGGGAAACAACACCTTATGAAGGCTGGCACAATAAAAAACCGGACATATCAAATTTACATGAATTCGGAGCCCCAGTATGGGTATTATTACAAGGCCAGAAAGAAGAAAAAAAAATGCTACCTAAATCAAAGCGTTGTGCATATGTCGGCTATGACGACGGCGCGGGAGCAATAAAATACTACAATGCCGAAACAAGAAATGTTCTCACCTCTCGGAACTTCCGACTTATAGATGCTAGAGATGAACCTGAGCCTCCCAAAGACACTGATGTTACACCCTCGACGGAGGGGGAGTCTGGTGGAGAAACACCAAATGTGCCGCTGACGGGTAACTCCGATCAACGGATCACGGAACCGGCAAGGCAGCCTCGGAAGCGTAAACGGAATGAAAATGAGGGAAACATAGATATCACTAGACCACGGAAGACGCGTGCAAGTGATAATGAACCACGGAAAACTTGTGGAATTCGTACCGACTACAAACATCTTTACCACCTTGCGGAAGAGGAAGATGACGAAACCTTTCTAAATATAGAAGAAGCCTATGCAATAATAGCCGGAGACGAAATAAATAGTCTCAAAGACGCAAAACAATCCCTGGACTGGACGGAATGGAAAGTTCAATGCAAATTGAATTAGACTTGCTCAAAGAAAAGGGTACTTGGGAACTTGTCGAAAAACCTCCAGATGCCGTTCCAATCAAAAATAAATGGGTATTTATTCGGAAACGAAATAAAGAAGGGGAAATTGTACGATACAGAGCGCGGCTAGTTGCAAAAGGGTATGCACAAAGACCCGGTTATGATTTCACAGAAACTTTTTCACCAGTTGTACGAATGGACACACTCCGAGCGATTTTAGCACTCGCATCAGAGAAAGGTCTAAAAATACAACAGATGGACATAAAGGGTGCATACCTCAATGGCATGCTACAAGAAACTATATACATGGAACAACCTGAAGGATGTAATGATGGAACAGGCCGAGTATGCAAGCTATTTAAACCGCTTTATGGATTAAAGCAGGCAGGTCGAGAGTGGAATAACGAATTTGATGGTAAACTTAAAATTCATGATTATGGAAGATTAATGGCAGATCCTTGCGCATATATTCGACGGGATGAAGAAAATATAGGCATCATAACGGTATGGGTAGACGACACCTTGCTTTTTGCATCAGCAGATAAAATGATGAAGCATATGAAAAATGCGTTAACATCAGAATGGGACGTCACCGACCTTGGAGAGCCTAGCAAAATTGTGGGCATAGAAATTATGTGCGCCAATGATAGCATCAAAATATCTCAAGAAAAATATATCGAGAATGTCCTTCGTAAAGAAGGCATGATTGATGCAAACCCTGTTGGAATGCCAATGGACCCAAATATTAAATTAATTGAAAACCCAGATTATAATGAGCCGAATCGGAGCAATTCATACACCAAATTACTGGGATGTCTACAATTCATTGCAAACTCCACGCGACCTGACATTAGCTTCGCTGTTAATAAATTGGCAGCATATACTGCAAACCCGGGCTTACAACACCATGGTGCAATAAAGCGGATACTACGGTACTTAGCAGGTACGAAAACTCTAGGAATTATTTACAGAAAATCCCAGGATGAGACTGAAAACAATAACCTTTTCCATGGATTTGCCGATGCATCATTTGCAAATTCTGAGGACTTCAAGTCCACCACAGGATATGTTTTCCTGACAGCAGGGGGAGCAATAACTTGGAAATCAAAGAAACAAACAATTATTGCATTATCCTCAATGGAAGCCGAATATGTGGCATTATCCGAAGCTGGACGCGAGGCCACTTGGCTAAGAAATTTGTATGGTGAACTCGGATACACCCAAGAAAATCCGACAATTATTCAAGGCGATAATGAAGGGTCAGTAATTTTAACCCATAACCCTCAATTTCACCAGAGGTCGAAACATATCGCTATACGGCATCACTGGGTCCGAGATTTAGTCACCAACAAAATTATTGATATTCAAAACTGTCGTGATCCGGAACAAACAGCGGACATATTAACAAAGGCTTTACCAAAACCTAAGTTTTCACGGCATAGGGAAGAGATGGGAATTCAGTCAAAAATAACTCAGTAGCTTTCCTTGGTGAGATTGGTTTTTCCCAATGGGTTTTCCATCCACAGAGGTTTTGACGCACCTGAAAGAAAATTATTAACCACTCCAGGGGGAGTGATGACATTTACAGAACCATTCCACTCATTGTCCTACACTGCCTAGGCTTGAGGGGGAGTGTTGGGATTATGTATACAAGAGTATACAGGCAAGCCAAGGCAGTTAACATGCCTAGGGAATATTGCCAGAATATGCTAAGTCAACACTAGGGTTAGGGCTAATGCACATTAACCATAACCCTAGGGAATGGACAGTTAACACATGCAGAGACATATAGGGGAACACACAGTTAACACATGCTACAGGATTACTCATACTGCAGCATGTCTATGATAGCCTATCCAAGACATAGCTATGGATAGAGTGTCTATGACACACCCTGCAGGAAGTCTAGGACTTACCAAGCCATGATATCATATGTCACTATTATTGACACTGTTATAGGGGATATGACATAACTATTCCATTATTAACTGGTACAGGGGTCTATTACAGAATACCTCCTTTATATATTAAAGGAGTGCATTACACTATACCTCCTAACTGTGTAGTATAAATATTGCACATCATGTAGGAGATGATAATAACATTCCTCCCTGTTGCAGTCTCCCTCACTCACTAGCCTTTGAGATTTAACCTCATCTTCTTAACCTTGCCCTTAACTCTTCCTGTCACTGTTCACCACTCCATTCCCAACAACGTGCACCCGATCAGGGTTGATAATAAGTAAGACATTAATCTGGAATATATAATCAGCACTGGATATGTTCTAAGAGAGTTCATTCCTTGCATGCACCCCTCCATCCCCACGTGATTCTAAGAAGCAATATGAAAAACTATTTTATTAAATTCATCCTCAATTATTATTCTACTTGTATCACTAGTCGGTGTGTCTAACAGCGTACTCGTAACATTGTTACCTCAACAGTATACGTTGCAGTAATGTCCTCTATTATGGGAAAGAATGGATGGATAGTGATGGTATTATAGCATAGTCACATTTCGAGCAAATTTAAGCCATTTGTGGCGTTCTGCAGGCATTAAATAATATACGTCACACTCTTCAAAATGTTTTGGGAGGCGTGGCGTCCCTCTCAACTCTTCTCTTTGAGGGTGCCCGTGACGTGTGACGCGAAGACTAGGTCGTATCAGTACAGTAACCCACATGAATACGTATATACCGTCTTGCCCTGTTCCCCAAACATAGATAGTCCAAACCTTCACCGAAGCAAAACAACACCAATCATTTATGATTTACCTCCCTTCCCTCTTATGCTAGTGGCAGCCGTTCCTAAACATATGCGTACTACCATCCGCACTATGCTCGATACACTCCAATGGACCAATCCTATCTGCCTCCTTCATCCAAGCCTGAGTTTTAATATTCTTGCCAGTGAGCGATAGGACATCGATGAATCGGGATAGGCAAGTCCATTAAATTTTAGTTAAGAACCCACTCCAATGCACGAAGAAGGTCAAACAAATTGTTGCTAGTACAAGCCACCACTTCAGGACCCTCATCAGCATACACTACATAAAAAATTCTTTCTTGATTTGCCGTAATAAACACCGGAACACGAAAGGCTTCATAGTCTGCTTCATCTTCATCGAAGGATACAAAGGTCTCCCTCTGAAGTAGTTCTGGACGACGATGATATTGGATAAGCTCCGTCTCCTGGAGCGAAACACGAGGCAGGTTCATAACTTCTTTTGACTTGAATGCACGAGCAGCGAGGGTGGTGGGATAATCGGATGGCGGGGGCTTAGATGAGATGTGAATAACGGCAGAGGGAGACTCAGGGAAAATATAGGGATGTTGTTTGCTTAAGAAGGCGTTAATAGGCATGCACGCTAGACCAGAACACAAGCACGTACTCGAGCTCCACTTTTCGAAGAATGAATTTCAGATAAACGTGTTCTCCGTGTTCGGACACCTTTCTCATCAAGAGCTGGCAGAGAAAGTATGCAGCGTGTACCACATGAAGGTGGCTACAGAAAACAGTAGATTAGCACCATCACTCCATCGAACTTGTACGCACCATACTCAAGCACAGTTCTACATTCCTTCTTGAGCACCTTCTCCGACTCTTCGATGTAACGGTTGAATTTGTTGCGGGGTGGCATGAAGCCTGTTGGGGTTGAGTTTGCTGTGTATTCTTGGTGTGCTTTCGTGCATCCTTCTAAATCTCTACGCAAGACGGCTGAGTGTTCTTCGCAGGTCCTTTCATATCGATAGAGATCTTGGGATGCTTTGGCAACAATAGCCTGCTCTGCGACTGTAAGCTTCTTTGGCATGATTGTAAGTACTTGGTAAAAGACGTAGTGAATATGGGCAAACAACAACCGTCTTTGGCACGTGCTGGCGAATTTCAAGATACTGCCAGCAATTGCCCTAGACCGGTGACCACTCCCTAGTGATACATGAGCAAGCGTCAATGTATAGGGACTGGTACATCTGAGTTTAAATTCCCTTGCAAATTCTTCCGATCGGGAGATCGCTAAGTCATCACCCATTTTCGTAAATGACCCTTTTGGGACGTGTGCCTTGTTGACTGATAACTTGAAGTCTCTCATGGTGATGGTGGACGTACCTACACTTGACTAATGACTCAATAAACTCCGTTTACTGCCACTTGAAGACCTTCAGCCTCTCATCTCTGATGTGATTCCACAAGCAAGGCTGCCTATTTCCTACTTAGCAATGTTGAAATGGAGACAAAACTATGGCATACCAGGTATGTCTTTCATCAGAGACTCTGAGATAGCCTTATAAGGAATGGGTAGACAAATTCTTCAAAGTGCCCAAGAATGTCATATCTTGCCAAATATTGGCAGAATTATAGCAATTGACAAGCTCCATCTGAAGAATCTAGGAATATAAATGTCGGTAAGGTTGGTGGAAATAACCTAGAATGCCACCATGTCAGCAAGGGACAAGCTTCTGCCTTCAGTGTGGTGTTGGCTGAAATCCCCACTTTATAATGTTAAGAATAACAATATTTTCTTCAATTCTTGTGAACCACTTTATAAAGGCAGATATACATAGGTTTGGTTGGTGGAACAGCAGCAATTCGCCACCACTCTCATCAGTTGCCAGGATACAAATGCCGCCAAAACTATAAGAGCTGGTGCCAGTGCTCCATCTCACCATACCCCTAAAGCAATACAAAGTTAGATTATGGTAGGTAGCATTTTCCCAGTTCTCAAGATACATACTCCAGTTATCCCATCTCCCAAACTCAACTACTGACAATATTATTGCCATCATGAATTTTGCAATATATCTGAATTATACATACATTCTCATTACCAGTTACATATCCGGACATGTAGGCTTGGGACTCGTGGTACTGTGGATCATGGTAGTGCTTACTTCAAGGTTCACCATCAATGTCAGCATTGGTCAGATACTGCCATCTACAACCTTGGCAAATTCTGGTAGTCCGCACAGTTTCTACAAGGAATACATTCATTCTTTGAAACCCAATGGACATCAAACGTGGAGCGCTGAGTAATAATTTATGGACTACCAGCATTCAGATCCTGGCCAACGTCCCCTTTACAACCACTTTGACTGATACTCACCCTACACACAAGTCAGATGAAAGATTGCTTGAGCACTGAAGTAGAACAGACAGTGGGACATTGCCTCACACTTCACGGGCGTTGACCTTCAGGTTCCGGCAGTCCACACAGTTTCTACAAGTAAAACATTCTTTTTTTGAAACCCAACAGACATCAAAAGTGGAGTGTTTGAGCAATAATTTATGGACTACCAGCATTCATGTCCTGGTCAACTTCCCCTTGACAACAACTGTGGCAGATCCTTGCCCTACACACAAGGCAGATGAAGGTTGCTTGAGCACCAAGGTAGAACAGACAGTGGGCTATTGCCTCCCACTTCACGAGCATCAACCTTCAGGTTCTGACAGTTTGGACAATTTCTGCAGGACATGTGCATAATCCCAGAAGAACATAGATTGGAAGCGTGGAAACCCAATAACACAAAGTGCGTATGTAATTCAGATAATTAGGCATGTTCGAAGTAAGGACTAATGGGGCTCAGGTATATTTCCATTCTGAGACTTCATTGAAGCACACTTTGCTTTGATCTTGGCATAGATAGTATCAGTGTTGGCTCGATGTTGAGATGAGGAATAATATGTTGGAAAAATCTGCCTAAAGTTGATGTTGACAGTGACCATTAGTTTAAAAAAAAGAAGCTCATTACCAATTCCACCATGTAACAAGGTCATTGACTTCTTCCTTTTCTTCAGGGTCATCAAAAAGGTTGAGGACAGAATTGTAAAAGCATTCTGAATCGGTAGCTAAATCCATCTGAGAGAAAACAGGGGATGAGCTGAGGGCAAAGCGGACCTGGGGTATGCAACAATCGAGTGACCGAAACAGAATAATGAAGGTTTTGTACCTGTGTTGCAACATATGCAATTGATGCGAGGGTGATACAAGTCATCCCATGAATGCGCGCATTCCCTGAACGAGTAGCTTTGGGCTCTTTCTTGACAGAACTAGGAGAGGTGAATATATGTTTGTAGGCCTGGGTATTTCAGATGAGCACAGCTGCATGACAAGTAGCCATAAACACACCTTCACAAGAAGGGAGCTATGAAAGAGTCCATTCCATGGGTCGTTGTGGTCACAGGAATAAAGGAAGACCGGCCAATTGTCTCCATTTATGGTCAGCTCTCCTGACCTGAGCTTTTCTTTAATTCTAAATGCCATTAGTGTATGTGTGTACTATTATAGATGACATGACGTACTCATTGTCGGACCAATTCAAATTAGTGGGACAAAGCAAAGCTCTAGTTTGGTCATGGTGAAAACCATGATTGAATTTGATATTACGTGCCAGTTGTGGAACTAATGAACCACCTCTGGGCGTGATCCAGTCAAGAATTGCTCCCTTCAAGCTCTTTGTGTTGTCAGCCCTAGCATGGGAAGAGCCCTTTTGGACCTTGGCATTAAGTCAGATATATGTGATGCAGATCCAATGAATGTGAAAAAGACAAACTAAATCTGCAATATGAAGAATTTCCTCTTCAGAGCCATTAAACAAACGTTCCTCAAGGCCAAGGACCATCCTGACAGGTTGCTTGTACACCTGGTATTCCTTCCATTGCCTAAGGATATCAGATTGAGAGTGATGACAATGAGAAGGCTTACTCTTCTGTAAATGACTCCTGGGGTTTGTTCATGTGTTCCACTTTGTGTATGATCCCATTGGTAAGAAGTGCATGCATGCGAGGGGGTCAGTCACTGTGCTGAAATCTGGGTCAGCATCGCTGGATGAAACCATTGAGAAACAGCAGGGACTTGCGCTCTCTTCCGCGGCCCCAGTTGTAGCGCACTCTCGCGCTGACAATGACCAAGCAGTGAAGGAGGATCATTCTCATCGATATTTTGGGGCATTTGGAGACAAAGCATAGGTAGACCTTGGTGGAGCAGGGGAAGCAGACACTGTGCCATTTGGCCAGCCAAGCCCAGACTTTTAAGCTTTGTGATGTTCCAAAAGGATCATCGGGATGCATGGACAAATGTGGATTCAGGGCTCAAACAGACCTCCGCAAGATCAGCTGTCAAATGCAGCACCACACTGCCAAACGTAGAGCAACAAGTTCTCTAGATGTGAGTAGCAGTCAAACAGATGCAAACATGTCCAACTTTCCAAGCGACTGCCCTCATCTAAAATCCCGATTCAATCTAAGCTGTCACCATGTAAAGCATACGAGAAAGCCATCACAATACCGAAAAGTAAAGGCCATCCTCACCAGAATCCCTGTATTTGTCATGTCTGAATTCATCCTAAGTGCCATTGAACTCGTCAATCACCATCTGGACCATATCAGGAGGCAGGAATGTTCACCCACGCCTCTCATCCTGGAGTACGAGGTGAAAACACAGGACCTTCATCCTTGGGCATGGCATGTCATTGCACATGTCATCATTACCAACCATAGCTGAGTGCCTACACAAAAAAATAGGCCCCTCAGCGGCGAGACAAAGGAAAGGTTGATGGTGGACCAACTTGCAGGGCATCGAGAAACTCACCACTTTTGGGCGCCGTGCTGCTTATGTGTTCTTCTGGATGGGGCTGTCGGTTACACAGAAGCAGCATTCTTTACAGATGCTGAGCATGGTTACATGATCTGCTGCGCAAAGAATAGATGCGGATACCGAGGTAAGGGTATTCTTTCTGTGTACAACCCGTGGTGCTGACTTTGCTAAACTAGTGTCAAACATCAAAAAAGTAAGGGGGGCCATGGGTCTGCCTACGAAGGAATATTGCCATCGAGGTCAGCCCTTTCTTTGTCTTTGCAAGATTGTACAAAGGCTTACTAATTTGAAGTCAAGGAAACTCGGGAGAGTGTATTGGATGGGCATGTAATGCAGGTAAAGTTCCATTGTCTGATGCAAACCAAGGTATGGCTATCAGGCACAAGCCCCTGTAAACCCTGTGACTTTCGCATACACTCTAGGCATTCGGGTTTTCGATCCCAAGTCAGCAACCATATTTTCCATGTTCAAAGCTAGACAATGTATTCTCCCCCAGATTACCAGAGCATCTGTTCATGAGTCTCTTCATGCAGTGTTGCGTGTGTCACTACACCATGACCAAATGCATCTTTCACCATCACGCCTGCCTGGGAGAAATGCCTGCCGCCACTGGTCTTGTCATTGACCTATCAGCAGGTGATGAAGCATCTGACATGGAGTCAGAAACAGGACCAGGGAAATAGTTTACTTTTAGTAGCAGAAAGTAGTGCAAATGTACATACCTGATAGATTATGCATTGCCAAGGCAATAATTTGCTTGCAAGTATATGCAGGATAGAGATGACCTTGACCAACAAGTTGCAGTGAAGTATCTGGTGGTCATGGAGGAACCAGCAATGTTACATCAAGTATGGAGGTCAGAACTCAGGAGATTAGGGTTCAAGCCACACAGAAGTGGTCATCAGTGGTGGTCCACAGTGTAGAATGTGCAAGATTGAGCCCCCAACAAAGCCATGGACCCTGGGACCAAAGTCATCCTTCGTGAAGTAAGAGAGGGCACGAAGGCAGAAATCAGACGGATCCAACAACTTTCTGGACACCCATACAATGAGATGCTGATAAACAAATCACTCCAGAATGAGTGCTAGATCATGAAGGACAGATTCAGTGATCTGGAAATTGCATAAACCAGGTGGTAGCAAAATGTTGGACAAAACAGGCTCACAGTTGTCTTGACACCAAACAAACGCCCCCACAATGTTCTTTGGCTGAGATTCGTTTAACGTAATGTTGCTTGGACCCGTCGGTCAGCATTGGCACACTGTAAAGACCAGAGGCATCTGCACTGCATATTGTGGGGCTGGTGGAGGTGGATTGGCAAGTGGAAGAGGATTGGTAGGTGGAGGAGGATTGGCAGGTGGAGGAGGATTGAGGTGGAGGTACTGGGGTTTGTTGAGGCTAGCGACAATGAGGGAATCGTCATTGATGGGAGATGTTGAGGACATAGGAATGGAGAGGAGATGGGTATTCTGTCAGCTCGCTTTGTTGATATGGTATTTTTGTTGGCATTCACCACTCAGTTGGCAGTGGGTTCGACACATATTCCGACCACAATCACGAGCAGGTACTCGCTTCCATTTGTAGCCTGAAAAGCTGCAGTGTGTCACCTGTTGGGAGAGAACTGGTTAAGTGTGGGCAACATGCTTGAAGGCAAAGCTGTTGGAGGAGGGGAAGACAGAGGTATGGAAAATCCTTGAGCAGTTGTTGTCAATGGCGGTGATGGTGTATGATCAACCCAATGAAAATATTGCTGATGCAACATGGCCTTAATTTGCCTTGGGCATAGGATGCACTGGTGTCCAAAGTTTCCACTAGTGTTTGATGTCATCGTGATGGGTGTAAGTTTATGTAGACAGTTATGATGTATCAACAACTTGAATCGAAGGCTAGGGACTATTGTAGGGTTCAGATGAGCTCTAGCAATGAATACCTTATAGTAATAGGGGTTTTAAAAGCCATACTTGCCAACTTCATAAGCAAAATACATGAAAGACAAACATACAATTTATGTACTACTTCGATTGAGCATTATACATATTTCTCCTGCACCTTTTCTATATATCAATCACCTGATTCTGACCTTTCCCACTTTCCTTTCATGATTTGCTGATATCCAGGAGGCTTGAAGTGTTTGATTTCATGATCGCATGCCTTATTTTTGCACACATATTGGATGACTTGAACATCATCCTTGGCAGAGTTGAGCTCAACCCTCAGAGAAAAGGATTTCAGTTTACATTTGCACTGAATAGGAAGCTGATAAACAAAAGGACAAATACTGGGATGTGACCATATCAACTGGGTAACATTGCCATGCGAGTAGAAGATATAAATGTGGGTGTGGCTGCTGATAACCTGATGATCACAGAGCACACCAGAAACAGGCAAGCAGCCATATATGAACCAATACTGGGCAATATGCATCAAAAAGGCATTGGCAACAGATGGCTGAAAGTCAAGCTGCCCAAATGCCATAACCCACATAAACAAACCTCTAAGAAACAATGAGACCAGCAACAACAGACAGGCAGTAGAATACCTTTTTGCAAAAGCTTTCACCTCATCAAAGGAAGCAGTCGACTTCAACAGACCACCACATGCAAGAAAAGTAAATGTATTGTGCATTGAACCTGTAGACATGATCTTCATGAAATCAATGGGAAACAGTACCCCAAGAACCTACAGTGGCATTCATTACTGCAGAACACAAAAGGAAACATATATGCACCTGCGAAACCGTCAATGCTCCTTGGTTACTTGGTGCAAAATGTAAGTCCCCTGTTGAGGGATTGGAGTGATCAATAAGATAGATAGTAAAACAGCGGAAGCTTGGAAGGCTTGAGTGTAATTCAACGACATAAAATACTGTGACACACACCTTGAAAGATCACCATGATTAAGCCTGTCTACAAGCACCTTCATGTCAGCTTCATAGACCTGGACACTTTTGGAAGTAGAGAGATCAAAGGACAATATAATGTGCTTCACACCAGAATGCAGGTATGCATAGAGGTTATGATACACTAAAAATGGTGGCAACCCATTGATGTCCATGGATACCAACTTGATGGTCAAAATCAACAATGGCTCAAAATTGCAGAGTGGCAAAAATTCTCATTGCGAGAATGTGGATAGGACATTAAGAGGTATATTGGGTTGGTCTGAGAGTCCCTGAGATGAGAGATTGAGCGAAGGTAACCAAAATGGAGGGTGCTCCTCTTACTGTGTATGGTAATGTGTCTTTCCTGGTTCCAGGCGTTTGAAATACAAAACAATGAGGACAGGTGAACTTGATGGTGTCCAAGGCCCAAGGAAGCAGGATACACTTATTGCACACAGTACAAGGACAGTAGTTGCACTCTGCTAGGTCACCTCCATTCTGACAAATTGTGCAGTACTACAACCAACGATGAGGCACAAGTGTGGTAAGTAGCAAGGCAGATGTACATTTGTATGAGATGCAGTCAGATTTGATTTTCTACCCTCAGCATCCTGTGCATTGAGGATGGTCAGCCTAGTTGCTTTTTTCTTTGGTGTCTGTTTCAAAGTCAGCCACAGTGCTGGTGGGTGAACTAATTTTATCTTCAGACTTGTGGGAGCAAGTGAACTGATGTCACATCTAGCAGCAGACTCGCCAGTACTCTCATGGGCTGTTTGCTTGGTACGTGCCATGGTGACAAGTAGTGGAAAAGGGGATTCTATATATTATTTAAATACATATTACATAAAGTAGATAATTACACACGAGAAAATGAAAGTTTTAAAAAAAGCCAACTACCCAGCTTACCTGCCCAGGGTCGTCATCGGTCTGGTCATCCTCACGGGTGGTGATCCCTTAGCTCCTACCACCCACCCGCCCCATGAGCAGAGGCAACAGTCATAATCAAACAAAGTTTGTTAGTAGCAGGACAATAAAATGAGTAAGGAAAAAAAACTTACTTACAGCCAAAGAGATGTTCTTTAACCTTTTTTCTCCTAGTTTTTCTCATTGTCATCTTCCCATCATCCCTGTCCCAGTTGCTCCCCATTTCTACCCCCGAGCAGTTGCTTACGGCAGCAGTTGGGAGTGTTGTTGTGGTCCTTTGTCCCTGCTCCTGGTGCTCCAACTTGAGCCTGCGAGCAGTCGCTCACAGCAGCAGTTGTGGGTGTGACGCACAGTGGTGGATGGGGGTCTTGTGTTGATGTCATCATTTTTGTGTGGTTGGGGCAGTCAGTGGCAATGTGGCGGGTTTGTGGCATGACGGGATGCTTACCATGCCGGTACCAGCTCCAAATGAACCCCTCACATCCCGTTTGAACAAGGTCTCCTGGAGCACCTGGTTTGGTTGTCGCCATTGGCTGATCCCCTGGTTGATGCACCCCTGTTTTGCTTCCCTGGTGTAGGTGCTGGTGGTTATGTCGGGGGTTGTTTTTGTTGCCGCTAGGCCCTGTTCAGTTTGAAACCAGGAGTGAAAATAGATAATAGTGAAGAAAAAACTTACGATTAATGCTAACAAGCTCAGGAGGCAATGTACTTGTTGTTGTGTTTGTTGCATGAGAGATTGTCATGGTTTGGTCAGGCTTGTCAGCATCAGTTGGATCATGTGTAGAAGGTTGTATGATTTTTTTTTACCTCTCTCACCGACCAAAGGTTGAAAATGGTGTCATGTCAACAGTGGTCATCTTCGACCCTGTGATGGTGTGAGAGCATACTTTGCTGTGCTCTGCAGTAATGCATGATGCTGGTGATATTACTTTGGTATTGTGTGTTGATGTTGATAGCAATCATCTTCGACCCTGTGACAATGTGAGAGCAGTCTTTGCTGTGCTCTGCAGTAATGCGCGATATTGGGATAGCAAGCCTAGAGCTGCATCCAAGACAGTAATAATATTTATATTAATTACTGAGACTTTAACATTCTGTAGTATATATACTACATGTAATTGTGTACATGAGACAATAACTCCTTGACCTCTGAGACACTCAGAGAGATACCCCCCTTCGTCTAAAAGACTCTCCTAAGCTTCCTGCAACACTCTCCCAACATGCGATCCTTTTGGTATTGCATGTTGATGTTGACAGAGGTCATCTTTGACCCTGTGACAATATGAGAGCAGTATTTGCTGTGCTCTGCAGTAATGTGTGATCCTGGTGATATTACTTTGGTATTGCATGTTGATGTCGACAGTGGTCATCTTCAACCTTGTGACAATGTGAGAGCAGTCTTTGCTGTGCTCTGCATGTCATCTTCGACCCTGTGAATAGTTTCTGAGTGATCTGCTTGTGAATGACATCAAATTCAACTTTGGTGTCTAATAATTCCTCCATACCCTATGTAAATCCACCAGTAACATATAATTGAGCATCTACAATGAAGAAAGGGCTAACACTACGCACCTAGACGTGCCAATTGCGATCAGAGAGAATGCACCATTATGACGGTGCGTCTGGGTTCTTCATATACCCGGTTGCGCTCATGGAGCGGTTCATCGGAGTCAGGGCCAAATATATTCACTATGTGTTAGAATGTGGTAAACTAATCTTATGGACTTATGCACAGTTAGTAATTCACCATTACTCACCAAGGCCCTTCTTATCTACATTACTACATTATGCTTACTATGCCCTATCTATCAGCCTCCTATCGTTGGATATGACTCATTAGCATGTAGTAATCATAGATAAGAGACTGATATATAAGTAACTAGTCATACTGATGTATTCTCTAGTTACTTACACTCAAATCATTGGTGTCTCATCCACATCTCATTCAGCACACTCCTAGCTGCGTTTGCGGTTATCTGACAAGCTCCCTCTCTCTCACTTGTCATATTACCTTTGACTTCAACACTATGCCACTGGCAGAACTTCTGAGTCTGAGTCGACTGCATCACACTGCATTTGTTCCCTTTGGCATCACTGCCGTTCTGGTTGTGTCTTGTTCTGCGTCTGGATGGCCCATTGTTGCAAGGCCACTGGGGTTAAGGAATATATAACTTATTATTCTATGACATACAATGCGATACTAGGACTACTGACTATGGCGGCACAATGTGGTGCACTGCCAGTGCATGTTAACCAGGATTCTGAAATATTTTGAATACTGCTACACATGATAGTATGGTTGAACTTAGAGCTTCCCTCCTCACTCTATGGAGTTTACCTCCACCACCACTTTGTCAACATGCATAACAGACTAGCACCAAATATGATCAACCTCTTTGGCAAATAGTTTTTCACTTCCTCAAGAAATCAGGGGTATGTTGGTACTGCCTTTTTTGTTCTTATCTCCTTTAGCTTGCCTCTTCGATGGACATGCATCAATCAAAGGTGCCATCATAGTATTTACTCTGTCCAAGTCCTGTTCCGGCCTCTGCCACTTGGTGCCACCAATGATATCTTTGTCCTGGAATGCTAAGGCGTCAGTGTAGTGCACTGTGGTTGTCACTTGCAGAGCGATCTTGTAGTCTAGGATAAAACTACTCAGAGGCAAGGGACAGAGGTTAACAATGTCAAAGTCTAACTTGTCAGGCGATGTTTGTGTTGCAGTCAACACAATGCATGCCCACAGGAGATCAAGCTCTCTTTCAAACTCTTCAATTTGTTCTTGTGTAGAAGTGGGAATGACATTCTGTGTGAGGAGTATGAGTGACCTGAGCCAAGACCGGGGTACACCACAAACCAGTCGAACATATTGGAGACCAAAAGCATCCTCCCCATTTCGTGGTTTGACTTTGATTATCAGCGTGAAGCTACATGTTGTCTCCTTCACCCACTGGTGGCCAGCAATTTTGATAGGGCCTTGTGGTGGGGCATTGGCACATCCATCAAACCACTGCCTCAATGGGATGGGTTTGACTGTTTTTGGTGATCCATAGACCCCTTGCTCTAGGATATTGATAATTATGGCTCCTGCAACAGAAGCTTCTGGAAGATAACTCTTTTTAATCTTTTCCAAGGCATGTTCATATGTTTGGGAGAATGCAACTTCAACCGGCAGCATGAGAAGATGCGCTGTGCCATAGATGGCAAGATCAGGTATGAGATGAAAACGCTCTGTTGCTTTCAGCCCCTCCCACACTACCTGGCTGGTAGCAAGATTCCAGATGGGGTTTAGCAGCATGAGAGCAGACTGCTTGTGCATGGCGGGTTTGAACAGGTTCGAGAAGATCTGGACAAGTTCCTCATGCACCACTGTTGGAAGTGTTATAATCAAAATTTCTGTGCTGGAATGATATTCATATCTAAGGAATATTAAATCAATCCACAAAAATGAGTTCAGCATGGAAAACTCACCAGATACCAGCAGACATGGCATCAAAGACAGATTTGAGTGATTCAAATACATGCTCATTTACACCCATAAATTCCTGAGGACAGGATCAACCATAACTATCTGTGAGCACACAACCTAGGGCTTACCTTCAAACGTAAGAGCTCCCCTCTGCCTTTGACATACCATACAATATCTGAAGCTATTATTTTCTCACATGGTGTTAGAGAGGAGGGTAATGAGTAAGGAGAATCTGGCAGCTCTTTTTCACAGTCAGGAACTGGCTTAGAGGCGATGCTCTGATATTCAGCTCAGATCAGCACAGTGAATCAGCTGTACAACTTGCCTTGGACACAGGGGTTGAAATGAGTTGCAGGTTTTTGACATCCAAAGTAAGATGACTTGGAGTGCTCGACTTGGTGGGAGTAGGCAACGACTGTTTGGGCATGGGAGAGGGGACACCAAAATTCTTTCCAGAGCCCCTGGGGACAGGGGGAGGAGATTGGCAGTGCGAATATGACCGGTAACTGTGTGAACTCAAAAAGTGGACAGTTGAAAATGTTCAGAATACAAGAATAATAAACATGGTGGATTTGAACACAAAGGCTTGTTGGAGGTGGCAGTATTGAAGTGGCTGTTGAATCGGCTATACTACATAATACATAATTCAAAACAACTTGCGGAGTCAAAGAAAGAGATGAGGCCTGAGGCCTGAGAGCCAACTTACCCTGTGGGCAATAATCGGACCCTTGAACTGAACCTAAATTCATCATGGATACCTATAAGCTTAAGTTCTATCTTCAGTTCATTCATGATCACTTCCCAACCATTGTTACATTCTAGTGCAATATCATACAGTACATAAGGGTAGTTAACATAAAGACTAAATACACCTTATGTATACACCACCTCACAAAGGTAAAGTTACGCTACAAAATGTCAGACCAATTCACCCATGCTTGGTACTGCCCCAGCAATATACTTCCTTCAGTGAATGTCAGCTCTATAAGAGAATGTAAGTCAAAGTCTCCTGTAACACTGCATGGAAAGAACTCACAAAGAACATGAACATCGAATATGACAGGACAATACAAGGTGTGGCAAGAGACAAATCTCTCATCATGAGATAAAAGGTGTAGGATTCACACCTTTCACTTCGGTGGCAGCGACAAATTGCTTTAAGTCTTGATCTGCCATCACAAGGCGCTTCATTGTATCTTCAAGTTCTGCTTTATGACATGCAAGTTCATCTTCCAAGACCCACTTTGCCTCTGCTGTGAAGGTCAGGATCACACCTGCCTGCTCCTCAAAATCCAAAGTCTATGTTGGCCACAATTGATTTACAAAACGACTGATAGACAGTTACATGCACATTCTCGGAGGCACTGGCGACACAGGTTGACATTGCTACAGAAGTCATTGTACTCAGAGGAAGCAACTTGTGAGTGCAACCATCACCAATTTTTATGATAATTGCTCTTGTTTAAACTCCGTCTGATTTGAAATATTTTCCAGGGGTCTCAGGGTTCCATCAGCTCAGCATCTGTGTTTCCAGATGCTACCCAGGGAAGTCATCCAGTATGTAGTATGGTGTTAGCACAAGGAGTTTGAGATCCTAAAGATACTTACTGTATCTCCATCTACGCAGAAACTTTGTCATGTCTTGAAAGCTCTGGACATCCGAACAATCTTTATATATGCTTCTTAGATGTTAATGTGTTTGCTGCTGTATTATATCCTTCATTGTATGTGGGGGTAACCTTCAAGGACATGCCATGGTGCACCCTGTGAACGAGATCAAGGGCATGCCTTGTTCTAGTGATCTTCCAGTGATCTTCCCTGTACATCCTATCCCTATCATTGTCCAATACCAAGATCGACATTACAGCTGTTTGCATAAAGGATGACACTAAAAACAATTACATAAAAAATAGTTGACTTCATAGAATTTTGGTGATCTGGGTGGTCCACATGATTTTCAGATGAATGTATTTTTAATTTTGAACCAATCATAAATGTCTGGATAATGAATCAAAATTGGTTTTACTGTCACAAAAATGTGGCAATGAATCTGACACACAACTAACACTAAGGTAGAGGTCATCAGGAACTGGCACCTTTATGTAAGCAGATGATGAGCTTGATATTCCTCAACCACAAACCACTTTCCCACATTTCCAACTCCATAGAATTGAAGCTTATGGTTATGCTTGCAACTTCTAGAAGACAGATTTAAAATTGAAGCAAATTTGAGAGAGTTATTGACCTTTTTTGGAAAAAATCTGAATCTTTTCAAAGTGTTTTTTTGTGCATTTGAATTCATTCTGCAACTTTTCAGATTTTCAACCCCAAGATTTTGCCATGACTCAGGGTTAGAAATATTATCTAAGCTACTATAATAGGAAGGTCGGTAACTCCCAGCCTGACCAGCATCATTTGCTGACATCCCACATCATTTGTGAGGTGAATTCTCTGTATTTAAGGCAGTAAATAGGGATATGATACTAATTGGTTTATATTCAAGGGGACCCTAAGAGATGTTTTACCCATTCTTTAGCCCATATAACATCAAAAATACCCCCAAAAAGTTTTGATTTTTTCAAGCCCACATTTTGCCGCTTATATAAGTGATTACATAAGCTAGCCAGTTCCTGATGGCCTCTACCTTACTGATCGATCTAAGATTGATGCTAACACAAGTGCACAGGAACAAACCACCACAAATCCAAGTGACAACATGAGCACCCACTGGCAGCGGCGTACTGTAGTACTATCATTGTTTGGGAATTTCAAGCAAATCATGAATAGGAAACGATTGGCTTCACCTTTTTAAATCAAACTTCTGGAACAAGCATGATAATCTCTCAGCTAGATGGCTGCACTGCCCATTTCTGAAGAGAATACTGAGCAATTGTGTGGGAGGAAATACAGACAGCCCAGTCCAAAAAACAGGGAGCTGCAAAATCTTTAGGCACACACCTGATTATGTCTTGCTTGTGGGACACAGGCCACTTGTGTTGTCATTTCGATTTGTGGTGATTTGTTCCTGTGTGCTTGTGCTATGGAAGAAGATCAAGAGAATGGGCTACTTATCATGTATATATATCATAGGACTCTGTAATTCGGTTGTCGTGAGGCTATTATGATCATGTGATGGCCAAGTAGCGATGCACCTGTTGAAGATGCTCATACAATAAGTAATACAATACAATTTAGCCCAATCTGCCAGTGAGCAAAGGAACAGAGCGAGATGGCAGTGGTGTCCCACTGAGAATCCGTAGTCATGTGCTGGTTCATTCATTGTTTGATTTTACCCATATACATCGAAGCTTGAAACCTTTTCAATTGTTACATTTCTCGCTCTTTAAATTCACCTATCCCTCCCGCCCAAGTTATAGTTTAATTTCAGACCAATAATCCATTTTTTTCTATCTATGCATTTATTCATGAAGCAAGCAGTTTGAGCCAGCCCACCTGAGTGGCTCGAATTTTGCTTGAGGATCCAATCTGAGCTAACACTCTAATCACAGCCCAACCTACCGATCTTCATTGACTACGGTGCATAGCTCGAGATGGAAACATTGTACCAGTGCGGGTGAACAAGTGTTTCTGTTTGGTTCCACATGGAATAATACCTGCATACCCAAATGCTTCCAAATAGCAATCAATAAATATTCACAAGCCTTTAATGAAGACATAACGTAAGATCCTGGTATGCCTGCTTACTAACTCATATACTTTGATATATAAACTACACTGTACTACATATTCCCAATTCTTGCACATCACCATTTGCCATGGATGTGGAATGTCATCAGAGGCTCACTGGGCATGGTCACACAATTGACAGGATCATGCTGTATTCTCCAGAGCTGGGAGCACTACATCAGGGCGGGTTACAGGTTACTTACTGTACTAAAAATAAGTAAGGTTCAAACAAATGTTTGGTACTGGTCAGTATCTATAACTGGAAGACTAACAAAAGGAGTCTGGATTTGGCCTGTGTAAACATGAGTCTGAAAACAATCAGGATAAGTTGAAACAAGATATAACGAGTCCAAGGTGAGTCAGACTGGGTCTGCCAGGCTTACACCCCTCCCCCCCCAAAAACTTATCCAGCACTCAGGATTCTCCAGGGTCGTCTGTATCCTCCCACAATGTGGGGCCTCAGGGGGCGAGGACATTTACCCAACTAACCAATCAAACAAAACTCGGAAAAAAAACTCGGCAGGCAAGGAATAAGGCTGTAAAAAGGTCCAAGATACGATTGATTGGGGGGCCAAGCTCACACTCTCTTCCACAAGAAACTTTGTCCAGCACTCCAGGATCTCCAGGGTTTCTGTTTCCTCCGACAATGTGGGGCTTCAGGGGATAGCGACATTTACCTGTTCCAAATCAATGAAACTCAGTGACGAAAACAAGGGCCAAACGAAGAAACCGTCCCAGCGGCAACTAGAAGACAGACAAAAAAGGGGGGTTCGTCGACAGGGGGAGGAGCATGGGGAGGCCAGGGGGGATCCGAGGGAGCGGGGCCGAGGATGCCCTTGGTATCAAACCGGGGTCGGCGGGGACGATGGGTGGTGAGGGGACGTGTCGGCGGCGAGGGGAGGTGTCTGGTGGCGAGAGGGCGTAGTCGGCGGCGAGGGGGCGTCGAACGGGGCGAACGGTGGCGAACGGGGCGAATGGGGTGAACGGGGGGTGAACGGGGGACACAGGGAGCAGGGGGGGGGGGCGGTGATGACCCAGGGGGCCTGGGGGACGCGCGGGGCAGTGAGGCGGCTCGTCTACCGGCGAGCAGGGATCGAGGAAGGGAGCGGGGGTTCACAGGGGGCCGAACGTGGGGAAAGGGGCGCGCAGGGGCCGAACGCGGGGAACGGGGCACGCAGGGGCCGAACGCAGGGGAACGGGGGGGCACAGGAGGTCGGTGGTGACCCAGGGCAGCTGGTGGCAGCTGGCGTTGACGTCGGTGACGTGGCAGGGGCGGCAGTGGGCTCGGGTGGTCAGACGGGGTGCTGTGGATGGCAGGGGACAGGTGGGGACGGGAGGGGCGATGTCTGTGACGTGGCGCGTCCGCTGGAGGGCAACGGGGGGCGAGCGGCGTCGTCAGTGACGTGGACAGTGGCACGGCTGGTGTGGGGCTCTAGGGGTGGAGTAGGAGACGGGGGAGGTGAGCTGCGTGCTGTGGGGCTCTCAGAGCGGCGAACGCGGGGCCGTTCGGTCTGTCTGGGGGCTGGGGCTGTGACTGGGAGCGGCAGGGGGCCGTCTTGGTGACGGCGGGTCAAGCGTCGCTGGTGGGGCCAGGCAGGGGATGGAGGGGGTTCAGGCCGTTGGAGGGGAGGTTCTGGGGGAAGGTAGGAGCACGCCGGGTGCGGTGGAGGTTCGCGTCGTCGAACGAGAGGGGAGGGGACGTGCTAAGACGCCGTCGAGGGCGTTGGTGACATGGCAGCAGCGGTAGGGCCGCGCTCGACGTGCTAGGGGTCTCAGGGACGAGCAGGGGGGCTGGTGAGGTGGTGCCGTTGAGTACGAGACTGGGAGGACATGCTGGGGGGGTGTAGAAGGTGGCCGTCGAGGCAGAACGAGAGAAAAAAAAACTATCTATAGTTGCCAGCAGTAGATTTAACAAAATGGCCAGTGTCAAAAAAAAAGTGGAAGCCTCCTGTCATCAGAGGCTCACTGGGCATGGTCACACAATTGACAGGATCATGCTGTATTCTCCAGAGCTGGGAGCACTACATCAGGGCGGGTTACAGGTTACTTACTGTACTAAAAATAAGTAAGGTTCAAACAAATGTTTGGTACTGGTCAGTATCTATAACTGGAAGACTAACAAAAGGAGTCTGGATTTGGCCTGTGTAAACATGAGTCTGAAAACAATCAGGATAAGTTGAAACAAGATATAACGAGTCCAAGGTGAGTCAGACTGGGTCTGCCAGGCTTACAGGATGGCAACTGTGACTATTATCCTAACACTTGTAAGTCTTTTATCTTTTCATCAAAATTTTATCTCATTCATCAGTAAGTAATATTGGCAGGTGAGTATATCACCCGATGATGATACTCAGTCTGAGGAGACACCTGGAAATGACACACCAAATGTACTCCAACTAGACTAGAGGAAGGTTGCGAGGTGGCTTTGGGTTGGTGTTTGTCACAAGATAGAAGGATGTAAGGTTGAGGGAGAATATGATAAATGAGACTTGAACTGGGGTTGCTGAGATGAGATAATACGATAGGACGAAGCTAGAATTGAGCTCTGTGCTCTAAACGATAGAGGGGAAATGATATATTGTTTTTTGTTTTCTATCTACTAGATGTCTTATATAGATATTCTAAGTGGGGCCAGGAAATTGAAGTGGGTGAAGAGGACCCAAGTAAAATGAGAAGGAATCAGATGCCAATGAGAAAAGGGGGGGGAGGGGTAATGGAATAAGGAGTGCGTAATGGAATAAAGAGTGGGTACTAGATCAAGAAATCTACCTGGTGTAAGAAATCTACCTGGCGTAATAGGACTTGTCTCCTATCCAAAAATGCGTTCAGTGGCTTGTCAGGCAGGTGATAGGGACTGGAGAGGATGATGATGTAATCCTGGGAACTTTGTCATGTGACCAAAATCATAGGACTGTTGATAATACCGTTCCTTGCACTAGAACCTTACACCATGATCTCTAACAACATCTCTCTTGTCCTTTTCTTCTTCATCATCCTCTTGATTATGTGCATCCTGATGGCCTACCAATGGAGACGCGCTATTGTGTGGGGACGATTCTCATCAGAGCTCAACACAGAAAATTTGCCTGTTGGAGGAGATGATCCCATTATCTTCTGTGACCCATTACGATGGAGCCTTGACTGGAGTGAGTGAGATATCTTCTTCCTTTGCCAACAATGAGTTGAACAATATCAAGTGCGACCAGAGGACAATGCGGTGGTGACCCAAGCCAGGAAAGAAGAGAGTGAGGTGGATGACGGAGTGGGCCAAGAGGTGGAGGTCAATATAACTGATGTGGGGGCTAAATATGAAGAGTTTTGAGGCTGCATAGTAGCACGAGTATTGGTAGTAATGCGTGTGAGATCCTATGATGATTGTAGAATGTGGCATGAGGAGGTGTCATTTAAAAATGTGAAAATGGGACGGTTCAGAGCTTTGGACGCTCCTGATACCTATCACCGATCATAGTCCATTTATAGACATTGGACCCTGCAGACCCCTGGAGCTCCAAATGTAAACCAATCTAGCATCCACAACCCTGCACCTGCACCGCCGATAGGTATAGATGTGGACACTGGATATGCACACGAGGCATCATCCCCTATGTCACCCACATGGCAACCATCAGGTACGTTCTTTTGAAACAAGAATGATGTGTTAGCCCTAATTCAGCCTTGCACAAGTTCATGAAGGGTCTATCTCTGACTCTGCTCATGCCCTGGAAGTTCCTCAACTAGATTGGCAAGGTTTCCTGCATCGCTTGATGCAACTCCTTGACAGAGCTTATGGTGATGAAATCAGTACATGTGACCATATCTAGTAAGCCTTATCTCCAATCATTCTACCCACCTAACCTTCAAATTCTACCCCTCAGCATGCTGTGCACTTCTGTGCATGATGCAACAAGGGACAAGAGTTTATCCTTACCCACCTTGGAGATACCCAATACCTGACCTGTTCCCCCAAGGCTTGAGTGCATCCATATTCTTCCATCCAAATGGTAAACAAAAAGGCAAATGCTCACATATACCTTCAAACTGTGGCAACCCATCATCCTCATTCAACCACCCTGATGGCCCTGGCCCCAGTTCTGGTGGTGGCGCAATGGATATGGGAGTGGTGTGTTGAGGTGCATAGATTGTTATTAAGATTGGCTCAGCTTCTTCTTTTAAATGAACAAGGGCAATCTTCAGTCATTTCGTAAATTGTCACCTATCAATTGTGGCCAACATAGACTTTGGATATCAAGAAGCGGGCAGGTGTTTGCAGCAGAGGCAAAGTGGTTCTTGGAAGATGAACTTGCATGTCATGAAGCAGAACTCGAAGACACAATGAAGCACCTTGCAATGGCAGATCAAGACTTAAAGCAATTTGTCACTGCCGCTGAAGCGAAAGGTGTGAATCCTACACCTTTTATCTCATGACGAGAGATTTGTCTCTTGCCACACCTTGCATTGTCCCATCATATTTGATGTTCTTTGTGAGTTCTTTCCATGCAGTGTTACAGGAGACTTTGACTTACATTCTCTTATAGCTGACATTCACTGAAGTATTGCTGGGGCAGTCCCAAGCATGGGTGAATTGGTCTGACATTTCATAGTGTAACTTTACCTTTGTGAGGTGGTGTATAGACAGTCTCTGCAATCATAGACACAAAAAATATGACCAGTACCACATGGAGGGTAAGTATGTAAATGGATTGAAGATTAGGCCATGGCAACCATTGTCATAAAACCAAAGGAGTAACCCAGTGGTTATGACGGTTCCGGCCTGTTGTGCAACCATACAAAGCAATGGACAGAGAGTCGAGACAGAGGGCAGGTGGACAATGAGTGTATATGAAGAACCGATGATAGAGTACATGACAAGTACAGTACAGATGTAGGTACAAGGTGCGGGAACGCATGTCCCAATGTAGGCTACT
Organism: Tricholoma hemisulphureum; assembly: GCA_964034925.1. NCBI lineage: Eukaryota > Fungi > Basidiomycota > Agaricomycetes > Agaricales > Tricholomataceae > Tricholoma > Tricholoma hemisulphureum. The sequence goes on along the minus strand of OZ035935.1, from coordinate 1,050,444 downwards.
GAGATGAAGGAGACCATAGGTCCAACACAAAGTCTACATACAACAACACTAAGGCAAAGACCCTCCGAGGTGTGGTGCTGGGGAGTCTGGTGACACTACAATAAGATGCTGAATGACAGAATGACAAGAACTGGACATACAGCAGTAATATGGGGAGGAGCTTTCAGAACTCTGAACTTGGGATATGCCTCCACACAGCTCTCCACCTCCTTCAATCAATGAGTTGGAATAATGACATTCCGTCATCCATAAGTGGTGGTATTTGGACCTTTCCTCCTCCAAATCACTAATGTTATCATGGAGCATATCGATCTTCTCCCTTGCGGTCTTGAGCGCAGTTTCCAGGTATGCAATGTACTCCAGAAGTTTGCTGTCAGCCTGCGTTTCAGAGTGTGCTGTACTTGTGACTTTCAGTCACGATCAGATTTGTAACACTGGCTAGTACAACAACAGATCACTTACAAGGTTCAGTGGAAACAGGGTTTTGATGTGGAGGGGTAGGGCTTTTGGAGAGTGATAGTGCGGGTGTTCAGACACTGCAAGATAGGTGAGCAGATAACAATAACATGTACTGTGATAAGATTGACCGTGATGCCATACTGTGTGTAATACATTGGGAGATATTAGGACTCAGAATGCTGGCCATGGTACTTGGAGGAGCTGAGCGCTGAGTGATTTAAGTTCAAGAGTGAGAGAGGTAGTTGAGGCACATTGGGAGTGAGTTTTTATAACATGAGTGGCTTCCGACAGTCTGGACTAAGTTTTTTGACTTTCTAAGATTAGAACGTACCAGATATTCATGCCCAAGCAAATTATGTAAATCAATTCCAGGGGATGTGCAAAAAAGGTAAGACAGAAAGTTGACCAGAGAAGTTGTGAATAATGTAACATGAACAAATTAATGACAAGACCATCACGTGTGAATGAGCCTGTTCCCTAATGGGTATACTGTCTGCTTCCCCTTCTGGGAATCATGACTTGCACTGTTACTGGCATGTACCTTAGCTTTACTACATATGTATATGTATATGTCCCATTTTGTTGATGTATCGAGTTGTCTTTTTTTCTTTTCGCACTTGATTGGTAGGATGCTCACCTGCTATTAGCCTCATAGCTCAGCAATTCAATAATAGTGCATCATGCAAGTAGGACTGGAACTTATATGCGATCATCAGAGTTGTGGAAGGTCATTTGCCACCACAGCAGCTCTCAGTTTGCATAAGCACTCCTGCCACGCCAGTAGAAAGAGGTTGCAAGCTGCGCTTTTGAAGGGAAAAGAATTGTGGGATGTTAAGAAAAGAGCTTGTATTGCAGTAAGAGCAGTGGCAGAAAGTTCTTCATCCTCTCTTTCTGCCGCCTGGAGCGGCCTCCTGAGCATGTACCACATCTTCATTGCAGTGACCATAGCCTCTGTTCTCTGTCAGATGCACAAAATTCTCAGGTACGGAGTCTGTCTTTACTCATATCCCTCATCACTGATTGGACTATCTCAGGAAGCTGATGTGCTAACACCACAAGTTCAAGGACCCAAGGCTGAAACTCATGATTTGAATTTAGACTTGCCTGTGGCAAACAGGTGATGTAGGCATGCAAACCATCAGCTGCCTGGGAAGTTTCGTGACCATGTACCACAGGCTCCACTGTCAGGTATTTGTTGAGCAACTATTTCTTACCACTCATCCTTGGTTGATGTGTTTGTGGTGGTCTAGCTGCGACTCCATACATACCTACAATCTTTGCAATTCCTGGTTCTTTCTCTATGCCAGCGATGGATCAGGCCAGGAATGCCTTTACATCGCTCCATTCCAAAATATTGCAACATTTTCGAACACCACAAAATATATTCGGGCTCTCCAGGAAACACTATGGAACAGAGCACCCATCACATGATCCTGAAGACCATGTATCACTGCAGGATCTCTGTGACGCAAGCACAGATGCTAATCCCCCAGCTGATCTTCTCAATAATCCTCCTTCAAATTCAGAGGACCAGTCATTCTATCCATATTCAAACCAAAGTTCATTTTCTCTGGGGGACTGGTATTGGAATCAGGGTGTTCAGAAATCCCAGGAATATTTCAGAAGACTCACAGAAATTGTGGGCAATCCCAATTTCAGACCTGATGACATTTGTTCCACAAACTGGAATATGATGAATGCAATATTAGCATGCAACACAGATGATGATGTGCCAAATGATCACAAATGGCTGGGTGAAGATACTGGATGGAAATGCACCACTATCTCCATAAATGTTCTGTTCCATCGTTGCATGGCTGTTCCTGGTTTGCAGAGTTACCTTGCTGGTGAATTATATCATCAATCAATCATATCTGTCATTTGCAAACAGGTCACTAATGACAATAAGCATTTCCACTATGAGCCATATGAGCTTCTGTGGAAATGTGCCAAGGATGCTCCAGAGGTCTGAATTCATGGTGAGCTGTACACTTCAGCAGCTTTCTTGTCTGAGCACAAGAAACTCTTGCAATCTCCTATGGAGCCTGGCTGTGATGCACTGAGAGCAATCATTGTGCTCATGTTTTGATCGGACGCAACTCAGCTCATGTCTTTTGGCAATGCTAAACTGTGGCCATGTTATATGTATTTTGGAAATGACTCTAAGTATCAGCAGGCAAAGCCTTCCAATTGATTATGCAACCACATAGCATATTTCCAGACGGTGAGGATGGGGTCTCGGCCCTCTTGAGGTCGATCGGTCGGGTCGTCACGTCGCGCTGGCAAAGGTAAGGCTGAAAGGGGTAAACGCGTGACAAAAGTGTCATACGCGCGGTGAAAAGGGAAAAGAGACGAGACACAGAGTTCTCGAGAGGATCAAGAACCTGTGGACGACGTAGGCAAACAGGGACGCGTCCGCAAACGACGCGTCGCGATTGGATCAATTGATGATCGAACCGCGTGAGAAACGGACACGAGACAATGAGATCGAGGCCGAAGGCACTCGATGTGAGAATACGCGCGTGGGCGTGGTACAGGAAACAATGGACTCGTTGGTCCAATCAGGAATGAACAAGAAAAGGGCCGTGATGCTCATTAACCGTAGAAACAAGAATACTTAACTTGGAAACTACACGTCGTGTGTAGTTATCTTGAGGAAAGATGGGCCGTCATAAGGGAAGCTTACAGAATCCAAGAAGAGAGAGGGGAAGAAACATGCTCCATTTGAAAGGTGGGAGGACACCTTATATACAAAATATGAACACTAGCTATATGCACATGTGATCGCGCGCGTACTCTTGCGCCAATCAGAACACGAGGCATGAATAATAAAATAAGAAAGAGGCAGAAATGTACAAAAAAGGAAGTGGTGATAAAAATAGAACACTCAACATAGTGGTTGTTGGTCCAGCATCATCAAGCCCTCCTCTCTGAACATCAGCTGTCAGGGATCACTCAGGGAGGGGACTAGCACCAAGGCCCTCTATTGATGAGACGTCACCTGGGCCCCAAGCAGGTGCGGAGTACCATCTGATGAGTCCCCTCGACCCTACTCATCTGACAGATCCACTCGTCGAGTCAGAAACAACTAGCTGGGGGAAGGGGTACATGCAGAAACCAGGATCCTCGAAGGAGAGTCTGAAGAATAAATAAAAACATTTGAAGAATGGAAAATAAAACCAACACCAAAACCCAGTCCTTCGATGTGAGAGTGGGAGACTCAAGGGAAATCTTGAGGGAGCTTGGTGTGTGATGGGACCACGAGATCAGCACGTAGAGTAAATCCCTGGGTCTTCTGGATTGTCTCAACGATCTATCTGAGGCTCGGAAGAGGAGAAGAGGTTTGTTAGAAATATGAATAAATAATAAAAGAAAGAAAGAAGGAAATAGTAGAAATACTTGAAGTTCTCTGCCCATGTCGAGGGTCCTATTGGAAATGCCTCGGAAGTGGGAAGTCGACAGGTGTGTCGTCTTCCCCTTCCACAACGGTGAGCTTTGTTGATGTATTTTCATTGAATGATTCTGTAGCCAGATTCATTCAAGGAATTTGCTATTGCATACACAGGTGGTAAAGGCCCTAATAAGTCATTGATAAGCCATTGCAACCAAGAGATATTTCATGCACAGTGGAAAATTCTTCTTGATGATGATTTTTTGGCAGCATATGAACATGGGATTCTGATTCAGTGCCATGATGGAATCACTCAACAACTTTATCCAAGAATCTTTATGTACTTGGCAGATTTTCCTGAAAAGTTTGTCATGCATTATTGACTTATGTCCTACCTACTGATTTTGCAGGGTTCTTGTGGCATCCCTTCATAATTGTGGACTTTGCCCCTGTCTGCACTGCCTTGTTCCTAAATCTGAGCTTTCGCAATTTGGTACAGAGCTTGACATAGTGCGGCACACATCTCTTGCACAGGTGGATAACTGTGCAGCAAGGTGCGACATTGAAGGTGCACATTGCAAGATCTATCAGGGTAAATATTGTGTAAATGCGAAAGTTGTGGAAGAGCTTTTGAAGGGGGAATCTCAGGTCCCAACTTCAGTAAGCAATGTAACTATGCATGGGTCTGTGGTTGACTTATATTGTCCTTAGAATGTTTTCTCAACCTGTCTGGCCCATTTTGATTTCAACTTATATCCCATGCTCATTGTTGACTTGATGCATGAGTTTGAGCTTATGGAGAAATTTGTTCACTCACCTTATTCACATTCTCCATGCATCTGATCCTGCTTTAGTCATTGAGATGGATCGGAGGTATGTCCCTTTCCTACTAAGTAAATAGATATATATTTCTATCCACTTTAGTTGATGGACAGGCTCACTTTAGATACTGCCAGATGCCAAGATTTGGACGGGATGGTATCCGGAAGTTTTCTGCCAATTGTTCTGAGCTGAAAAAGATGGCTGCTCATGATTTTGAGGACTTTCTACAGGTGAGTTTGCACTCTCCTCTGTATGACAGGTTCACCAAGGCACCAAACAGTGTGCAATTCCTGTCTTCAATGGTCTATTTTTGGATGCACATAATGAAACTATTCAGGAGCTTCTCTTCATTTGCACACACTGGCATGCACTCGCAAAGCTTCAGATGCATACTGACCTACTCTGGGGGTCTTCAAAGAGACTATCACTGTGCTGGGTGACAAGCTTCAATTCTTTGCTGATGAGACCTGCTCAAATTACAAGACATTTGAACTTCCTTGTGAGGCTGCAGCCCACAAACACTGAAAGTCCAAGGCTGGTGCTCTGGACGTCAATAAGTCAGCAGGAAAGACTTGCCAGAGGAAAGCCTTTAAAATGGATACTTACAAGCATCATGCACTTGGAGATTATGTTGAAGCAATCCTGACCTATGGGACGTGTGACTCATATAGTACAGAACTGGTAGGTGAGGTTTTGTAAAGAATCTGCCCTCTCAACATAGCTCTCTCTCTCCTTCCAGGGTGAGCTCAAACATCGCACAGGGAAAGCTCGATACCATTGTACCGATTGGCAGGATTTTATAAAACAGATGACCAAGATAGAACATCGGCAAGTCTGTATTACACGCATCTGGACATGAAATCTGGGTGAGGATAAAAAACTCGCAGTCTATGAGCAGGTTGCTGTAAATCCTGGTGTACATCACTCCATTGGAAAATCTGAAAACTTCTCAGAGCATATTGGTCTCTATGTAATGAAGTGCAACAGTGATCCAGCAGTCAAGGTAGTGGCTTGCAGTCTGGCTTGATTGCCCACTGATTGTGCAACCAGGATTTTATTCCGAAATTGAAGAAGCACCTACTGCCATGTATTTGATCTCTGCTGGGTTTTGACTGCGTAAATAGTCCAATGGAGAACACTGTTCGCCCTCCTGGCACTTTGGGTCCAGACCCTTCTCTTGATTTGGCCAGCTGGGAAGCCGTTCTCTTCAAGCAAGATCAGATGTACAAGCATAACATCATGCGTATAAATTATACAATGTACAACATTTGCCACAATGAGGATGTCATCCACGCAGGGACTACGGACAATAGTAACGTCATGGTACTTGCACCGGAAGGTGCAGAGACCTCGAACCCAAGGAATCAACACCCCTTTTGGTATGCCCACGTGCTAGGGATCTATCACATGAACGTGATTTACATTGGTGAAGGAAATGCTGACTACCTACCTCGATGACTCGAGTTTCTCTGGGTATGATGGTATGAGGTAGAAGAATATGATGCTGGTTGGTCATCTCGACGGTTAGATCATGTATCATTCCTGAAGTCGGCTCATGAACACCCCTTTGGATTTCTGGATCCTGCTGATGTCCTTCGCGCCTGTCATATCATTCCCATCTTCCAAGAAGGCTTAGCTTGTGGCAATTGGCCTAGCTCGACTTTTTGCAGTGAAGATCATGATCATACGGATTGGAAATCATATGTCATAAATTGGTGGGTGTTACTTAACTTAACCTGAATTCATTATTGTCTCACAATAGCATAGATTTGTTGACAGAGATATGGTGATGAGGTATTACTGGGGTCACGGAGTAGGTCATATATACTCTCACCACACTTCTACAGTGCGTGATGGGAACATCCATACTTCCCAAACAGATAGTGAAATGGGGGATCTACAGGCAGAGTTGACTTCGAGTGCTCAGGGTCATTCACATTCAGGCCATCATGTTACTGATGAAGGGGGTTGCAATGATGACGATGACAGTGATGATGATGATGATGATGATGATGATGATGATGAAGATGATGATGATGATGATGATGATGATGACAACAATGATAACTACAACTCGAGAGATACAAGATGTACTAGTATGGGTACAGCTCACGTTGTAGATCAATGCTGACTCAGATGCATCAAGTATCTTTATTTTTTATCCTCATTTATTGTCCTTTATGGCGAACCATATGGTAGACAAAAACACAACTGTAACTACAAATCTAATTAATTGCCCATGGAGAGAGAGTTTCATCGCATCAGCTATGGGTGTCTACAGTGACCTTCCACCCACTCGGATCATCTCGCACCTTGCATTCTTGTGGGCTGGGCAGTTGTGTCAGTGGCAGCAAGGACAGGTTGGGGAGTCTGTTGGGATTATGTATACAAGAGTATACAGGCAAGCCAAGGCAGTTAACAAGCCTAGGGAGATGGAATACAAGTCCTAAGCTTAGGATTAGGGTTAGGATCTGCCACTGGTAGAATCCAACACAGCCACAGGGAATAATATTAATTCCCAAGCTGCTACCCTTAATAGACTGGCCAAGACTACAAAGACTGCCAAGACTGTCTCCTATGCTATCCAGGGAACCCCCTATAATATACAATGATAGACAAGTCTATCTGGAGAATTATATAGGGGATATGACATAGTTATTCCATTAACAGAATACCTCCTTTATATATTAAAGGAGTGCATTACACTATACCTCCTAACTGTGTAGTATAAATATTGCACATCTTGTAGGAGATGATAATAACATTCCTCCCTGTGGCAGACTCCCTCACTCATTAGCCTTTGAGATTAACCTCATCTTCTTAACCTTGTCCTTAAACTCTTCCTGTCACTGTTCAACACTCCATTCCCAACAGAGTCTGCTTTTTGGATTTGGTGTAAATGCTTGTTCAAGGGGATGTGTCCTGATTGCAATTCAAGTTGGAACAGCAAAATTGCATGTTTGGGCAGCATTTTTGATGTTTGCTTGCTGAACTTGTCAGATGGCAGCACTGAGTCTATCTGCTTCATCTGTTCATACCATGGCAACTTCTGCCACACCTTTGCTGCTGCTTGCTTCAGTTTTGCATGGAATGCCTGCTGGACTGCCGATTTGCTGTGTGGTAGCGTTTTCTGCAACTGTGAGGGTAACTTTTGGCTCAGGCTGGACCCATGTTTGCCAGCTGCCACTTTAGCTTCTTTGTCAGCTTCCTCATTCCCTTTGATGTTGATGTGCCCAGGTGTCCACCTTATCAGTAGATCCAAAGCAAGCAAACCGGGGTAAGAATGGCAGCATTGATTGAAGAAGGGCTGGACGAATATGGCCTTCCTCAGAAATGCCGGAATGCACGTCCACACAAGTGCAAATGCTAGCAAGCAGAGGGATTGTCCAAGACTCAGAGGAGGGCGAGGATGACCATGATGACAAAGATAGTGACTTTCTGGGGCTCTCACTGGCTCGGACAAATCGGGCTCAGACTCACCCAACTCGAATGGACTGATGGTATGATTCCAAACGACGAAGTATACCTTTGCTCCTTCTACTTATGCCATGCTAACCTTGCCTTTCAGATTGCTGACATGCTCCATTCAAAACGACGCCACAGTGGAGAGCACAGCTCTTATGCTCATTTTAGATGTCAGAACACGGTGGTCACTGTCAACACACCAAACGCTTCATGCGCGACTTTTATTTACTTTTGGAATATCTGCCTGAATATGAATTGTATGAATTTTAGGCCGTGCACTTGATTATCACAGTGCTATTGATTCGTTTGTGACTTAGAATCAAGATCTTCATCAATACGAACTATCTGAAGATGACCAGATGTCGATTACCCTGGTCTCCTCTTGGCTCAAGTCATTCCACAGTGCCGCAACACAAATATCCCCTATGAAGGTGACACATGCTATCTTCTGAGGTCTTCAGGAACACCGCCATGGCTGTTGAGCAGACTCTCTCTGGAGGCTGTGACACAATCTTGTTGCAATGGGCAAGTCTTCAGTCGGAAACTTTCAAGGTACTAATGCTTGTTAAAAGAAGCTTCATCTCACATGTGTTCCAAGTCAGTCCACAGCTGTCTTGCATCGTTGAATTGAACATACAGACGGTATATGATACACCATATCCATCAAACTACTGTGCATCATAATACAGCCATGACCATAATATGGGCGGTGTGCTAGTGGGGGAGCCTAGTTTGTTTAGTAATAGTAGTGCCACACCTGCTGAACACGAGGGAATTGATTTCTTTAAATTTCGTGAAAGATCAGATATTCAATTATATTTGCAGATCTAGGTCACATCAGCCTGTTTGCCACTTACAAATTCTGTCTAGTTATACCAACATACCCCTGATTTCTTGAAGGAACAGAGTCAACAGAATTGGAGGAGATTTTAGCCTTTTCAATATCCCAAAGGTCAGATATTTGCAGATCAGACTGCATCAGCCTGTTTGCCACTTAAAAATTCTGTCTGGTTATACCAACATACCCTCAATTTCTTGAAGAAACAGTGTTGGGAATGGAGTGGTGAACAGTGACAGGAAGAGTTAAGGACAAGGTTAAGAAGATGAAGTTAATCTCAAAGGCTAGTGAGTGAGGGAGTCTGCCACAGGGAGGAATGTTATTATCATCTCCTACATGATGTGCAATATTTATACTACACAGTTAGGAGGTATAATGTAATGCACTCCTTTAATATATAAAGGAGGTATTCTGTAATAGACCCCTGTACCAGTTAATAATGGAATAACTATGTCATATCCCCTATAACAGTGTCAATAATAGTGACATATGATATCATGGCTTGGTAAGTCCTAGACTTCCTGCAGGGTGTGTCATAGACACTCTATCCATAGCTTTGTCTTGGATAGGCTATCATAGACATGGCTATATCTTGCCTATCCCATGATAGACATGCTGCAGGATGATTAATTTTGTAGCATGTGTTAACTGTGGGTTCCCCTATATGTCTCTGCATGTGTTAACCATGTGTTAATATGACTTAGCATATTCTGGCAATATTCCCTAGGCATGTTAACTGCCTTGGCTTGCCTGTATACTCTTGTATACATAATCCCAACAAACAGAGTCAACAGAATTGGAGCAAATTTTAGCCTTTGGTCAATCCTCGATCATTAACATCATTAAATTGTCTGACAAGCATGTCAAAATTATTCCAAAGATCAGATATTCAATTATATTTGCAGATCAAGCCACATCAGCCTGTTTGCCACTTACAAATTCTGTCTGGTTATACCAACATACCCCCAATTTCTTGAAGGAACAGAGTCAACAGAATTGGAGCAAATTTTAGCCTTTAGTCAATCCTCGATCATTAACATCATTAAATTGTCTGACAAGCATGTCAAAATTATTCCAAAGGTCAGATATTCAATTATATTTGTAGATCAGGTCACATCAGCCTGTTTGCTGCTTACAAATTCTGTCTGGTTATACCAACATACCCCCAATTTCCTGATGTTTGGCTTGGGCAGTGACAGACAGCACTCAGGTTCCTTGAGAACTACCACTGCGAGCTTGGTTGGCAACATTTAATGGTCAGGACTCTCTGATTGATGCAGGAACAGGCAGTGGCAAAACTCTTCTGATCACTCTCAATTTGCTTCTTGACAACCCTTCAGATAATTTCATTTCTCTTACAATATCGCCACTGAAACGTCTTCAAATTACTCAGGAAAGCCTTCAAATAGTTTCGTCTGTTCCCCATACATGATACTCAATGCAGGAAATAATTTCAACTTGAAATATGGAATCCCAACCATTGCAATAAACAATGACACACCTCATGAGGATGAGTACTGGAATGTTGGTCATCTTTATCTTTTATAAGCTCAGTAAAATGACATGTCATGGTATAGATGCAGATCCATAACCTCAAGACACAAACTCCAGGAAAGGCAAGACACATTATTGCCATCATTGAACAGCTGTTCAAGACCCTGAAGGCCATCTCCCATGCCTTGCCATCTTGGAATCACAATTGGCACTTTCAGAAATGACTCAAACATGTCCATGTGGATGAAGCCCAGTCTATCTACCTCACTGACATGCCCTGTCATGGCTACACAGTTTTCAGACCTGCATGGGGTCACCTTGATGAACTCTGAGCACTTCTTCCTCATGCAATCCATTGGCAGGCATTATCTGTGACATTTCCTCCACATACTCAAAGCTGTTGAAGTGAAGATCCTTTGTCCTGGTTATGTTTCTGTCTGTGTCTCATCCAATGAACCAAATGCCTAGAGTTTAAAAGTCCAGTCTGATCTGGTCTTTTGCCTCTTTTGGTGCAGACTGAGGACTGGACCAGTCTATTTATTTTCAGTAACTACTCAAGATCAGACCAGACACTATCAGACTGGTCCATGTTGGTTCACAGCCAGTCCATGAACTGGTCTTGACTGGTCTACATGCAGACCTAGTCCAAGTCACTCTAAAACTGGTCTCAACTCATCTTACTTACTAATTACAAGCTTGAATATACAAACTACTAGAATGAAATAAATACATAAACTAGATAAAAAAACATATCCACCCATGATCAGTGGCTCATGAGGCTGAATGCAAAAATAAAAATAAAAACAAAAATACATAAGAATGTGGGTTGTGCATCATCACATTACAAGAGGGAGGAAGCTGCTGGGATGATGGGGTGGCAGAGGGGAGGCAGCATGCATGTCATTCAGCAGTGCAGGTGGTGATGCACATCATTCAGCAGTGCATGACAGTGGTAGTGAGGTGGCAGCCACATCATTGTTAGGCAGCATGTGCTGATGGTGACGTGGCAGCCATGCAGCACATTGTTCAGTGGTGTGTGGTGGTGATGTGGCAGCTGCCTCCACCCCATGAGCCTCTGCTCATGGGGCTAGAGCCAGGTGCATTGTTGTATTGTAGGGGCTGTCAGATGAAGTTGGGCCCTAATAAATACAGTATGTTAGTAGGTAGTTTGAAAAAACAAAGGAAAAAACTTACATATGGCCCAAATGACACTGGATGTTGTTTGGGCTGGGGGGGGGGTGTTGGTGGTGGTAGTATGAGGGGATTAGTGTCATTTCTTGATGTGGTTGTTGGCAGTGTTGTTAATTGTTTGTTTAGGGTCAACAAAAAATGGGATCAAAGAACGAAAACAAAAGATGGCATCTATCAAAAATCACCATCGCAACATTGGCCCTATCAAATTAACATGTGCAATGTCTCTAAGGATATATAAACCCTCAAGATTTGAGGTCTTTACACTCCCCCACCTTCCTATCAGACTCCGCTTGGACTCTGCTCAGACTACTCAGACTCCACTTGGACTCTGATCAGACTGGCTCAGACTGGTCCATCAACCAACTCCCTGCCAATATTCAGTCCCAGTCCCAGTCCAATCTGAGTGGAGTCCAAGCCAGTCCTTGGAATTCCTAGGAGAGTCTGAGTGGAGTGCACTGGGAGTGCTTGGACTGGCACATGACTGTTATTACTAATATAAAAAAGATTGTCATCAGCAGGAATTGAACTCCAGGCCTTAGATAACTACATGATGTAATCTATAGACAGCATAACCACTAGACAACAGTAGCTTAGCTTGTCTGGTCTATATTTGCTCTACATACTATTCCTGTAGCTGTGTATGACAAAGTGCATAGCTGCATCACTGCCAACTCATCACCACTCCCTCCTACCATCACCACCACTATGACGGCCTCCTTCCCTGCCCCCTCCCTCCCTCCTCCCCCCCTCTAGCGCTCCATGGGGGCCCTTGGCCCCCATGATAATTATTTTAAAATCTATTCCATCCTTATTTTAAGCTCACAAAATGTTTTTTTTTCTTTCAGTTTTTCTTTTTGTATCTGTATGCAACAATGTGCTGCCCCTCCTCCCCACTTGGCTGGGAGGTGGGGGGCCTCATGGGATGTGCCAGGGATGTGCCAGGGAAGGACAAGGGAACAACCATAGCCACCATGCCACCAATGCTGCCATGTGCTGCTGAATGACATGCATCACCACCAGTGCTGCCTCTCCTCTGCCACCCTGTCCTTAGCCCAGCCCTGCCACATCACCCCCAGTGCTGCCTCCCTTCTGACTGAGCACCCACTGCCACCACCACATCACCAATACCCACTGACCAAGCACCCACTGCCACCACCATGTCATGCCCAGTGACCCACTGACCCAGCACCCTCCCCCAGCCTGGGATAACCCCCCACTGACACATGACCTGACCCCAGGCCTACAAGGAAAAGGGGATGACCCACGGAGTGAGGGGGGGCACCAGGAGGGAGGGGATGCACCAGATGCAACATCTAGCACAACTAGGAGGGAGTGGACATGCCAGGGGATAGGGGGATGCACTAGGAGGGAGGGGGGATGCGCCGGGGGACAGGGGGACACATCGGGTGGCAGGGAGATGTACCAGGAGGAGGAGGGGGATACCCCAGGAGGGAGGTGGATGCAGGGGACTCACCAGGAGGGAGGGGGACACAGGGGGTGCACCAGGAGGGGGGAGACATGCCAGGGGACAGGAAGATGTGCTGGGGGAGGGGACACACCATGAGGGGGGGATGCACCATGAGGGGGGGATGCACCATGAGGGGGGGATGCACCATGAGGGGGGGATGCACCATGAGGGGGGGATGCACCATGAGGGGGGGGACATGCTGGGTGACAGGGAGATGCACCAGTAAGGGGAGGGGACACACCAGGAGGGGGGGATGGCCAGGGTACAGGGAGATGCACCAAACATGACCCAGCATGACAGAGCACCCCCCACCATGGCTGCAAGCAACTGCTCGCAGGGCAGAGGTGGGGTGCAATAGGTGAGGGCAATGGATGGCATGGGGAAGGGGGGCAATGACAGTGGTGCAACGTGTCCCCCTTCCCCCCCTCCCTTTGATTTCTTTTGTATATATATATGTTATTTAGCCTCTATTTTAATTAATATAAATACCACTGTCAGAGCACCCCCCACCAGGGGTGCATTTTAAAAAATATGTACATATATATATAATTTTGTATTACATCAATTGACTCTATTTAAATAGAATTCTCCTGATTAGTGTGACTTGAATGAAAAATACAAATAAAAACTCACTATTCTATAAAATCCAAGTATAGTCTGAGTGGAGTCCACTCGGAGTCTGATTGGTCTATGTAGTGTAAATGTGAATTTTGTAAAAAAATGTATCAGGCACTTAGCTCAGTTGGCTAGAGCACCTCCAAAACTGTTTATCTAAGCCAGATATAAAAGGCTGAGGGTTCAATCCTTGGAGATACAAGCCTTTTACATTTTCAGACACAAGTTTGAATCCCAAGTTCTCAGTCCAAGTGGAGTCCAAGTGGAGTCCAAGTCAGTCTGAGTAGAGTCCAAGCCAGTCCAAGCATACTAATCCACTCAGACTACTCAGACTCCACTCGGACTGACTCAGACTGACTCAGACTCCAAGCAGTCCAATCGGAGTCCAATAGGACAGGTGGGAGAGTGTAAAGTCTTGCAAGATTTTGTTCTTTTGATCTCCTGGGCTTGTCCCATGTAATGTAGTTAGATATAATTTGTTATAATATAGTAAATATTATTAGATAGCCTGGTCCAATGTATATATGTAGTATAATATTAGCATAGTCATGTCATACTGAGGGTTCAGTCCCAGACTAGTCCAAACCAGTCTACCACCAGTTCACTGGGATTGAGAAGTTAGTTGGACCATGGACTGGAGTATTCTGGGACTGCCCCAAACTGGAACTGATAGTTCTATTGGACTGGTACAGGTTTGGTCTGGTCTATGGTCTTTTCCAGTTCGGTGGACTAGACTTTAAAACTCTACTTATACCACCCACTGCATTGTCTCTCACATTGAAGAAGCTCAGAATTTCACCTGTTTCCTGACACAGCCATTTGATTTGGATTCCAAGCCTCATGGTCTTATCTTTTTTGACAGTAAAGTCCTTGCCAGTGATGTTGCAAAATACCTCAATGGTAGACTACCCTCTGAATACCACAGAGCAGGTGTTGTCTGACATTACTACAGTGGAATGTCAGATCTCTATTTTCAGGCAGTTCACACTACTTTCACTGAGGAAGGCTGGTGTTGTAAGGTTATGTGTGCCACATCTGGTGAGTCTGTGGTATGCATTAGATTTATGTTGATTTTATTCTTGGAATGCAAATAAAGCTCCCAGGGTGTTGATTATGCTGATGTCAAGATTGTTTGCAATGCAGGACTTCCCAATGACATTGTTGAAGCTCTTCAGCATGGTGGACAGGTTGGTTGATGGGACAGTAATACTGGGCTTTTCATCACTTTCTATGAACCTTGGACTCTTTCAGTTTCTCTCAATGAGTTTGCCAATGGAGATAGTACTGATCCTGAGTGACCCAGAGCAGATCACAAACCCAACAGCCATGCACATGACCATGCACCTTATTCCTCTGTTCAGCTAGTGCAGGGCCAGACATGTCTTCATCACTTCTTTGCCACTTACCTTAGTGACACCTCTGCAAGTGGTGTGTAACTTCAGTACTACTATGTTTATCATCTCATAATGCATGTTTTCAACACAGTGCTTCATTTTTTCACCAAATTCTGTGGTGATTGGCACAAGGATTGTATTTTTGATTTTGTAATGTTCCTTCCTGGGCCATTATTCACTGCTGAATCTCCACCAAGTAAACAGAAGTGCAAGAGTACTGTCCCACAAAGGACAGATCAGCCCTCAACACATGCCTTCTTCCTCACAAGAAAAGGGTCAAACTCGTTTGTGCTCCCCCAAATTCAATATGTTGTCCCAATGATGTTGTGCAATTCCTTGAGGAAACAGAGGAGTGGGGTAGATTGTGGGCCTCACCATTAGCTGAATTGATCACAAGGTATGATGAGCTCAAGGCAGTAGCAGCAGAGTTGAGAAAGGCTTCACAACAGAAAAGGAGTAAGGTGGTTCCTAATCAATACACAGTAATACAGCATCAATTGTCCAGCAATTCAATATTGTTCAAGTTGTTTTCCTGATCATTTGGAAGGAGGCCGGGAAATACATGAGTGAGCAATAGTAACTATACCTTTGTTGCACATAGTAAGAGTGAGGCAACAAAGGGGAAAAGATCATATATATGTGAGGGGTTTGGACCGTGTTGGAAAGTGTCCAAATCCAGCATCTCAACCATGGCCGCATCAAGCATAGTTCTCATATCGGGTAAGTGGTCGGGCCATCGGTATCTGTACGCATGTCCAGCTATGGGTATTGGGTTGCCGGTGATGCGACATGCATGGGTGGTGTCAGTAGCGGTGCACCAGTCGGTGGTGTTACCGATTGGTGAAGCCATCGGTCGGTGTGTGCAGCAGTGTGTGTCGACAGTGGTACTGACCGGCAGTGGTATGCGGTTGCCTGTGGTCGCCTGTGGTCGTGCCTGCGGTCGCCTGTGGTCATGGCTGTGGGTCGTGGCTGTGCACTTACCGATTGGCAGTGAGCATCGGTATGTGTGTGCATCGGCAGCAGTGTGCCATCGGTATGCATTAGTTCGGTGTCGGTGCGCCTGTGTGCATCGGTGTGCACCAGTCAGTGTGCAGCGGTGTGCATTGGTTCGGCGTTGGTGCGCCTGTGTGCATCTGTGTGCACCAGTCAGTGTGCAGCGGTGTGCATTGGTTCGGCGTCGGTGCGCCTGTATGCATCAGTGTGCATTGGTCAGTGTGCGGCGGTGTGCATGTGTTCGGCATCGTGAGCCTGGGGCCAGGCTTACATCATTGTCCCATACTCCTTCAAAATTGGGTGGCGGTAATTTGTCATCTTCATTGGGCATAACCATTCTAGCAATCAATTTCTGGACCTTTTTGTTGAATGTGTCCAATGATGATGACTCAAATTTATCCCATCCCAATGCTCACAAATCAGGAACCAGTAGACCAGCTTTACATTGATCAGGAGCATGCTGTTGGAGCTGAAGATCATGAGCCTTATCAGCAATCTGAAATTTGCAAACATTTGCTGTCTGGTGTATAGATCCTTGATGGTTTGAACACAATGAGTGAGCAACCTGTGTTTTGAATTGTTGTAAATGATTCACTGCTGCTGGGATATTCCTGAGTCAATCACAGTTGGTATAAATCCCTTTTGTGCTAAACAGAGCCTGAGCACAGGATTAGCAGGAGAGTACATTACACTCCCCCACATATTCCGGCCGGAATTTCCGGAATTTCCGGATTCCGGTTGTACTTTTTTTGAGTGTAATTCTCACTGTAGAGGATAATTCCGGTTTAAATAATTAGACCGGAATTTCCGGAATTTACCCGAACCAGGAAAAAACCGAACTAACCGAACTAACCGAACTAACCGGACGCGTGTCACATGGCCACAATCGCCACCGTGACGTGTCGTGACTGCCAGCTCACTCGTTGGCACCATCACGACGACGGCCGCCCTCCCCGCTCCCTCCCCCCTACTCTAGCACACCATGGGGGCTATGGCCCCCATGTTAAGTATTTTAAAGCATGTTTCATGTTTATTTAAAGCTAAAAAAATGTTTCTTTTTCTATTAGTTTTCTTTTTGTATTTGTATGCTACGACGCGCCGCCCCTCCTCCCCACTTAGTTGGGAGGTGGGGGGCTTCATGGGATGAGGGACGGCGCCAGGGGAGTGCCAGGGAAGGGAGAGGGGGCGACGCCAGCGCGTCGCCGCCACGTCACTGCCACTTCACCGCCAGCTGCCGCGTCGCCGCCACCCACCCACTCCTCCTCCACCTCTTTCCGCCGGATGCGAAGGGGATGCGAGGGGAGCAGGACGACGAGAGCCGCCACGTCAACGGCCACCGACCGGCACCACCACGTCACCGCCACCCGCCACGTCACCGCCCACCGCCCACCACCCCCAGCGAGGGACAACCCCCCACCGACAAACGACCGGCCCCCAGGCCCACAAGGGACAGGGGAACGCCCCTCAGAGTGAGGGGACACGTTAGAGACGACGGGACGCACCGGGGGGCAGGGGGACGCGACAGAAGGGAGGGGGACAGGGGCGCGATCGACCGCCCGACACTCAGCGCAACAGAGCACCCCCCACCACCGCTGCGAGCAACTGCTCGCAGGGCGGAGGCGGGGTGCAGTAGGCGGGGTGAGGGGGGCGCGTCGAGAGGGGACAGGGGGACGCTACAGACCGCGACCGCCCGCGCCAGGAGGGAGGGGGGACGCCAGGGGACGGGGGGACGCGTGGTCGCCATAGGAGGGAGGGGAGGCGACACGCCCGACGCGACACCGCTGCCGCCACGTCACGCCCACCGACCCAGCACCCTCCCCCAGCCAGGGATAACCCCACCGACACGTCACCTGCCCCCAGGCCCACGAGGGACAAGGGGATGTCCCTCAGAGCGACGGGACGCGCCGGGAGGGAGGGGGACGCGAGGGACGCGAGGGGGGACGGGGGACGCCATAGGAGGGTGGGGGGACGCGTGGGGGGACGGGGGACGCGCCAGGTGCGACACCCAGCGCGACAGAGCACCCCCACCGCCACTGCGAGCGACTGCTCGCAGGGCGGAGGCGGGGTGCGGTAGGCGAGGATGACGGATGGGCACGGTGAGGGGGGGGACAGGGAAGGGGGGCAACAACGGCGACGCGCCGCGCCCCACTCCCCCTCCCCGCTTCAATTTTATTTCGTACATATTTATCTAGATTGTAATCAATTTAAATACTATAAATAATACTCTGTCAGATCGAGGGGACGCGCCAGACGCGCGACCACACGACACCCAGGGCGACAGAGCACCCCCCACCACTGCTGCGAGCGACTGCTCGCAGGGTGGAAGGGGGTGCAATAGGCGAGGGGCATGGGAGGGGGGCAGTGACGGCGACGCAACCGCCGATGTGCACGCGACGTGCCCCACTCCCCCATCCTCAAAAATGAGTCCGGAATTTCCGAACTCGAGCGGAATTTCCGGACTCGACCGGACTTTCCGGAATATGTGGAGGAGTGTAAATTACAGTAGCAGGAGCAGATGTTGAATGAACAATCACAAAACCTTGATGTAGTGAATCAAATGCTCAATATCGAGATCCATAACCATTGCATAGACTGGCAAGCATGATATATTTACAAGCATCATGTCTTGCATAATGTTTCTGAACCTGAATTAGTAATCAGTCAAGAAAAATGGTAATTGAACATATGCAAATTTGGGTGTCCAAACTTCCTTGAGGTTGAACAAGAAGTGAAGAATTTCAAACATGTAGTATCCAGCACCACAAAAGACACATACCAATCAGGCTGTACTTTACACTCCCCCTGTTAAGGTCGTGCAAAGTGGGGGCGGGCAGAATCGGAAAACGCGCGGTAATTCCGAAGGGGAACAAACGGGACTTGGCTTCAACTTGTAAGAAGTTGCGCCCTCCTGTTGATCCGGTTGTCCCTGATTTCAGGAGTGAGTTTTCGGGTACGCGGAAATGCGTCGGGGGTTCCGAGGGAGGAAGAACTAGAGAGTTGAACTGGAATCCAACTAGAGTTAACAAATCAATATTCAAACTGGATAGCTCGACCTAATGTGCGAGCTTATATACTAAGTACAAATGTTTCTACTATAATCTAGCATAGTCTTGAATAGCGGGATTGGTAAGAAGATTACTAAGTAGTTACTAATAAGTCGGGCATCGCGCGGTGTCTCCGAGGTCTGGAATATTCTACACCTTTCTTTATCCTGGTTTCTGAGTCATTCTTGTACTGCCATTGAATACCACTTTTGGAGTGATCATGTGAGTACCACTTCGGGTATCCGTCGGTAAAACCGTCGGGTTTTGCGTAGCCGGCGGAACGGTGCATGACAGTATTTCCCCCTTAGTGCCGAGCCTTCGAGGCACGTGATAGTTCATCTTCCGAAATTAGTAATATCCGATCTTCAACCACAACCACCACATCCACCACCCAAACGAAATGCCCGCAACCAACAACGCCGGTGCCTCCTCGTCGAAGGGAACTGCCGCCGACATCGAGGCGGAACTCGCTGCCATGGAGGCGGAGGAGGTGGCCGAGGCCAAGAGGAAGCAGGAGCGGGAGGGGAAGAAGAAGAAGCTGGCCGAGCTCGCGGAGGCCAAAAAAGCAGAGGAAGCGGCAGCAGCAGCGGCGGCGGAAGCGCGGAAAGCCGCAAAAAGCGCGAAGAAGGCTGCTAAGCGACGGGCAGAGGCGGATGAGGAGGGAGTCGAGGCACCTGCCTCAAAAAAGAAGAAGGTGGCCTCTGCGCCGGAGGAGGCCGACGGGGAT
The DNA here is from genome assembly GCA_964034925.1 of Tricholoma hemisulphureum. Classification (NCBI taxonomy): domain Eukaryota; kingdom Fungi; phylum Basidiomycota; class Agaricomycetes; order Agaricales; family Tricholomataceae; genus Tricholoma; species Tricholoma hemisulphureum. The sequence continues at coordinate 1,030,540 of OZ035935.1, read as the reverse complement.
GACGAGCTGGCACGGGTGGCGTGCAGAAAGTGCGTAGCCACTTCGTTCTTGATTCTTTTTTCTTGATAATTTTCTAGATGCAATCTTCAAAAGGTCGACTGCGTGCGATCGGCGGGTGCGCGGGGCAGGACCTGCAAGGTCTGCCTCAAGGCCAAGCAGAAATGCGAGGCTCTCTGGAACGAGGGCGCGGCGGGTCCGAGCGGGGTTTCCGCTCTGGGTGAGGCGGGGATGAGACTGTTTGAGAGGCTAGTGGTAGGGGTGGAAAGGATGGGGTCGGAGCTGGAGAAGATAAACGAGAAGTTGGATGGGATCACGGAGGTGATGCGGCACGGCGCGGTGGACGAAGCGTACGAGCTCCAGGACGTGGGGCTCGACGACAAGTGGTACGACGAGTGGGGGGACGAGGAGGAGATGGCGGAGGAACTCCGAGGAATGGAGGAAGAAAACCGGGAGTTCCGGGAGTTCCTGCGGCAGCGGGAGAAGGAGCACGAGGAGGATGACGAGGATGTAGAGGTGGAGGTAGCGGATGCGGAGTAGGTAGCGGGAATGCGCGGGAATACCGTACGAAAGTGCGGAAAAATTGCTAGTGAACAAAATGTAAATAAAATAGAATCTTTTGTAATTGTCTTGAAATCTTTAAAATTGGAAACTAAAACGAGATAGAAGGAAAAATCAAAGCGGTAATGGTCCGGGTTTGCGTGGGTAACGCGCGTGAAAGTCCGAAACTAGTTCTTGAGCATGATCGAGTTCTGTAGCTGGTAACCAAGAGTTTTCTTCGTCGGTACCTTCATACCCTGTCCATCGGACATAGTATAAAAGTTTGCATTTCCTTCGATTATCAATCTTGGAGTCTAAGATCTCGGCGATCTCATACTCGAGTTCATCGTCAATTTCAATGGGCGGAGGTGCGGGTTGTACCCGATTTGGAATTTGGTTCGGGGTTTCCGATTCCAATTGAGAAACATGGAAGACTGGGTGGATAGCGCGCAAATGCTCGGGTAACCGAAGGGTAAACGAATGTGTACCAGGTCGAGCAATGATTTCGAAAGGACCGAGGTATTCTTCAGAGAGTTTCTTGGAGGGTCTAGTAGTGCGAATGTGTTCTGCACTAACAAAGACTTTTTGTCCGATACGGAAGTCCGGAGCGGGTTGCCGTCGGCGATCCGCGGGACCTTGATATCTTTTCTGTGCGGCGGACATTTGCGTACGGAGCTCTGCATGAAGTTCGTCTAGGTCCACAACAAATTCACGAGCGCGCTGAGAAGCGAGTTCGCGTTCAGGGTGGACGGTAATATTCGGGTGGTAGCCTTTATTGGCATAGAATGGAGAAACACCGGTGGTAGCACTTGGTGCATTGTTGTAAGCGAACTCCGCTAGAGGTAAGAGTTCGGACCAGTTATCCTGCTGGTAATTGCAGAATATTCTGAGGTACTGTTCCAGGGTTTGATTCAGGCGTTCTGTTTGTCCGTCTCCTTCTGGGTGATAGCCTGAGGTGAAATGGATTTTCATGTCTAAGGCTTGTCCTAGCGAGCGGAAGAACGCGGAAACAAACTCGGAACCGCGATCGCACGTAACATGCGACGGAACTCCGTGCTTCGAGAAGACGTGGATAATAAACAATTTAGCAAGCTGTGGGGCGGTGATTTCGTCCACAGTGGGAATGAAGATTCCTTGCTTTGAAAGTCGATCCACTACAACGAGGATGGAAGTGTAGCCAGATGATGTGGGTAAATGCTCGATAAAATCCATGGATACGGAATTCCACGGCTTTTCCGGAACCGGAAGTTGCTTCAGAAGTCCGTAGGGTTTATGTCGAGGAGCTTTAGAGCGTTTGCAAGTTGTACAAGAATTGCAGAAATGCTGTACAAAGGTTCTGAGGTTTGGCCACACATAATCTCGTCGTACAAGCTGGAGTGTCTTGTTTTGTCCGAGGTGTCCTGACAGGATGTGATCATGTTTGTACTGTAGGATCTTGAGTCGGAGGTCATTAGCATCTGGGACATAGATGCGGTTGTTGCGGTGTAGTAGACCACTATCATCAATGGTCCACTTGGGGTCGGATGTGCGCGGGAGTTGCGCGGAAGTTACGGGGTCTAGGGAGTAAGAATCTCGGATGGTTTTATGGAGTTGGTCAATGTCCATAATAACGGCTGTTCTAAGGACTGGAGAGGCGAAGTAAGTGGCCCGTAATGAGGAAACAAGTTGCTCTTCAGTGAATATAGGGCGCAAATTGCTCGGATTTGCCGTGGCGAAGTCGCTATTTCCCCCTTTGCGGTAGACGTCCCATCGTCTAGTTAAAGCATCAGGTTTGGCCCCTAGTTTACCAGGACGAAAACGGATAACCATATTGAACTGTGAAAGGTACTCAGACCATCGGGCTTGGCGTCGGGTCAGCAGCTTGGTGGTGGCGAAGTATTCCAGGTTTTTGTGATCGGTAACCACATCAACGGGAATTGCGCTGCCTTCCAAATATTGGCGCCAGTGCTTGAATGCCTCAAAGATGGCAAGTAATTCTTTGTCATGAGTGTCGTAGTTCAATTCGGCGGGATTGAAAGAGCGGGAGTGGAATGCAATAGGGTGAATTTCTCCATCAGTAGTGTGGATTGAAAGAATAGCGGCAAGCGCATAATCCGAGGCGTCGGTTTCAACCATCATCTGAGAGTCAGGTACCCAATGAGTGAGTACGGGGGCGTGGGTGAATTCTTCCTTCAAACGGTTGAAGGCCGTTCGACAGGTGTCGTTAAAATTCCAAGGCGCATGTTTGCGGGTTAAGCGGGTAAGGGGTACGGTGATTTCGGAATATCCGTGAATAAAGCGGCGGTAAAAGTTGCAAAAACCGAGGAAGGATTGAACATCCTTCACTTTGCGGGGTTCGGGCCAATCCATAATAGACTGGACCTTATCCTGGGCCATATGCAAACCGTCGGGTGAAAGGATAAATCCGAGGTATTCAACGGTATCTCGGTGGAATTCACATTTTGATGCTCCGGCAAAAAGGCCGTTTGCGCGCAATCTCCGAAGTACTTCTTTAACATGTTTCTTGTGTTGTGACATGTCTTCAGAGTAAATCAGGATGTCGTCAAGGTAAATGATGACGCAAACGTCCAGGAGATCATGGAAAATGTCGTTCATGAAACGTTGAAACGTTGCGGGTGCATTTGTGAGGCCGAATGGTACTACTAACCACTCGAACGAACCATAACGGGTGCGGAAGGTGGTTTTCCACTCTTCTCCGTCGGCAACGCGCACCAAGTGATAAGCATGACGTAGATCAATCTTGGTGTACACGCGGGCTTTTCCCGGGGTGTCTATAAGATCAGAAAGCAAAGGTAGCGGATACCTATCTTTCTTGGAAATCCGATTGAGGCCGCGGTAATCGACGCAAAGCCGTAATTCTCCGCTCTTCTTTTTAACGAAGAGGATCGGTGCTCCGTGAGGGGATTTTGAAGGCCGGATGAATCCGTTGTTTAGGTGTTCATCAATAAATGTGCGAAGTGCCTCCAATTCAGTAGGGGATAGTGAATACATGCGTCCAGGAGGAGGTGATGCGCCTTCTTCTAGCTCGATCTTTAGGTCGTAAGATCGGTGGGGAGGAAGGGTATCAGCCTTCTTCTTGCTGAAGACGTCAGCAAACTCGTGGTAGTCTTCCGGGATTTTAGAAAGATCTACTGCGGGCGGACTATCGGAATGCGCGGCATTTCCGGATAAGGAGTCCTTAGTGAGGGATAGCTGGAAAACTAAGGATCCGGGTAACCGAGCAGCACGTAGGTAATTTGGAGCATTGATCAGAGAAATGTGTGTTGGAGATGTAGGAATGGGAGGGTTCGGATTTAACGCGGGTTTCCGGTCAGAGGGGTTCGGAATGGGTTCAGATGGATCAGGCAGCGGGGCTGCTTCTCCGGGAGACGTCAGAGGAGCTGGACCTCTATATTCAGCAGAACGGAACGCGATATGGCCTGTAGACCAGTCAACCAACGGGTTGTATTGTCTAAACCAATTAAAACCTAGAACTGCTGAACAGGAAGAGTCGAGCGATGTTACATAAAACTTGAGGACTAGTGTGACACCAGTCGGGAAAAGTATCGGAAGTTCCGCTGCTTGGGTAATAATGGAATTACAAGTTCCATCAAACAAGCGGAGTCCGACGGGTGGAACCGCGAAGGTAGGGATGCTATGGTTGTTCACAAACGTAGTGTCCATGAAACAATGAGAAGAACCGGAATCGAGGAGAGTACGGACGGATGCGGAAAATGAGGGGATTGTCAGGTTGACGTAAAGGGATTCAGCTTTTGAAAGAGCGGACGCGTTGAGTCGTACAAATTTTGCTACACGGTCAAGGTCAACGCAACCCTCAGCCCGAATAGCTTGATCCAGAGGGTTGCTGATTATTTTTTTGAGTCCGCGGAGTCCGTCTTGGACTCGCTGGACGTAACCGTAGCAGCGCGGGCTTTAGCCGCTTTGGACTTCGGACAGTCCTGAGCTACATGACCCTTTTCTCCACAGTAGAGGCAAAGGCCTTCCTTCATTCTGCGTTCTCGTTCTTCCGTAGTGAGCTTTCCATTTTTGCTCACTTTGGTAGTATCTTTAGACTTCTCCTTTGAAGTCTTCGGATTTGGTTTACTACTCGAGGATTCGGAAGTCGTCGGGTTTCCCGAACGGGACGAGCTATTGTTTCCCGTTTTGGAGTTGTTCAGGTTGTTGGACGATTTGTTGTCTTTTTTGGAGGAAGCCTTATTTTCGTGATTGGCTTCTTCCTTCATCATCCAATAAATTTCATCGGCATCTTGCGCCTTAAGGCGCAGAGCACTAAGTGTAGTGGGTTTCCCACCACGAAGAACTTCAGTGCGTAAACGCAGCGGAAGTCCGCGGAAGTAGCGCGCGGCGAGCGCAGATTCATTCCAATCGAGTTTTGAGGCGAGTTTCCAGAACTCAACATTATACTTGAGGATATGGGATCCTTCCTTCATTGATAAATCTGTAAGCGCTTTTTCGGCATCACCGACGGGATCGTGAGGGCCGAAGTTGGCTTCTAGTTCATTGATGAATTCCGTGAAGTCCCACATCCAGTGAGCACTGTTTGTCGGGTCCATGAGACCAGGTTCAAACCAATTGATTGCTGCTCCCTTGAGGTAAGAGAGGATGAATAAAATCTTCTTTTCATCCGAAGAGAAGACATGGGGACGGTCTCGGAAATGCAAATTGCAGGAGACAAGAAAGTCTCGCAATTTCCGCGGATCAGAACCGTCAAAAGTGTCGGGTTCCCGAACTTTGACCTTTTCGGGTCTTGGGGCGGGATTGGGTTGGCGGAGTGTACGGATGCCTGCGGCAAGATCGGACATGACTTGGAGGAACCTATCATTCTCGTTTTGAGGTTCGTCATTGTCTGATTCATGGTCGCTGGGGTCGTCAGGTGGATCACCGTCGTCACCATCATCATTGTTGTTTGGTTCGGGCGGGTTTTCCGTGGGTTCTTGTGGGTCGTCGACATATTCTAATGGCGTGGGGGTACGATTGTCATTGTTGTCAGAATCTCTGGCAGGGGTTTGACGCGGCTTTGCCGCAATGTGCGTGCTAATAGATTCTGCACCAGAACCTATAGGACGGAATGCGGAAATAACTCGTGCGGAAGTACCGAACGTAGTACTGCTGCGTCGTGTTTGGTTTAATCGGGAACGTTGCTGGGAGGTTAATCCAGCACGTTGAGAGTTTCGGGTGGTTCGGGGTTGGCTAGTCGTTTGAGTAACCATGTTTGAATAATAATTTTCGGATCAATGGAGTGTGAGTTTGAATATACTGTTAAGGTCGTGCAAAGTGGGGGCGGGCAGAATCGGAAAACGCGCGGTAATTCCGAAGGGGAACAAACGGGACTTGGCTTCAACTTGTAAGAAGTTGCGCCCTCCTGTTGATCCGGTTGTCCCTGATTTCAGGAGTGAGTTTTCGGGTACGCGGAAATGCGTCGGGGGTTCCGAGGGAGGAAGAACTAGAGAGTTGAACTGGAATCCAACTAGAGTTAACAAATCAATATTCAAACTGGATAGCTCGACCTAATGTGCGAGCTTATATACTAAGTACAAATGTTTCTACTATAATCTAGCATAGTCTTGAATAGCGGGATTGGTAAGAAGATTACTAAGTAGTTACTAATAAGTCGGGCATCGCGCGGTGTCTCCGAGGTCTGGAATATTCTACACCTTTCTTTATCCTGGTTTCTGAGTCATTCTTGTACTGCCATTGAATACCACTTTTGGAGTGATCATGTGAGTACCACTTCGGGTATCCGTCGGTAAAACCGTCGGGTTTTGCGTAGCCGGCGGAACGGTGCATGACACCCCCACCTAGTCCGTGCGGACTCCCAGCTGTCCACGCGGACTCCTAGCTGTCCGCGCGGATTCCTAGTAAAGTCTGAGTAGTCCGCACGGACAGCTCGGACATCACGCGGACTGAAGAATTGGGCCGAGTCCTAGCATCTTGGAACTGTAAGAAGTCCTAATAATGTCCGAGTTGTCCTAGCTGGTCCGAGTAATGTCCGAGTAAATAAAGACTTAGTGAATTTTTTTGTGAGAGTAAGATCAAAATATTAGTGTACCTGGCAGGGTTTGAACCCAAGGCACTTTGATCAAGATTACACAAACTGGGCACAATTAACTACTGTGCCAAATGGGCACATAATTGATATTATTACCACTATTTATTACCTATTACAAATACATGCTAGCAATTAAAAAAAGTTACCATTGCTCACATCGAGCAACGGCACTCAAAAAAACACCAAGGCTGCCCCCCATTCAGGGAGGCAGCAAATACTACATAATAAAAACCCGCCGTCTCACTGGGAGAGTGAGATGGTGGGGTGCGAGGTAGTGATGTGACAGCACCCGAGCCACCCTGCGAGCAAGTGCTCGCAGCAATGGGGGGCGGGTGCTGGTGTCCATCCTCCCGGGGTTGTATGCACTCGCCAACCACCCTACAAGCAGCTGCTCGTAGGCGTGGTGGGGTGTCATTCGGCGGGGCTGTCTCCCTCCTCTCCTCCTTCCCCCGCACTGGCGAAATCCACCACGCACCCTATGAGCAGGCGCTTGTAGGCGTGGTGGCGGGCACCATCCTGGGGTGCCACACCCCCCACATAGCACTCATGCCACCCCACGAGCAATGGCTTGTGGTAGTGGTTGGGGGTGCTGGAGTGGGTGGGTGGCTGCGGGCCCTTCTGTCATCTCTGGAGCTCCACCCATGCTCCACCTCACGAGCAGTGGCTTGTGAGGCTGGGCCGGGTGGGCCAGGTGGTGCTAGTTGCATCTGCCGCTCGTCTGGGTGGGCTGGTCGTAGGGTTACCCATCACGCCTGTCGTTGTCTGGCGTCCCACCTTGTTGCCTGGCCCTCTCTGGCACCCCCCGCCACTGCTCCCCCCTGCTCCACCCCATGAGGAGTAGCTTGTGAAGCTGGGTTGGGGGGTGTTGGCCATGTCCGGGTTGTTGCCTCGCATCCCTGGGGCTCCAGGGGCGTCTTATTGGCCCCGGGGGGTGTCCTGTCACGTCCTGTGGGCACCAGTCGCGTCCCTTGCCTCCAGGTCACGTCCTCTTGGCTCTGGGCACGTCCCACCCTCCTGACGGGGCCCCGGTCATACAGGCATCCCCCCCCCCTTGCCTGGCGCTCCTCCGTCGTCGGGAGCACTGTTGCATGGCGTCCCCTCATTGCATTTGCTGGCAGCCAGTAGGCATCAATAGCCGCACCCATGATTCACCCCACAAGCAGTTGCTCGTAGGCATGGAGGTGGGTGCTGTGTCAGTCATCGCCATGATGGCTGGCATTCTGCCTGTACGGAGGGGTGTGGGGGGTCAGTGGTGACGTGGCAGGTTTAACTGCATCAGGGTGCATACCTAGCGGGTGCCCCGCTTCACGGGCCTCCCGGCACCTCCCTGGGGCCGTCCTATCCCCCTTTGGGCCCCTCACATCCCACCTGAGTGGGGAGGAGGGCCGGCACATAGTTGGCGGGCCATCGTTGCATATACAGTAGAAGGACTGAGAAAAAAAGGTTTTTTAGCTGAATAAAAAATCATTAGAACAAATAAAAGACTTACTATGGGGGCCTCAGGCCCCCGTAATGGTGGAGTGGGGTGGAGGGAGGGAGCAGGGAGCAGGGGGGAGCAGGGGCAGCCATCGTTGGCAAGCACTGAAAGAAAATAATAATTAGCTGAAAAAAAATGATTAGAGAGGAAAAAAACTCAATATCAGGGCCACAGGCCCCCATATTGATGAAGTGAAGGAGGCAGGAGGGAGGGGGGAGGAGGGGGAGGAAAGGGGAGGCGGCGTCGTGAGTAGTGGTGGTGAGGAGTAAGTGAGCTGGCAGTCACAGGGTGACACATAGTGACATGGTGATGATGGCGCCCAGTAAATGGGCATATGTTGCCCAGGCTCATACAGCCTGGTAGCACAGTTGTTATATTACTTACCTGTCACACTCACGTGGCCACAAGGTCCTGGGTTTGAATCCTTCCATTACATTACCTTTTAAATAGTGACTTGCTAGGACAGTCCATGCGGAATCCATGCTAGGAATGTCTAGTCCAAGTTAGTCTGCATGGACAAAACTTGGACATCACTTGGACTCAGAATGGAAATTTGGCATTATTTTCTGCCAAAAAAAATCCTAGTGAAGTCTGAGCAGATAGCTAGGACTCCGCACGGACAGCTAGGATTCCGCACGGAGTCTGCGTGGATTAGGTGGGGGAGTGTAAAGAGCTCCAATCAGGGAGAATATCCTCAATCTGTCTGAAACCACCATCAGATACTGCGCTGAGCAGTTCAATAGCATAGAGCAGATAATGAGGCAAACAAGTGACATTTTCCTGGATGACATCTGGTTTTTGAGTGAGTAGCACCTGAGAACTAGGAGACTCATCATCAGAACAGTCTGTTAGAATAGGTAATCTAGTTAGCATCAGACTCAACCAATGGCCAGTACAGTCAGTCCCCATTTCATTGTTTAGTGTATAGTATTGCATGATCAGTGCTGGAGCACATGATGTCAATGACATTATGCACTCCACAGTCCATGACATCAGTATTTTATACTTAGCATGACTTTATGTATATTATAAGTAGATGTAACTGGAGACTACATCTCCAGTTGCAAAGACTCTTATATACTGGTTAACACCCTCATACCTCATAAGCTCTGTTGGCTGTCTTTACTGACACCCTGTATCCTTCAACACAGTCAGATCCACCAGTGTTGGACTTGCTTGAGGAAGCATCTGAGGGACATGGCACAGCCATTCGAGCTCTTGAGACTTTTTCAATTGGTTCCAGTGCTTCTGTGGGAGTTGCATATGTTTTCAGAATGTTGCATGCAAGTGTTAAAACTTTGTCAGCCATTGGATTTGTTGGAATATGGCATACAGGCAAGCCAAGGAAGTAACCATGACTAGGACATATTCCCCAATATGCTAAGTCATTAACACATGTTTAACAGGAGTTAACACATGTAAGGACTATTAGGGGGATGTATAGTTAACACATGCTGCACAGTGAAATACATATTGCATGTCTATGATAGGCTATCCAAGACAGAGCCTTGAATAGAGTGTCTAGGACTCATCCTGCAGGAAGTCTCAGACTTGCCGATCCATGGTGTCACAGGAGGTACTATGGCACTATTGTTATAGGGGAAATGACATAGTTACTCCAAGAATAACTGATACAGGGATCTATGAGAGAATACCTTCTTAATTGTGCTGGTAATGCGCATCTTCTTCTCATGCCTTCCCAGGCTGGTGGCGGATCTTATTTCCTACATAGATGATGGCACCCTCATCACACAGTCCAAACGTGTAGAAGATAACCTGCCCAAACTGATGGAGGCCTACAATGAGGTCTTCCATTTATTCACAGCCCTGGGCCTGGTGCTAGAACATGCCAAGTCTAAGGTCTTTCACTTCTCCAGAGCACAGGTGGCAGCAAACCTGCCCATTGACCTTGGTGTGGCCCCATTCACTGGGGCTACCCCCCTGTGGCCCAAGCCCATCTGGTGCTATCTGGGCTGCTTCTTTGACCAGAAGCTCTCATTAAAGAAGCATGTATAGTTCTACACTACCAAGGCATTCACCATGGTGAGTGTTGGGAATGGAGTGGTGAACAGTGACAGGAAGAGTTAAGGACAAGGTTAGAAGATGAAGTTAATCTCAAAGGCTAGTGAGTGAGGGAGTCTGCCACAGGGAGGAATGTTATTATCATCTCCTACAAGATGTGCAATATTTATACTACACAGTTGAGACCATCTCCTTTATGTGTGCCCGCACCTCACGTGCAAGAAGCATTAGCAGGGCCTGTGTTAGATCACAGACCTTGTTGAATTCCTCAAGGTGAACCCATGTGTGTTCGCCTTTCCTGCGCCCCCCCCCCCCCAAGGGGTGGGACCTGGGATGAGGGACACATGCAGGGCATATGACCCCCATCTGGTGGCCTAGTGTACTGATGGCTCACCAAATGCATGCTCCCTCTCAAGCCTGTGTCATCGCTTGTTGGTAACACCAAACCTCGTGTTCACTGCTGGCAAGGTTGGGGGGCCACTGCAAGGTGGTACTGTCTCACACATGAGGCGGCTAAGTGGGGAGGGGCTGTACTTGGGCAACTGAGGGGCCTCAGACCCCACTGGGTCACTTGACTGGTGGGTTGGTCGACCTGTGGGAAGACTTGTAATCCTCATTCCTGGCTGCTGTGCTGGTGGGTGCACTTGACTAATAGGGGCTGGGAGGGGGCTAGTGGGGTAGGGGTGGGGGTGGGTTAGTACATGCCATTGGGAGTGCCAGCAGGCTGGTTCAGGGAGGTGCCTGAGCGCCCTCAGCCTGTAGTCTGGCCTTGCCAGTTGCCCTGATGGGTGGTAGGCAGGCCTTTGTGCACCTCTGTGCATTATCAGGGCTGTATATTCCCCTCCAACTTACACTGCATATCCGTTATCTCATGTAGTAGATAGCTGTAGACTGCATCCATGCACCACATTAAATATTGTTGAAGAAAAAAAAAAAAATACCTCCTTAATATATTATAGGAGTATATTACACTGTACCTCCTAACAGTGTTGTACAATATTCCACACTTTGGAGGAGATGAATAGACATTCCCTGCCTGTTCCACATACTCACTACTTTGTCTGAGTGATCCCCCACTTGCTCTCAAAGATCTAATCCCAATAGGATTAGATTTTGCAAATTCATCCAGGGAAGAGCAGACACAGACATCATGCCAAGCATTGAGTATCAAGCCCTTGAGGATTTGAGTGAGTGCTACCAGTAGAGTATGAAAGTCCAGTCAGCACTAAGTTGAACTTTTCTCCAAGACTGTGAACAGGTGTGTCAAACTTCCATCCTGAGTAATAGCACCTCTGTGAACATGTAGTGCCCATATCAAATTCATCATCAAATGGAATACACCAAAACCGAGTTAAAAGATTTTGTGATGGGTCCAGGATGTGAGATCTTGATATCATAAGGCTTTCTCACCCTGTATCTGAGCATTTGTAAGCTTATTGCTGATTGCAGGTATTGCATATTTATTGAGCTCATTGATTGAATGTTTCAGTTGCACCAGATATGTGTCATCGTGCACAAGAAGGTTACCCATGATTGATGCTTCCTCAATTGTTGATGCTCTGAGAGGATAGAATTGGGTTTTGTAGCCAACTGGCAGCTGATGCTGTGCAATATTTTGAAACTCTCTCTGATTTCAGTAGTCTGTGAACCCATCAATATTTTTGAAAAGGATGGATCTTTGAGATGTTGACAGTAGTTTGCACCAGATATGACTCCATGGCCTTGTCAGAGGCCTGAAGATCAGACATGTGGAGGGGAGAGGAATTCAACAAGTTCTTCATCATCAGCACAATCTCCACATCTTCTTCTGTGGCATCAACCAGTTCAGTAGATTACTGAAAAGCTACCAGAGAGTACTTTGTTCATTCCAACAGGCATCTGCTCTGCATAAATCACACTGCTGAGACTTGACATTATCATATTCAATGGCATGTAGCTGTATAGCAATCCATCAGGCATCCTCAATTGAGTGGTCAGCAAGTGCCTTGAGGATATCATTGATGGTCCTGTATATGACACTGATAAACAAGCATGGTTGAGGGCATTGATCAATTGGCAGGATGCCCCAGATGACCACACCATCAGACCAACACCAATCTGGACCTTGCACAAGTTGAAAGATAGTAAATAATGCACTTGAGTGCCGATGACATTTTGTCTCTGGCAAATTCATATCAGTCAAATACATGAGTGGTATCACTGAGTATTGGGATAGCAATCCTATGCCTATATCCAAGACAGTAATAATATTAATATTAATTACTGAGACTTTAACATACTGTAGTATATATACTGCATGTAATTGTGTACATGAGACAATCACTCCTTGACATCTGAGACACCCAGAGGATCACCTCCCTTCATCCTAAGGTCTCCTCTAAGCTTCTTGCAACACTCTCCTAACACTGAGTCCTGACCACATGTTGATCATATGATTTGTCCACTGACTTGGTGGTTTCTCTTGTCTCTGTTGTAGCAACAAGGATTCTTGACCATATGGGTGTAATCTCCAAGGCAATTAGGTCCATGGAAGCATTGATATTCTATTTTGATATGAAGTCTGGTGTTACTTCCTTCAAGGACATCCTGAGACAAGGCTTAGCAGAGTCCATTTTGGAATGAACAACCTTGTAGATGAGATTGACAGCATGAGGATACATTCAGTCTTTTATAGTACATAATCCGTTCGGATGACTCCAGATCTGATCTCAGAGCTCACAAAGCTTTTGAGCATTCCATTCAGCATAGAAAGTAGCCTGAAAGTATGCGAACTCTGAGTGTGATGGGTCTAGAATAAGGATTATGAATTCTACCGGTGTGATTTTTGCATTCCTGAGAGTTTTGAGTACATCTTGCACAATCTTGGCTTTCTTTTGTGGTCATTTCTGGGTGGGCAGAATTTGATTGAGCAACTGCTTTGCTGGCACTAAATGGTTGATGTCAAGATCTTGTAGCAGCGAGGGGAGAGATGAAGAAGCAGATAAATCAAATTCATGGTTCAGTTCAAATTGGGCCAATGGAGTCAAAGGAGGAGTATGTACAAAGGTATCACCCTATGCTTGCATGAGATGTAACAATCCTAGTGCACCTTCAAGAGGGTGGGGATAAAGTGACTTTGCAGGAGGGGGCATCAGTAATTCACATGAGAGGTCAATGGGAGGGGAAGGAAATCTGCTTGTTGTTTTGAATAAGCACCACATAATGGTCATTGATTGCTAGGCACTCATAGTTGTGGACTTATGGGTGTCATCAATAGTCCACCACCATCACTGTAGGTCAATCCTAGTGCTTTTCCATGCTGTTCCAATGCAGGGCACCTGTTGAGAACATTTGATGGTATGGTGGGCACAAGCTATATGGTGCAGGATATTGCTGATTAGAGTTCAGGAGGCTTGGGGTGGATATAGAAGCAGAGAATTGTGGCATCCTGTTGTTCCATGGCTGTTCTACCTGATTAGCTCTGCCTCTGGGCTTATGAGGGACACCAAAGTTCAGGTTAGGATGATTGGGATTGGGCAGTGAGAGATCACTATGTCCTTGCTGTGTGTGATTTCAAGAGGCTCCTGCAGCTGAAAGAATCCTTTGCAGTTTTGTTGAGAACTATCTGGCATCCTGTAGCTAGAGGCAAGGATGTATTGGTGATGATTGATGGACATGATAGGATGTGAGGGCTGTGTTTCCCAAAAGAGATATATACTGAAAAAGGAAGATAGGATCAATTGGACTGGGTTCCCATGTTCCAATTGCAGATGAAGCATTTGCATGGGGATTTAAACTCAGATGCACCAGTCCCTATACATTGATGCTTGCTTATGTACCACTGTGCACCTGGCAGGGTGGGATTTTCATCCATTTAAATCTGGAAATCCAAGTTTCCTACCATAAATGGCTGAATTGATGCTGGATGGATTTGGAAGGATTTTTCATCCCATATATTTTCAACCATCTGAGGGATGGAATTCAGTCATGTTATTTTACAAAGTATACATAAACTAACAGGATGAAATTTCATCTCCCAAAGGAATGAAATGCAGGGGATTTTTTTCATCTAAGACCAAGTAATGGATTTAATACAAAAGACAGCATGGGATAGTTTTTATCTCAGACTATGGTATGGGTTTCATGCAAAAGACAGATTGTTTTTGTACAGTGATTTTCCGACATCCAGTGGATGAATAAAGGTTCAACATTCCACTCACGACGCAGTATGTACCTGTACTAGTGATTTAATCAGTCGATAATTGCCCACTTGATAAAGGTTCAACATTCCACAACTCACGACGCAGTATGTACCTGTACTAGTGATTTAATCAGTCGATAATTGCCCACTTGCCACAGTCTGTAATGTGCCCAACTACACATTTTACTTGATTGAGGTCCACTAATGCCATGGGCCCCAAGTCTTTGTAATAGTTGATCCTGCAGTGAGCTGTGGATGGCTCAGAAACTTTGACCTGCCTGGTCTCTGCATCCTTGGTGAGCAAATTTGTCAACAGCAAGTTGGTACTGGAGTACCAGTAAGTTAGCAGGCATGAAAAGGCCTAGCGGAGGGCCTACCCGGACAAAGGACATATCTCAGCTGTCAGATCTAAGGGGAATAAGTTCACGGGCATACATGGTGTCACCACCCTCCAGTTGGCATGCTTGGCCATAGTGGGCAAATCGAGTATTCTTCAGTATAAGCTTCTGGATGATTGATGCAGACTTTGCAATCCTCGCCATTTACTAGTAGGTAATCATGATTAAGGCACCGGGATATCAGAAAACACAAAAAACATACCTGACTGATGCATGATGACATGCGGTATGTGGTATGTGGAGAACCAGTAGGTGAGCAGTGGGGACGCCCAGGCCCAAGGTACCAGACAATCAGATCCAAGCTCAATTAGTGGAACAAAGATATCCTGAAGGATATTGTCCTTAGCCCTTGGAAAGGGTTACAGGTCAAGCAGTGGGAGATCGGTGGTACACTCGAGGCCCAGACAAGGAAACCACACAGAAAATGTTACACTGACACCAAGTCAGATGTAGGGGTGGCAGACACCAAGTCCACCAAAAGAGAGAGAGAGACCAGAAGAAGAGAGTGGCGGGAGTAGAGGGCTTGAGGGATAGAGTCAGCAAGGTCAAACAAAAGAGTGGTAGAGGAAGGGAGAACAAGACAGGTGCAGATAGACACAAGTCTGTCAACAAAGAATGGTAAGAGAATGTGATTGTTTATTTGTTTGTTGCTCTCAAACAACTGTACAGTTGAAGTCACGACAGCACGTGCATGTTGACTTACAACTAAATGTCAAACGCACCAAACTTACACACAGCGCTCACCACTACCTCTGGACATTGAACCGCCACCACCAACCACAACACTCGGATTCTTCTTGCAGGACTTGGTGTTCAATGGTTTCCTGTCTGACTTGGTGTCAGATGTCCTTCCTGTGCCTTGTCAGATCCTCCTCAGTTGGCCCGACCTGTAATCCCTGTTCCAGGGTTAAGGACAATACTCTTGCTATTGCAGAGTATCTTCATTCCACTAACTGGGTCCAACCTGATGGAGAGCTCTATGAGTTCATATGCATATGGATTCTGTGGCTTTGACATCGACATTACAACCTTCCTACAAGCTCTCTTGTCCAGATCCACAGAATACTCTTTGTTGCTTATTCTGTCCACCATCCTCTCTCTCTCTCCTCCTTATGCCCTCGCTCTTTGCCCCGTTCTCTCGCCAGTTGACAATTGACATTGAAGACGGGTTTCAAGAGGTAGCTGCCCTCAATGTGGAGCTTGATGGCAATACGATGCTAAAGCCGAGAATATATGTTACCAATGGCAGAGCAAGTAAGTATCCCCACATACCTTTCCTTCTGATAGATGCACAATATTGACCATCTCCTCTTTGTTATCATCAGGGACTGGGCTGGCTTGTACACTGCAGTTGATGTATTCATGCTCATCTGTGGGAAATATGTTGAGTTTATTGTTACCTGCTGCCAAAGTAGCGCTCACCTGTTTCCTCTGCTACACTGACACCATATGTTGGGACGTCAAGATACTGATCCCTCTCATACAACCCAAGTTGATTCTCTATCACCAAATTGTTCTCAGATGATTCCACCACGACCACATGTGCCAGTATGGGTGACTCGGGTTCCGTTATACTGTCCAGTGTGTTGCATTGGCGTGGTGCATTCATCCTTGTTTATCTTTCTTGTTCTTACAGTGTGATTCCATAGGCTCGAGAACATCATGACTATTTCAAGCGATACACTCATGGATGGGCCATCAAAGAATTTATCAAGAGCAGCCTGAAGAACAAGCACACCTATGCTCGTAAACATGGATATTTGCAAGTCACTAAGGACATGGATCAGGCCAGGAGCAATGACAAGGAGGACAAAGATGAGGACAAAGAAGGCAATGGGAAAGGTGATGATGGCAAGGGACATGAAGAGGATCCAGACCTGCAGAGTGGAGGTAGTTTGAATGGAGAGGTGGAATGATCTTTTACTGCTATCCATACTATGAAATCCTGCCGTCAAAGTTGTGAAATCCCCATAACATAAATCAGATGATTTTCAAGCCCAGAAGGAATGAATTCCTATTTGCGAGACAGGATACATTTCAAGCTTACAGCAGTTGAAAATCCTTCCCTCTGAAGTTGTAAATTTCAAACCTTAGATTGTTGAATTATATTCTGTCCACAATGGTTGAAACCCCACCACTAATAATATGAAAACCGAAGATTAAACCATCCCATGAAGTGGATGAAAAACTGCTATTCTTCCACCCTAAAAAAAACCCTCAGAAAGTTGATGAAATTCAACCAAGTAGAAGGTTGTAGTTTTTTGCCTTTAATAAGATGAAAACCATCCAAGAACCATCCCAAGGTATGAAATTTTGGGGTATGAAATAGGACAAAATATGACTGAATTTCATCCCATCACTCATCCCTTACAAGGAGGGAAACACTCCTCCTTTCACTCCTCTAGTGGTGGATTTTCACGTGAACTCCTGATGAAAATGACATGGGTATCAGCAGGTGAAAACTCCACCCTAAATGTATTATTTTCCACTGATTTCCATCACACAAGTGGATGACAAAACGGATGGATTTGCTCTTGTGGGGGTCCCACAGTGTACTAGGGAGTGGTTATGAGTCTACAATTGCCCATTTGACAAAAAATGGCAGCTCCCATACCATTTATTCAACCACCTGTCTTGGGGCAAATACTAACATTTCTGCCAGCTGCATACTCAATATGCTATGACATCTTCACACACTGGTACAAAGATGATGTGCCAAATGGCTGGAATTCCCTTGATGTAAGCTTATCTTTCTGATGATGCCAATAATGATATTGTTCAGTACTTTACTGTCCCCCCACAAGTTCTTCTCAGATCCGAGTGGTTCTGAGCAGAGTCCGAGCAGATCTGAACAGATTCCAAGTGGATTCTGACCAATTCTGGTTGGAACTGACTATACAGTGTTATAAATGTATTTATCACTATTTATGTCTACAACAAGAATGAAAAACACCCCCATCTCACCAATAGGCAGAGGGGGAGGGGGGGGGGTTATATATTTGTTTACTCATTTAATACAAGACTAAAAAAATAGAAACACCCCATTCAGCTCAAGGGGGGATATATTTATTACAAGTCCTCCTCCTCAGAGGAGAGGGAGACCACATAAACTACTAATTATGAATATATTAAGTCCCCCCATGCCCATGCATGAGCAAGGGGGGGGGTAGGGCAGGTTTGTTGGCAGCTTCATCTCCCTCCCAACTATTGCAGTAGCCTCTGGGTCCCAGATGACAAGCCATTGCTCACCACTGTGGGCCAGGGGCTATGATAGGATCAAGGTGGGATAGGGCACATTGTTCCCCCCCCTCTGCCTGTGTTTGTCTGGCATCCAGGTGTCTGCCCCATCACATTGCCTGCACCTGTGCTGTTGTCACCTGCACCATTCCAGTGTGCATCCCCCATTTCCCCCCTGTCACCCAGTCACATCCCCTGTGGCCCAGTCACATCCCCCATCATCCTGGCACATCCTCTGTCATCCCCCATTGTCTCCTGTCACCCAGCCACATCCCCCATTGTCCCCTGTTACCCAGTCATGTCCCCTGTTGTCTCCTGTCACCCAGTCACATCCCCCATTGTCCTGGCACATCCCCTGTTCTCCTGGCACATCCCCTGTTGTCCTGGCACATCCCCCATTGTCCTGGCATGTCCCCTGTTGTTCTGGCATGTCCTGTCCCCCTGGCCATCCAGCCACCACTCCACCTGCACCCTACCCCCACAAGCAGTGACTCATGTGGCTGGGGGTGGGTTGCATCATGGTGATGAGGGCATGGGTGTCATCTGACAGGCTGGGTGGGTGGTCATGACATGGCAATGGGTGTGGGGTCAACAATGTGGCCCCTCATGCACCACAAGCAGGGGCTCACAGAGATGCTTGGGGGGCCATTTGGGGGCCATTAGAGGAAGCTGGGGAGTGGGGGGGGACATAATTAGTGACATGTCAGCAAGGGGGGGGGGTTACCTTGTGGGTACCCTGCTCCTTTGGCCTCCCCACACTGCCCTGGGGCCATGGTGCCCCTCATTGAGCCCCCCATATCCCAGTTGAGTGGGGGGAATATCAGTGTGGGGGTGTCATTGTCTACATAGACAAAAAATTATTAAATTAGTTAAGAAACTGCGAAAAGAATTGAAAAATACAGGGACCCGATCTTGTTGCAGGGAGGAGGGGGGAAGGAGGGGGAGAGGGGAGGGATGAGGTGGCATTGGAGGTGGTGATGGGGGTGAGCTTGCAGTCACAACATGTTGTGATGCATGGTGACATGTACCAATTGGGTAGCATGTGCCACTGATAATCAAAGTTGCAGGACTTTGTGCACATGGATCCAAGCAGAATCTGGTCTGATCTGATCTGATCAGTCAGATCCAGTCAGATCCAGTCAGATAAAACCACAGCCATTTGCAGGCTGCTCCATTAAAAATGTCCAAGTGGATCTGAGCAGAATCTACCAATTCTGAGTGGTTCTGCTCAGATCTTGTGGGGCACAGTAAAGACCTCATATTGTTATTGAACATTATTGGGCTCAAGGAGTTGAGCACAAGATGAGGACAAGATTTTTAAGGTATTGAGTGAAAGTCAAAGGCAAGTGTATGAGGGAGTCTGCCACAGGGAGGAATGGTATTATCATATCCTACAAGGTGTGCAACATTTATACTACACAGTTAGGAGGTATAGTGTAATGTACTCCTATAATATATAAAGGAGGTACAGAGTCATAGACTCCAGTAATAGCTAATGTTTCATTAACTATGTCATTTCCCCTATAGATATGCTGTCATGGCTTGGAAGTCTTACACTTCCTGCAGGGTGTGTCTAATCTGTCTCTGATAGCCTATCATAGACATGCTACAGTATTAACTGTGCATTCCCTAGGGTTATGGTTAAACTGCATTAGCCCTAACCCTAGTGTGTCCTAGCTATGCCCCTGCCTTGGCTTGCCTGTATACTCTTGTATACATAATCCCAACAAACATTCTCTACAGCCAAGATTTACAGGCAGTTGAGACAGCACCTTCTTGCTGCCAGATTCACTCGCTATCAATACTCAGATTGGGTTCAACTGTTTGTCACTCCAGTCCACACTTACAACACCATAACAGGTTTGGAAAACATCTTGCTGCCAAACAAACTCAGCTCAACTGTGCAGTGACTTCACATGAACAGGTTAGATCAGCTGGCTCTTATGGATGTCACTGCAGATATAGTGCTTGGCAGAAACTTTTCAACAACACTATGAGGTCCTGTTACTGCCAACCTGGTAGTGCCTGTTGCCACTGCTATTGCCCTGCTCCCAGGGCCTATTCCTCCAGGAGCTCCATTTGCCTGACCAGTTGGCGGCTGTTCTGGTGGTGCTTCCAACCCAGCAAAGTTCTTGATGTAACAGATTTCCTTCTGCTGGGTCCATTGGGATGGCTCCAGGTGAGCTCATCATTGAGGAGATCAATGATTGATGGTGCAGGTAGCAGGCCTCACACCCTGAGAGTTCTGGTGAGCTCTCTTTTGATGGATGGGGGTGGAGGTGACCTTATGAAGTCCCAAAAGCAATACTGTCTCAAGTTGATGAAAAAGTTGTTTGTTATATGATCTCCCTCTGTGTCTGTCTCTTTCTTTATTCACTCCCATCTTGTTCTCATCATATCTCACATTATGCAGACTCTTTTCAGATTCACTTTACTTACTTGGATACCTCCCAAAATATCAATTCAAATTCCTTTCTGAGTGCCCCCTACCTAATTCCCAGGGTTGTTACTAAGCTGTTTACCATATTCTATTTGTTTTTTGTTAAGATAGAGGTAACTCATACAGTGTAGGATGGCTAAAGCTGACCCCTCTCCTGTGGGCTAATGTCTAAAAAATGCCCCATCACATGACCAAATCCCCATTTTGGGGTAAAAATAAATAAATTCTAGTTTACTAATGAGCCACTAAAAACAAACAGTCTCAACAAGCTCACAGCCAGACAGCATCTGGAAATTCTTCATTTTATTCAGGCACAGTATCCAATCCTTTTGAGCTTCTTCTTGACCCTGATGTTTAAGTGATGGCTTGTTCAAAACTGCATGGCAACTTATTCCTGACTTAGTCAATGCTTGTGAGACAAAAACCCTTTGAGATTTTTATCACAAGACATGGCACTACATGGATGCATATGAGTATGTGAAGTAGACTGTGATGCAGCCATTATTGATATTGGACATTTTCAGTGGACACGCCCAAGGTGGTCCTTGCTATGGTGCTGGCAGCAAGCAAAGGATGTCTTGTCATGTGACTACTACAGTGGCTGTCTACTAGCTGAGGTCACGTGACTACCAGGAGTGGTTGACCACTTCACCCTACTCCATCTGCCCCTTTCCTTCTTGGCGGCGTCCCCGCCGCCTGTGAACTCTATGCCCAATCCCTTCTCCTGGAACCTCTTCGTCCTCTTCATCCTCATCCTCATAGAAAAACCCCAGCTCTCCGACATCTCCTGTCCACATGTTTTCCATCTCCATCTCTTGCGTCGCTTCCTTGTTGTCGTCCTCCCCATCATGCTGTGTCCTGCTTTCCTCCAGCCGTTCCATGAAGGCTTTCTGCACCTCTGCTAGGTCGGTTCCTTCCCGCGGTGATGATACTCAGTCCGAGGAGACACCTGGAAATGACACACCAAATGTACTCCAACTAGACTAGAGGAAGGTTGCGAGGTGGCTTTGGGTTGGTGTTTGTCACAAGGTAGAAGGATTAAAGGTTGAGGGAGAATACAATAAATGAGACTAGAACTGGGGTTGCTGAGACGAGATAATACGATAGGACGAAGCTAGAATTGAGCTCTGTGCTCTAAACGATAGAGGGGAAATGATGTATTATTTTTCTTTTTCTATCTACTAGATGTCTTATATAGATATTCTAAGTGGGGCCAGGAAATTGAAGTGGGTGATGAGGACCCAAGTAAAATGAGAAGGAATCAGATGCCAATGAGAAGGGGGGGGGAGGGGTAATGGAATAAGGAGTGGGTAATGGAATAAAGAGTGGGTACTAGGTCAAGAAATCTACCTGGTGTAAGAAATCTACCTGGTGTAATAGGACTTGCCTCCTATCCAAAAATGCGTCCAGTGGCTTGTCAGACAGGTGATAGGGACTGGAGAGGATGATGATGTAATCCTGGGAACTTTGTCATGTGACCAAAATCATAGGACTGTTGATAATACCGTTCCTTGCACTAGAACCTTACACCATGATCTCTAACAACATCTCTCTTGTCCTTTTCTTCTTCATCATCCTCTTGATTATGTGCATCCTGATGGCCTACCAATGGAGACGCGCTATTGTGTGGGGACGATTCTCATCAGAGCTCAACACAGAAAATTTGCCTGTTGGAGGAGATGATCCCATTATCTTCTGTGACCCATTACGATGGAGCCTTGACTGGAGTGAGTGAGATATCTTCTTCCTTTGCCAACAATGAGTTGAACAATATCAAGTGTGACCAGAGGACAATGCGGTGGTGACCCAAGCCAGGAAAGAAGAGAGTGAGGTGGATGATGGAGTGGGCCAAGAGGTGGAGGTCGATATAACTGATGTGGGAGCTAAATATGAAGAGTTTTGAGGCTGCATAGTAGCACAAGTATTGGTAGTAATGCGTGTGAGATCCTATGATGATTGTAGAATGTGGCATGAGGAGGTGTCGTTAAAAATGTGAAAATGGGATGGTTCAGAGCTTTGGACGCTCCTGATACCTATCAGCAGTATGAACTCTCTCAGTCTTCATGCACTGAATTCCCCCTCCAGCTTCGCGCCGTCTAACGTTTCCAGTTTGTACGAGTTAACCATGCATTGAGCAATGCGTCTCGGGGAAGACCACATTGGTGTAAGTTTGCAGTCTGAGCTGATGGAGTATGCGAGGTCGCTGCGGAAGACTTGCACTAGTTGTCCCATTTGGAACGTGACTGGCCCTGCCTTTGAGTTCCAAACTCTCCTGTCAAAGGCCTCCTTTCTTCGATTAGCGTTGTGGACTGCCTCCGAGTATCTGTCGAGGCGCTGTTGGGCTACATACACCATGTGTGTGTCGATGTCGTTGGGCTGGATTGGGGACATGCTGAGGTTGAGGTGGGTCTTTGGGGTGTTGAGGACCATTCCGAGGAGGAGTTCTTTTGGCAAGAATTTGAGTGATGGTAGTATTCGGTTGTTTAGTATTCCGATAGCTTTGTTGAAATAGTCTGGCCAGTTCCTAGGGAGGTGGTGTATATCCATTTCCTGCCATCCGTCTTCGCCCAGCTCCGGTGCACACAGCCGTGCTAAGACGTAGATTAGTAGTTTGTTAGTACCCTCGACTAGTCCGTTACCCCAGGGTGAATATGCCGGAACTACGTGGGTCTTGGTGCCTGTGGACTTACAGAAGTCCGTTACTTCGTGTGCTGTGAAGTGTGTGCCCCCATCTGACATGAATGTCTCTGGGGATGTGAAGTTGTGTACGATGTCCTTCAGGGATTTGACTGTCGTCCGTCCGCTACCATGAGTCTTGAACTTGTAGCCCCAGACATGTTGCGTGCATGTGTTGAGGTACAGCCCTACCTGGTGATACCCTCCCTTGCCCTCTGGTAGTGTTAGGTAGTCGCCCACCAAGAGCTCAAAGGGATGGCGGCGTGTAATTGGGTTTAGGAGGGCGTGTAGATGTGGGCTGCCAAAGCCTTTGCAGCGTGCACACGACATGATAGCAGTGACGATGGAGCTGTCGAGTGCTGGGCTGTGGATGGTGTCCAGCAGGGCCAACTTTATGCTGTCTCGATGCCAGTGTCTCTCGTGTTCGTGTACCTGTCTGGCTAACTCAACGGCCTCTGCTTTGGTGACGCATTCCCGTCGTGGCCTGGAGCGGATCTTCGTGCCACCCCCAATAAACCATAGCTTACCCTCGTCGATCTGGTAGTTCACGGAGTTGTGCTTTGCGCGTTTCCGGTCTGACTCAAGCAACGCATTGAGGATGTGAGTGAACATCGGTTCTTCTGCAAACCGTTCTCTTAGGGCAGCGTGTTCGGGAATCGTACCCACCAGGAAAAGGTTTTGTGTTACCCCGGTGAGTAGGTCTGAGTCAGGGCTAACGTCCCACTCACTGCCATCGCTGTGCCCTTTCGGTATTCCTTCGAACTGTCTGCTGATCCCATCTGTGATGTTACTGGTTCCGGGGACGTGTCTTACGTCGACTATGTTGTGTGCGAGGATGCCGTCTTGCCAGCGTGTGTGTGTAGCGTTCAGGGTGTTGCTCAGTAGCACATCTTGGAGGGCCTGGCAGTCCGTTTCCAGCTTGACTGGGAACCCCCAGATGGTGTCTGCGAACTTGTCCAACGAGAACTTCAGCACTGCAAATTCAAGTAGGTATGGCTTATACTTCTCTTCTGATGCCAATGTGCACTTAGATGTGTACCCCAATGGGTGTATGCATGTCACCTTCCTCCCGCCAGGGAGTGTAGTCGTAACCCGTTGGGACAGGACGCCTGCCAATGCGTCCTTGGAACCGTCCATTGTGAGAATGAAGTGGGTTCCGTCAAACTGAGGGGCTTGCAGTACTGGCTCTGAGATTAGTCATTGTTTGATTTCCATGAGTGTTTTGCTGTGTTCGTCATTCCATATCTCATTAAGCTTGTAGCTTCTCATTATTTGTTGATACGTGTGCTTGCCTGTACCTTTGGGGATGTTCACCCCTGTAAGATGTCCCGTAATGGCTTCTCGAGTTTTGTGTACCCTTTGACGAGGTCGCGGAAGTACCCAGCGAGCCCTAAGAACCCTTCCAGATGAGACGCGTCCTGCGGTAGTGGCCAGTTCATGATTGCTGCGAGCTTGGTGGTGTCTGGTTTGACGCCGTCCGGTCCTACCATTGCTCCTGCAAACACGGCTTCAGTCATGAGGATGCGGAGTTTGCTGGCGGATAGTGATAGTTTCTCCTGTCGTATTCGGTGTAGTAGTATGCGGAGCTTTGACAATCCCTCCTCGAAGTTGTTGGCTGCAGTACCTCCATCATCTGCGAATAGTTCGATCATGCCGTTCCCGACTAGGTCACCAAGTTGTTGTTCTGCTGTCAGCTGTCCAAACTCGGATGGCCCCCCTGTGACTCCGAACGGCATTCGTAGGTACTTAAGGTATCCTCTGCCTTCGACGAAGAACGTGAGATAAGGTTGTGAGTCTGCGTCAATCGAAATCGCGTAGAACCCAGCCGCAAAGTCGAAAATATGTACGTATCTGTGTCCCGAGAGGTGTTGTTGTTTCTCCCGTATGTCACCCTGTGGCATTGGTGCGATTTGTGTGACCCGGTTGACCTCAGCGAAGTCCTGGCATAGTCGCCACTGCTGGCCTTGGGGTTTTGTATCCGTGCTACCTTGCGGTGTGGGGCGTTGTGGTAAGTTGTCGGCGCTTGGTAATCCCAGGTTAATACACTGATCGTTGATGCGGTGTTTGAGCTCGTCCAGAGGTAAGCCTTGTCCTTCATGGGTCTTCTTTGACAGTACCACGGGGGCTACAGCGCGTACGTTTCGTGGGTGGATGAAGGCAATTATTCTGGCCTGGATCATTTCGTCAACTTTCGCATGGAGATATTCCTTCTGTGCTGGATTTAGCGAGCATTGGCCTATTTTCGTGCGGAACTTTGTGTCTTTTGGTATGTTTAGTTTATGTATTGCACCTGGCACTGCGTTCACCTTGGTCATTGCCAATGCGAAGCAATCCGCAAACTCGCTGAGGAGGCAGTTGATCTTACTGCGCTGTTCCGGTGTTATGTCAGGGCCCACTTTGACTTCCGATAGGATGCGTTGGACTCGTTCCTGTTCGAAGGGGTCCGTGTGTCATGTGAACACGTTGTCGTCTGTTGTGAGGGCACTGTGTATTGGGGTTGGCGTGTTGTACGGTGTGTTGCTCTCTGGTGTGTACTCTGCCTCGTCGTGTACTGTCTGCATGGCTGTTTCGTGATGTTTGTCATTGGGTGGGTCTAACGTGGTAGGAGTATTGTTTAGGACTTGCCTCGGAGGGGGTTTCATGGCTGAAGAGCCCCCTATTAGGTTTCCCCACTGTTTTACGTCGAGAGTAAGGCTGATGCCTTGTTCCCGTGCAGTATTTGCCATTGGCAGGTTGATCTGGTTGTGTAGGACTGTTGTGCGTCCAGTCTTAGGATCCCGGACTGTGACTGTGTCCGTCTCGTAATCATGTATGGCCTTGAACAGCCAGAGCAGGGGTTTCCAAACAGGAATCCCCATCCGCCGTTACTGTTGAACACTTCGAATTGACCTCTGGCCTGTATGTTGCCCAGTTCGATAGGTCCTTCCCACCTGCATTGTGATGGGACTGTGGTTCCGTTGGCCATGCGTAGGATTTGTGTAGACGGTGTTGAGTTCCCCAAGCGGTGCTTAACCTGGTCGAAGATGGACGTGCACATGGCTCCGACCATGGCTCCCCCATTGAACAGTGCTCTAACGCGTGTTACCTCCCCGTTTGGTCCTAGAATGTTTATGTTGTGTAAGAATGGGACTTCCCCCTTCACTGCTGTGCTCTTGGTAGTCTTAGTATAGTTGACAGAGTACAAGTCCAAAATGTTCTCATGCGTAGTCGTGCTAGGTACATCAGGGGCAGCAGCGGGGGCCAAGGCTTCGTGGTTTGCATCTACAGGCAACTTATCCTGGGCCACCAGCTCGTCCTCTAGACGGGTGGCCCTTCCCCATTTCCCTGCTCGTCTCCATAGCCTGCCCAGGCGAACTCTCCTACTTGCGCCACGTAGTTTATTGTGGTTGTCTGGTCTCGACGGTTTCGTCTGAGGCACCGTCCGCACAGAGCCCGCCATTTGCCTTCCTGTGAGGGGATCTTTGCTGTGCCTGTTGCTATGCAGTTGCCACCCATGTGGCCCTGCATCCTGCACGTATAGCATTCCCCAGAGCAGATTGTTGCCATGCCTGGTCGTAACGGGAAGGGGGTGTGGATGTTGATTGGTGCATTTTCGCCGTGTTGTGCCTTCCACGTGCGTAGCTGTTCGAAATACGCTGTGCGTCCTTCTGCTGTGTCGGGGTGGTGCGTGTACTTGGATATATTTGCGCGTACTACTGTCTTCTCGTCCTCGGTGTGGGCTGTTGGTTGTCGGGGCCCTCCTGTGCGATTGTTGGTAGGGGGTGGTGTTGGCTGCTGCTCCGTGGGGTTGGTCTGGGGAGTGCGTTGGCTGGTGATAGTTGTACGACTGAGCTGGGACGTGAGAGTGTTCATTGGGTTTGCGAAACGTGAGTGTTCAATGCGGGTTAATCTAGAGTTGACGGCATACTCCCTTGCGACTTGTTCCCTATGCTTCCTGACCCCGTCTCGTATATGCCCTTTGTTGACTCCTTCGATTGCCACACAAAATGTTGTCCAGTTTGTCTGTGTCTCGGCGACCTTGTCTTTCAGCACCTCTGGCAGCTTGTCTCGTGCGTGGACGATGTTGGCTGTCCCTGCATCGATCTTTGCGCGCTTTGCAAGGTCTAGCAACTTCTTCGCATGTACCTTGTATGTCTCGACTTCCACTCCTCCGTACGACTCCGTTTTGTCCAAGTCATCTACCTTCAACTCGAGCTCACCTATTTCCCTTTCTAGTTCTGCTTGCATTTTCTTCGCCTTTTGGATTCCTGGGAATCGGGCCTTGAACAGCGTTGCGAAGGTGCTCCACGAGGTGTTGGATGTTGCTATGCTGTTAAACCATTCTTCGGCTGGTGAATCCGGCATGAGGTATGTCCCAAATCGTTTTATCAGATCAGGATCTGCAGTGACCTGTTGCTCGGCCATGGCTCTGGAGAACCTTAGCGCGAAGACTGGCCCTTGCTGCTTCCCATCGGGTTTGCTGTCGAACTCTTCGAGGATTGTGAAATGCATCCCAGTGAGTGTTGCGGGGGTTTGGACAGGTGAAGGTGGTGGGGCTGAAGGAATTGCTAGTGACTGTGGCAAGGGTGGTGGCTGCGAATCTGATGTGCTGGCTGAGGAGACAGCTGTTATAGAGCTCTCTGAGGACAAGCTAGATGATAGTGATTGCTCGGAGGGTGTGGGTGGTACGATAGTGTTTGCTCGTGTTCGACCTGTGTAGCGGCCTCTTCTATCGTGACTGGGTGGTTCTGTCATTCATATAAGGGGTTTTCCGCGTGTACTGTGTGAGGCGTGCACGAGGCTGTATGGCTATGTTGTCTAGGCTAAACTGTTGGGGCTGGGGCTGGGACTGGGGCTGGGACTGGGGCTGGTACTGGGCTGGTACTGGTACTGGGGCAACTAGGTGATCCTCTGAAGGCTCAGTTGAATCTTGCTCTCATCACCAAGATGGACACGCCCGAGGCGGTCCTTGCTATGGTGCTGGCAGCAAGCAAAGGATGTCTTGTCATGTGACTACTACAGTGGCTGTCTACTAGCTGAGGTCACGTGACTACCAGGAGTGGGTGACCACTTCACCCTACTCCATCAGGAAAGGACTTAAGTAATGCTTGACAAGCCAAATTTGCTGTCCAAAAATATGCTTACCATCATATGATTGGGGCTCATGTGTTGATGAGTGTTGATGTTTTGACTAATTGAACTTCGATACCTCATTTTATGAGTCTTCTTGATGTTTTCATTGACTCTTCTTCAATGCTGTTGTCCATTTAAGGAAATGAAGGGTTCTCTTAAGGTCCTCAGGGTCCTAAATCCACATTTTGACCACCTCAAAAATTTCAAACTTAGAATTTAAAAATTGGATGAGATAGCCTGAAAGCTCTCATTAATCTGTGTCTCTGAGGGGTCAGTTTTGAGCATCCTATACTGTAGGCATCTAGTGTCACATGTTTTAGCATGATTATATGTAATGAGAATGCAAAAACTTTGATGACAAATTAACAGAGCACTTTACAAGATTTCTGAAACCATAAAAATCTTTGCTTGCAAGTTTCTTGATTTTTGATAGTCTCACTTTTTTGAGATAAGGACATCATGGGGGATTTGTTATAAATTAAAAGTTGTTTTTATTGAGCCAAAGTAATATGACCACATCACTCAAGTTGCACATGCGACACATCAATTACCATCATGATAAGAATGACTAGGCTGACAAAGTGGAAACTAGACTTCATCTAACCTGGGGGAAATGGACAGAGAAGAAAAGAAGAAAGGACACACCAGAAGTTGATTCAAATGATATACCAACAAGGAGGATGTTAGGCTGGGCTTGTCAAATTTGCCTGGTCCAGTAAAAATGCTGGTTCCCAGCCAAAAATCAACCAAAATAGAAATTCTTGTAAATACCTTGCCTGAGGATGGTTTAGCCCCATTTGACAGAAACTAGCAAAGCACATGGTAAAGTTCTGGTCATAACCCTGGTCCAACCATGGCTATTTCTCTTACAATCATCACTTTGCCTCTGTTGAAGCTCCCACTGTCCTAAGGCAGGGCTCATTCGCAGCCAACATCATCACATGATCAAAGAGTGACAAATTGTGACAAAACACCATTTTTTCAATTTCTCATTCAAATTCACTCTTTTCCTAAGATAAAAACCTAAGATCTCTGTAAAATGTAATTCTCGAGAGGGTTTAGGTTCTCGATCATTCATTTTCGACAGAGGGAGAAAGTAATTAGGTTTAGATCAATAATATACCATTTTAAGCAAATCTCGGGAACAGCCGTTAAGCACGTCAATACGCATCGCGAGTAAAAAATGTAAGCAAAAGATGGGGAGGCCTCGTGTTTATGGGGCGGCGCAGCTGGTGATATCAGAATCTTGGCCATCATGCACACCCTGGTAAACGGAAATTAAGCCCTGATTCAGATAAGGAAAATGTTAATGTATGCTCATTACATGTTTGACAATTAATTATTGACGCGTCAATTAACAGGCCAATCCATCAAAAAAAGCCAAAACAAGAGACCCCACACCAGTTGACCCAATAATAATCAGCAGTTCACCCCTGCGTGAAGTTCACAACACAAACTCGGCAACCTCATCCTCACATCTCAATATTTCTTGTCCTTGTCATCCTGCCCTCAACTATGTACCAGAGGATTTAGAGCGGAATGTAATTGCTTGTTTGGATGACGTACCGCTCATCTCAATGCGGCGGTAAGCATCCTTCCAGCTGATTATTGATTTGAGTATCCGTGGTAACTGATTTGTAGATATGCGACTTGATCCCTCCGTTTCATGGATGCATATCACAAAGGTCTAAATGGCAAACAGGCAGCTTGGGCAGCAAAGAAGTACCGCAGTCATTGAATGATCCCTGACTCGATCCTTCAAGATCTCGAAAAGGCTAATGTTACTTAATTGACTCTTATAGTAATTTCTTTCTTATAATACTTGAGTAACTGCATAATTACATCTTACATTGTACATAGATTATTTTATTTACAGTACATAGATTATCAACGCGATCATTATCTGGACACGTTGCGAGAAGAGCCGAGAAAGTATGACACATCGGTCACAGTAGGTCACATTACACGTGATGATGTTGGCTGCGAATGAGCCCTACCTTAACCCATACAACTACTTTCCTTTTCACTCACTGCTTCTCTCAATGTCCTCTGATGGCAAGTCTGGTGAAGGCAATAAAACTACTTTTATTGAAGAGACTGCAACTGCTCAAAAGGGCAAGTCTGCTAAGAAGAAGACAGCCGTGACTGGACATAGGCATCCAAATGTGAAGTGGGACCTGGCTGATGATGCAAAACTACTTGATGTGTTGCTGAAGGAGAGGTCATGCACAAGCTGTTGAAATATGTGCTTGTTCATCCCAATCTGCTCATAGAAGCAGCATCTGTGCCCAGCAAGTAGCTCACTGACCCATTCCTGCCCACTCAGTGCAGAATCATGTTTTCTCTGTTTATTAAAATGTGCCATGTAGTGTTGCTGCACTAGTAACCCCCCAGCAAGTGCCACAACCACAGCAAGTGCTTTTCAAACCCTCAGATTCTTATAAGTATTTAATACAGAATTTCACTATGTACTATCATGAGAGGTTGTAGAGACAACCATATGAAGAAGCAGACTGGAACATAAGGACAAAGACAACAAAGATGATAAAAAGCAAAAACCAGGGCAAAGCCAGGCCACCTGGTTTTGATGTGATGTGCTGGTTTTGCTGTGTTACCTTATTGGGTTGGACTAGCAAATAAACCAGACCATGGAAAACTTGCCATGCCCAGCCTTAGCTAAAAAATTGATGGTTGCAGGAACTTGGCCTCCTTACCTTTATTGCAGCTACAGCGTGTACTTTACACTCCCCCACAAGTCTACATAGACTCCCACTGGACTCCATGTACTATACGTAGACTATACATAGACTCCCACTGGACTCCATGTACTATACATAGACTATACATAGACTCCCACTAAAGTCTGTGTGGACTCCATGTATAGTGTACATAGCAATTCCAAAGAAATAAAGCTACTATAGGGAGTCTACATGGAGTCTACATGGAGTCTACATGGAGTCTACATGGAGTCTACATGGAGTTTACATAGAGTTTACAGGGAGTTTGCTTATTAGTCAATGTAAAACCCATTACAGATGTTATAGGGTGTTTATAGAGAGTCTACATATAGTCTACATATAGTCTACATGGAGTTTACAGGGTATTTGCTTATTGATCAATGTAAAGCCCATTACAGATGTTGTAGGGTGTTTATAGAGAGTCTACATATAGTCTACATATAGTCTACATGGTGTTTACAGGGAGTTTGCTTATTAGTCAATGTAAAGCCTATTACAGATATTATAGAGAGTCTACATATAGTCTACATATAGTCTACATGGAGTTTACAGGGAGTTTGCTTACTAGTCAATGTAAAGCCCATTACAGATGTTGTAAGGTGTTTATAGAGAGTCTACATATAGTCTACATATAGTCTACATGGAGTTTACAGGGAGTTTGCTTATTAGTCAATGTAAAACCTATTACAGATGTTACAGGGTGTTTATAGAGAGTCTACATATAGTCTACATAAAGTCTACATGGAGTCTACATGGACTTTGGCCATTCCTAGCCATCATTCCTAGAGGTAAGTCATTACTTCAAATATTAAATGTATTTATTACTATTTATGGAAACATCAATACTGGTGGAGATGTAAAAACACCCCAATGAGCTAGAGGCAAAGGGGGGCATGTATTTACTAATATAATACAAGACTAAATAATATGAAATAAAATAACCCCCCCCACGTCGCTTGGAACGAGACGGGGGAGGGGGGGGTGCGACGCAGCGCGGCAACTTGTCCCTCTCATAGCACCCCATTCCACCCCACAAGCAATGGCTCATGGTAGTGGTTGGGGGTGCTGGCGTGGGGGGCTGTGGCCCGCTCGACAGCATCATTGCTCCACCTGCGCTCCACCCCACGAGCAGTGGCTTGTGAGGCTGGGCTGGGTGGTGTCCATTCGGGTGCCGGGCTCGCTCGTCACGTCGCCCTCAGTGGTCGGGGCTGGTGAAGCCACCTGTCTCATCCCAGGAGTGTCTCCTGTGTTCTAGGGGTCTCCCGTCACGTCCCAGAGGTGTCCCCCATGTTCTAGGGGCCTTCTGTCGCATCCCTCGGGTGCTGGGCCCTCTTGTCACATCCCCACAGCTGGTGGCGTGTTGTGTTGTGTCCCCCTCAGCTCCTAAGGTGGTTAGTGACGTGGCAGGCGGGGTGGACCATTCTGTGCGCACCTCACGGGTACCTGATGTGGCATGCGTGTGGGTGGGAAGGGGGGCTTACCAGGTCACGGGGGGTGCTGAGGTCGCCACCACAGGTTGCGGGGGTGATACCTAGTCGGAGGGGGTGGTTAGTGACGTGGCACGTCAGGGAACAGGGGGGGAGGGGGCTGCATACCGTCTGGGGGCGCTGGGGGTCCGTCGCTGCACATTGGCCAGCCTGAGGGAGCGAGGTTGGGGGCTGTGGAGAGAGATGGCAAAGGGGGTGGTCATGGTCGAGGCACGAGGCGGCGGCAGCAGTGGTGGTGGTGAGGTTGGTGGTGGTGGTGATAGCATGTCATGTGTAACTGATAAACAAACAGTCACACAAGGCCACACGTTTCAATGAACATGTGACGAACATATCACTTAGAGATCAAAGTTTCTACATTAGGCAAAGTTGCATAGTTGAACGGTTATGTGTGGCTACTTATGTGATATGCAATCCAGTGGTCATGGGTTCAAATCTCTGACATGGCAATTTTTTTATATTTAATAGTATGAGGCTTAGAGTCTATGTGGAGTCTACATGGAGTCTACGTAGAGTCTATGTAGAGTCTATGTGGAGTCTGCATGGAGTCTATGTAGAGTCTATGTAGAGTCTACATGGAGTTGAGTCTACATGGAGTCTACATGGAGTCTATGTATAGTATTTAGTGGGAGTCCCACTACTCCTTGTAAATACATGGAGTTTACTGGGAGTCTACATGGAGGGTACATAGACTTGCCATCAACATGAATTCCATGTTTGGTGAACCCACACTCCACCTAAAGTCTATGTAGACTCCCAGTAAAGTCTATGTAGTCTACGTAGACTCCATGTATACATGTGGGGGAGTGTAAAGCCCTCAATACAGCCATCAATCCCTCTCTGTGACTCAATAAGGAGCAAGGCAGCATCCATAAGATTTTCACAGCTATGCACATCTGTCATGGTGCTTCATTGATGCATATTGTCAAGGTCTAAATGGAAAGCAGGCTGCACGGGCATCTAGGAAGTATTGCAGTCATCATGCTTTTCTAAAGCACATATGGAGGACCTACTGAAAGCAAAGATCTAGATAAAGACTCAACAAGCTTGAACTAAAACAATAATACAGCTATAATACCTTGTACATATATACCTACTGTACCTGGTCAGGAAGTTGGCCACCCTAGGGCCTACACTGATTTTCAAGCACTGGACGCACTTCAACTAGAAACACTGCCACTAGGTGCAGGGAACAATAATCTAATGTAAGTATTGAGGGAGTATCCTATAGGTACTACTATAAGTTTTAAGATAACTCCAATGAAGTATTGCACTGGTATAATACAAACTTCCCAGTATCATAACAATAAACAAGTAGTATCTTAAATAAGTACAATACTGCCAAAATTCTTGAACAGTTATTTAAACTTTCATATGTACCTTCAAGATACTTCTTCCATATTTCCCACAAGGTATGGTGCCCTGCACCCAATGTGCCTGTTTGAATGATGACATATGGGATTTTGATCAGATTTTCATGTGTGACTGGAGAAGCTGAATTCAGCCAAGCACTGGTTCTCTGCTGCTTCTTGTCCTCCCAACATCAAACTTGGACACCATGCAGCTTGACTTCAACCACCATTACCATCACTCACCCTTATGTTGCTACCCTCAAGAAGTCACTATCTTCTGTCCCCAGAACATGCAGCATACAAAGTTGGCTCTACATCAGATGAGATCAACATGGGTCTACCACATTGAGGGTGCAGAGTTCACTCCCCTTTCTTTTTGTACATCAAATGGCAGTGCTATCTCTTTCATTCTCTGATAATTTTGTATTGTTAGCCAATTCTTTGCATACTGCAAGTCCATGTTTTGCTTTTACTACAACATTCCAAGCAGCATCATTGTCAAGATAATTTTGGGAGAAGGGTATTATACCAGATAGAACTGGTAATCAAAGTGAAATTTGCCTCAATTACATACCATTGAAGGCTGATTAAAGCCCTCTTAGTTTGTTTTAGATATTCCCATTGTCACAAGATTTCAAATAATTTGACTATATTAATAGTTTCATTTGACATGAAAACATATTCTTGAACCTGTTTTTGGGATTAAAAATGACATTTTACTCTTCCCTGTACCTCATGGAGTCTCCCTTCAACATGTTGCAAATGTTGAACCCTTCAAGAATAGCTTATGAAAATTTCCCCAATACTCAACCACCTCAAAGCCTCCTCCACAAAAATCTCGACAACTGACCATGTCTCCAACTCCCAACGAACCTCCCCTTCCCAAATCAATCCCTGACCCACCAGATCTCACTCAGGTGCAGCATGTGGAGCTTGCTCTCACTGCTCTCATTACCTCTGGCACCTAGTGTTTGAAGGTCTGGTGTTAAGGCAGAGCCTCAACTACTAAGTCCAAGTTATCGAGTTCGTTAACGACGAGGCTTTCGTCGTTAAGTTTAATCACACTAAGACGGAGGCTTTCCGCTTAGGTTGAGTTCGCGTCAATGAGCAGTTAAGGTGTGAATTGCCTAGGTCAAGCTAAAGAGCCTTGACCGTAAACTACTACAGTTTATATAGCTATGATACTATGGAAAGCTGCGCTTGTTGCTGCGCTACAAACATGAGTATCTAGTGGGCATCCTTGCTGCGTACGCAGCGGTATAGCTGTTATACTACGGAAAGCTATGTCTACTGTACAGTAAGCGGCTGCGCTTGTTGCTGCGCTACAAACATGAATATCTAGTGGGCGCTGCCCGTTGAGTCAGTATCTGCTAAGTATCAAGAAAGGAAACGAGGAAAAGAGAACAAGCATAAGGAAATTGTAACATCTGGTCTGGTCCAGTCTTTGGGCCTTGAGAGCCTTGGACTGAGACTAGGGATCTGCACGGGTTTGGAAACCCATACAGGTTACAGGTACAGGTACTCACAAGTACAGGAACGGGTCACTGTTTGGGTACCCATGACCTGTGCCCAACCTGCCACTATGCTGGATGTTTGGCAGTTGGGGTGGGTTGAAGTTATATTTATGAGCCATGTATTAAGGTAGTTTAACTATGCTACATAATATATAATAAATATCTACTAACTAAGGGGGGCAGAGTGCCCAGTGAGAAGTGACGAAACCAGGTCCATTTTATATGTTCAAAGATGTTGTGACCTGTGTGTCCAAGTAAATGATTACACAAATTGATGCATCGCAATGCATGTGACTTGGACTGGGCCACCTTCAGCTCTGTAACCTTGATGATGAGCAAGATGCTGACAATGAGACTAAGATGACCATGACAGAAGATGACAAAGACAAAAGATGACAAAGACAAAGATGACAAAGACAAGGACAACAACGACAGAGGGGAAGACAGAGGTGGAGATGTCAACCAGTACTCCCACCACTGCCATGAGCCACTGCTCACAGGGTGGATATGGGGTGGGGAGGCAGCAGGGAGGCAGGAGAGAGCAACAAGGAGGGAGCACAAGGGGAATGAGCACATGGCAGGGCCCAAGCAATGCATAGTTTGGGCCCCATGTACTCTTTTTGCTATCTTTTCCTTGTTTATCCACTAATGATATATTTTCTTTAGGATATCCACTACTGCCTGCAACCCTCACCTGCTAATGACACCCACTGCCATGAGCCACTGCTCATGGGGTGGTGGATCCCTTGCCTGCCACTTATGAAACAACACTCATGCCTGCAAGCGACTGCTCACAGGGTGATGGATCCCCTCTTTGCCTACTATAAAAGCCAACCACGCCTGTGAGCTGCTGCTCACTGGGTGATAGATCCCCTCTCCACCCCTACCCATGCCTGCAAGCCACTGCTTGTGGGGTGGTGGATCCCTACGAGACCTAGCCCACACCCGTTCTAAGTCACTGGGAGCAGGGGGTATCACCGCTGCTCCCTGGCCCACCTCACCAGCCTGTGATGAGCCCACAATGACACTGCCATGAGCAACTGCTAATGGGGTGGATCCCTACCCTGATGACGATGACCCAGTGTCATCTTTGTCACCAGCTCCTGTGCTTGGTGGAGCCTGAAATTGCAGGTCTTCCCAGACACAGGAGCTGTTACACAACAGGAGACATGGGGTCTACACATATCTGCTTGACCCATGGTTTGTGATCTGTGGGTTGTGGGTATGGGTAGATGTGGGTATGGGTATGGGTATGCTCAAAAATACCCATGGTTTATCTGTGCAGATCCCTAACTGAGACCGAAACCAGTCTTCACAAGTTCAAAGACCACAAATGACTGGACTGAACCAACATAGACTGGTGTTATGCAGTCTTGTGCATTCTTGGGTGATTATGAGACTGGTCTTAACCAGTTACAGTTGAGACTGGTTGTTAACTAGTCTAGACTGGTCTTAGCTTATAATAAATGTAACTAGCTAGGTAGATACAATATAATTAGTCAGCCCCCATGTTGTGACATCCAAAGTGGCAGTGGCATGGCAGCCAAGTCAGCAGCATCAGTAGGAATTTGATTAATCTACAAAATAAAGTATAAACAACTCTCCCCCCTCACATTTGCAAGTGTGGGGGGGCATCATTGAAGGGAGCTGTGCTGTTTGCAATTGGATAGACAGTGTTGGCAGCATCAGTGTTGGCAGCATCATGGCAGCAGGATCATGGCAGCGGCATTGTCTCATCAGCAGAGGCAGTGATGTGGCAGCTGCATCCTCATTCATCATTGTGTAGGTGGCATTAGCATTGTCTGAGTGGCAGTGGCTAGTTTAATGGGTATGGGTGGCATTGGTGGTGTTTTTAGGAGTATGATTTTCTAAAGACATTTAATACTATGATTTTCCTTGTTTAGTCATGATGACACTTTTATGTACACAAGGTAGATGAAAGGTCCTTACAATCAAGCACATGGCTAAGGGTAGGTACAACACATGGTACGTACACACATGGCTAACTTGCAGCCCAATTAGACATATGGTAAACACATGTAGCTGTGCACCTCATGCTGTAGGCACGGTGCTGTGCCCGCTGACAACTCAAGGTCTAGGTATAGTTAAAGCATGGCTACCTCATGTAAAGTAGTATATAAACCACCCAGAGACACTAGTTGTGTTCTCTTGGGTCATCTGCTATAACATAGGGTAACATCCCTCTGACTACTAAGACTACCCCCTCATTGAATTGTTGTTGTTGTTTTGATTGGGAGCTGTTGTTGTGCCTTATAGGTATTGCATTGTCCTAACAGCATTGGCCGGTGAGGTGGCAGCCACATCCATGGTTCTGGGCAGTGGCTGGTTCAACAGGTGTGGGAGGTGTTGGTGGCATTGGGTGGTGAGGGGGAAGCTGTGTCCTCATATAGGTGGGAGCCATGCTGTGGGTTGGTGGTAGTGCACCTGTGCATCCACCCCATGAGCAGTTGCTCGTGGCAGTGGGTGGGTGCTGCAGAGTATCTTGCATATCACAAGGAATAAAATCCTAATAAATGAACAGCGAGTTAGTTGGTTCAAAATAATAATGCAAAAAAAACTATGAGGGGCCCAAATGACACTGGACATCATTTGGGCTGGGGGGGCATGGTGGTGGATGTGAGGGGATTGATGTCATGTCTTGATGTGGTTGTTGATGGTGTTGTTGAGTGTTTTTGTGAGATCAAAAAAAAATGGCTGTCAAAAATCACCATAGCAACACTAGTGCTATCAAACAAACAAGTGCAATCTCACCAAGGGTAAATAAACGCACAAGATTTCACCCTTTTGATTCCTTGGGCTTGTCCTGTTGTATATAGATTGTATATAAAATAATCTTGAGTTTAGTGTTTGAAGGTCCAGTTACAAGACTGGAAAAAGACCGAGACTGGACCAGACCAAGACTGACAAAGACTGAAAAATATCAAGACCAATGAAGACCACAACCATGGTCTGGTCTTCAGTCCCTCATTATTTTAATAAAATAAAGACTGGACAAGACCAATATTAACCAGTTAAGACCAGTTAAGCATACTATGTACTAACATTTGATATATTCGAACTTGGATATATTTTTACATACAATGGGACAAGCCCAGGGAATCCAAAGACCAAAATCTTGAGGGTTTATATACCCTTGGTGAGTTTGCACCTGTTTGTTTGATAGTGCTAGTGTTGCTAAGGTGATTTTCGACAGCCATCTTTTTCTTTTTCTTCTGATCCCACACAAATACTCAACAACACTGTCAACAACCACATCAAGACATGACGATGGTTCCCTCACACCACCACCATGCCCCCCTGGCCCAAACGATGTCCAGTGTCATTTGGGCCCCTTGTAAGTTTTTTTACATTGTTTTTTCAAATCCACTAACTTACGATCTAATTATTAGGATTTTACTTGTTCTGAACAGCCAAAATATGGCCTGCAGCACCCACCTACTGCCCCCACCAACACCACCAATGCTGCCCACACACCCGACACCAACCAATGCAGCCGCCACGCCACTGCCCCCACCACATCTTTGATGACACCCCCATGACACCAGACATGGCTGCCACATCACCACCCCCACCAATGCCTCCAACACTGCTTACACACCTGAAACAATGCAGCCACCATGTCACTGCCCCCACCACATCAATGACACCCCCCCTCACTTGCAAATGCAAGTGGGGGGACTTGTATATATTATTTATTTTGTAATTATTCACATTTCTACTAATGTCACCAACACTTTGGATGCAACAACAGCTGGGGGGGGGCGCCCTTCTATGGGTACTGAGTAATGCCACCACTTGCACCCCCTTGCACAACAGCTGACTGCTGTCATGTGTGATACATAAGTTTTTTTTCTTTTGTTTTTCACTCTGCCCTAGTTCTTAAATTATATAGTTAATTAGTAGTTGTTTTGCCCAGCCTTGTGAGCAGCTGCTCATGAGGTGGGTCAGTAAAATAGAATGAAAGACCGGTCCAGACCAGTCTTGTAACCAGAAAAGACTGGTCTACACTGATTCAGTCCAGTCCTAGGGAGTAAGTAAATTTGTTAGGACTGGTCTTGGTCCCAGTCTGACCCCTTGAGGGCAAAAGACTGAGACCAGACCAGACCTTCAAACACTACTTGAGTTAGAATATATTAAATTAGGATATAGTATACCTAACCTGTCTTAACCAGTTAAGACTGGTCTTGTGTGGTCTTCAGTTGAATGAGTTAGTGATGGACCAAAGACCAGACTGCAGTTACAGTCTTAATTGGTCTTGAGAATTTCCAGTCCTGATCAGTCTTGGTCTGGTCCAATCTCAATCTTTTTCCAGTCTTGAGACTGGACCTTCAAACACTACTGGCACCAAACCTGATGGGAAACCCAACCTCTCAATCCAAAAGACTGCAATCAATTATGAGGTCCTATGAAGCATGCTTAATGACCACTGGAATAGCACTCTGACATGCAAAGAATGCCATGTGCACAAGCTCCTGCTTACTAGTGTGCAGGAGGAGGTGCTCATCAAGTGGATCAAAGTGATGGGCTGTTGGGGGATTCCCATGACTACAATGATGATCACTGATCATGTTGCCAACATTGTCAGTCACATTGTGGGTGAGTCATGGGTGAAGTGCTTCAAGGCTTGTCATCTGAGCTGAAGGTGAAGTGGTCTTTGACATTGGAGAAGTGCTGTGCAGCATTGTTGAAACTGGTGATTGTTAACAAATTTTATGATTGATGGGAGGAAGTGATCAAGGGGTACAATATTACAGCTAGAAACATCTACAACATGGATGAGAAGGGGATTCAGCTTGGCATTTGACAGAAGGTCAAGGCCTTCATTGGAGACTGGGATCAGAAGGATGTGTACTCAGTCAAGGACGGTAACCATGAGCTTGTCACAGTCATTGAAACTGTATCTGCTGATGGATTGTGCCTTCAGCCATCAGTGATCTATCAGAAGAAGCATGGCAACTTAGAATGGGGTCAAAACAACCCATGTGATGCAAGCTATCTGTTTCTATAATTTATCCTCCATTGATGTCATTATCTCTGACCTATGTATTAGTATATCTCACTTACCCAAAGGCTGGATGGATCAGAAACTTGGCATACTATAGATGATGAAAGATTTCAAGCCATCTACTACTGTGAGGAATGTGATGTAAGGGTGCTGCCTATTGATTCTCAATGGTCACAATTCACACTGTACATGTAGATTCTGTAAATTTTCAGCAGACCACAACATCATTGTTATTTGCCTCCCATCTCATATCACACATGCTCTTCAGCCATGTGATGTTGCCTGCTTTGGACTGTTGGAATCTGCATGGAAATCCAAGGTTAATTCAGCTTCTGCAGATTACATTGAGATCAAGAAACAGAATCTATTGGTTTTCTACAGAAAGGCTAGAGTGCAAGCACTAAAGAAGACTACAATAATATCAGCCTCTGCCAAAGCTGGGATTTCACTGTTGAATTGCCATGCCTTGGATCTAAGTGTCTTCAAGCCGTCAAAGCATACAACAACTAAGCCTACACAGCCATTGCCTGTGAGGCTCCCAACACTACTTGCCCCTATTGAGGTACCTGATTGTGACACAGATCCCAATCTTCCTCTTACCAAGAATGAAGCTCACTATATCATCCCACTTCCCCCAGCACTACCTCATACTGCAACCAGACAAGAACTTCAACGTGAAAACCAGATGGTTTGGGATACAATGTGCCTTGCTGAGGTGCAGCTGGAAAAGGATTTCACTCAGATTATGTTAATTGATTCAGAGAATGGGTGCTTATGCAAATGTGCTTATGCATATGAGAAAAAGAAAATGGAAAAAAAGAGAGACAACCCATGCCCATGCTCAGCTGCTGACTGGTAAAGAGAATCTGCATGCACTGATAGGTATTAGGGGAAGTCAAAGCTCTGAACCAGCCAATTTTCAATTTTTATTAACACCTCCTCACACTGCATTCCATGATTATCATAGGATCTCATACATGCATTACTACCAATACTTGTGCTACATGGCAGACTCAAAAATCCTTGTTGTTATCTGTCACATCAGTTATATCAACTTCCACCTCCTGGTCTGCTCTGGTATCCATCTCATTCTCTTCTTCCCTGGCTTGGGCCATCACCACATTGTCTTCTGGTCACACTTGATGTTGTTCAA
The DNA here is from genome assembly GCA_964034925.1 of Tricholoma hemisulphureum. NCBI lineage: Eukaryota > Fungi > Basidiomycota > Agaricomycetes > Agaricales > Tricholomataceae > Tricholoma > Tricholoma hemisulphureum. The sequence goes on along the minus strand of OZ035935.1, from coordinate 989,142 downwards.
TTCTTTATTGGCAAAGAAAGAAGACATCTCACTCACTCCAGTCAAGGCTCCATTGTAATGGATTGTGAAAAACAATAGAGTCATCTCCCCCAACCAGCAAATTCTCAATGTTGAGCTCCAATGAGTATCATCCCCACACAATAGCATGCCTCCATTGGTGGGCCATCAAGATGCACATGATCAAGAGGAGGATGAAGAAGAAAAGGACAAGAGAGCTGTTGTTAGAGATCACGGTGTATTAAATGTTCTAGTGCAAGGAATGGTATCAACAATCTTATGGTTTAGGTCACATGACAAAGTTCCCAGGATTGCATCATCATCCTCTCCACTCCCTTTCACCTGCCTGACAAGCCACTGTATACATGTCTGGATAGTGGGGAGGGGCAATCTCATGAAAAGCCATAGTCAAACTTAAGTAAACAAACATACCTAAACCATTTTGACTGAAGCAGGCCATTTTTTTGGGGTTCCCAAGCAGATCTGATAGCTTTTTCTATATACATGACTTCTATGATTTCCAAACTAACCTTGTGTATGCCACTTACACCATTTACTGCAGTAGATTTATTGTAAGAGCCAGAGAGAAAATGCCAGTCAAAAATGTGAAATTATCATACTCTCCCTATTTTTCAGTTTTGTTACATCCCTACCACTTCTAAACACCTTAAGAGTCACTTAATGGTTGGTTTACATTCACAGGGACCCATAATCTATTGTTGAACAGCTTAGTCAGGTGCTCATGCTCTAAAACAACAGTAATACAAGTTGATTAGCAGTATAAATCTGTTGGGATTATGTATACAGGCAAGCCAAGGCAGTTAACATGCCTAGGGAATATTGCCAGAATATGCTAAGTCATATTAACACATGTTTGACAGAGATTAACACATGCTACAGAGTTCAACATCCTGCAGCATGTCTATGATAGGATAGACAAGGCATAGTCATGTCTGTCATAGGCTGTCAGAGACAGAAGCCTAGGTGGAGTGTCTTAGACACACCCTGCAGGAAGTGTAAGACTTCCAAGCCATGACAGCATATATATAGGGGAAATGCAAGTATTTATACTCCCCTCCCATTCCTTGTGAAATCCTGGTTCATTCCTGGTTCATTCCTCACATTCCTAGGAATCCTGGTCCATTCCTAGCCATTCCTAGACCATTCCTAGACCATTCCTAGCCACCATTCCTGGAGGTACTAGGTCATTATTTCAAATATTAAATGCATTTATTACCATTTATGGAAACATCAATACTAACAAAAAATACTAACAAAAAGTGTAAAAACACCCCAACTCACTATGAGGCAGGGGGGAGATATTATTTATTAATATAATACAAGACTAAATTAAACTAATTAAAATCCCCCCACATCTCTCAGAGCAAGGCGGCAAGGGGCTTAGTGATTGTATCATGTCGCAGTGACCTGCCCCTCACATAGTACCCCACCCCACCCCATGAGCAATGGCTTGTGGTAGTGGTTGGGGGTGCTGGTATTGGGGGCTGGGGCCCACTTGGTGCTGCTGTTGCCCCACCTGCACTCCACCCCATGAGCAGTGGCTCGTGAGGCTGGGCCAGGTGGTGTTATTCAGGCTGCTGGGCCCTCCTGTTGTGTCCCCCTCAGCCATCAGGGCCTGCCATTGCGTCCTGCTGGGTCCTAGGCCCTTGTGTCATGTCCCTTAGCCTCCAGTTGCATCCCCTCAGCTCCAGATGCATCCCCTCAGCTCCAGTTGCATCCCCTCAGCTCCATCCCCCTTGGCTCCAGACACATCCCCCTTGGCTCTAGTTGCATCCCCTGGCCTCCAGTCACATCCTGTCGATGGCCTGTTGTGTTGCGTCATGTCCCTGGGTGTCCCCTCTGTGGTCTAGCATCCCCACCATTGTCTGGTGTCCCCCCCAGCTGGCAGGTGCATCTCCCCTTCTGGGTTGGTTGTGTCCAGGTGCCCTGTAATGTCAAGACATGTCCCCTGGGTGCTGGGGGGTGTCCTGTCTGGTGGTGATGTAGCAGGTTGCGGGTGACCTTCCTTGGGCAAAGATCAAGCCCCCCACCCACCCTGCAAGCAGGGGCTCACTGGGCTGCTTAGGGGGCCATCAGGGGGCTGTTAGAAGGAGAGGGGCAGCCATTAGTGATGTGGCAGCTTGTGGGTACCCTGCTCTGCAGGTGTCCTGGCACCTCCCTTGGGGCATCCTATCAGCCACCAAGCCCCTACCTCCCAGCTGAGTGGGGAGGAGGGGTGGCATGTGGTGGGAAGCTCATTGTTGAGTATAAATAGAAAAAACTGAATAAAAAAATGTTATCAGCATTAAAAAAAAAGAATAAGAAAAAAAGATACCCCCTCACATCCCAGTTGAGTGGGGAGGAGGGGCAGCACAAGGGGCATGAGGGGCATCTGTTGTTACAAGTAGAAAATAAATTTGTTAGCTTAAAAAATAATTCCAATGATTAAAAATATTTAACATGGGTAGTGGAGGAGGAAAGGAGGGGAGGCAGAGAGGGGGGGGAGGCGGCTGGGGGGGGAGGCAGTATCAGTGACATGGCACATGAGGTGGGGGGGCAAGGGGCTTACCAGGCAGTGGCAGGTGCTGGGGTCATTGTTCCAGGTCACAGGGGTGTTGCCTCATGGATGGGGGGTCAGTGACACAGCATGTTGGAGTGGGGGGGGGAGGGGAGGCTTACCAGTGTAGTCGGGCCATCGTCATGCATTGGTCATCTTGCACCAGTGCAAGTGGGGGTGGCAGTTGTGGACAGAGGTGGTGGTGGTTGCAGTGTGAGGGAGGTGGAGGTGGCAGCAGTGCAGTCAATGTTGGTGGCAGCATGTGTCATCAATAAACAAAACTGTCACACACAACCACACATTTCCAACCAACATGTGACCAAACATGTGCCAACATGGCTGTGAGGCTTGGACATAACATATTTGCTTAGCTTATATAACATCTAATGGTTATATTACCATGTTTGTGCTGAGTAATCATCTCCCAAAACCTGGGTTCAATCCTTGATGGTGCAATATATATTAATACTAGGAATGGACTAGGACTAATGCAGGGAATTTCTATTCCATTTACACTATCTAGGAAGTGGGGAGAGGAGAGTAAAGACCTCATTAGCTGGGCCCATATGATGTTAGCAGCATGTTGACATCTATGGGTGGGCCCATGTGATGGAAATGTTATCAAGTGGGCCCACACAATGCACTTCATCCCTGGGTATGACATATCATAAATTGATATAAAGCAATGACTGGCAAGGGCGGTTCCTACTGGGCAATTAGAATGTTTAGGACACTAGTAAGTCATTAGCAACTCAACCCCCCTGCTATCTGGACCCATATGCCGATTAAATATTCAGAGCCATTTTCTGGCAACAAACCCTGCCATATATTATCAGACCAATACAGTGATCAACTGATGACTACATGACATGAGGGACCTGGCAAGGGTGGACCTTCCAAACACACTGGGTGCCCAGCAGCCAGGAATCTAACCACTGTTCTTCCCAGTTCATCAGGCAGGCCCATGCACATGTTATATGTCATCATGGGCCCATACAAGTGAATACTACCTTGACAGATATGTATGGGCCCATGTGAATCTCATCTGAAAGGATGGGCCCACATGATATACTTGAAGTCTCTCAGGGTCCTCATTTGGTGAAGTTGTCTTCTGTAGCACCAGCTGAAAGGTCAGGCAGAAATGGCCCTGAGCTCTAGTGTTTGAAGGTCCGATCCGGTCCAGTCTTTCACCCCTTTTGGGCTTGGACCAGGACCAGGACCGGTCTATTTTTTACTCAACTACATAGGGACCAAGACCAGACTGCACAAGACTGGTCCCAAATGGTCCGGTCTCGGTCTTGGACCAGTCTCAACCAGTCTTTTCTACATTAATCTACTATAATTGAAGTGTTCAACCGATTAAATAAGTCACCTCCCCTTGCATTTGCAAGCGAGGGGGCAGCACAAGTCAGGGGGCTTTAGAGTACTCTACAAATAAAATAAAATAAAATTGCATGCGAGGGGGGGTGGCAGCACAAGTTGGGGGGGGAGGTGTCGCTGGTCAGTGGCTGCTGCGCCGCTGGGCGGTCCATGGAGGGTAGTGATGTGGCACCGCGGGGGGTCGCTAGTGATGAGGCAGTGCAGAGGTCACTAGTGACATGGCGGCGTGGGGGATTGCTAGTGATGAGGCAGCGTGGGGGGGTCGCTAGTGATGTGGCGGCGTGGGGGATTGCTAGTGATGAGGCAGCGCGGGGGGGTTGCTAGTGACGAGGCGGTGCAGGGGGGTCACTAGTGCTATGGTGTCCCTAAGACTCCACCCCACGAGCAGGGGCTCATGGGGCTGGGGCCAGGTAGCACCGGGGTATCTAACAGTGAGTTCTATCCTATAAAATAAATAGTAAGTCAATTATAGAAAAGAAAACAATGGAAAAAAAAGCTTACAGGCCCAAATGACACTGGATGTCGTTTGGGCCAGGGGGGTGGTGGTGGTAGTATGAGGGGACTACTGTCATTTCTTGATGTGTTGTTGGCAGTGTTGTTAATTATTTGTGTGGGATCAGAAAAAGAAAAAAAAGATGGCATCTATCAAAAAATCACCGTAGCAACACTACCCCTATCAAATAAACATGTGCAAACTCACTAAGGGTATATAAACCCTCAAGATTTCACTCTTTTAATCCCCTGGGCTTGTCCCATTTTATGTAAATTTTGGAATATATTAAGTATTAGTATATAGTAGTCTCAACCGGTCTTGATCAGTCTTGATTTTAATAAAATAGTGATGGACCAAAGACCGGACTGCAGTTGCGGTCTTCATCGGTCTTAATATTTTTTGGTCTTGATCAGTTAAGGCTCAGCCCAGTCTCGGTCTTTTTCCAGTCTTGTAACTGGACCTTCAAACACTACTGAGCTCCCTCATTCACATTGTAATACATAAGTATCCATCAATGACTGATAGGTTATCACAATCTTGATCTTTATCCTCAATCATAGAACTGCTACTCGAGAGATATACCAGTATTTTGGGGGTTCCACCACATCCTTTTCATGAGATGAGGTCCATCAACATGCCCTCCAACCACCCCAACAATATTCATAACCTCTGTAGTGCCCCCTTGGCCAAGGTCTTGCTTGCCCTGGAGAAGATTGACAAAGCTTGGTGTAAAAACAAAGAGTTGCTAGATGTCTTGAAAACAACACCCACCAGTCCTGCAGAGGTCACCAGATTGGCAACAGAGGCCACATCCTTAGGCCAACTGCTGCAACAATGAGAAGCCACTGGTATCACACCTCCTAATGATGCTCTGGCCAAAGGGCAGGAACTCATACTTTACTCAACCTCTCATTTACATGCTGCATTCACTAGCTGGGTTGATGGGATGATGGATGAGTATATTACAATGTGGGATTGGTGGCATTTCCAGTTGTTGCTAGAGTTGGTGAGTTGACATGACATGCTACTGTGGGCAATTTTGAAGTTTTCTAAGGATTTATGGTGGTTGGTAGTGTAAACTCAACTGCAGGTTACCCTTACATTCCCCCCCTCCTTTCAAATGCACTCAATCTTCTCTGGGTGCTTCATGCTAAACAACATGAGGCAGAAGCAGATGCACACATCTTCCAGCTGATGCCAATGACCCCTCATGTATTGCTGATGCTTACCTTGGTACATGGTGGCACTTCCTCAGTGATGATGTTAGTATCCCACACTATGCATTTGATGCCAATCATCATTTGGAATACCACTGGCAACAAGTAAGCAGTTGAAATAATCTCATTCCTGGTGATACATAACATGGCTGCAATAGGTGGGATTCACTCGGCACGATATTCGTTCTTCTCCACATGCCATTGGTGATATGGCTGAAATCAGTTTGATCACTGGAGCCATCAATTGGCTTTACTCTACTTGGGAAAAAACAGCAGCTGCAGTGCAGGAACATGATTGGCAACTTGAGAGGGATCACAAGATTTTGGCTTACTGGGCTGATCTTCGCAGTCAACTGGTTGAGCATCAGGGGGGCACAGAAGCATAGAGGTTCACATCACATACTAGTTGCATACTGTAAATACTCCAGTTAAATGTTGTGGTTGAACATGTTATGAGGTGTTACCTCTCCAAGAAATATTTACAAGTTTATAGTCGGCAATGCACACATATTGCAGTGCCAAGGCAGGAAAGTACACATTAGGGCATGGTGGGCCCATATATTCAGTGTCCACCTCAGCCCATATGATGCATCCATAGTGGTGGGCCCGCTCCACTAGCCACAAAAACATTGTGGTTTTTCACTCCTCAGATGGTATGGTATATTTGTAGGTAAAGTACTGAACAGTGTGTGCTACAAGAGGCTCTGGTGAAACCATTCAGACTGACTTGGGTGAGGAACTTCCAAGTGAGACTGTTTCCAACTCAGAAGGGTGACACAACAGCTCCTGCTCATTGTGCATGTGAGCAGGCTCTGTTTCTGCAGATGGTTCCCAATTGTCAGCAGTGGAGGCTCTGTTTCCATAAGTGTCACTGTTTTGAGCATGGGCTGGTTCCCTACTGTTGGCAGTGCAGGCAACTGCTCTCTAGTTGGTTGGAGGGGGAGACAGTTAATCAGCTCCTTTCTTGGGTGTTTCTGGTAATACAACCAGATGGACCACTCCACTTTCCTCCACCCTGTCTTTGTGCACATTTGGGTAATTGGTACAGCCAGTTTGGACCTGGGAAACCATAGTTCTCATCACCAATGACTCCTTCCAACAGAACAAGCTTGCCATCTATGATCAGCTGTTGCTTCCATACCTGGTCATAATAGATGTGCCAATCCAGCTCAAACTTCTTCCCTCATTATGACATGCAGTCCCTTCCTTCATTGTCTATGTCTTGTTCCTATCTAGTCCAACCCTTGTCATCCATGGACTGGATAGGCAGAGAGACTACCCACTGCACTTGGTCGGGGAACACTTCTTTCTTGTATAGAGGGGGGAGAGAGTACAAGAAAGTCTGCTCTGGAGAAGAGGGAGGATGCAAGGCATCTCAGTTGTCATTCTTGACATCCACTCCCAGCACTCTGCACCACCCATAGTGCCTTGAACTATTATGCTTTTCTTCCTCAGGTGATGCAAGCCTCTGGAGGTGGCTGTCCACAAACAAATCAGTATCCAAGCTCTGGAGAATGCAGGAGTGCTTGCAGGCAATGAACTCATAGCCATATCATTCCACTTTCAGTTCCTCTGCCTCTGAGCCCAAGATGAACCCCTGTGCAAAAGTATAGACCAAGCAGGGGTAATAGAGAAGTTCCATGGAGGACATGGAGTGTATCATGAAACAAGTCCTTTACACTCCCCCAACTATTCCAGCCAGAATCTGGTCAGAATACTGGATTCTGGTCAGATTCCCCAGAGTCTGGTGGACTTTTTTTGTATGGTAATTCCACTGTAACAGTTAGTTCTGGTAAATATATTATTGAGTTTTATTATGGAATCCTTGGAACCTACCCAAACCCAAACAAAGCTGGAATACCTGGAATACCTGGATTCCCCACCACTGGTCACATGCACACCACCTGTGACCATCATTGCACACCATCCATGCCCATCATGACTGCCAGCTCACAGCTCACCACCACTACAGCCACCATCAACAGGCCCTCCTCCCTCCCCATCCAACACTGCCACTGCCACTGCCTCACCCTGCTCACAGGCCACTACTAACACTGCCACCACTACTACCACCATGACCACTACTACCACCATGACCACTACTAACACTGCCACCACTACTACCACCATGACCACTACTACCACCATGACCACTACTACCACTGCCACTGCTCCACTTCCATTGCCCATCACTGCTGCCACCTCCCTCCTTCTGTCACCCATCAATGACACTGACACTGCCACCCCCCCCCCTGTCCCTCACCCATCAACAATGCCACCACCACCTCCAGTCCAACAGTCTAGGGGGCCTGGGGCCCCCCACTAAGTATTTTTTATTATCAGTAATTATATTTTGCTAATATACATTTTTTTTCCAGTCTTTTTGTGTGCATTCAACAAGCCCCTAATGTGCTGCTCCTCTTCCCCACTCAGCTGGGATGTGGGGGGCTCAATGGGGATACTACAGCCCCAAGACCACAGCTGCCACATCACAAGCTGCACCCCCTCCAATGCCATGTCACCACCACCTGCACATGACCAGAAGGGATGGGGTCAGAGGAAGGGGCACCATACCACTGGGGACATGCCAGATGATGGAGGGGGGATACCAGATGACCAGGGATGTGCCAGATGATGGCAGGGACATGATGGGCCACCATACAACTCAACCAGATGAGGGGGAGGGCCACCCAGATACACTCAGGGGGAGGGAGAGAGGACCAGGGATGTGCCAGGAGGTGGGGGACACCACATGCAGCCCACCCTATGACTAGCACCATCCAGCCCAGCCCTATGAGCTACTGCTCATGGTGCAGAGGGGGGTGGATGGGCAACCACACCACAGTGCGATACAGCACCCCCAACCACTGCTCGCAAGGTGGAGACAGGGTGATGAGATGTAGGGAGGACAGGGAAGGAGGGGCAACAGCAGTGCCAACAGCAGCATCCATGACCACTGCCATGAGCCATTGCTTGTAGAGTGGAAAGGAGTACTATATTAGTGGCACTGGCAAGGTGATGTGCAGGGAGGGGAGGGGCCACAGTAGCTGATGCCATGGCCCAAAGCAGAGGAGTGGCACCCAGGTGAGCAGAGGGGGAGAGGGGAGGCAGACCACAGGGGATGCAACCAGCACCACTTGGCCCAGCCCCATGAGCCACTGCTTGTGGGATGGAGCATGGGTGGAACAACAGCAATGCCAGAGCACACATGCCAGCACCTACAACCACTGCCATGAGCCATTGCTTGTGGGGTGGAAAGGGGTGCTATGTTAATGACACCAGCAGGATGAGTGACATGAGGGGAGGGGAGGGATGGGCATGGAGGGGATGGAATGTGCCCCACTCCTGTTAGGACAATGCTAATCCCTAAGGAATCAACAAGGCCTCCCAAAATAAACACAAACAGCAATGAATAAAGGTAGTCTTATAGTCAAAGGCTGTCATCCTGGGAATAGCAGATGACCCAAGAGAACATGACTAGTGTTTCTGGGTGATATATTACAGTTTATATACTACAATACATGAGGTATCCATGCATTAGCCATGCCTAGACCTTGAGTTGTCAACAGGCACACCACCATGCCTACAGCGCGTGGTGTGCAGTTACATGTGTCTACCATGAGTCCAATTGGGCTGCATGTCAGCCATGTGTGTACTGTGTGTTGTACCTACCCTTAGCCATGCGCTTGATCATAAGGACCTTGCACCTACCATGTATACATAAAAGTGTCATCACAACCAAACAATGAAAATAATAGTTTCAAATGTCTTTGAAAATCATACTCCTGACAACTCCCCCCCTCTATACCAGTATTATACATATTTAGAGCATTTTGTAAGTAGCTGATATATATTACAGCCAACACACCTATATTTCCCACAAATCACCTCTTGTTAGAGGTGGTATAGGCATCTGATACCACCTCTAACAAGAGGTGATTTGTGGTGTCAGGGCCTCTTCCAATAACTTGTAATATTGCAAATAAATATCTTCTGTAACCCTAACCACCTAACCCTAACTGTGCACTGCACATCTGGCACCTAACCTCTAACCACAGCCTCCAACTCCCATCCTGCTTTATATGATGTCTTCATTTGAGCCCATAAAATATCACATGACTGAAGTGCAAATATGCATAGAGAACATTTTAGAACTTCGTGTTTATTGATGGCATTACATAATCACACTGCAGATGAGTGTCATGTGATTATTTACTAAATTAGTATATCAGTCACCTGACATTTTAACTATTCTTGGAAGAGGCCCTGACACCACAAATCACCTCTTGTTAGAGGTGATTTGTGGGATTATCAGGTGGGAGACAGGTATGAAATGAATAATGCAAGAATATGGGAAAATTAAGCTAGTAAATTTCTACTCAATCTTCACTATCCTTTGTCCTTAAACTTAATAAGTCTGTACTGGACCAGATAAGTCATGCTTATTTCACCCTATTACAATGGCTGTGACTGGACAGGCAATGCTTTCTATTTTCCTACTTATTGGCTGTGGCCTTGATGTGCTGGCTAACTGTCTTTTCATGATGGGCAAGATAACAGTATAAATATGGTACAGAGCATTCAATATTCATTCAGGAAATAATTTCGTCTGCCGGCAGAGGGTGGTCAGCCTTAATGTAATTCCTCATGTCCCAGGACCATGATAATGATGATGCGGTCTCTCCCATGATGGCAGCTGCGTCGCACCCGGTGGCATTGCCAATGGTATCTCAGTTCCTAGTCGTTCCAGATGCTTCTTCTGGATATGCAATCTGTTTCTATCGAGCCAGTCCATGATTTTGTCCACCCTTCGGCATTTTTTGTGTAGGTTGAAGTCAGGAACTGGATCACGGAATCCATCGACCCAGTCATATGTAACGACCCCGACATCGGCGTTGCACAAGACGGCCTGTCTCACGATATCAATGCAATGATCTTTCGGATGGAATGGTTAGATTTAGATATTCCGGTTCTAAACACGAAATAGAAGGGACAAGAAAACATACCTATGTGATATTGCATAAAAATTGGCCTTGTCGTTCGCCACTGCTGAAGTATCGGATAGTCATCAGAATATACGTATCTCCTGATAGAATCCTTTATATTGCCTGAAATCAATGTAGCATTGATAATGTTCGCACCATGCAGTGTAGTAGATGGATTATGTTCAGTGCACCCATGCTTCCGCCGCCATCCTCCTCGCTGAAACGAACATTAGAAGGTCGACCATCTTTATGTAATTTCTTGAGCTCTTCGTCAGACACCCAAATCAGTTTCACTGATAACACATCAGCAGACGTAATATAATGCAGAATTCACACACACAGCTAGTATTCCATGTAAGGCGGTCCCAAGCGGCATCCACTTCGGGTCCAGAACCCATGAACGGAGATACATTATCGAACACGGCTAGGGTTGCCGAAGTTCAGTTCGGTCCGGTTCTCAGCCCTTTTTGCCGAACACCGAACTGAACTTTGAGCATTTCTCCTGAACTGAACCGAGAACTGAACAGAACTGGGAAGAACCGGTTCTAACAATTCAGTTCAGTTCAGTTCTCGGTTCGAACTGGTCGAACCGGCAATTTTTTTTCTAAATTCCATCTACGGCAGTAGCTACTTTCGCAGAGGAACCCTTTTCTGGGGACGGAGGGGCAGAGTTCGCACGTCGTCGTTGGGGCTTGGACTTAGCGGTGTTAGTGGCAGTGATTTCTAAAATAACCAAGATCAGATGATCGCTTGGGAGATAAGATACTTAAAGGAAATAACTTTTCTCGCCAACTGCACAAATGAGATTAGATATCGGAACGCGAGACAAAGATGCATACGCACGGATAAATTGTGACTGGAAGAATCTGCGGCTTTTGGGCGTCTGGAATGCAGCACCTGCACCTGCCCTGTCGGATAGCTTTGGGACTCGTTTACCGCCGACTTTTTTTGCTGGGGCTTTGTTCTTCAATCCTGGGAGAACGTCGTCCTCGCTATCTGTTGGTTGAGCTGAGCTATCGGATCTTTTCCGCTTCTTGTGAGGAGCCAGGGCGATAGGGCGGCTCTCGTCACTCGGAGAGTTGATCCACTCAATCTCCGTTGCGTCCTTGAGGGTGCCGTCATCGTTCAGTGCTGGTGCGTCAGGGTCGGGCATGACGGGGAGCAGAGAAAAAAAACTGATCGATGGTCCCACCACTATTTTAAGATCTGGCTTACTTAATTTCGGTGAGTACGCATCAACGGAGGGCGCATCATCACGTTCTTATTATTATTATTATTATTATACTCGCTCTTTTCAACGTCCCTCTACCCCACGAAAGTTCGGTTCGAACCGGTCCGAACCCGGTTCCTCTGTGTCCCCCAAGTCCCGAACCGAGAACCAGAACCGTTCAGTCCAGTGGCCGGACTGAACCTGAACCGAACAGAACTGTCGGTTCGGTTCTGCCGGTTCTGGTTCTCTGCGTCGGTTCAGAACTGAACTTCGGCAACCCTAAACACGGCATCCACCTTCACTAACTCATACTCAACCGCCTCGAATGCAGGTGCTGCGAGTAAATCATGAGTCAAAAGCGAACCGTTCAAATCTCAAATTGAACATACAATAAACCTCCGTCAGTTCGAGACAAGCAGCAATAGCCTGAGTCAGAGGTCCAGGCTTGCCCACAAATTGCACAAAAAATAAGGATACGTTGAAGAAGAGTAGACAGGCCTGTGCCAGCCACAACAACAAGCCACGTATAGACCGCCTCCTGACTAGTAGCTCACTGGCAGTCGCAGATGACTGGAGCTCGTGCTCAGTACCATACCGATCAAGGAGGTTTCCTACCGACCCGCTGCGGCTGTCTTGGGGCAGAGGGCAATACTGGGGAGGTCTTTTTTCCATTAAAGTTTCAAGATGTAACCGTTACGCGTGGCGGGGTTTTTGAAGTGGTTTATACCGTCAGTGCTCCATGCCAAATCGGAGCCGCCAGAGTAATCTGACTCCTGAGGCACTGGCTCCGAGCACTCGGTGCGGTTCCACGCGTAAGAGTATGTCTGCAACTCCAAAGTGGGTCTGGCTCCAAGCCAATCAACATCCTATCTCACAAAAAAAGAGTGGCAGATATGGTGCCAGTGGCGTTTAGGCTAGTACGGGCGGCAAAGTTGGCAGTTGCCGTATTATTCAGCAGAACGTTATGACACGTCCGCCGCTTCCCATTGCGTTGTCACCAGCTTGTATGCGCTTCGCGCACTTCAAGTTGTTAATTGTCACCCTACCCCGATTGTCGTCGTGGTCAGTGGCTGTGAGCCTCGACTTCAGCAAACGTCCTGCTGCAGTTTAAACACATAGGGCCCGGGTTTCTGTCTAGGCTGGTGGATTTCCTGGTGGCACTAGTCAGGCTATTCTCTCATGCGATAAATCGGTGTGCCTGAAAAGCACACTCGTCAGAACTTAAACAACAATCTACTTATACTCCAAGCTGCGCTTGCCAGGCTAAGTATACGCATTGACACTTCCTTTTTATTGATAGATTTCCGAGCCCATCGGGCAGTTTAGAAGAATGTAAAAATGGAGCAATTGTACTAATCATGGTTCAGCTGAATGTGTATCACGCTGGCTGCTTCCCCCATTCATTGGTTGGACTGGTACCGCAAAACTCAGATGTGGTGCTAATCAACTAGTAGTTGGTTTAATGGTTAGCACATGCTGCAACATTACATCCAACACTTGACTCGGACAAGTGCCACCACATGAATCCGATCATCGGCAATCCTCTCCAAGATAAAGTCACTTTACTCCCTCGGTGGTATTACAGTTAAAAATGACCACCGCGACTATCGCCGTCATACTCACATATGTAGGACCAGATGAAGTATAAAACTCGCCACTAGCGACTATCTCCAATTCAAAGTTGCTGGCACATCTGCGCTCGCCTACAAGTACCCGCATCATCTTTCAGCCCGTCTTCGTCAGCCTAACTTGAAATCGTTCTCATTTTTTACAGTGATGCATCTCACTTCAATCAGCCTCACGCTGTTGTTCGCCTTTGTCACTATTCAAGTTGCAGTGATGGCCCTTCCCACTGGTTCGTCGTGCTTTTGCCACAGTAATGGTTTATGTGCAGTCACTAATTACCAGATTTAGCTGGTGACTTGGACCTGAAATATCCTACACGCGAGTTGGAGGATCAATCATTAATCTACCTTGACGACTCAGATGCATAGCCACCTACCGTTCTCCAAGGCAGCCCCCAGTGGATCCCTGATATCCCCCACACTCTCCAGTGCCCATACACCGAATCAGTCAACAGTCCTTCTCGTGTAACGAGGAATACTTCAAGTGGTAACGACCCGGGGCAAACGTAAGTTCGTTGGCACTCACGACAATACTGCATCGAAGCATCCTCGCAGCCTCGAATCCACCCCGTCGCGTCTCACGAACGACCAGATGCAATTGGCAACTTATGCCTTGGAGGACATGGCAGTCTCAACTCGTCACTACGCCACTGGTTTCTTCATCGACAAGTTTGTTGTGTTGCTCTGGTATTACGATTGTGCCTGCGTCATTCTGACGGTCAGCTTCGATTTTTTGCGAAGAACCAGGAAAACTCGCGTTAGTTCTGTACGCGATGAGCAGCTGTAACGTTAACACGGGCTTCGATCCATTCATGGTTCCGGATCCCGATTCGTCTTCCTCCTCCACTAGGGCCCCTCTTACGAAAATCATCGGCGCGCACTTCATGTTTGCTCCTGATGCTCAGACGGTATCGTCGAACCCCGGGATGTTCGCTTTCACTCATGTGAGCGTCGGGGACTGATTGGTCGTGGCACGATGGTCTATCGCGTGACGGACGGAAGATGAGGCACTCAAATTGAGCTGGCCTCTCTGGCTCTTCGTACGCGGGAGGCTTCTACCTAGTTCCGGAGTGGAAAGAGCATCTGCTAGGGTCAAGTGCTCACCCACATTAGCCAAAGATTTAAAAATTTTCACGTTCGAACTCCTGAAGTTGCATCTGGAGAACGACAAGCCCGAAGATCGTGAACTGCAAGTGATTTCCATGGCATGATACAGGAAGATGTGGGAAGTGGACAGCGTCCAAGATGTCTTCGTCGATCAGTGTGTTGAATATGAGTCACTCCTCGCCTTTTGATTACTCCAAGCTCATCTCAAGTTGCAATTGGACTCTAACCGTGATGGCCATCACCTACCAGAAACTGCTCCATCGTGATCTCAGCGAAAATTAAAAGACGGACCCAAGCCTGAGGGCATTGTCAACGGCTGGGGCATGGCATTCCACCTAGTCGGGGAGAAATTCCGACATCAACTGCCTGCCACTCCACTGGCACGATTCTGCTCATGGCGCGCGATCTCCTCTTTAGAAATCCACCTTGCTCGGCTAGGTGTGTTACCTACTACTAATATTGCCTGAGGTGGAATATGATGAGGTGTCAATGATAGGCATGCCAGTTGAGGTTGCCGACAACCCATTCTTTGGTCGTGGAAACATGATGAGCTGGGTCAACCTTGAGCAGTTCAAGCTAGTGTTGCTGCAGCTCAGCTGGGTGTTTTTGCTAACTTGGGAGATAAAATAGCATAAATTCTGAAAATATTTGAGGAGCTAGATCATGTGAGAAGTTGATGGGTCCTCTGCCAACTCTAAGTGATCCAATCATTGGTTCCTGAGTTATCTAACTGACTTGGGGAGATGACTTGATGAGTCATTGTTTGAGTCAGTTAAATAACCCAGGAACCACTGATCAAATCGCTGAGAGTTGGCAGAGGACCCATCAACTTCTCACATGATCTAGCTCCTCAAATATTTCAGAATTTATGCTATTTTATTTCCCAAGTTAGCAAAAGCACCCAGCTGAGCTGCAGCAACACTAGTTTGAGCTTTACCTCTGCAGCTTGATTGGACAATCTGGTGAAAAACCATGAGTGGTACACCGTCATCTCATCGAAAATCTATCCTGACACAAGCAGCAGTACCTCTCCAAGAAAAGTGAAGCCTTCTGGTGTCAAACTGGAAGCTGTAAATGCAGAGCAGGTTTGATTTGGTACATTTTGGATCATGTTAGATAAACTCACTGTTTCAACAGACCACAGTGCCAGTCAAACAACCTGATGTCATCATTCTCTCAGATGACAGTGAGATTGAGGATCATCAACCAACCCAAGTGAAGGGAATAGCCAAAAAGCAAACTGCAAAGCAACTTGATGATAATTGGCCCTCAAAACGACATGCATCCAATTTGGAGATCATCAAGATCCTGGATTCCAGTGAAGACAAAGCCAAACCACAAGCAAGCATCAAAAACAAGCTTGCAAAACCAGTCACAAAGCCCAACAAGAACACTAATGTGGATCTGGGAAATCTCCCTTTTGAGCAGGCAGCTCACCATAGAAGGCGAGCATGCACTGTGAAAGGCACCTTGTCTACATACTGTGTTGTGTAATCTAGTTCTTACAATGGCAGTGGTTAGAGAGAGAGAACTACTTGTATTACTACTGTGAAGTACAGTGTTTTATATATGTTTACAGTATGTGCATGGACCAGGTTTACACATGACTCAAATAGTGAGTTGTCGAGGTATTGGGATTTCAACACCCCCCACAAGTAGTGCAGCATCTAAAAGCCATAGCAGGCTGTGTGTGCACTTTACTTGACCTTGGTAAATTTAATACCAAGGTGCTCTCTGCATTTGAGGAATAAGGTGGCAGGAAGGTTCTTTGTGAACATGTCAGCTGGATTGTCCTTTCCTTCTAGAAATATGAGGGAGACTTTGTTGTTTTCTATGCATTCACATATATAATGATAGTGAATGTTGATGTGTTTTGTCCATATTTCTTGAACAGGGTTGGATCCAATAAAGATCAATCCTTGATTATCCCTGCAAATTGTAGTGTGAGTCAAAACAAAACCAAGTTCTTGAAATAAGGACTGTATCCATGTTATCTGCTGACATGAGTCAGAGAGAGCCATATATTTGGCTTCTGTGGATGATAATGAGACTGTCTTTTGGATGCGTGATTGCCAGCATACAATGCTGCTAGCAAGGGATGCAAAGAAGCCAGTAGTGGATCAGCATTTGATTGGATCACTCGCCTAGTCAGAATCTGTATATCTGATTAATCCCTCAGATTTCTCACCATCATAGATTATCTGGTAGTTTTGAGTTCCTATGAGATAGCGCATGATATACATTACTTTATCTAGATGTTCTTGGCTTGGATTAGCTGAAAATTGTGACATTTTAATGACAGCAAATGCAATGTCAGGTCGCATTCCAAGCATTAGATACAATAAAGACCCAATGACTTGCTGAAACTTTGAACAGCAGGTGGCATCAATGGGTTTGGTATTTTCTGATGGTATATAGCCAGGAGGTAATGGGGTTGGTGGAATTTTGGCATTAGTCATGTTAAAAAAGTACTTTTTCAAGGTACTGTTGTTGATCAACCATGATCTTTGTTGCAGTCTTTTGGACATGCATGCCAAAAAGGAAGTGACACCACCAGTGTCATGACACTCCCAGTGCTTCAAGCATGCCTGTTTCATTTTGTTGGCTAGCTTCTTATCTTTTGACATGAAGATGCCATCATCCACATAGATAATGGTGATAACAAGTATGCCTTTTTTTGTCTTATGAATGAAGATACCAGCATCAGAACTAGCATGGTGAAAACCAATGGTCTTCATGAATGCTTCGAGTTCATGCCACCAGGCAAGTGAAGCTTGTTAAAGGCCATAAAGAGCATGCAAAAGGTGCATGACCTTCTTCTCTTGGCCTTTGATTACAAAGCCTTGAGGTTGGAGCATGTAAATCTCCTCATCCAGTTTGCCATAGAGAAAGGCAGTTTTAATGTCCAATCTGGTCATATACATGCCTTCTAGACTCGCCAAGGTGAACATTAAATTGACTGTCTTGTAGCAGACCACAGGTGAGAATATCTTGTTGTAGTCTATGCCTTTGACCTGTGAATGGCCTTTAGCCACAAGTCTGGCTTGTTTTCTTCTGTCTTCTTTGATGTTGAAAACCCATCTGTTTTTGATCAGTTTACGACCATGTAGGAGATCTACAAGTTTGAAGACCTGTCATTTGTATAAGGTGTCTAACTTGCCATGACATGCAGTCTTCCATTCTACCTGCTGCTGTTTATCTTTTAGGTGTGGGATGTCATTAAATTGGACTGGAACTTCCATATCAGAACTTGATGGTAATGCTTGATTAAGCAAATAGTTCATCACTGTATTTCCACCTTCTTTGACACATGCTGTGAGCCATGTGTCTTCATCTAATGGGTCATATTCACATTGAGATTCAACTCTCTGATTGTTATCAGTTGTAGCCTCAGGGTTGCCATTATTGGATGTAGGCACATCATCTTGTGGTGCCATTGTAGTGCTTGGTCCAGGGTTCAGGTTACTATGAGAAGGTTGTTGGGGTCTGACCCTCAGGCCTTGAGGCAGTTGCCCAACTGTCTTCTTCTAATAATTCTCATGATGGATGTCTCGCTCTATATCTGTTGGTAGGTGTTGTTCACCATACACATTGCCCAGAAGATTTGGGATGTTCCTAGTGTTCAAAGGTCCAGTCCTATGAACCAAAAAAAAAACCAGACTGAACTGGACCTAAACTGGAAAAGGTCAGACTTCCAGTTCAGTTCAAGCTTCTCATGATAACAAAACTGCACCAAACCAGACTGAACCAGACTGGTTTTAACTGGTTCAAACCATCACAAGGTACACCCTATAAATGCACATCTTTTGACTTAATTTTTAAGACAAACGGTCCAGAACTGCATGTGGTATGGCCAAAATGATATCCTACTGCCAAACTGAACTTATACAACATCTAATTGTTGTATTTTTTCATATGTAAAAATTTGTTATCACCATAAACACCTTGCAGGCACCTTATGTACACTGTATTACATAGTTTGCAACTGGTCTTAGTACTTAAACACTGCACAAAGACCAGTTTTCATCAGTTCAAAGCAGTCTGAACTAGTTATGACTGGACTTTAGTTCGAACCAGTTTGAACTGTTTTGGACCAGTTTTTTGCTGTTCAGTCTGGTTTTCCATGGTCTTACCATAAGGGGCAACCAGTTTTGGTTCCGGTTCATCCAAATTAGGCAAAAAAACCAGACTGGACTGGACCTTTAAACACTAGACATTCCTGGTCCTACCAGATCTGCAGGGAAGTTCATTCCACTTGTTTTGATCCTCCCTCTGCAGAGCAAAGTCTGCAGGGGTTACTGGAGTAGGCAATGCAGGAGGAACATTGGCATTGTCTTGTGCCTCTTGTTCTCTTGGGATGTCAGTCTGTTTTCTAGACTGCAGTCTTCAGGTGGAGGATTTTCATTGTCACCAGCTGTTCCATGTAGAATGTCATGATTTCTCTGTTCTGTAATTGGATCATCATCACGGATGAAGTCTTTGCCTACAGGCATCACTTCTGGGGTGTGGGCACCTGGGCATCAAGGGAATAATTCTTCATCAAAAATTGCTGTGGCACTGATAAACATGGAGTTGCCTGAATGCATGAAGTAATATCCTTTGATCCCATCCACATCTGCCAAGCTGAGGTAAACCATTAGCTCTGATCATGGTGCAAGTTTATTTGTACATCCTAAGACTTTGTCTCTTGTGAGGTCAGGCTTGGAGCCATTAATCACCTCATGAGGAGCTGTCCATTTCAGTCTTGCTGAAGGCATGACATTGTGGAGACGGATGGCATGCCATACACAGAATTCCCACCAGGAAGCTGGGAGACACACTGTGAAACATAGTGCTTGGGCTTTTTCTGTAATTGTCTGAATAGCACATTCTGCATGGCCATTCTGTCGATGCTGGTAAGGGACACTTTGTTCAAGTTTTATACCCAGACTTAGCAAAAACTTTGTGACTTTGTGACTTTTTAATTCTCCTCCAGCATCAATACGAACTCATTTGACATGTTTGTTGTGTTGTGTCTTAGCCATGGTGATGAACTCTTTTATTGAAGAGCTCACTCCTGATTTCTTTGCAAGACAGGATGCCCAATAGGCTGATGAATGATCATCCACAAAAATAATGAAATACTTAAATTTGTGATAAGACAACATGGAGAATTACTTGAGATCCATATGGATTAACTTGAAGGAGTCTGTAGCTCTGGTGTGCAATTCAGGGAAAGACTTTGATGTCATTTTACCCTTAGCACAACCTGGACAAATTGGAATGTTCCTTGGAATTGAGATTTCCTTGGGTAATCCAATGCATGTGGAAGGCATTTTCCTCAATGCTGTATTGGACAGGTGTCCTGAGCATTGGTGCCAAATTCGGTAATCTGCAGCATATACAGTGATAGCTTTAGCATTGGTTAAACCCATTGCTTTCACTATCATTGATGTCACAATATACACTGATTCAATCCTTTTGGAAGGTAGACACTGAATGGTGATGTGATTTGATTGATCATAAAAGTTTATGCTGTGAATGGAACCTTTCATAGTCATTGTCTTAAATAAAACCCCCATGGAGATCAATCTCATATCCATGTTGGGGATGTGATAGACAGGATGAAGGCATGTGACATGCATCCTGTCATTCACAAAGTGCTTGATGAACACTGCACCTTTTCCAACCATGTGGACTGGTCCTTTGGTATCATAGGTAGCCCAGGCTCACTGATGTCAAGCCAGAGGTCCCCAAGCTGAAGGGACTCCTCATGTGAAATGGTCATCTGGTCTTCATTCTTCATATAATCGGCCTCATAGCTGAGCATTTCAAGTTGCAAGTCACAAACCTGGGGTGAGCCTGACAGAATGTTTAAGTCAGAATTCATTTGCCAATATGAATCATACCAATGGCAGGCCAGTCCTCGGCCCTGGCTTCACCTGTGATGCCCAGCCAGTGCTGAGGCCAACTGGAGTCTTGTCTATGTATCAGAAGATATTCTCCATAACATGTAGTGATTGATGAACCTGGTATCCCTCTCATGATATCTACCAGGCCTGCCAGAGAAGCCCCAACATTTTCATCAAAACTGAGATCAAGCCTCAGGTCATTCAGCCTTGGGGAATCTGCATGGGTTCTTCAGTAAACAATGAGTAAGGTGGGATCATTGGACTGAAGCTGACCTTGCCTTGACTCAAAACCATCTATAAAACAATCATCAATCGTCAGTTTTATGTCTTCCAACCTCAATGATTGCTCTTAAATACAATGAGTATTGAGTCAAATACTGATGATAACATATACCTTTTTCACCATTGCCAATAATTCCTGGGTAACATGGCTCAACCATCCCATCACTCCTGAGACAAAGATCAAGTTCTGCTAGGGTGGGGGAGTCTTCATGCATAGTTCTAAACATTATCAGGGAATGGGAGTATAGTAATGAGACACTCGTGGTCATGTGCCACCAATACACATGGAAAGCAAAGCCAAACAACATGGACACAAGTTCTGCACCTAAGTTGATCCACATCTATGCAACCCATGGCATTGTCACCCAATCCACTGCCTCAACCTATGCTGGAGGATGCGATCTCCATTTCTGCCAAATTCATTTCCTTTCTGCAAGATACCCACCAATGTGTGAAAATGGCGGGTGGGAACAATAGAATAAATTTGCGAAGCAAATGGCTTTGCAACTGGTGAGTCCATCCCAGGTATTCTCAATCATACACACATTGACCTCTGCTGTAGTGCAAGATAATTCCAAGCCTCCAAACCCACCACAAATTGATTCCGCACAGCAAGTTTGTGCTTGATGTTCACCTGCTCATCACAAGTGGGTTGGAAAAGGGTTATTCAACCTTTGACTGGGAAGCACTAGGCCGAGTGCTTGGCATGAACACCCAGTCAGGGATCAATACTGACACAAATGTAGGAAGGCGAGAATGTGCAGGGGAGCAAGCTGTGAGCATGGAAGGGGAGACCAATGATGATGGAAAGTCCAGTAAGCAAACTAAACTGTCCATCCTTACTCCATACTGATGACACTTCCATCCTGGCAGCACCCCACCCTGGCTCAACAACACTGGCCACCAGAACCCTCACCCCTGAGCAGCCACCCTCCACTGGTTCCAACATGCCAATGGCTCCATTCCCCTGTCAGCATGCAGTGGCCAGCACTGCCCTGACTAATGTCGCCAACTCCCCAATCCTGGCCTTCGAGGTTCCCAATGTGCCTATGCCACCATCCCCTGCCTAGCCTGCTGCAGCTGGCCCTGCCCCCAACTCCTCAACAGTGGCCCCTGAAGTGCCCAATGTGCCAGCCCAGGCCTCCAATGCATTGAACACCCCAATTGTTGTGCAAGAGCTCCTACAGGGTCCCAATAGCCCATGCCAATTGAGCCAAGGCACAGATTCCCAACCCTCGACCAGTCAGCCTGCCAAGGTCATTCCCATCCCCAAACCATCCCAGCAACCAGCAACCAGCCAATACCAATAAAGCTCTGAAATGTCTGGAGCACCAAGAACATTCAAGGGTGGTAGTTGAGATTAGGAAAGGCAAGTGCCAGTTGGCAGAAAGTGACAACCAAGAGGTCAGTTCCTCCACCAAGCCCAATCCTATCCTGAAGTCTAAGCTGGTGGGAGGAAAGCATAGTTGAAGGGAGGTTGTGGAGGATAGCAGTGGTGAGGGAGGGAGTTCAAAGGATCCCAGGCCACAGAAGAAAAAACCAAAGATGTCCCACCAACTGAAGCCAGCTCACTTCATCTACCAGCAGGTTAAATGCACGTACTGCAAGGAGAAAGATCAAACATACTTGGCCAAAGCTAACCACACATGTACAGAGTGCAACCAGCACAAGTTGGCCTGCACACTCCAACACTGGGTCAAGAAGCAGCTGAAGTCTGCCAGGGTAGTTGAGGAAAGGATGGAAGCTGCTAAGGCAGGTCAATCCATCATCTCAGGAGGAGCTGGACCAATGACTGAGGCCAAGATGGAAAGGTTGGATGATGAAAGACAGGAGAGGGAGCCCCCGTAACTTGCTGCAAAGGAGAAGTGCAAAACGACTCCAATTGTCAAGAAAATGTGTGCTCAAACAGCGGGCTCCACTTCACACCCAAGCTGGTCAACTTCAAGCAAGTCAAGGTCATCTACGCGGGGAAGGGGACTTACACCAGTCACACCAGAGTGGTCTGATGAGCCAACAGGTATGTCCCATCACTAGTAAATTATATATGATTTTAGTTCAATTTTCTTCAGTTGCAGCTACTCAAGTGGTGCTGTTGGCTCTTCCAGTTATACCTGGTATAATGCCACCTGCTGAGGATGAGGTGAAGGAACAGCTGCCCATGATGCAAGCTCATTTTGCTACCATGTCAGAAAGGCATGATGCTCTTGAGGCCCAGTACAGCACATTGGAAACATTTGTGAGTAACCACTTGGACAGCTGTGAAATGGTCACACCTAGTATAGATTTAAGTCAAAACAAGATCATGGTTTTCCACACACACACCTCACACTTATGCTCATTTGTTGGAGCATGCCATATGACAAATGTGCACTCATCCAGTTCTCCATGAACCAGTTTGAAGGTGTAGTCACTGACAAAGTATAGTGCAGTATGAATCAACATTGCAAGGGCTGAGTTCATTGTCACAACAAGCTTAATATCACCCTCCATCCAAAGGTGCCATACATAGTGCTCATTTTGTGGTAATTTCTGATCTTTTTCATACTGGTCAACAATGCAGCAATGCCTGCACACATTCACAATTTAGCTAGCATCTGAGCTAAATAACAATTTGGACGAACCCTGCCATTGATATCCTGCAGGCACCTCCTCATCCTTCTTCTCTCGTATTTTTTCTGGCAGAAGCTTTTGCCTTCAGAATGCATCATGCTTTGTGTTGGGATACAAGCCTATAATTGCTATATCCAGAGCAGTAATTATGACATTACTAATTACTGTTACTTTAGCATTACTTCAGCATTATATACTATATATACTATATGTATAGTATATACTGAGACAATTATTCCTGACCTCTGAGACATTCAGAGGAATGCCCCCCTTCGTCCAAAAGCCTCTAGTCAGCTTCCAGCTTTACCTCCCTACAGGTTATGGGCCCTGGCTTATTTTAAACAACCCAAAAATCTATTTACAAAACCTTCTACAACATGTCAAGAGCCCCAAGCAATATTGAAGAATCTGTCCCGGACAGTGACGAAGAAAACCTTCAAGAATACGTCCAGGAGTATGATCAGGACTTAGCTGACCATATGGAATTATTTGGGCCGTCACTAGCTGCTTCCCAACATGCTACAGCGGGAGCGCCGCCAGCCGCGCCCAAGGCGGGAATCCTGCCAAAACAAAAGAAGCCCACGATCCTTCTAATTCGTACCAAAGAATATTCTAACGTAAACAAGATCTCCAATCGGGATCACCTTACTGATGAGAATTGGCACGAATGGAGAGAAAGGATGAAACGGGTATTTATTGATTGTGACATCACTGGATATATTAACAGGGCCATTAAAATGCCCAAAAGAATCCAGGGATGCCAAGGGGGCGCGCAACTGGGACAAGAATGACACCTGGGCACAGCAAGTTATAATACATAATGTTACCTCTTCGCAAATGAATCACGTTGGATCAAACACTATGGCAGAAGCGATGTACTCCGTGCTATCTGTTACTCACGAAAACAAGGCGCATCAAACCGTAAATCATATTCAGTGCCTACTGTACAAGACAAAGGCTGACGCTACCAACGATCTTCTAAAGCATATGGACACCCTGAAATCTTACCGCAACCGCATCAATAAATTCCCTAATAAGGAATTTCATATCTCCGACACCCGATTCAAATCTATCATATCGGCATCTCTACCATCATCTTGGCAAACTTATGTGGAGCCATACAATGGCAACGCAAATGATCCCAATGACTTGGACCCTAGGCACCGCTTATCATCGGACACGTTTATAGGATTATTACGAGAGGAATATAAACTTCAGCTAAATCGGAATGGGAATAATAACGGAACCGGCGGGAGTGTAAATCTGGTGCAAACCCAGAAAGCTACCGGTCCCAGTAAATCCCTGGAAAACCATATTACCGAAAAGAAAACCTCCATCAAATCTTATTGCGATCATTGCAAGCGCGTGGGGCATTGGACGAGCAAATGCCGAAAATTTGATGGGAACAAATGCCATAACTGCAGGACATTTGGACATTACGCGAAGAATTGTTGGGGAAAGAAGAAAGAGAAAGCGAAAGAGAAGAAGCCCGGGGATACTTCAATGATAGTAGAAGAACATATTACTTTCTCAGCAGACGAGGAAGGGCATAATTTTGATGCATGTAATAACGATGCCATAATTGATGAGTGTCTGATCTATTATGATTGGCTGGCCGACTTGGCAACCACTTCACATGTAACGCATCAAAAAGAAGCATTTACCTCCTATGAGCCTATGAAAAATATTTCCGTCGAATGTCTAAAAGAAAAGAGTGATGCAGCACAGGGAGTAATAAATTATTTGGCCTATATAAAAACACAAGGCCAAACACCCAAGGGGATTCAAATCGATCGCGGAAAAGAATTCGTCAATGAAAAATTGGAAAACTATTCTAAGGAACGCAGGATACAAATACGATTAACCGCGCCGTACTCTGCATCGCAAAATGGCATTGCAGAAAGAATGAATAGGACACTTGTCGAATCATCGCGTGCAATGCTATCCACGAGCGAGCTCCCAGAATACCTCTGGGAATATGCCGTCATGCACGCTGCCTATCTCCGCAACTGATCGTATACGAAGCATCTTCGGAAATTAACTCCTTACGAGGGATGGCACAATGAACAACCGGATGTTTCACACTTAGGCGAATTTGGTGCACCAGTATGGATCTTATTACAAGATCAGAAAAAGGAAAGAAAAATGCTTCCTAAATCAAAGCGCCGCGCATATCTTGGATACAACGATGGTGCTGGAGCAGTCAAATATTACAATGCCGAAATGCGTAATGTATTAACTTTGTGGAATTTCGAGCTATTGACTGGTACTCCAAAATCTAAACCTTCTAAAGACAATACAATGGAACCCTCGACACATGAGGGGGAGTCTGATGGAGGCGCGCCGCCGAGAATTCCAATTATAGAACCCGAACGTAGGCAGATTGAGGCACAGCCACCCCCACAACTGCCGATCACAAATGATGAATCTCTGATCAGAGCCGCATCACCGATCGGAGAAGAACCGGATATACCAGAAATAGAACCTCGTAACCCGGAGAAGCAATCCTGGAAGCGGAAATGAGTTGATAATAATGATCGCATTGATATTGATGAACCGCGCAAGATGCATGCAATGCAGAGAAATGAACTGCAACAAACGCGTGGAGTTCGTACCGGCTATAAACCCTTGTTACACCTTACAGAAGAGGAAGAAGTGAATACCTTCCTAGATAATGATGAAGCCTATGCAATAATCGCTGGAGACGAAATAAACATGCTCAAAGACGCGCGGATCTCCCTTGATTGGCCAGAATGGCAAATAGCCATACAAAATGAATTGAACCTATTAAAGGAGAAGGGGACATGGGAATTGGTCCAGAAACCTCCTGATGCGATACCAATCGCGAACAAATGGGTCTTTGTCCAGAAAAGAAATAAACAAGGGGAAATTATAAGATACCAAGCGTGATTAGTTGCAAAAGGATGTGCACAATGACCAGGCTATGATTATATGGATACCTTCTCACCTGTAGTCCGGATGGACACACTCCAAGCAGTATTAGCGCTCGCATCAAAGAAGGGTCTAAAAATACAACAGATGGACGTAAAGGGTGCATACCTCAATGGCACATTAAAAGAAGAAATATATATGAAGCAACCTGAAGGACAAATAATGAATTTGATGGTAAACTCAAAATTCACGAATACGGACGCTTATTTGCAGATCCATGCGCGTATATTTGAAGGGTCGACAAAGACTTGGGAATAATAACAGTCTGGGTTGACGACACATTACTCTTTGCGTCTTCCGATTTTATGATGAAGCATATGAAAAATACGCTCAGTATGGAATGGGAAGTAACCAACCTCAGGGAGCCGAGCAAAATCATTGGCATAGAAATTACATGCCAAGACGACGCGATCAAGATATCTCAGGAGAAATACATTGAAAATATTCTCCGCAAGGAGGGAATGCTTGACGCAAATCCAGTCAGAATGCCAATGGATCCCAATATTAAATTATTGGCAAATCTGGATTATAATGAACCCAACAGGAGTAATTCATACCCAAAATTATTAGGATGTCTACAATTCCTATCAAATTCCACATGACCCGATATCAGCTTTGCCGTTAACAAGTTGGCCGCCTACACCACTAACCCGGGTTTACAACTAAAGTGAATACTCAGGTACTTGGCTGGTATGAAAACTCTCAGGATAATTTATAAATCCCAAGATGAGACTGAAAACAATAACCTCTTCCACGGATATGCTGATGCTTCATTTGCTAATATTGAAGATCTTAAATCCACAACCGGCTATATTTTCAAAGCGTCCGGGGGAGCAATAACATGGAAATCTAAGAAACAAACTATTATTGCACTATCCTCTACTGAAGCTGAATATATTGCATTATCAGATGCTGGACGTGAAGCCGTATGGCTAAGAAATTTATATGAAGAACTTGGATTTGCACAACAATTCCCCACAGTGATTAAAGGCGATAATGAAGGGTCAGTGATTTTAACTCAGAACCCTCAATTTCATCAGAGATCAAAACACATCACTATCCGCTATCACTGGGTCTGGGATCTCATGGCCAATAAATCAATAGAAATTCAAAACTGTCATGATCCGGAGCAAACTGCAGACGTATTAACAAAGGCTCTGCTGAAGCCTAAATTTACACGACATAGGGACAAGATGGGAGTTCAGTCAGGTTAACCCAGCAGCTTTCCTCACATGAGTTGGATTTTTTCCCAACAGGTTTTTTCCACCACAGAGGTTTTAATGCAACTGGAGAAACTTATTCCACCCTTGACTTCAGGGGGAGTAATGACAAAATATTTAACCATTTCACCCAGCCGTTCTAGGCTTGAGGGGGAGTGTTGGGATACAAGCCTATAATTGCTATATCCAGAGTGGTAATTATGACATTACTAATTACTGTTACTTCAGCATTACTTCAGCATTATATACTATATATACTATATGTATAGTATATACTGAGACAATTATTCCTGACCTCTGAGACATTCAGAGGAATGCCCCCCTTCGTCCAAAAGCCTCTAGTCAGCTTCCAGCTTTACCTCCCTACACTTTGTGCTCAATGAAGACCCAAGGAGTGCAATAGTTGTGGAGGCTAAAACTTAATTACATTGCATTCCTTGTTGTGTAATTTTTGCACTCACCATTATCAACCCTGTCAGCTGTTGCTAGGCTATAGCACGGGTACTCCTGCAGGTACCCAGAGGTCTACCCATACCTGTACCTGCACAGGTAGTTACCTGTTCACCCGCAGGTTGGTACATGGCAGGTACAGATGGGTACAGGCAGGTGTCAATACCCACCCAGGTTTCATTCCACATCCAAAAAAAATGCTATTTACAGGCCCCAGTGCCCATACAAGCGCTGCAGACCATTTTATATACTTATTTACTACTGGATATGTACTAATGGGCTTATTTTATACTTAAATGATGGGGGGAAGTGACACTCCAAAGAAAGAAGGGCTTGTGGAAGCAGCATGTTATATACTTTCTAATGTTTACTACTATTTGGTGTCAGTAAACTCACATGAACGTGTTCATTTACTGACACCAAATAGTAGTAAACATTAGAAAGTATATAACATGCTGCTTCCACAAGCCCTTCTTTCTTTGGGGTGTCGCTTCCCCCCATCATTTGAGTGTAAAATAAGCCTATTAGTGCATATCCAGTAGTAAATAAGTATATAAAATGGTCTGCAGCGCTTGTCTGGGCACTGGGGCCTGTAGATATTACACCAGTAACTTGTAAATAGAAAGTCAGTGATGGGTATAGGTACAGGTCATGGGTGCCCTACATCTGACCCATACCCATGACCTGCACAGGTTACCCACACCCATGCTATTGCCTAGCTGTTGCACCAAGAATTCCTAATGCATCAAGGCATTTTTGAAGGTCATCTTTCACCTCCTGTGAAGGCTTTTCCTCAGGCCATGGAGGGTGTAAGTGGCAGCCTTGGAATATAATGAGCTTTGGGTTTCTTTGGATCATTGGATACATAGACTATTTTCTTTGCAGGACATTCACGGTGAACCAATTTGCAGCACACTGATAAACCCTGGCAAAATGGGTATGCTCTATATCCATTTCCAAAATCAACACAAATGTCATCATCATGAGCTGAGCCAAGATTACTGACTACAGAACTTTTGTCACCCATGACAAGGATGAATAAAGGCATAACAAGCAGCTTCATACTGATGAAGATCTGGGGATTCAATGGGTTGTCCTTTCATCAACTGGAAGAGAATTGTCTCATTGACAGCAGAAGGAATTGGAGCATATATGTGCTGCCACTGTTCAGCCTTCATCCATTCACTTCACCCAACAAAATATGTTTTACCCTCAGTTGATGGTAGCTGGGTGGTGTAATGTTGAGTACATGGAAGGCATTGATATTGGCAGACTTCTTACATCTCTCAGCAGCTTCAAGACTGGCTTCCCATTGCAATGTTTCTTGCATTTCATACCCTTTATTAAGTGATAAAATTTGGTACAATTGGAAGTGTCATAAAGATGTCAACTACTTAGAAACCAGGTAATATGCATCAGTTACAGCAAGCACAGTTTTGCCATCTGCCTTGTTTTGGGCCTGCTCAGCCTTGAAGATCTCTCTTGTCTTTGTCAAATCATCACCCTCATCACCCTCATAGCCATCAAGCAGTTTGTTATCAAATATTTCACATTGCAAAGCCCCATTACACTGATGCAAGGAATGACAGGTCAGAAGGCCATCAAGAAGTTGGAGCCTTATGTCTTGCATAGTACTGCCATTTGACCCCTTGCCCCACAAGTCTTGGTCCTATCTTGATGATGGTTGTCAGCACATGGAAACTTAGACTCAAGCAGTATGACCATGCACCTCCATTTTCAAGAATGCATCCAGGCTCTTTGGGTTTCCCTTCTTGTTCTCAAACAGCCCAGCTTTGCTTGTGAAGTCTACAACATATGCCATATCTACTTTAGGAACTGGCCAACAGCTTGGGATGCTTTCCAGATGTTTGATGACATCAACCTTGAACTTGCACATAACAACAAACCTGCCTTCATGGTCCCTTATGAACTCACCATCATGGGAAGGGAGTGTTGAAATCCCAATACCTTGACAACTCACTATTTGAGTCATGTGATGTATTATGTAAACCTTGTCCATGCACATACTGTAAATGTATATAAAGCACTGTACTTCACAGTAGTAATACAAGTAGTTCTCTCTCTCTAACCACCACCATTGTAAGAACTAGATTACACAACAAGGTATGTAGACAAGATGCCTTTCACAGTGCATGCTTGCCTTCTATGGCAAGCTGCCTGCTCAACAGGTTATGGGCCCTGATGCCTACCTAAGTTGCACAATGCAGCACACAGCACAGTGAGCAATGAGGGTTGCATTGCCCCTACTACCTTTGTGCTTCTACAAGTCACAACTCATGTGAATCTAAGAATGTTCTGATCAAACATGCTCTAAAGGAGTATGGGAACATGTGTTTTGCCTTTAGCATTTTCCATCTCATGGCAATGGAAATGAATTGCATTGCTGACTCATGTTTATCACACAGCATCAATTATGTCATCAACTTTGACTTCCATTCCTGTCCTTACTGGCTCCAATTACCTTTCATGGGCTGAAAACATGAAAGCCTATCTCCGTTCCCAAGGTCTCTGGCAAATTATGTCAGGGAATTTTGAATGTCCATCTGGCCACACCATTGTCACATGTACTGTGCCTGATGGCTCCTCCTCCTCTTTGAGCAGCACTCTCATGAGAGCTGAGAAGAAGGAATTAGAAAAGGAGATTGCCAACTGGAATGACAAAAATGATAAGGCTGCTGGATCAATAGGGATGAGAATCTCTCCCTCCATGCACCATCTCATTACAGATGACATGCAAGCACAGGGGTGTTGGGAAGCACTTCTTGAAGCTTTTGGGAAAGTCAGACCATCCCAGATCTTTACAGATTTCAAAGCTGCTGTTTCCATGTGCTTATCCATAGCAAATCCGCAACTGGAGATCTCAAAAATGGTGGAGTATTTCTCATGCCTGACCACCAACAAAGTTGTGATTCCCGAGATTGTCCAAGCAATGATCTTGATGAATGCTCTTGATAAAGAGTATGATTCACTTGCCTCAACCATCCTCCAAACTCACCCTAACACCATTCAACTTACCTTCAATGCGGTACAGGAGGCAATTACTGCTAAAGCTAGCAGGAGGACAAACTCCACTTCTTCTAAAAATCAATCAGCTCAACAAATCTCCACTATCAAACAAAAAGGCAATAACTCCAAGTGGAAGCCTAATGACAAAAAGGAAGACAAACCAGAGGCTTCTACCTCCAATCCTAAGAAGAAGAATTGCCAAGGTGGCAAACAGGTGAAAGATCAGAATGAGAAAAAGGCAAAGGCTGCAGCTTCACAGCTCGCCTCTTCCATGTACCAACTAGCACCCCTAGTGACCACCATCACAGGGAGTGGTGCCATCATCCCACCATCTGTCTACAAGCCTTATATGGCTTTACCTATCACAACCAAAGATCCAGGATTTAACACCTACAAATTATTCACATATACATACTTCGGGTGCCCTTAAGGCACAAATATACAATTTTCTGTGCAACAGAATAGATTGCTCAAACCACAAACATGGACCCAATGATGAAGCTATCTGGATCATAGATTCAGGGGCGGCCTCTTAAATCTTCACTGGCGAGATCACAGATTATGCCTCTTATGAGCTGCTAGATGAACCTGAAAAAGTCACCACAGCCAAAGAACCAGTCCACATGGTTGGAAAAGGTGCAGTGTTCATCAAGCACTTTGTGAATGACAGGATGCATGTCACATGCCTTCATCCCGTCTATCACATCCCCAACATGGATATGAGATTGATCTCCATGGGGGTTTTATTTAAGACAATGACTATGAAAGGTTCCATTCACAGCATAAACTTTTATGATCAATCAAATCACATCACCATTCAGTGTCTACCTTCCAAAAGGATTGAATCAGTGTATATTGTGACATCAATGATAGTGAAAGCAATGGGTTTAACCAATGCTAAAGCTATCACTGTATATGCTGCAGATTACCGAATTTGGCACCAATGCTCAGGACACCTGTCCAATACAGCATTGAGGAAAATGCCTTCCACATGCATTGGATTACCCAAGGAAATCTCAATTCCAAGGAACATTCCAATTTGTCCAGGTTGTGCTAAGGGTAAAATGACATCAAAGTCTTTCCCTGAATTGCACACCAGAGCTACAGACTCCTTCAAGTTAATCCATATGGATCTCAAGTAATTCTCCATGTTGTCTTATCACAAATTTAAGTATTTCATTATTTTTGTGGATGATCATTCATCAGCCTATTGGGCATCCTGTCTTGCAAAGAAATCAGGAGTGAGCTCTTCAATAAAAGAGTTCATCACCATGGCTAAGACACAACACAACAAACATGTCAAATGAGTTCGTATTGATGCTGGAGGAGAATTAAAAAGTCACAAAGTCACAAAGTTTTTGCTAAGTCTGGGTATAAAACTTGAACAAAGTGTCCCTTACCAGCATCGACAGAATGGCCATGCAGAATGTGCTATTCAGACAATTACAGAAAAAGCCCAAGCACTATGTTTCACAGTGTGTCTCCCAGCTTCCTGGTGGGAATTCTGTGTATGGCATGCCATCCGTCTCCACAATGTCATGCCTTCAGCAAGACTGAAATGGACAGCTCCTCATGAGGTGATTAATGGCTCCAAGCCTGACCTCACAAGAGACAAAGTCTTAGGATGTACAAATAAACTTGCACCATGATCAGAGCTAATGGTTTACCTCAGCTTGGCAGATGTGGATGGGATCAAAGGATATTACTTCATGCATTCAGGCAACTCCATGTTTATCAGTGCCACAGCAATTTTTGATGAAGAATTATTCCCTTGATGCCCAGGTGCCCACACCCCAGAAGTGATGCCTGTAGGCAAAGACTTCATCCGTGATGATGATCCAATTACAGAACAGAGAAATCATGACATTCTACATGGAACAGCTGGTGACAATGAAAATCCTCCACCTGAAGACTGCAGTCTAGAAAACAGACTGACATCCCAAGAGAACAAGAGGCACAAGACAATGCCAATGTTCCTCCTGCATTGCCTACTCCAGTAACCCCTGCAGACTTTGCTCTGCAGAGGGAGGATCAAAACAAGTGGAATGAACTTCCCTGCAGATCTGGTAGGACCAGGAATGTCTAGTGTTTAAAGGTCCAGTCCAGTCTGGTTTTTTTGCCTAATTTGGATGAACCGGAACCAAAACTGGTTGCCCCTTATGGTAAGACCATGGAAAACCAGACTGAACAGCAAAAAACTGGTCCAAAACAGTTCAAACTGGTTCGAACTAAAGTCCAGTCATAACTAGTTCAGACTGCTTTGAACTGATGAAAACTGGTCTTTGTGCAGTGTTTAAGTACTAAGACCAGTTGCAAACTATGTAATACAGTGTACATAAGGTGCCTGCAAGGTGTTTATGGTGATAACAAATTTTTACATATGAAAAAATACAACAATTAGATGTTGTATAAGTTCAGTTTGGCAGTAGGATATCATTTTGGCCATACCACATGCAGTTCTGGACCGTTTGTCTTAAAAATTAAGTCAAAAGATGTGCATTTATAGGGTGTACCTTGTGATGGTTTGAACCAGTTAAAACCAGTCTGGTTCAGTCTGGTTTGGTGCAGTTTTGTTATCATGAGAAGCTTGAACTGAACTGGAAGTCTGACCTTTTCCAGTTTAGGTCCAGTTCAGTCTGGTTTTTTTTTTGGTTCATAGGACTGGACCTTTGAACACTAGGAACATCCCAAATCTTCTGGGCAATGTGTATGGTGAACAACACCTACCAACAGATATAGAGCGAGACATCCATCATGAGAATTATTAGAAGAAGACAGTTGGGCAACTGCCTCAAGGCCTGAGGGTCAGACCCCAACAACCTTCTCATAGTAACCTGAACCCTGGACCAAGCACTACAATGGCACCACAAGATGATGTGCCTACATCCAATAATGGCAACCCTGAGGCTACAACTGATAACAATCAGAGAGTTGAATCTCAATGTGAATATGACCCATTAGATGAAGACACATGGCTCACAGCATGTGTCAAAGAAGGTGGAAATACAGTGATGAACTATTTGCTTAATCAAGCATTACCATCAAGTTCTGATATGGAAGTTCCAGTCCAATTTAATGACATCCCACACCTAAAAGATAAACAGCAGCAGGTAGAATGGAAGACTGCATGTCATGGCAAGTTAGACACCTTATACAAATGACAGGTCTTCAAACTTGTAGATCTCCTACATGGTCGTAAACTGATCAAAAACAGATGGGTTTTCAACATCAAAGAAGACAGAAGAAAACAAGCCAGACTTGTGGCTAAAGGCCATTCACAGGTCAAAGGCATAGACTACAACAAGATATTCTCACCTGTGGTCTGCTACAAGACAGTCAATTTAATGTTCACCTTGGCGAGTCTAGAAGGCATGTATATGACCAGATTGGACATTAAAACTGCCTTTCTCTATGGCAAACTGGATGAGGAGATTTACATGCTCCAACCTCAAGGCTTTGTAATCAAAGGCCAAGAGAAGAAGGTCATGCACCTTTTGCATGCTCTTTATGGCCTTTAACAAGCTTCACTTGCCTGGTGGCATGAACTCGAAGCATTCATGAAGACCATTGGTTTTCACCATGCTAGTTCTGATGCTGGTATCTTCATTCATAAGACAAAAAAAGGCATACTTGTTATCACCATTATCTATGTGGATGATGGCATCTTCATGTCAAAAGATAAGAAGCTAGCCAACAAAATGAAACAGGCATGCTTGAAGCACTGGGAGTGTCATGACACTGGTGGTGTCACTTCCTTTTTGGCATGCATGTCCAAAAGACTGCAACAAAGATCATGGTTGATCAACAACAGTACCTTAAAAAAGTACTTTTTTAACATGACTAATGCCAAAATTCCACCAACCCCATTACCTCCTGGCTATATACCATCAGAAAATACCAAACCCATTGATGCCACCTGCTGTTCAAAGTTTCAGCAAGTCATTGGGTCTTTATTGTATCTAATGCTTGGAATGTGACCTGACATTGCATTTGCTGTCATTAAAATGTCACAATTCTCAGCTAATCCAAGCCAAGAACATCTAGATAAAGTAATGTATATCATGCGCTATCTCATAGGAACTCAAAACTACCAGATAATCTATGATGGTGAGAAATCTGAGGGATTAATCAGATATACAGATTCTGACTGGGCAAGTGATCCAATCAAATGCTGATCCACTACTGGCTTCTTTGCCACCCTTGCTAGCAGCATTGTATGCTGGCAATCACACATCTAAAAGACAGTCTCATTATCATCCACAGAAGCCAAATATATGGCTCTCTCTGACTCATGTCAGCAGATAACATGGATACAGTCCTTATTTCAAGAACTTGGTTTTGTTTTGACTCACACTACAATTTGCAGGGATAATCAAGGATTGATCTTTATTGGATCCAACCCTGTTCAAGAAATATGGACAAAACACATCAACATTCACTATCATTATATATGTGAATGCATAGAAAACAACAAAGTCTCCCTCATATTTCTAGAAGGAAAGGACAATCCAGCTGACATGTTCACAAAGAACCTTCCTGCCACCTTATTCCTCAAATGCAGAGAGCACCTTGGTATTAAATTTACCAAGGTCAAGTAAAGTGCACACACAGCCTGCTATGGCTTTTAGATGCTGCACTACTTGTGGGGGGTGTTGAAATCCCAATACCTCGACAACTCACTATTTGAGTCATGTGTAAACCTGGTCCATGCACATACTGTAAACATATATAAAACACTGTACTTCACAGTAGTAATACAAGTAGTTCTCTCTCTCTAACCACTGCCATTGTAAGAACTAGATTACACAACACAGTATGTAGACAAGGTGCCTTTCACAGTGCATGCTCGCCTTCTATGGTGAGCTGCCTGCTCAAAAGGGAGATTTCCCAGATCCACATTAGTGTTCTTGTTGGGCTTTGTGACTGGTTTTGCAAGCTTGTTTTTGATGCTTGCTTGTGGTTTGGCTTTGTCTTCACTGGAATCCAGGATCTTGATGATCTCCAAATTGGATGCATGTCGTTTTGAGGGCCAATTATCATCAAGTTGCTTTGCAGTTTGCTTTTTGGCTATTCCCTTCACTTGGGGGTTGGTTGATGATCCTCAATCTCACTGTCATCTGAGAGAATGATGACATCAGGTTGTTTGACTGGCACTGTGGTCTGTTGAAACAGTGAGTTTATCTAACATGATCCAAAATGTACCAAATCAAACCTGCTCTGCATTTACAGCTTCCAGTTTGACACCAGAAGGCTTCACTTTTCTTGGAGAGGTACTGCTGCTTGTGTCAGGATAGATTTTCGATGATATGACGGTGTACCACTCATGGTTTTTCACCAGATTGTCCAATCAAGCTGCAGAGGTAAAGCTCGAACTAGTGTTGCTACAGCTCAGCTGGGTGCTTTTGCTAACTTGGGAAATAAAATAGCATAAATTCTGAAATATTTGAGGAGCTAGATCATGTGAGAAGTTGATGGGTCCTCTGCCAACTCTAAGCGATTTGATCAGTGGTTCCTGAGTTATTTAACTGACTCAAACAATGACTCATCAAGTCATCTCCCCAAGTCGGTTAGATAACTCAGGAACCAATGATTGGATCACTTAGAGTTGGCAGAGGACCCATCAACTTCTCACATGATCTAGCTCCTCAAATATTTTCAGAATTTATGCTATTTTATCTCCCAAGTTAGCAAAAACACCCAGCTGAGCTGCAGCAACACTAGCTTGAACTGCTCAAGGTTGACCCAGCTCATCATGTTTCCACGACCAAAGAATGGGTTGTTGGCAACCTCAACTGGCATGCCTATCATTGACACCTCATCATATTCCACCTCAGGCAATATTAGTAGTAGGTAACACACCTAGCCGAGCAAGTCGAGGGGTTATGAAGGGGCAGGGAGCAAGAGGAGGAGTCGAACGAGAGGTTACTGCTTTTCATGGCAATGGTCGGAGGCTAAAGACTTCGGGGTAGTTCACATCAGGCACATATCAATTTAGGCAATCGTCGCAGCAAGTGGCACTGCAACAAATTGTAAGTTATTCGATGACGGTGGTAGTTATTCAAAGAAAAAAGTAGTTATTGGAACTATCCGGTATTACGGACCGAATAGCGTAATAACGAATACTACTAAAGTTGTTGTACCTCCTTCCTGGTGTACGTACGTTACCCTTCCTTGTGGGCAACTTCTGAACTTCTGTCACACCCTTACAGAAGCGGTGTCGAGTCCCCCAAATACCCCTCCGAGTCAGAATTTGAGAATTCCTGTCAAGCTCAGACCTGAACCCAGGCGCCAACCGTAAGTACTAAATAGTAATAAATATCAGTCCGTCTCCCGGAAAATAACCCTCCCGTTGGTCTTCTCGCAGGTAGCCATTCGCCTGGATTCGTGCTCTCTATACAACACGAGGAATATAATGATCCTTTCGGCGAAGTGAAAAAGTTCAAAAACCCCGTTCTCTCGGCATGAGTGACCTCAATCAGGCTTAATTGATTACCGTCACAAAGAATCGGCCCATCAAGTTCTTGGTTCGGAACAAGTTCAAGTTGAAGCTCTTGTCTCACAAAACCGACAGCCAGACTATCGCTCTCCAGGAATGACGCCGTCACGGTGCGCCCATATTTGGCTCACAAGTTTGTTCAACTCTGATAGGTGTTTCATAACTAAGGCAAGTGGAAGTTGGACCTCTTCACATTAATCCAGGCTGAGACATCAAACTAGCTAAATAATGGACAGCATACATATATTATCACTCGCTCCGGTAAATATATGATATACTTATG
The DNA here is from genome assembly GCA_964034925.1 of Tricholoma hemisulphureum. Taxonomy (NCBI): domain Eukaryota; kingdom Fungi; phylum Basidiomycota; class Agaricomycetes; order Agaricales; family Tricholomataceae; genus Tricholoma; species Tricholoma hemisulphureum. Next base: position 951,360 of record OZ035935.1, on the reverse strand, counting down.
ATCTTTGTTTGGTTAACCTCGCCAGGGTCTATAAAACAGCCTGAGAGACTGCGAGTTCGATAGGACAACTGCCATTTTCCCTCGATCCTCTAGTAATACACCACAGAGCCAACGCCGTTAACATGAAGACCTCTCCCCTCTTCCTCTTGGCCACTGCATCGCTTCTCCCCACCCTAAGCATGGGACAGGGAGTCGTCGCCATAGGTTGGAGCATATCCAATGTCCCTTCGGCTGGCCTCCAAGACGTAACCTTCCCTTTCTCCATCGCAAACGCTCCCCACAAAACCGGCTATTACTTTGCCCAACAATTTCACTTCAAGGGCCAAGCCGACGTTGGCTATACCGGCCTCCAGCCCCGCCCAGACTCCAAAGGGAACCCCGTGATTCACGTCGCCTTCTCCAGCTTCATCAAAGGCACCACCACCACCGACAAACAATGCTCTAATGGCGCTGACGGGGGTCCAGGCGTGAGCTGCAGCGTGGAATTCTCTGCACCGTACGCACACACGTATAATATTGAGGTTCGCAACACCGGAGGTACGACGTGGAGTGGGACGGTGATTGATACGGTTACGGGCCTCAAGTACCATGCTGGGTCGTATACGCTCCCATCTGGTACGCAGGGTATCCAGAAGAGCCAGGAAGGCTTCGTCGAATATTATTTGGTGTCGCCTTCCTGCGCATTGTTTCCGTATACGTCAGTGGTGTTTGGGCTCCCGACGACTACAACGCCGGGTGCGGGTGCAGGGAGTTTAGGGAATGGATATGAGTATGGCAGTTGTGTGGGTAAGGTCAACTTCAAGACCCAGCGAACCCAACAAGGAGTTCAGATTCAAGTTGGGTTTCCATAAGTATGCTGCAAAAGATATGCTTAACGAGTTACTGCTCTCAACAACGTACTCTTTTACTTGCTGAATCCGAGGCTATCTTGATGCTTGTATGTAATGCCCAATGATGTTGATTTATAGACAAATCAATCACCCACCTCCGATCTCTCGAGAATACAAACCTCCCTAAGGTGACGATGCGGCCGATCGATGTCGAGGTTCAGGCTTCCACCGGATTTCCCACTGTCATCTTCTCCACTTTTGGAGTTCTAATGAGTAATAGGATGGTGCATTTACTTCCTAGGAGGGCCCGCCCACCCGATGGGCCAAGACTCCGATTGTCCCCATAATAAAAAGAATTGAATAAAAAAAAAGGCAAGAGGGGGCATTTGGGGTACGCTGGAGACAACCGACAGGTTTGCCTGACAATTGACACTTGTTCTAATGATGATTAGGATCCCGGCGCCTATAAACTCAGCCACGTACTCGCTGAAGCCGTTCTTATTTATATGTTCAGATGTCATCAAAAACGCACATCAAAGGTGTAAATAATGATGCACGAGCGATACCGATATTTTTCCAATCGTGTAGGATCTAGAGTGCTAGTTGATAACTTTGTAAGTCGGGGGCATACGTATTTGGGTGCGCTCGGAGTTGGGGGATGATGGAGGTATCGGCGCTCCTTGGAAAGGGCACATAGAGGAGTTACATAACACCGATTTGACATCCAGAAGTCGAATATGTGGACCTCAGGCGTATATAGTGCCCTGGAATGCCCTGGGCTTGCAAATCCTGCGAAGCCATCAGTTGAAAAGCTACACAAATAATCTGATCTTCACGTTCGAGTTCAGCTCATTCTAGATAGAAAGCTATACGGTCGCGTCGCAAGCAGCCGAAGGGTACCACTCGTTGGGTGATCCTGGGGGGGGGGCGCGGTGACAGAACAAGGGACCACGACTCGACGACCCTTCAGCTTAGAGAGAGCATCAGTACACACCCAAACCCTCAGAACGTGTGGAGAGCGACGACGTTCACCATGCACTCATGGGGACATGCTAACTTCAGGGGAAGATCATCATCGTGACATCGGCCAATCTAGGCCTGCACGACGCAACAGGCTGGAACATAGGCAAGAAATCGTAATGGAAGTAATGCTTCGGAATTCCATTTATGGTGCTAGGTGTGAACATCGTTATCGGTGATTATAGCATCTCATCCTGAAAGGCCTCTCGCACCAAGAAGAAACGTTCTCGACAAAAGAACGACGGTACACAACCATACAGACACTATAAAGTATTAGCCTGTCCGGATATATTTCCATCGAGACGGGGAGGACCTAAAAAGACCATCAGCTCACTCGAAAGAAGCAACTGGGTTAATTTTTACCTCGCTTCTCGTTGACAATTCCTTCGGCAAACGCCCACTGCGAAGCTTCAGAATTTACGAGGGAGGCTTCCCACTCCTCCAGGACGTTGGCATCAAAATCAGACAATACCACGAGTCGAGGGTCATCGAGTTCTGCGAGAGAACTGGAGGAGTTGACCATGGTATCGTCGTCAGGCACGAGACACAAGAGTACAAGCAGCGAGCGACAGGAACCCAGAATATCACGCAGTCGCGCGATAGCTTTAACATCGAATTCATCTAAATCTACTGCCAGGTGCGTCAGACAGGGAAGGAGATCAAGGTTGGAAGATAGTGTCATCCATGGCCAGTCAACGAGTTCCAGGTGTGTGACATTCGCAAACAACGGCATACCAAAGTGGGCCGAAGTGGCCCCTCCGAAAAGACCATATGTGTGGATTGAAAGTCGTTTGGGTCGTAGAGAGGTGATAGTAGGGAACGAAGGTGGACTTGAACCGTCCGCGATCCAATAGGCAAAATTGATTACACCGTGACACACGTCGAGGATGCGCTCGGCATCAAGCGGGGTAATATCACCCGGGATACAAAGCGATTTGACATTCGCGGTGAAGAAGGCAGGCGGCCTCGCGTTGATCACATATGTAAATCGTGCACATACTCCTGCACTGAACAGGGTGACACTCTCATATATGACGCTCTCTATCCTATAGTAATGCAGTCACATCATCTTGGAACTCACCAAGACCCGTAAGAAATCTCACCAAAGCTGAACTCGTCGACAAATGAGTGCAAGTGCCACGCCAGTGCCACGATAAGTCCTCGCCGTCCTTTCAAAAATCTCTCGTTCAAGCTCCGGTGGGAATCTTGGGCGAATTTGAACGTCTCCCTCGGCCTGCAGCATCACGCCGATCGCTGATAACAATGGATCGTCGTGCGGGAAGAACGTGCACCAATCGTAAAATCAGCCTTTCCGTACAGATATTGACAATAACATGGACCTTGAGGGTCCTGTCGAAGGACTTGGATCGAAGGATGAGAACAGAGCTGGAGGTTAGTTTGCGTGATGGATGTCCAGTATAAGTTCAACTTGGTTCCAGCTTTAACAAGTTTCTGCCAGTCGGACATTTCCGATCCGAGCTATCGTTGCCATTTGACTCGGATGTCTTTTGTCTTTGCCTACCGTCATGCTAGACGAAGGAATCAATTTCACGCCAACTTCAACTTGAAGTCTTATTCGGCCTCTACCATTTTTGGAGACCCAAAAGCTGCAGAATTCGTAGCTGCGGCTGGTTCAGTTGGTTCACTCCCGAAACTGCATGGTTTACCGGAGGTAGTTTCTGCTCGGCTCCCCTGCGTCTAAAACACTAATCCAACCCTCCCTCAGGTAGTTGTGACAGGTGCAGCCAATTTTCACTGTTCATGAATCCCAACCAGTGTAACAGATTACACCCAAACAGGACGTGCCAATGTTGGAAAATCGACTCTGTTAAATGCCGTGCTTGGACGCAAGGATCTTGTCCACACGAGCAAAAAGGCTGTCAGTTTTAAACTAAATATATTCTATCGACTGGTGACGCAGTTAATGTCTACTATCCTTCACAGGGGCGAACTCGTATGCTGAACTTTTTCCGCGTAGGTATTCAACCTGGGAAGCTGGTACTGGTGGACGCGCCAGGTTATGGAGCACGTGGCAGGGAAGAATGGGGAGAGTTGTTTGACCAGTATCTGGAGACGCGGAAGGAGTGCGTGTGCATTTCAACTGGCTCCCGAGTCCTCACTAACCTCTACTTACAGACTCCGCCGGGTGTACATCCTTTTTAATGCGAAACACCCCCTCAATGACTACGATATCCAGATGCTTTCTCACCTGTCCAAACCTCTTATTTCCGCCCGAGGAACACAACCCTTTACCCTACAGTCTATCATCACGAAGGCTGACTGCATACCGATTACTCAGGTCTCACAGGTGATTGAAACAATGCGCCAAGGGATATGGGAAGCAGCACCTCTGTGTCTACCCCCGATAGTCACAAGTGCGGTGATGAGTCCTGCATTTGGAATTGAGGAAGTCAGGCAGAATGTCGCCGAGGCATGTCACCTGTTACTATTTCGCAAAAGGCCCAATCCGAGGCAACCTATCTAATTCGTGTTTGGCACATACTGTACTCTACCTTGAGTAGGCAGCGCTAATAAAAAAACTCAAAATACGACCTGCAACTCCATGGAGGATGTCATGATAACTAGTACAGTACAATTCGTAAATCACCATATACACTATCATATAATGTCAATGATAGAAGGCCAAATGCTGCAGTACACTCCGTTAGTTATAGACTCGAGTAAATAAAAGCCTGACTCGCCTCAAAAGACTAACAAGGACTTGGATGATAGCCAACAGGAAGGGAATCCAACTGTCAAAGAACAGGTTTATCGTGCGGTGGAGAGAGGGCCATCACCGCTTACGTCGACATATTGAAGTTTGCAGCTTTGTAGAGCCCAAAGACGGTGAACCCCAGCACAGCCGATGTCACGACGGCACCAGCAACGCCAAGGGCCATGAAAATGAAGAAAACCAGTAAGGCAAATGCGATTCTAGATCGACGTTCTCGTTCTTTTGGAAGTTTGGAAGGATGGAGGTGCGCCGGGACACCCTGAGGCGATGGGAGCGGGACGAGTGCATACGATGCTTCGTCAGGTAATGGTTCGTGCTTTGTCAGATACGGAAGCGGAGAGGGTGGAAAGTTTAGGTTCCAATACGCATAGCTTCCACACAGGACAAAAATTGGGGTGTAAAAGACAAGGGTCCAGTACAGGGTGAATCGAAATACATCTGGGAAAGAAAAGAAAGTGTCAGTTACGACGTCCGATGGTCGTCAACATGGAGACAAACCATTAGCGTGAGAGAGATAGTGGCCGCCTGGCTGGGTAGCATTACGGTGTTCGATGTGAAGAACTTCTACTCCAGGACCGTAGAGCGAAGGCCACGAAGGCTGTAGATCTGCCGCCATGATAGCCTCAAAGAGTCCAGAAAGTTGTCCGATGTCATCAGTGAATCGTGGACTGGTAGAAAATGTTTTGCCAATTTGTTATTTGTATTTATCTAAGTATCCCAAAATAGATCTGTATTGGATTGGATGAGCACATAGTGCAGTTACAGTGTACCGCATGATACGCTCCAGCAAACAACTGCAATGTAGCGTATGATACGGGTTCACTGAATGCCAGCAAACAACTTCTTAATAAGGAAGGACTACAGTGTGTGTATCATACAGTGTCGGCGAATTTGTCAGGACAGCCCTGGGCACCATTTGACTGGGCTGACTATATATCAGCCATGCTGCATGCCAAGCAGGCATTGGCCATGCCTAGTGCTCATTGGCCTGACCGTGTGCCAAGTGTTAAATGACCATGATGGCCACAGAATTAATTCTACAGAGAAAAATAGATAAATATTGACCAGTAGGTCAATGATACATCAGCTGTGTTGTGTGCCAACCATGTGTGCTGAGCAGGCATTGGCCTGACTGGGTGCCAGGAACATTAGCCATACTGATTGCTCATCTGCCTGACCATATCAACATGCAGAATGTAGGGCACAAGTGCCACTGCATGAGTAGTTCTGTGTCAAAAGTCTTCACACAGTGCTGACAACACTAATGCCATGAATGTGCCAGTGCATCTACTGGTGCCCATGCCCATCAAAGTGCTGAAGGTGCCAGTGCCACAGCACTGGGAATTCTGTGGGACTTTCAGCCCTGTTATGGGCATTGGTGCCTTCAGCCTGGTGACAGGCACCAGCACTTTTGGCATTTGATGGGTATTAGAATTTAGTGAAATGTGCAGTGTGCATCTACCTCTGCAGCAATACTCAGGAATGTGAGGTAGCACAAACATGAGGCTGCCAAGGTGGTCTCAAAATTGATTTCAGGTGAGGAGTGAACAAGCTACTACAATGTTACAAATGACAGGCAAGGAACTATCAAAGGATCATGGGAGAGGAGGGTGGGTCACAAGAAAGAAGCTATGAGTCTTCAAACAGAGGCTGTAGATCTAACAGATCAGAAAGAGCTCAAATGCTGCTGAATAACAGCTGAAGATGACCTATGAGGAGATAAACTTGAGAGTTGTTAAGACAAAGGCTTTATCCTTGTCAACTAAGGGTCGATCGTCATCTACTGCTTGAGGTTTTCAGACAGTCGTCTGGTCTACTAGTTCCAGAGGCTTTCTGGACTAGTCTGAGTTTGAGTTGAGCAAGGAATAAGCGGTAGATTGCTTAGGTCAAGCTGGAGAGCTTGGACCTTTGTACTACTGTTTATATACATAGGGACAAGGCTATGCTAGGTAAAGAAGTCCGAAGAAAAGGACGGAAGAATGATAGAACAAAAAGAAGGAAGCGTTTCAGATATATCACGAGAAGAAGAAGCAAGACAATATACTAGGAGAAAGAAGAGGAAGACGATACGACAATAGAAAAAAGAAACTGATGGTATCCTGACAACGACCAGACAATTGTAACATCACCCCTTTTCTATCCAAGAAGTCACCAACCTTCTTCAGCAATACTCTCTCGATTTTCCTGACCCGAGGGCTACCGATGACGGAGAACGGGGGGTGCAATCGTACGGGTGAAGAATCCGCTGTTCTTCTGACTCGGTAAGAGAGGGGGTGGAGAACTGGCTAGTGGCCGGGGGCGATGGTGGGCACGTGGTGGGGGTAGGTGGAATCAAGATCTCAAGAGAGTGAGGTACTCGCCTGGACTGGGTGCGAGCACATTGGGGAAGCATGGGGATGGCATTTTCTGGGTGGTCGAACACCACCAGGCTCTCAGACCATCGTTGCGGGGTGCGCATGGGACGTCTCGCGGATCATTGTCTATTTTGTCATAGCACGATGTGCGCCAGGAAGAAGGTCGTCCCCAGGACGACCAAGGAGGTGAGAGCAGCAATGAGGAGGATGAAGAGATTGTTCATGGTGTGGAAATGGGGGTGTAGTTTTTTTTTTTTTGTGAAGAGGGTTGGTTGAGCCGAATAAATATCTTCTCCCCTTCTTTTGTTTTCATATGTTTGTTTAGCGATCCCTATAGGGCTCCCCCATGATGTTTGCCCATGCCGCATCGTCGAACGTGTCGGAGTAGTCATTGTCGTCTAAAGGGGGTCTGTCCGGGCAATCATTAGAGTAGTGACCTGGGCTGTTCTTCCCACAAGTAAAACCTTTAAATTTTGGGCAAAAGGGGCGAACATGGCCTTTTCCCTTACAACAGAAGCATGTCTTCTCTCTGGGGGAAGGGTCGGTCTGAGATCGGATCGGGGTCAGAGTTCTGGGGGTCAACTCCCTGGTTAGATCAATGATTACATGGTCGGTGGGTGGTGGGATTGGTTTCGGAGAGGAAATTTCGATGGAAGGAGAGGGTGTTACGTAGTTGGAGAGGGAATCTTGTCTGGGAGGCGGCGGTGGAGGGGTCTTTATCAGGGTAGTTCTGTTTGCAAGGAAGGTGGGGTAAGGGGTTGGTCTTCTTTCTGGTCGGGAGGTGGATCGGCGAGCGAGGTTTCTCGGCTGGTGGAGGGGTGCTACTACGTCTTCTATCCCTTCTAGTAATAAGGAGGAAAAGAGCGCCTCTTCCTGTTGTCAAGCAGCGTGGAGCAGGCACTGGTTGTATCCCCAGGCAGCGAAGAGGGGTCTCAGCCGCAAGTTTCCATTGATGAGTCGTTGAATGTCCTTTTTGTGTTGCTGATTGGTGAGGAAGAGTCGAGTGGCGACAGCGTTAGGAGTGGGGTAGTGCATTTTGTTGCTCTGTTTTTATTTTTATTTTTTTTATTTCTGTTCTTCCTTTTATGTTGTTGTTGTTGTTTTTTGTTTTGTTTAGATGTTCTTTTTCTTTTTCTAGTTACTTAGCATGTTTCCGGCGTGTTTGAGGTGGGCTTCTGGTTCCCATGAGTTTTCCAATGAGGGGTAGCCCATCCACTTAATCAGGTAGTGAAACCCTTGGCCTCTTTTTCTGTGGGCGAGGATCGCCTCAACTTCGTATTCTTTTTCTCCTTCGATCAGTTCCGGTGGTGGTTCTGAGAATGAAGGGCTGTGTTTGTCTGTCTGCCGGAATGGGGTCAAGAGGGCTGCGTGGAAGATGGGGTGGATTTTCCATTGTTTTGGGAGGGAGAGGCGGTAGGAGAGGGGATTTAATACCTCGTTAATGACAAATGGTCCTTCGCGTTTTAGCTTCTTCGTGGTGTAGGCCGTTTTCAGGTTCTTCACTTCTAGCCACACCTTTTCTCCTTTTTCGAATGGTTTGAAATTCCGAGTTACCCGTTCTGCTACCGTCTGACGCGCTAGTTCGTGGGTGGCCAGCGCCTTGTCTCTGGCCTTCTGCAAGAGAATGTTTTTTTGTTCTGCCGTTCGGACATTTGTCTTCTGGTACGGGAGGGGGATTGCCTTGGGTTTGTACCCCATCATGAGGTAAAAGGGGGAGTTCTTCTGGACGGAGTGGGTTCTCTGGCTGTGTGCAAATTCTGCATTAGGCAGGAGGTGCTTCCAGTTTTCTGGGTTGTTAGAGCAGAATATCTGGAGATAGATTTCTACTTCCTGGTTTACTCGTTCCGTTTCTCCATCGGTTTGTGGGTGATAAGCCATACTCATTGCTAGTTTGATCCCCAGCATTCTTCCTAGTTCTTCGAATAATTGTGAGGCGAAGCGGGGGTCTCAATCAGAGATTATTTTGTCTGGCAAACTGAACCGTTTATAGACAATGTCCAGGTAGGCCGTGGCTGCTCCAAGTGCATCTATGGTTTTGTTACAAGGGATTAAAATTACCCCCTTTGTAAGGCCATGGTCTACCACGACCATTAATGAATCGAATCTGTTACAAATTGGTAGGTCCATGATGAAATCGGTGGTTACGAGAGCGAAGGGGCAGGTGGCATGGGATTTGATCAGGGAGAGCGGGGGGGTCGTCGGGTGGGTATTGACTTTCATCTGTTGGCAGGTGGCACATCCTGTGACAAATTTCTTGACAAAGGTTACCATTCCTGGCCACCAGTAGTCCCTTCTGATTAATTCAGTGGTCTGCCACTGTCCGGGGTGCCTGTTTGGTAGGCATTCATGGTATTGTTCCACAAGTCGTTGTCGTATGTCCGCATTGTCGGGGATGTAACATCTGCCTTTGAAAAATAGTAGTCCGTTTTCTATTTTCCAATCTTCAAGCAAGGATTTAATTAGGGGTGTGCCATTGTTTTTAAGGGCCGTGATCGCATCTTCTACCAGGTCTTCCTTCATAATGTTAGCAGCGAGGACGTCATGCATGTCAGTGTCAATGAAGTTGACAAAGAGTGTCTCAGGAAGCATGGTCATGTCCTCATTGTCGGTGTCTTCTTCTGGAATGTGGTCTTCCCTCCGTGATAGGGCATCGCTCTGCACCATTTGGGATTCCAGGACATGTGTCAGTTGTAAGTCAAATTCTGACAGGAACAAGCTCCATCTGGCCTGCCTTCTGTTTAGTTTCTGTGCAGTCCGGAAGTAGGTTGAATTTTTGTGATCAGAGAGGATTGTCACGGGGTGTCCCGAGCCTAGTAAGTAATGTCGCCACGTTTCTAGGGCTCAGACTATCCCTAGGAGCTCTCTGTCGTATATCTCGTAGTTTCGTTCTGTTGGGGTAAAAGAGTGAGAGATGTAACTGCAGGGGTGCCAGTCCCCGTTGGTATCTCGTTGTCGGAGGACAGCCCCTGTCGCGTGCTTTGACATGTCGGCTTCTACCACAAACAGTTTTGTAGGGTCCGGCATCAGCAGAACTGGGCCTTCTGCAAATTTAGCCTTTAAGGCGTCAAACGCATGTTGGCATTCTGGTGACCATTCAAATATTTTTGTTTGCTTGGTGAGTTTGTTTAGGGGTCGTGCCAACTCTGCAAAGTGCCCAATGAATTGTTGGTAGAAGTTGCCAAAGCCTAAAAAGGAACGGACCACTTTTACGTTAGTGGGTGCTGGCCAGTCCCTGATTCCTGCCAATTTCGTCTGATCCATGCCTATCTCATCCGGTTTGATTGTCAGCCCCAGGAATTCTACCTCTTGGATGTCAAACTTGCACTTTTCTATCTTTAGGTAGAGATCGTGCTCCTGAAGTGTTACGAACTGATCTCGTAGGCGGGGTTACGACGGAGTTCCGACGGAGTTCCGTGGCGGCAAAGGACTTGGCTTCAATCTAAAAGGGATTGCGCCCTTCTCTACGCCCAATGTCCAATTTACAAGGTGACGGTAATAAGAGCGGAGGTCCGGCGGAGTTCCGGAAGTTAAGAGAGAGCGAGGACTTTAGATGTGAGAGAGTTGTGGAGATAACAATACAATTATCAAACTGAAGTTACAAGTGACGTTATACTAAGTTTTATAGTAAGTAAGTAACCGGGGTAACTACGGCGGGATCAACGGAGTACCGAGTATGCAGTAAGTAAGATGATCAGCAATGATAGATATGTGATATAAACAAAACAGGAGTAATTTGAAATACAATTTGAAATAGTCTTTTGATATGACGGCGGCTCCGTCGGTGATCCGCCGGAGATCCGTCGCAGGCTTGCATGGGATATGACAGTATCCCCCCCTTAGGACCGAGCCTTTGAGGTCATGTGATGTTCGGATTCCGTATTTAGGAATTTTGACGTCCGCAGTTCTTCAACATCCAACCATCATGTCCAACTCGCAAAACACATCCCTACCCGCCCCCCTGTCGTCCGCCGCTGAGGAACGCGCGAAACTGATGGCGCGTCTCGAAGAACTCGCCGCGCAGGAAGAGGCCGCGAAGAAGACTGCCGCGGAGGAGGCGGAAAAGGAGGCCGCTGAGGAAAAGAGACAACACAGAGAAGAGAAAGCGCGTCGTCGCGAGGCACGCCGCGCAGAAAAGCGGAAGGCCGTGGAGTCCGCCGCCGAGGACGACGAAGGTGTGGTCGCGAAGCCTCCCAAGAAGAAGAAGACCAAGGCGGTGGCAAGTGAGGCCGCTGGTAGCGGAGAGACCGCGGGGCCGTCGACGGAGGCCCGTTGCAACAGGTGAGTAGTGTTTGTCACTACTTATTCTTTTTAGTTGATTTGTTTTAGGTGTCGATATGCGGGTCAAGTGTGCGTGAGGTCCGGCGGGACCCGACGCCTCGCCTGCGACCACTGCTTCAAACTGAAGCAAAAGTGCGAGGGCGGAGTGCGACGAGGGGCGAGGGTGACGACGGCGGGGACGGCGGGAGCGGCGGAGGTAGGCCAGCGAGACCAACTAGTGGGGTGGCTCGCGACGATATCGAAGGGGCTGTCGGAGTTGACGGCGGTGATGACGGAACTGAGCGAGTTCCAGAAGTGGGGCGGGGAAACTGAGCAGGGGGACGTGGATTGGGTGGAGGAACTCCTGTACCCAGGAGAAGAGGTGGAAGTGGAGTGGGAGTTGGAGCGACTGGAGGTGGAAGAAGGGGAGTACGCCGCGTTCAAGGCGTGGCAAGCGGAGCGGGATCCGACGGAGACCGACGGGGTCTCGAACTGGAGCGAGGAGGAGGAGGAGTTAGAAATGGAGGATTACTAGTAGAAGAAAGAAAAAGAAAGTACAAGTAACATAGTACGTACGGAGGTCCGACGGGGACCGTAAAATGTAAATACTTTGGTTTGTATGTAGATAGATTGGTTTGTAATGTTTTGTTTTGACTTTGTTTTTGTTTTGTAAGTAAAGAGTGATCTGATAAGTAATGTTGTAAGTAAGATGACGGTTTTTGATTTGTAATGAAATGGCTTTGTTTTTCTTGTAAGTAATGACGGTGTTCAATAGGTAATGTTGACTTTGTTTGTTTTGTTGTACGTAGGGTGACGGTATCTGATGGCTTTGTTTTTAGTAAGTAATAGTACGGTATAAGAAAAATGAAATGGCTTTATTAATTTTGAAGTGACTTTGTTTTATTGATGTAGGGTGAAGTTATTGTGGACGGGGTTTGTCGGGGTACCGTGCGTGGAAGTCCGCGACGGCTTCCTGGGCATGCTCGAGTTCTTCGGCAAGCAACCAGGACTGTTCCAAGTCAGTATTCTCGTAACCTGACCAGCGCACCAAGTATAACAACGGACACCGCCGCCGCTTATCGAGTTTAGAGTCCAAGATTTCTGCAATCTCGTATTCAATTTCGTCGTCGATAGTAATCGGCGGAGGCGGCGGCTGAATCCGGTTAGGAATGGTATTGACGGGTGCGGGTTCAATTTGTGATACGTGAAAGACCGGATGTAATGCGCGGAGGTGGTCCGGAAGGCGAAGGGTGAAGGAGTGTGTGCCAGCTTGGGCGATGATTTCAAAGGGACCAAGGTTCTTTTCTGACAACTTTTTTGAAGGCCTAGTAGTGCGGATGTGTTCAGCATTAAGGTAGACCTGATCACCAACTTTAAACGGCGGAGCGGGGTGCCGGCGGCGGTCCGCGGGAACTTGATAACGCTCTTGGGCAAGTTTGATTTGCCGGCGGAGTTCCGTATGTAGTTCGTCAAGGTCCACGACGAAAGACCTAGCCTTCTGGGAAGCCAGCTCGCGTTCAGGGTAGACGGTGATGTTAGGGTCGTAGCCTTTGTTAGCGTAGAACGGTGATATACCAGTAGTAGCGCTAGGCGCGTTGTTGTAAGCGAACTCGGCGAGGGGAAGGAGTTCCGACCAGTTATCCTGCTGATAGTTGCAAAAGATGCGCAGGTACTGTTCTAATGTCTGGTTAAGTCGTTCGGTTTGTCCGTCGGCCTCCGGGTGGTAACCCGAAGTGAAGTGGATCTTCATGTCGAGGGCTTTACCTAGTGACTGGAAAAACCTAGAGACGAATTCAGAACCGCGGTCACAAGTGACGTGCGACGGAACTCCGTGTTTAGAAAATACGTGAAGGATGAAGAGCCGGGCAAGCTCCGGGGAGTCGATTTCGTCAACTGTAGGGATGAATATGCCCTGTTTAGAAAGTCGGTCAACGACGACCAAAACGGAGGTATAACCGAGGGATGGGGGTAAGTGTTCAATGAAATCCATAGAGATGGAGTTCCACGGCTTCTCCGGGATCGGTAGTTGCTTCAATAGTCCGTACGGCTTATGCCGCGGTGACTTGGCGCGTTTACACGAAGTGCACGTATTGCAATAATCCTTTACAAATGTTCTGAGTTTAGGCCAAACATATTCTCGGCGTACCAGTTGTAATGTTTTATTTTGGCCGAAGTGGCCTGAAAGGATATGATCGTGTTTGTATTGGAGAACGCGTAGTCGGAGGTCCGCGGAGTCCGGGACATAGATGCGATCATTGAGACGAAGAAGTCCGTCATCCCCAATTGACCAGGGTGCGGAAGGTGTAGTAAGGTGTGAAGCTATAGCGGGGTCCGACGGAAGTGCCGCACGGATGTCCGTGTGCAAACTTTCTATGTCGAGGGCTATAGCGCTGCGTAATATTGGTTCAGCGAGGTAAGTAGCTCGTAATGACGCAGTGAGTTGTTCTTTGGAAAATACCGGGCGGAGGTTATGCGGATTATCCGTGATGGAATCGCTATTTCCCCCTTTGCGGTAGACGTCCCATCGTCTAGTGAGAGCGTCGGGCTTCGTACCAAGTTTCCCAGGACGGAAGCGAATAATGAGGTTGAATTGGGAGAGGTACTCGGACCAGCGGGCTTGCCGCCGTGTGAGTAGTTTCGTGGTGGAAAAATATTCTAAGTTTTTATGATCAGTAACGACGGAGACCGGAGTTCCGCTACCTTCAAGGTATTGACGCCAATGTTTAAAGGCTTCAAAGATAGCTAGTAGCTCCTTGTCATGTGTGTCGTAATTGAGTTCGGGAGGTGTGAAGGAACGGGAGTGGAAGGCGACCGGGTGCAGCTCGCCGTCGGCGGTGTACGTCGACAGTATAGCGGCAAGCGCGCAGTCGGAAGCGTCCGTTTCGACGATCATAGTGTTGTCCGGGGTCCAATGTGCAAGGACCGGGGCATGCGTAAATTCTTCCTTGAGTTTCTGGAAGGCTTGTCGGCATTTGTCAGTGAAAGTCCAAGGGACGTTCTTTTTAGTTAGTCTGGTAAGGGGAACGGTGATATCGGAATACCCGTGAATAAACCGCCGATAGAAATTACAAAAGCCTAGGAACGATTGTACGTCCTTGATCTTGCGAGGCTCTGGCCAGTCCATAATTGTTCGGACTTTGTCGGCGGACATCCGTAGGCCCTCCGGTGATAGAATGTAACCGAGGTATTCCACGGTGTCGACATGGAATTCGCATTTCTGCGGAGCCGCGTAAAGGCCGTGTTTGCGGAGTCGTCGTAATACTTCCTTAACGTGCCTCTTGTGTTGAGACATGTCATCGGAGTAGATCAGGATGTCGTCCAGGTAAACGATGACGGAGACGTCAAGCATATCACTAAAAATGTCATTCATAAAACGTTGGAAAGCGGCGGGAGCGTTAGTAAGTCCGAAAGGCATTACACGCCATTCAAAGGAACCATAACGGGTACGGAATGTAGTTTTCCATTCCTCGCCGTCGGCGATACGTACCAGATGATAAGCATGTCGTAGGTCGATTTTGGTGTAGACGCGGGCGTTGCGCGGGGTGTCGAGTAGGTCGGAGATGAGGGGTAGCGGATAGCGATCTTTTCTCGTAAGCTTGTTAAGCCCACGATAATCGACGCATAACCGGAGTTCACCGCCCTTCTTGCGAACAAAAAGGATCGGGGCTCCGTGCGGGGATTTAGATGGCCGTATGAAACCTATTCGGACGTTTTCCTCAATGAACGCGCGGAGAGCGTTAAGCTCTGAGGCGGACAAGGAGTACATACGACCCGGCGGAGGTTCCGCCCCTTCCTCTAGTTCAATTTTGAGGTCGTAAGGTCGGTGTGGTGGGAGTGTGTCGGCCTTTCCTTTGCTGAAGACGTCCGCAAACTCATGGTACTCCTCAGGGACTTTGGATAAGTCTGGCGCGTCCTCCGCGACAGGCGCGGCGGCTTTGCCGAAGACTCCGTCGTCAGAGAGGGAGACCGAGAAAGTCTGGGAGCCAGGAAGGCGAACAGCACGAGCGTAAGCGGCGGCATTGATGATCGAAATGTTGATGGGTTTGGTGACGGCGGCGGATATCGGAGAATCCGTTGACGCGTCGGGTAGACACGGTTCTAGGGGAGATTTGTTAGGTTCTGGCAAGGGAATTGCTTCACCTGAGGATGTCGACGGTGCGGGACCTCTGTACCCAGCTGTCCGGAAAGTGACTTGGCCATAGGTCCAGTCAATCAACGGATTGATTTGCCTAAGCCAATTTAGTCCAAGTACGGCGGAGTTGCTAGAGTCGAGCGGGGTAACGTAAAACAATATGTCGAATGACTCGCCAGTAGGAAATGAAACTAGCAACTGTACTTGTTGTGTTATCCATGTATTGGACGTTCCATCAAAAAGGCGGAGCCGTATCGGTGGTATAGTTGTCGTCTGAATACTGTGACTTGATACAAACGACGAATCTATGAAACAATGAGTTGAACCGCTGTCTAAAAGAGTAATCATAGTAGGGTCATAAATAGATGTTAAAGCAATTTGAAAAGATTTAGGGTCGAAAAGAGCGGCGGCGTTGAGGCGGACCTCCTTTGGTGCACGGTCGGTGTCAACGCAACCCCCAGCCCGTGCGGAGGCAACTAGAGGGTTGCTGACTATTTTTTTGAATCGGCGGAGGTCGCCGCGGGGGCCGCCGGTGTGGCGGTTTCCGTTGTCGCTGCTCTGCCTTTAGGATTAGCTGCCTTCCTACAATCCTTTGCCTCGTGACCCGCTATTCCGCAATAAAGGCATAACCCTTCTTTCAAGCGGCGGGCCCGTTCATCTCCGGTGAGCTTACCATCCTTCCCTAACTTGTCGGCTATTGAGGGCTTTGTTTTGTTGTTGCTGGAGCCGCTAGCATTGTTGGAAGTGTTGGAGTTGTTACCGGAGTTGGACTTGTTAGAGTTCTTGGATTTACCGGCGGAGTTTGCGGATTTACCGCTGGAGGTGGAAGCGTCGTCAGTTTTGTTGTTGTTGTTGTTAGACTTGGCGGGGCGGGTTTCAAGCGCTGCCTCGTCCTTCTGCATCCAGTAGACTTCATCGGCTTCTTGGGCCTTGAGACATAATGTTGGTAATGTTGTAGGCTTGCCTCCTCGGAGGACTTCAACACGGATCCGTAGCGGGAGTCCGCGGAAGTACGCTTCGCGGAGTGCCGAGTCGTTCCAATCAACTCGGGCTGCCAACTTCCAAAATTCGACATTGTACTTGACGATGTGTGCTGATTCCTTCATTTTGAGTGTGTAGAGAGACTTTTCGGCATCTCCGACGGGGTCGTGCGGGCCGAAGTTGGTCTCGAGCTCGTTGATAAAGGCTTCAAAGTCCCAAATCCAATTGGCACTATTGGTGTTGTCCATCAGCCCTGGTTCAAACCAACCAAGTGCTGCTCCCTTCAGATAAGAAAGAATGAATAGAATCTTTTTCTCATCAGATGCAAAAAGAGTAGGACGGTCACGGAAGTGAAGGTTACAAGAGATTAGAAAATCACGGAGCTTCCGCGGGTCCGTTCCGTCGAACGTGTCAGGTTCGCGTACTTTGACCTTTTCATTACGGGGTTGGCGGGAGGAGCGGATGCTGTCCGATAACTCTTGTAGTACGTGTAGGAATAACCGGTCGTTGCGGGGCTCCGACTCGGGAATGGATTGATGGTCATCACCTTCCGGGTCATTGTCGTCACCATCAGGGTCATCAGGCCCATCAGGATAGCCATGACTAGGTTGGTTGTCGACCGGAGTACCGCGGGGAACCGGCGGTGTTGTTGGAGGTGGTTCGTCGGGGTTTTCTGGGTTTGCGCCCAGGCCAGGAAAGATGTTCGAAGGTCGCGGTGTAGTACCGAAGGTTGACAAAGGTCGGTGGAGGGTTGGTGAGGAAAGTCGGGATCTGCGCACTGCTTGTAATCCGCTGCGGAGACCCGCGCGTTGCGAATTGGTAGTAGAGCGTGTACGCATAGTGACTGTTTGTGAACTTGACATAAGATGTTAATAGGTTCGTGAAAATGGGCGTAAGAAGTGTGAGTTTGATAATACTGTTACGAACTGATCTCGTAGGCGGGGTTACGACGGAGTTCCGACGGAGTTCCGTGAGTTTGATAATACTGTTACGAACTGATCTCGTAGGCGGGGTTACGACGGAGTTCCGACGGAGTTCCGTGGCGGCAAAGGACTTGGCTTCAATCTAAAAGGGATTGCGCCCTTCTCTACGCCCAATGTCCAATTTACAAGGTGACGGTAATAAGAGCGGAGGTCCGGCGGAGTTCCGGAAGTTAAGAGAGAGCGAGGACTTTAGATGTGAGAGAGTTGTGGAGATAACAATACAATTATCAAACTGAAGTTACAAGTGACGTTATACTAAGTTTTATAGTAAGTAAGTAACCGGGGTAACTACGGCGGGATCAACGGAGTACCGAGTACGCAGTAAGTAAGATGATCAGCAATGATAGATATGTGATATAAACAAAACAGGAGTAATTTGAAATACAATTTGAAATAGTCTTTTGATATGACGGCGGCTCCGTCGGTGATCCGCCGGAGATCCGTCGCAGGCTTGCATGGGATATGACATGAAGCCATTGCAGGGCCTGTTTTGTTTGTAGTTGGTGTTCTGTCTTTTCTTTGGAGAAGATTAGGATGTCGTCCATATATATCACGATCCATCCCTCATCAATCATGTCCCTGAATATCTTGTTCATCATGGCTTGGAAGGTTGCCGGAGAGTTGCAGAGGCTGAAAAACATGACCGTTGGTTCGAAAAGTCCTTTGATAGTTTTGAAGGCCGCTTTCCACTGGTCACCATCTTTGATCCTGACGTTATGATATCCCCACTGGATGTCCATCTTTGTAAACCAGTTGGCCCCTTTAAGTTTATCGAGCAGGTCTCCTACCAATGGTAGCGGGTAGGTGTTTTTGATTGTTCCATTGTTTAGATACCGGTAGTCTTGGCAGGGATGGAGGGCGTCGGTGTCTTTCTTTGCAACAAAGAAGAAGGGGGATGCCATCGGGGATTTTGATGGCCTGATATACCCCTTTTCCAGGTTTTCATCAAGGAATTCGTCAAGCTTCTTCTGTTTGTTTGGGGATAGGGGGTAGACCTTGCAGTCTTTTGGGAGGAAGTCTGGTTTTAGATCAATGGCATGATCCCAAGGGCGTGAATCAGGGAACCGCTCCGATGCTTCCTTTTCGAAGACGCATCGGTACTCTTGATATTCTCTTGGCAGTGATTCATCTAGGGTCTTCTTTGGCGGTTTTTTTTGATCCTTTTCCGAGTTGTGAGCAAGCTGTTGAGAGACCGAGGTTTTGGCCCTAATCTGTTAGGACAACACTAAACACAAGGTCTAGCGCTGGCTCTCACAGTCAAACCCAACACAAAGAGGGGGAAAATCTTATAGTCAAAGGCGTCGCCGCACGTTTAGTGGGTAATACCTAAGAGAACTCGATTAGAGTCTCTAGGCGTAATATTAACACTTAAATACTACAATACATGAGTTAACCATGAGGTAACCGCATGTGCTACATGAGGCGTAATGACCATGCTTGAATCATGCGGCGTGCATGATGTACGGACGCCATGTGTTTACCGTGTGTCTGCTAACTCTATAATAACCACAACAAATGTAAATAAAGGGAAATGCGTAACTAAATAGTTTTAAATGTCCTTGGAAATTTGTACTCTTGACATAATCCAGATGTTTTGACTAAAGGAATACCAAGGGGATGTCCGTGACATTGTGAGTCGGGATATAGTGGCCGTCTTTCGAGAGTAGGAGTAGATCAGGTTGGTGTATTCCTGTGTGAGGGGGGTCTTTCCGGGTTCGAACATTCCTATGACGGGTTCCCCTCTGGTGTAGGCAATGAGCAATTCATTGTTTTGTTCGGTTTCGTTTCCCTCAGCAGGGATTGGGGTGGGTTCTTCCTTTTGTGGTCCGATAGGTTCTGTGTTGGTTAATTTCATTATTTTGGGTTCATCTTCGGGTGTTTCTTTGATCAAAGGTTGGGGGTGTCTGGCTTGTCTGAAGTTTCCCCAGGTTGCCTTTGTTTTCTGTACTATTCTCCTGACTTGGGCAAGTCTGAGGTTGTTTTTGAATTCTAATGTTCCTTCCTTCCAATCTATAATTGGGTTTGTTTTCTGCAGCCAGGGGAGTCCTAGGATGATGGACTCATCTCCCAGTCTGGTAATGAGGAAACTAGTGGTGAGTTCTTTTCCATTGATCCAGAGTTGCCCCATGACATAGTGGGTGATGGTGCCTTTTTTGTTTGGGGTTCCATCTGCATTCCTAACCGGGATCTGTTTCTTCAAAGGGATGGGTTCTAGACCTAGTTGTTCTGTGAATTTGTGAGTCATGAATACTCCTCCTGCTCCTGAGTCTAGGAGTGCTTTAGTTCCGACAGCTTTTCCTCCTTCCGTTTTTGCTATGGAAATTGATAAGTGCATGGATTTATTTCTAATAGTGGCTAGCATTGTGGAATGGACAGAAATCTCAGCAGTACCTGGCATCGTCTCAGGCCGCTTCTTTAAAAACCTGAGTCTTCTAAAAGGCTCAGGGCCTTTCCTTTTTCTTCTTCATCTAATTCGGCCATCATGGCTCGGATCAAAGCATGTACGTCAGCCCCTTTCCTTTTCTGGAATGGCTTAGGGGTGGCAGAGGAGGGGGAAATGTTACCTCCCTTGTGGTCTGAGGAGCGGTGTCCTGGCCTGTGGCATAGGAAGCACAGCCCTTTTTTCATATGCTCCATTCTTTCTTCATTGGTGAGCCTGTTGATCTCCAGGCCGGGTTCTCTTTTGACAGGGGGGGGTGTCTTCTTTTCTGGCCAGTAGCTTCCTCGTGTTTTTCCAATGATGGCTTTGGCTCTCTTCCACTGTCCATCATACTTGGCAGCCGCCCCCATCATGTCGTCTAACTTTTCTGCGACTTTCTCCATGTTGAATATTTTTTCTAGAATTCTTTGGTTCAGTCCGTCCATGAACATGTCAATGAGGGGTGTGTCCTCAGTGATTCCTGATCTTCCCTTCAAGATCTGGAATTGGGCGAGGTAATCCTCCAGATCACCATCTTGTTTCAGGTTCTTCATCTCTGTTCTGGCAGCTCCCGCATCATCTGTGGGGGTGAAGGCTTTGTCTATGGCTGCCTTGAATTTGTTCCATGTCCCTAAGTTGGCTTTTGATGCCCAGTCTTGTGCCCATGCTCCGGCCGTGCCAGAGTTCATGAATGAGAGAGCAAAGGCGATCTTTTTCTCATCCGTGTCATAGGTGTCTTTGTTGATTCTGAGGTACAGGGATACCTCTTGCAGGAACTTTGCTGTCCTTGTTCTTTTTCCATCAAAGTCGGCGGGGGTTCTGAGTTTTATCTCTTTAGTTGCCATGTCTGGTTCGTCGGTTTCACTGTTGTCGCCGAAAGAGAAGGGGTGGAGTGGAGGGAGGGGGTTTGAAGTCTTCTTCTTCTAGATATCAGGCAGGTTCGTTTGGGGTGGTTTTGCTAGTCCACCTTTCTGCAGACGCTAAGTAGCGTACTAATCTGTCTCCTTGTCTATACCACACGGAGTGCGGGATCAGCTGTGCCCCTCTAGGCAGGCATTCTGGGGTCTGTCTGGTGTCTTGTCTGGAAGATGTCTTGTCTGCTCCCTGGTAGGAGGACTTTCTGGGTCAGCTTGACCTTTTGTTAAGACAAAGGCTTTATCCTTGTCAACTAAGGGTCAATCGTCATCTACTGCTTGAGGTTTTCAGACAGTCGTCTAGTCTACTAGTTCCAGAGGCTTTCTGGACTAGTCTGAGTTTGAGTTGAGCAAGGAATAAGCAGTAGATTGCTTAGGTCAAGCTGGAGAGCTTGGACCTTTGTACTACTATTTATATACATAGGGACGAGGCTATGCTAGGTAAAGAAGTCCGAAGAAAAGGACGGAAGAATGATAGAACAAAAAGAAGGAAGCGTTTCAGATATATCACGAGAAGAAGAAGCAAGACAATATACTAGGAGAAAGAAGAGGAAGACAATATGACAATAGAAAAAAGAAACTGACGGTATCCTGAAGACGACCAGACAATTGTAACAAGAGTAGTCAGCAGAGTAATCAGTGAAGCTGAGGTAGAGGTCAATGTGGTGGAAGAAGGAAAGACAGTTTCTGACCTCATAATACTGGGTCCCACTTTGATATGGCATCTGCTAAGATGATAGCACCAAACCAAAGGCAACAAAAGGGGGTCAGAGATAAAGTGGAGCTTACTGCCAAAAGGAGAGTGATGCTCTGCCAATTGGTGAAACCAAATGGTTAGGGAGTTTTGAAAAGGCACAGAGGCCTACAAAAAGCTCCTTACCCTCAGAACCCACTTTTACATCAAACACAGAAACCCTAAACCAAAACACGCACACACTAGAATAGTTGTGAGTAGGCCAAAGAGTTCCCTTGTTACCAAGCTTATGTCCCTTCCTACTGTATACCCTCCTTAGAATGTCCTAGTGTGTTGTCATCCTTGGGTCCTTCCTAAGACCTGTCCCATAGTTGACCTTAGAATCCTTGCCTCCTAAGACATTTGAGTGTTCCTAAGCCCAGTGTTTCTTAGCCTTGGTACTTTGTTCCTAATCCTTTAGTTCCTGAAATCCTAAGTCCTTGCTCTAATCCTTGGTTCTTTCCTAAACCCTTGTCTTTTCCTAAGTCCTTTGGAAATTCTAAGTCCTTGATCCTTAACAAAGCTCAGCAAGCTCAACAGTGACAAAGCTTTAGGAACCTTGATGTGCCAGGGAGATGTGTCCCACACCTGATTTCCTATGTCCTAAATCCTTAATTCTTAATCCTTAATCCTGAGTCCTGAGTCCTTGGTGAAGCTTTAGTAAGCTTGTTGTCTTGCACAATATGGAATTTGTGAGAGAGGTATATTCTGGGGTCTGAACGTATCTAGAATAGAAGCTTTATCACAATGGGATGATGTTACATGATCCAAATGGCCTGTTAAATATAAGAGAAATAGGCATAAAAGGAAATCACACTGCATTTATGCTTTGTTAAGGCCTCCGTCACTAGGCCTGTGTCTCCTATGTTGTCCTGTCAAGCCATCAATCAGGTATGATGTCAATCCTTGATGTTGATTCTTGTTAGTTCTAAGCTGATCCACTGTCCACAGTTTTCTAAGGTGTTGCTCAGGAGGCTGGGACATTCTGCCATGATCCATTGATTGATTTGCATACCACATCAACTCCTTGCATTAAGATGGCTGTGGATCAGGCACTCAACATGTGCTTGATGCTTTCTAAGTCCCACAGCCCCACAGCCCCACTCCCCCATTCTAAGTCTTGTTGGTCAATACTTGAATAAAAGGTGAGTTCCCTTCAGTCCTTAGGGATTTTTCTAACAGTTGCTTGACCAATTCCCACTGATTGCCAATTAGAATTTTCAAAGGCATATCATTGGCACCAGTACATGCGCTGGCACACTCAAAGCATTAGTATTATCAGTACTGTATGAAGACTTTGACACAGCACTTTGACATGGCACTGGACATCCATGGTACTATTGGCAATGTAATGGCCACTGGCACCTACAGCCAGGTAACAGGCAGTGGCACTATCAGCACCTGCACCTGCACTGGGACATTCATGGCACTAGTATTGGTGGGACTGTATGAAGACTTTAATATGGGACTTGCACATGGCACTGATACATCTGTGGTACCTTCAAGTTTGGCACAGTGGTAGGCATAGGGACCTTCAGCCAAGTAACAGGCACCAGTGCAGTAGGGAAGGTGGAGCACTGGTAGGTTCACATTCTGGTTGTTGAAGGCCACAAAAGGCAAGTAGACAAGGTCTGAGGGAAAGCATGAGGGCAAGTTCACAAAGGAAATATGGATGTCAATGGCTGTGGGGTAGGGAACAAAGAATCTTGTCACTGTTGCCAGTTATGAGAGGTCTCCTCAAGGTGGGGAAATAATGAATGAGGGTGGAAATCAGGTAGTGGACAGGCTAATGCTGTACTGTACATGAGAAGGACCAGAACTTAGCAGAGGTCAATTTTTGAGAGATCTGCAAGGGTGCTGATCAGTGCAAAGGACTAAAAAACTCAGTACTACACCTTTTGTGTAGCAAACTAGGACATCTCCTGTAGAGGTAAAACTTAGAGACAGCAGCAAGTTCACCTGATATCGGGGCATGGTTTGTTACTTATGTAAGTACCAAATCCCAATTTTGGCTGGCACCTGGACCATTCAAGAAACAGCCTTGGTATGTAGATGATATAACTACCTATTGATTTATATTTTAATCTACCTACCAGTACTAAACATCAACTTCCCAATATTGACATCCCCCACCCCCTCTTGAATTTGAAATTATCATGATATCAACTTCACCACTCACCATGAAATGTGATACCTATGGGTGACATGGCATCACCAAGCTAGCTTCGCCCCCACACTCAGATCGGTCTCCCTCCCCTCCCTCCCCTCCCCAGTGGCCCTGCATTGCACCAACCTCAGTACTGTGCCCAGTACTTGCCACCTTGCCTTATTGGCCAAGGAGTGTTCCTAAATCCTCTCAGCAAATTAATTATCCAGTGGTAGACTCTTCCAATGTCATATCTATAATTGGGTTGTTGAATGGTATCATTAGTATACAGCAACTCTCAGTCCCGAAAATCAAGAACCCACATTGATGAAGCTTCTTGCACAATTGATGTGCATCGAAGATGAGGTGCAATGGAATGATATTGAACTTTTGAACATAATTCATTATATATCTAGCTCAGGTGATGCTGATGAACAACAACTTGTAAGGACTTTGCTGTACATTGTGTTGCAATCTCTTAGTGGGATTAATCCAGCCTCAGCCAAATGCATCCTCGGATAAGGACCCAGAGACAAGGCCTCAAACACATGGATTGCTGTACCCTCCTCCTAAAGGACCTATGCCAAAACTGGCTGTTATTGTTCAACTCTGCATGATGCAGGACCACTTGCTGCATCTTAGGCTTCGGCAGGCTAAAATCACAGTGACCATCCTCGAGAACCAGGCAGCAGGATCAAAGGAATGGCTCAAGGAAGCTATGAAATCATGGGGAGAGTGTGTCCCCAAGTTGCCTTTGGATATGGCATTGTGGTTTCCAGAAGCACCACCATTGACATCAATTTCATCCTTACTTCCTTCATCACTGTTCCAGATCAGTTTGACACCACCTCAATTCCACACCCTTCTGGAGAACCTCATCCCAAGGAACAAAGTGCCACCCTGATGATGTGTTCCTAGCATTCCAAGCTGCAAAAAAGCACTGGACAACTAGAAGGGGGAAGAGTTAGCTTAAAGGGTCCCAGAACTGGCCTTCTTCTACAAGGGTGGAACTCTGGGATGTCTGCTGTTAATGATGTACAGCCTAAATGAAGTGCGAAGAATGCGAAGTTAGTAGGCCAGGTTAGTGAAACGTCACAATAAAGATAGTCAGTAGTTCACAATCTAATAATGCAGTTTATTGAAAAATACTTTACCAATGAACTAGGATTGTCCCAGTTCCTGGTCAGAACAACGCAGTGACAATATTGGAATAAGTTGCAAGTCGACTTCGCAGTTGAGCACAAGAGGAGATGAAAGTTGAAACCTTAGCGTTGAGAAAGGGGGAGACAAGATCTCTATTTCTAATATTTTACATAGGCTTCTTATACTAACTAAATCAAAGTGGATACTATGCAAAATGTGGATACTGTCCATGTCCATTGCTAATGGACTGTCTACACTAACTACTTACGGGTAACCCAGGTAAATACAAAGTGGATCAGTTCGTGGACTCCGTGAAGTGGCTGCAAAGAGTGCGAAGTCTATAAAAGTGAAATATAGATAAGTTTGGTTAACAAAGGGTGTTCACATATCTTTCAAAAGGGAAAGGAAAGAAACAGAAGAAAGAGGAAGATCGCCCCACAACCCTGCGAAACATGATTTTGTCACCCATACCTGTTGGAAGCCTATCACCGAACTTGATCGTTTCCTACTAGAATCTGTGCCATATGCGTGTATGTCTTCATGGTTGCAGTCAGTGTGAACTTCAGGTTCCTGTGGGAGACTGAGCAGTCAGGCTGCTTTTTTTGTCTCAGGCTGGTGGGAATCCATCTGACCATTTGTTTGGTGTTTTTTTGCCATTTTTTTTTCCAGATGTTGACCTTTCAAGCTAGCACAGCCAGTTTATCATTTCAAGTAATCATCTAGCACTTCAAGTGTGTGTTGACTTTTTTTTGTCAGATGTACTACTACTTTGAACTTTCAAAATGCACTTTTTTTTTTGTTCAACTATCCTGAGTGCTGACCATCACAGCCTAGTATGGAACTTAAGTTGATGCGGGTAAGTAATTGGTGCAGCCATAGGATGATTCCAAGCCAGAGTTTGAAATTACTTGAATGATCATGATACTTAGTAATGGTCTGGCATTGATTTCATACTTGACTCTTGTGGTCTCAAAAAAGCATAGCGCCCTCTCTGGCAGCTCCTTCAACTTGAAGTTCAGTTGAAGTATATATTGTTACTACCATGTCATAGCACCTCTCATGGCAGCTCCAAGTTTGACAGTTGAAGTAGATGGTATCACTATCGTCCTAGTCTTGCAGTTGCAGTGCCTCACCCAACAGCTCCTTCAATTTGAAGTTCAGTTGAAGTGTATATTGTACCATGTGGCAGCGCCTTTCATGGCAGCTCCAAGTTCAGTTGAAGTAGATGGTATTGCTATTGTCATGGTCTTGCAGTCGCAGCGCCTTCCCTGGCAGCTCCTTCAATTGTGTCAAAGCACCTCTCACAGCAGCTCCTCCAAGTTGAAGTGGTCCTGCATGGGTTGGATTGTTGTCCTCTTTACTGCAGTCCCTCAAGGTTGAAGCACTCTAGCCCAAGTTGTGGCATCCCCTTGGTTGGAATACAAAAGGCCCATGAGCTAGCACCTGAAGACTTACATCATATGGAGCTTCCACAATGAGCCATCACAGCTGATGCAGGCTGGCATTGGCATGTCCACTGGTAACAAGTGTTTGACTTGGAAATTGAACATGGTTCAATTGGACCTCGCTTGATGCGGGTGTGCTGGTGTAAGCCCCAATAAATCACACCTTTGTCACACCTCCAATTGAAAATCCATCACAATCATCCATGTCCAGAGTCCATCAGCCTAGGTTCACACCCTCAAACACTAATTCTGACAAGGTTATGCCAGTGATTGACAGGGTTGGCCTTCTTCAATGAACTAGGCTTCATTGTGGCCCTTGTGATCCAATTCACATCAGAACTCCCTTCCCTTGTCTTCAAAGCCACTTATTAGCTAACTTGGTGCTTCACCCCCCATTCGTTCCATGATGGCCACATCCAATTTTGATGCTGACTCTGACTCTGACTCTTCGAACTCTGTATTTTCCAATATCCACGATTTCCCTCATAACCCTGAAAAACAGCGAGCTGAGTTACCTCTGAGCTCAAGCATGTCTGAGTTTGAATCCACTTCCACAATCACAATGCATTCCAACAACATCTGTAGTGGTGAGCCTCAGTTGTGGGGAGACAATCATGTTGGATCATTTGATCCATCTGTGTATCTAGCACTGCCCACAGCCAGCTCTGGGGTATTGGGTCCAAGTTCCAGTTATGAAGGCAAACTGACAATCAGATATTCCGATCCATATGAACAATATCTTGATGAACTCTTGGGCATGTCTATCTACCAGAATATGGTATGGTCATGTTCTCCTATGCACCATATATGTGTTGGCTGAACATGAATCAGATAGAGCATGCAGCCACACACAGATGGCAAGAGAATGTTCAACTGGGAATTGGAATGACATACCTTTCTTCTGGGGAAGGTATATAGGTTATTGTACTTTCGGCTGGCTACTCACTGCATCATTGTCAATAGATCAAAGGATTCCGGACATTTCTAATCTAAGGGTATAATGTAAGTGTTTTAGTATCTACGATGGCATGTATTACCAATCCACTACTATTCCCCTAGTTCTCAATGAAGCCATATCCTATGGTCATTATATGCCACATAAAGAACTGTTGTACCAGGAAACAGGTGGCCTCATCAATTCGACTAGTGACATGCCCATGACACCTTCTCAACCTGTGTTAGAGATGGATGCTGATGTGTTCACTGTACCTGGCATGCCAACAAGTAAGTGTCATGAACTCTGCCTTTCATATATATCTGATAATCCTCATCTAGGAATTAACTGTTGCATTCTGACCCCTGAGCATGATGCTGTTGCCCCTGTTGCCCACTCTGGCACTTCAGCAGGGGGCGCTCCAACCCCTGATTAGGGTGATACTGTGGCGTCTCATGCCACTGGCTCAGTCACTACTGGCTTTGGTGCTTCACCAGCGGCCATCAAAGCAGCGTCATGGTGACTAAAAGTTAGTTTTGAACTGGCATGGCTGTCATATCCACAATAGCTATGGCAAATGTGTGTCTTATCATCTAGTGAGTACTAACCTTTATATGTGCATTAAATTGTACTTACAGTCACTCCTGCATGTGTAGGTGTTCTTTTAGCCTTGGTTCGTACTTCCCACCCAGCCTGCCATTCATCTGACCCATTGCATTATGTTTTTAGCCTTTATGGGGTCCCATTCCCATACCAGACACACTGCAATGGCCAAACTGGCTTCCACATGATGACATCCACATAACAACTGTTGAAGTCATTCAGGATTATGTCACTTTCTTTCCCAACCATGTCTGGTCATCCATTATCAACTATGCGGATTTGCAGCTTGCTCAGTTTGACTTCAGGGCACCATGGTTTTTGGGCTATGATTTTCGATGCTTCTATATTGTCATGCATCTGGTTTTGTATTGTATTGCCCTGCAAAGATCAAGGAATGATGAAGAATTTTGCCCCCCTATGACATTTGTTGAATAAGGGGTATTTCTGAATCTTGTCATATCATGCCAATTTATTGTCAAAGGGGCTGGGATTCACTACTATTTTGGGTGGATAGAACAACCTGCTGAGGCGATTGTGCAATATGTATGTCATCATCACCAGGTCATGTGAATTGGATCTCAAATTGTCTGTACCATTCAGCTACTTTGGCAGGCTGACAGACAACATGCTGAAGCTGTGCGCCTTCTTTGTTACAGAGTCAGGACAAGGATCCATGAAGGGCAATACAGCAGCCTTTCAGAGCTTTCAACAGCCATGCAGGTAATGGATGGGTTTCTTCTTTACCAGTCAGTAATAATCATGGTATGTTGGGTCATTGTCATCAGCCATTTGATGAGTGGATTTTGACTTTTTATTATTACAGTCTGGCTCTAGTAGCTTACAGTTCAGCTCTTTCATCTTTCTTGACAACCTAGTGGACTTGATTTTCAGTCCCATTCATGATATACAACAACATTTCTTTGGCTTCTGCTCTGATGCAGTGTTCAATGCTGGACTTGGTGGAATATTAGCAAATGAAGTGCTTGCTAATTCCGCATTCCTTGTAGGTTCAGTCCTCTACTGTCACATTGCTTAATAGTTTACTGACATGAGTAGATATTCATCACAGCAATTGAAGAACTTCATCCACATGGAGTCCACCCAGCTGCTCTGACGTCCCATGGGCATTGCCAGGAAGCCATTCAAGGGGCAACCATGAACATCACACATGATGAATGATATCAACTACTTCTGAACCTCCCAAGGACAGAGAGGGACATGCTCTGCCCCAGGCTCTGATCATGTTATGTTGGGATTATGTATACAAGAGTATACAGGCAAGCCAAGGCAGTTAACATGCCTAGGGAATATTGCCAGAATATGCTAAGTCATATTAACACATGTTTAACAGAGGTTAACACATGCAGAGACATATAGGGGAATCCACAGTTAACACATGCTACAGGATTAATCATCCTGCAGCATGTCTATCATAGGATAGGCAAGATATAGCCATGTCTATCATAGGCTATCAGAGACAGAGCCTTGGATAGAGTGTCTATGACACACCCTGCAGGAAGTCTAGGACTTACCAAGCCATGATATCATATGTCACTATTATTGACACTGTTATAGGGGATATGACATAGTTATTCCATTATTAACTGGTACAGGGGTCTATTACAGAATACCTCCTTTATATATTAAAGGAGTGCATTACACTATACCTCCTAACTGTGTAGTATAAATATTGCACATCTTGTAGGAGATGATAATAACATTCCTCCCTGTGGCAGACTCCCTCACTCACTAGCCTTTGAGATTAACTTCATCCTCTAACCTTGTCCTTAACTCTTCCTGTCACTGTTCACCACTCCATTCCCAACATGTTACATGGTCATTCCTGAAATGCTGGGCTGGCAACATTGAAGTTGCCAGTCTGTTCATCTGCATTGCTGAGGCATGCATCACCCTTGGCCATTGGCCCCCCCACTTTAAGGAATCCATGTTGGTCATCATACCAAAACCTGGAAAACCTAATTACTCCACCCCCAAGTCATTCTGGCCTATTGTGCTGCTGAACACCTTGGGCAAGCTCTTTGAAAAAATGCTGTCTCGACGGCTTCAGTTCGATGGCATTGCACATGGCATGTTCCACCCCAACCAGTTTGGGGGCATCACCTAGTGATCCACTGAGGACGCTGGAGTCTACCTTACACACCTCGTGTGGGCAGGGTGGGTCAAGGGACTTCAGACCAGTGTGGTGGCATTTGACATCCCACAGTTCTTCCTGTCACTGAACCACCAAGTTCTGTTGGCCATCATCGAGTGGTCAGGGTTCCCACCTTGCATGGTGAACTTCTTCCGCTCCTACTTAATGGGTCGCTTTATGACCTACAAGTGGAACACCAACATGTCTGGTAGATTCTCTGCAGATATTGGAGTGGGGCAGGGCTCAGCCTTGTCCCCAGTATGCTTGGTGCTGTACATTGTGCCAGTTATGTGCATCTTCTTTTTGTCCCTCCCCAGGCCGACGGTGGATCTAATCTCCTACATAGATGATGGCACCCTCATCATGCAGTCTAAATGGGTGGAAGATAACCTACCCAAGCTTGTGGAGGCCTACAATGAGGTCTTCCGCCTCTTCACAGCCCTGGGCCTGGTGCTTGAACATGCCAAGTCTGAGGTCTTCCACTTTTCCAGAGCATGGACGGCGTCCAACCCACCCATTGACTTAGGAGTTCCACCCCCCTGCAATCCAAGCCCATCTGGTGGTACTTGGGCTTTTTCTTTGACTGGAAGCTCTCCTTTAAAGAGCACATTTGGTTCTACACTACCAAGGTGTTCACCACAGTGAGTGCCATGGGCATGTTGGGCAATTCGTCTAGGGGGCTCTTCCCAGCGAATAAGCACCTTCTCTTTCAGTCCTGCATCATCCCTGTGGCAATGTATGGCTTGCACCTCTGGTTTTGCCATGGTACTTGTATCAAAGGCATCGTCAAGGCCCTGGCCCAGATGCAGCACTCTGCTGCCCGCTGGATCATGGGATGCTTCTGGACAACCCCCTTGGGGGCAATGGAATCTCTTGCAGCACTGCTGCCTATGCTGCAGCTGCTGTGGCGTTTGGCTGATAAGAGCTGCCTACAGACAGCGCCTTTGACATGCACCCACCCTGTTTGAGCCATCCTTGAAGGGGAACTGGTGGGAGACACCCCCTGGCACCCACTGGGGCTTCAGGCTCTTGCACCAGCACAATGCAGGAAGATCATATCCCCTGCAGCAGATGCTGTTGTCATCTGCTCACAGTCTGAGGAGACATTTGAGGCCTTCAGCCCCGAGAGTCAGCCTGGACGCCGCCTCATCAACCTGTTTCCTGACAGGCTGACATCCCACTGCCCACCCCCGAAGGGGACAGATGAATGTAAGGAGTATGTCAGTCATCTGGACTGTGTCCTGGCCGAGGCCAGGGCTGACCTGGACTCCCTCATTGTAAGCTGTGACGGATCAGTCCCAAAATCAGCTCACCAGGCCACGGTGGCTGCCCTTGTCTTTCGAGGAGACCAGGAGGTCTGCCACATCACTGCCTTCACTGGCTGTGCCAGTGTGACCAACATCAAGCACAAGGCCCTCCACCTTGGCATGTCTGTGGCAGTGGCTGCAGGATGCAAGAAGGTGGTCATTTTCTCTGACTCCCTCGCACTCATTGAGTTGTGGGTGGATTGCTCCCTGGTGGGGGGCCAGCAGTATGCTCTTTGAGCATGCCGTCTTCTGCGCCCATGGTTTGAACTGGGCCTGGATCGCACAGTGCACTTCTGGTTCATCCCCTCCAAAGCAGAGTGGTTGATCCATAAACTTGCCCATGATGTTGCGACGTCCCTCTGGCTGCCCTTGGGAGCATCTCCCAAGGCCACCCGCAACTGGCTGCTCGCCTCTTTCATGGATGCGGCAGATAAGGACTGGCAGGCCTGCTTTGTGGACCCCAAGTATCAGGGGAGAAGCTTCCTGGACCTCCAAGCCCAGCACAAGTCCCCTGCCATGCCCATGACCTCAGGCTGTGGGCCCTGGCTCAAGGAAACTGCACACAATTGCAGGCTGACAGCACGGCTCTGCTGGTGCATCACACTGCATGCCCCCATTGGGTGCTACCACAACCGCTTTTTTCCCAGTGAGGAAACTCACTGTACTTGCCCCCCTCAGCCCTTTCAGGACCGAGATCATCTTCTTCATGTGTGCCTGCACCTCACACTTAAGAAGCATTGGCAGGGCCCGCATTGGATCACAGACCTTGTTGAGTTCCTCAAGGCAAACCCCTGCGTGTTCACCTTCACCCCCCCTGAGGGGTGGGATCTGGGATGAGGGACATGTGCAGGGTGTATGACCCCCATCTGGTGGCCTGGTGTGCCTGATGGCTCGCTGAAAGCATGCTTTCACTCTGAGCCTGCGTCATCACTTGTTGGTAATGCCAAACCTCAGGTTTGTTGCCAGCAAGGTTGGGGGGCCACCTCAGGGTGGTACCATCTTATATGTGAGGCAGCTAAGCAGGGAGGGGCTGTACTCAGGTAACTGAGGGGCCCCGGACCCCACTGGGTTGTTTGACTGGTGGGTTGGTCGACCTGCAGAATGGCCTGTGATCCTCATTCCTGGCCGCTGCGCTGGTGGACATGCACGACTAATAGGGGCTGGCAGGGGGCTAGCAGGGGAGGGGAGGGAGTGGGTTAGTAAGCACCATTGGGAGTGCTGGCAGGCTGGTTCGGGGAGGTGCCTGAGTGCCCTCAGCCTGTATTCTGGCTATGCAAGCTGCTTGGCAGCATGCGAGCCTTCATGCACCTCTGTGCACTATTGGGGCTGTAGTTTCCCCTCAAACTTACATTGTATACCTGTTATCTTGTGTAGTAGATAGCTGTGGACTGCATCTGTGCATCACATTAGATATTGCTGAACAAAAAAAAAAAAAGGACAGAGGGAAACCCACCCAGAGGCATTTCACTTTCAGGAACAGGTAGTTTTCCAAATGGCATATAGGCATGGAACAATGTACATTGCACCTCCTCCTGTACTGTCATTTGACCCAGATGATGAAGATATTGAATGGACAGAGCTTATGCCAGGCGATGGTCATGTGTGGATTGCATTCACACAATAGGTTTCTGTTTGATTTTCTTTGACCGTCACTTTGCTTTGTTTTGTGGTACCAGCTGCCTGTCAATTGTTCATGTCTTGAAAGCCTTCTAGTAGTAAGTGACTGATTGCCTGAAACTGCATGGAGTCAACTACTTTGTCTTTGCATGGTATATGGGTACTGATATGTCACTGGACTATGGCTTCAGTCATGATTTTGGGTTGCAGCACCTTCAATTTCATAGCAGCTCCTCTGTCTGTGGTACTGGGTGCCAGATGATTGTTCACTTATCACCTGTAGTAACTGTAAGTGCTGATCTACCAGTGCTGGACCATTTTGTGTTGCCACGCCTTCACAGCAGCTCTGCTATGAATTTTGTTGAAGTTTGACAATTGACTTGGACTATCAGTATGTCAAGGTTTCCAAGTTGGAGTTACGTGTCCACATACAGCCATTTTCTCCTCTATTCGACACCACATAACTGAGCCTGCCATCCAAGAATGATACCCTCTATGGCATGAGTGTTGAGCGCCAAGTAAGAGTACTGCATCATTCTGGGTTGCAGTGCCTCCTATTGATCTTTCTTCTGCATTGTAGCACCCTCAACCTCATGGCAGCTCCTCTCTGTTTCAGGATGCCAATTTTCACCAAGTTCAGTTGAAGTATATGGCATTGCTACAGTCATGGTCTTTATGTCGGAGCCCCTCTCATGGCAGTTCCTTCAAGTGCAGTGCCATGGTCTTGTAGTTGCAGCGCCTCTCACAGCAGCTCCTTCGAGTTCAATTTATGCATGGCTACCATTATGCAGTTGTGGCACCTCCCATGGCAGCTTCATCAGATTCAGTCCTTCACCATTAGTTGCTTCGCAGCCTTCTCACAGAAAATGATTTGAAGGCACACCATCAACAAGAATCCTATGTCTCATCACAGGGATGCTGCACCATCACTTATGTAGCTTGACAAACCATTGACGTTGAATGCGTTGGAGACATGCAGTCTCACAGAATGAACCCGAGAGAAGCCCGCAAGGCGAGGTGTGGCAGTGTATAGCAGTGGTATACGACGACAAGCAGTGTCTACTTGTATGCTAGGATGAACCCGTGGTCATGTGACCGTGTATCTACCTACAGTCTGTGGGAGGCTGGCCACACGGCTACATATGGCCCTCTCCATAAAGGCAACGTCCTCGTTGCCTCTGAGACAGTAGCCAACAAAAGGAAACAAGAAAAGAAAAAACAGGAGAGGGGGTATCATAGGATAGCAAAGGATATTCATAACAAAATGAAGACAGAAAGAATAAAATAGATGCTCAACGAGGCGGGGTCCATCCCAGGGCTCGAAGAGCCTGACTCAGGTTGGCGAGACAAGGGTCCTGGTCCCAGTTGAGCATAGGAACAGGTCCGATACCAGAGGGGTGACGTCGGGTAGCAAAGGACTGAGAATGGGGGAGGTGAGCATGAGATGGTTGGAAAGACTGTCGCGAGGGTATAAAAAATGGGGGCGGGGCTTGTCGTCGCCTCGTCCGTCGTCGCAGTGTCCCAAACAGCTGTGTACGGCCCGTTTTCAGACAGGAGAGGTCCCGGTGGTGTACAGAGGGGGCAGTCGGCAATGACGCAGCGTCCTCAGCCCAGTCAAACTGGGTGGGTACCGGTGTTGGATGTAACGGCACTGGGCTCAGGGCAGGTGACGTGGGGGGGGTGTAGAACACAGGCGCCGGCGAAGGGGTTCGTCCACCACAGAACAAACCCGAGAGAAGCCCGCAAGGCAAGGCACGGCAGTGTATAGCAGTGGTATACGACGACAAGCAGTGTCTACTTGTATGCTAGGATGAACCCGTGGTCATGTGACCGTGTATCTACCTACAGTCTGTGGGAGGCTGGCCACACGGCTACAGCGTGTTTCCACTCTCAGTGCATAAGCCTGATGTGTAGTGTCAAAGGGCTATTCCATCTGTCCCAGAGAGATTGATGGTGCCAGGGAGAATGACTGATGCATTGGAAGCAACAGCTTTTAATTTATAGGAAGCAACCAGGTTTGATGATATGAGATGAGTTCAAAGCCTCCATAGCTGAGGTTGTCATATATTCCAGTGATCACAGTAAAACTGACGGAGGGTGGAGAGGCGTTGGCTGGTTGTCAGGGAACCGGCAGTGCCAAGGTTTTAGTGCCTCCATGGTGGCTCCACCTCATGTTTTTGAGTTGCAGGCCCTCCATTATGTAACCACTGTGGTCATAGGAAGTTATTATGTACTCACTCTTGATATTGAACCACTACTGGCATCCACTGTATATCCGAGCCAGGATGAGTTACATTTGGTAAGTGCCTACAGTCATCATATACAGTCTGAGCACTATCTAAATTATGGGCAGGAATGCTGTGAAACGTTCTGAGGGTCAGTGGTTCACAGCCAAACAATTGGCGAGTGATGATGGGTACCTGGACCAGCCTGCTGTGGATGACAGCTTTATTTTCCTCCTCCCACCATTCTGATGCCATTCTGGTCATATAGTTGCTACAAAAAATGGCAGATGGGAGATCTGGTCTCCAAATTCAATTCAATCCCCATTCTACCCAGGTGTAGATAATGCTAAAGTATTTGACCCCCTTCGACCATGGTGTGGTTATATGTTACGACCATCAGAAGAGAGCAGAATCTCATCTTCCCAACCTGAATACCTTCATCTGCTCAATATTTGGCAGGATCTACCAAGCACAGGTGCAGTGCATGGAACTCTAGGCTCTCATGCCCTTCAGGCACTCAAGGCACACATCATTGATGTGACCTGTGTTATTCCAACCTCACAGTGCTATATCCTCTATGGTCAAACTGTCTGCTGCATCCAACCATGGATGATCTGATGAGGCTCTGCTCTCCTATGCTGTTTGAAAATGCTGTTGATTGGTTCAGCAAACTCACTGTGTGAGATCGTGCAGCTTGGTGTGATTTCATGAGGGACTACAATGTGGAGCACTTCATGTTTTCCATCAATGAAGCTAGAAGGGGAGATGTCATGGTTGCTCGCAATAACCATTTAGGAGTATGGGTGAATGGTGCTGAGGAGGAGTGTGTGCTGATGATGCTCCACTTGGTGTACCCTGTTTCATCCACAAGTTAAATGAAGCAGAGAGGATGGTCATGAGCCAGGAACCTTCTGTCCCCTCTTTTGTAGCTCAGACTGATGCTGTTATTCTTAGGGCACAGAGCAATGGCTTCAATTCATTGGCAAGAATTCAAGGTCTGCATCTGAGAGCCACCCATGAAACAGATGGGAGGCAGCATCTCCCGGTCCAAAGCCCCAGAGGGCCCTCTCCTCTCCAGTAGCACAGGGCTGGAGGGGAAATCAACCAGGAAGGCATGACAACTACCAAAGCTACAAACACCTGCTCTTCATCAACTCCCCAGAAATTATGAGACATGCCCCTGACAAGGTAGTGGCCACCCCATTGCTGTTAGCTTGGGAGGCCAGGCAAACTGAAGATGATGAGTACAATTCTGATGTTGATGGTCCGCCTCTTGAGGAGGTGGAGGAGGTTGCAATCCCTCCTAATCTTGCTGCTGCCCTGCTGGAGAGAGTATGTGTGAATGAGCAGAAGGTGTTGTGGATATGCCCCCCAGCTGTCCAACAGTCTACCTGCAGCAAATGGTCAAAGTGGTTCAAGGTTATGGGGGAAGACGGGTACCCAACTATGGAAGCCCAATCGCACAGAGCCAAGAAACCAAGTCAGTCCTTTGTATACTATGATCAAATAAACAGGAGACAGCTTTATTTTTCATGGAGGTTAGTGCTGCCCCCAGGCTGTGTATCAGACCCAACTACCTTCAGACTTCCACCGCCACCCCACATCTACCGAGAGGGCCATCAGCGTGTTAAAGCCATGGTGTGGGTTTATACAAACAAAGTGCCACAGGGCCAAACTCAATATCTTGAAAGAGCTTGAACTCCATCCCTGGCATGCCTATCCAATGACCTGAACTTCTGTTGTCTCCCACCAAATTCTCCTTCTCCTTCACCTTTGCAACCAACAATGCCATCACCATCTCAAGGGCCAGATGCTGCAATTTCTTCCCCTATCCCAACCCCATCCTACAAACCCACTCAGGAAGATGTAATAATGGAATACATACCCTCAAGTGCCTTGGAACATACCAGTCCTTTCCCAGTGCACTCACAACCCCTATGACTGATTGCTCCAGACTCATTCCCTCATGCTCCTGCTCCGACTGACTCCACATTGACACTACCCTCAAAGCCCACCACATATTCCAGGCCAACTCCCTCCCCTCGCAGTGCACCAGCGACATTGGCTCCCTGACCTGGCTCTACATCAACGCTACCCCCCTTGCCTATGGCATATCTGAAGCTAGGTCCCTTACCAAATACCATTCAATGAAGCACAATCACAGCTCAACTTGACCTTGTGCTCTCACACTTGGGGGGCATATTGACTAGAATCATGATGGCAACTGAGGACAGTGCCCAGCAATGGATCTGGCTGGCATTCCATTCAGCGGACAATGCACTTCGCACACAAGGAATTTTGCTCAACTCTCAAGTGGATGGCTGTGGGTTATGTGGTACCTTTGTCACTGAACAAGACTTCTATGCTGCACAACTTACTGTAGTAAGCATCTTTATGTGGCCAATTCAAGTTGCCCCATCATCAGAGGCAAGCATGTTGACCCCTAGTTCCAGGCATGCAACCCTCTTGAGTCCAGCCTGTGGTGGCATCAGATCCCATCTATCAAGACAAGCACCACCTGCTATTGCAGTGGTGTCACCTCTCTCCCCTGACCCTCAACCTCAATGGTGTGATGCACATAAAGCAACCCCTGTTCCCCAGTGTCAATCTAGCCACCCCAGCCTATTGTCACAACTACAGGATTCAGCAAACACAGCATCGACCTCTGCGTCCAGTCTCCCACAGTGATGAACACAGCCATGCAAACATGCTGGAAAAGCCCATAAAAACAACTTGTCATTGAATAATTGTAATGGGGATGGGGGTGGAGACATGGGCTCTGCTAAAGAAGAGTAGTGGGATCCCCAAGTTGGCGCCTGCTTCTGGCAACCATATGCTTACTGCGAATCAAACTACCTCTGTACCTGGCTGAATTATAGCAATTGAATCATGACATAGATGAAGCAAAATACCAATATGCATGGATGATCATAATGAGCACAATAAATGAGGGGACTGGGACATTTTAGATGGCATCGAGGATGTGGTCCATTTTCCCAAAATCAGTTTTGACATGTTTGCCAGCTTTTGGTGACTTCACTCAGAGTTTGCCTGAGTATGTCGATGAACATGGAGCCTTGATCATAATATCATGATGGTATTTTGAAGTAGATCAACAGGAAGGAATGCTTAGACTGTTGCATGCATTTTCAATTTGAGGTCCACTCTCAAACATTTTGGATAGGTTTGAAACCCTTCTCAAGCTCACTTTCAAGGAATTTGCTATACTCATTTTATAAATAAATAACTTGAAATTATTTCCTTTGCATGTCACAGTAACAAGGTGACAAAGTGACTGTCAAGCCCAAAGCACAATGATTTCAACTTCAGGTTCAACTTTCATCACCAAACTGGGCTTGCTGTTGGCTGCCATTGAATCACCACACATGCTCTTCATTGCTGAGCTTGATGATATGGGGGCCATGTCAGCCTGCCCCTCCACCTTCCTCACTTTTTCCCATGAATTCCAATTCATGCATATGCATACAAGTCATCAACATCTCGTAGGGATGGCTACAGTATGATTTTTTTAATGAATTATCAAGGGTATGTCCCCTTCCAACCTTGTGGCCTGGGCAAAAGTTGAGCTTGCATGAAGACTGTCTCTGTCTTCTGTTGTGCATTCCCAGGATTTTACAATTTTGTTTCACGAAGACATTCATAGCATCCTATTGCTTTGTGTTGCAGTGCCATCAACTCCAGGGGAGCTCCCACCAGTTCATAGCACTCAGTCCTTCTGGATCACTGGGTTGCAGCGCTGTCAAGTCTATGGCAGCTCCTCTCCATGATGCCAGTTCCTAGCACTCATTTGGTCTCCATCACTTTGGGTTGCAGCACTGTCCAGGCCATGGCAGCTTACCAGTTCATACTCACTCCTTCTGGATTACTGGGTTGCAGTGCCATCAAGTCTATGGCAGCTCCTCTCCATGATGCCAGTTCCTTACTTGTTTGGTCTCCATCACTTTGGGTTGCAGCGGCATCAACTCCATGGCAGCTCCTCTCCCTGTGACAATAGTTCCTAGCACTCCCTCTGGATCACTTTCAGTTGCAGTGCCATCAAATCCATGGCAGCTCCTCTCCATGACACCAGTTCTTAGTGCTTGTTCTGTCTAGATCACTTTGGGTTGCAGTGCCGTCAACTCCATGGCAGCTCCTACCAGTTCATAGCACTTGCTCCTTCTGGATCACCAGGTTGCAGTGCCATCAAATCCAAGACAGCTCCTCCCCATGACACTAGTTCCTAGCACTTGTTCCATCTCAATCACTTTGGGTTGCAGCACTGTCAACTCCATGGCAGCTCCTACCAGTTCTTAGTATTCACTCCTTCTGGATCACCCTGGGTTGCACCACCATCAAATCCATGGCAGCTCCTCGGCAGCTCCTCTCCCCAGGACAACAGTTTCTAGCACTCCCTCTGGATCACCCTCAGCTTCAGTGCTGTCAACTGTCTATGGCAGCTCCTCTCCACAACACCGGTTCCTAGTACTTGTTCTGTCTCAATCACTTGGGTTGCAGTGCCATCAACTCTATGGCAGCTCCTACCAGTTCCTAGCACTTGCTCCTTCTGGGGTTGCAGTGCCATCAAATCTATGGCAGCTCCCCTCCATGGTACTAGTTCCTAGCGCTTTCTCCCTCTAGATCACTTTCAGTTGCAGCACCATCAAGTCCAGGGTAGCTTCTCTCCACAACCCCAATTCCTAGTCCTTGCTCCATCTGGATTACTTTTGGTTGCAGTGCTGAATCCAAGTTATATACCAAGCATCCTAACAGGGTTGGACTATTCCAGCTCATGGCCCCTCAATGGCAACTTCTCTATGAATTCTATTGCAGCTTGATCACTGACTCAGACAATCAGTATGTTGAGGTTTCAGGGCTGAAGTGTGTTCAATTTCATGGTGGCGTCTCAGGATCAGCCATTCATTCTTTCACTCATTGGAATATCATGCACTTCCAGTTCCCTTCAATTTCTTCTGTTCTCTTCAACACTTCATAACCACATTCATAACGGTGTCAAGCCAAACATTCTGTGCCACATTACATGGGTGTTGACTGTCACCAAGGCAGCTCTGATCTTCAAATTCTTTTGATAACAGACTCAGATGATTAAGCCTACTTGGAGTGAGTGACCGATTACCTGGAACTGCATGGAGCCAACTAGTTTGTCTTCACATAGTATATGGGTGCTGATTTGTCGCTGGACTATGGCTTCATCATGATCATGATTTTGGGCTGCAGCACCTTCAATTTCATGGCAGCTCCTCTCTGTTTTGTGGTACCAGCACACCAACTACTCATTCACTCATCTGAATATCATGCACACCTGGTTCCTTCCAATTTCTACTCTTCTCTTTGACCCTCCACAACTGCCTCATGCACAAAAGCCAAGCCAGGCATTCTACACCACCTTAAATGCATGCTGAGTGCCTGAGATGGCTGTATCATCTCTAGTTGTAGTGCCACCACCATCTCTGCACCACAGTCCTGCAGGTCATAGTCATTCAATTCTACGATAGCAGCTAGAGGTCAACTCCATTATATATGCGCCTTCAGCTACACATTCAGCAAGACAGTGAACCCCATGTTTTCCTTCCCTGTCTAATCCAGGCTCCATCTATTCCTTAGTGCATATCTTCCCTGCACTTTCAATTTTCTCTTCCCCTACTCCCTCAAGGTCTTCATTCTGACACTGCATGGGTCAGTGATCTTCCCCTCCAGAATCATCCCCTTTGACTGAGGTTTCCTCTTCTTTGTCTACATGGGCGCTTTGGCTTAGCTCTGAGTCTGGTCCCTCATGTAACAAACTCACTTTCTAGGAACTTTCTCCTGAAGTTGAAAGTGTCAAATACATGTGGATCAAATGCATCAGGACCCTCCAAGTAATCCACCTTCTCCCCTGCAATCCTGCATTCTTCATTTGCAATGAAAGCCACCTCTATCTTATAATAGTCACAATGCATAGTGGGCTTGAAATCAGGAGGGAGGCAATGTTCTTGGTTAGGTGCAGGGGGGCCAAAGCATGGCAGAGCTGCTGGCGTGAACTGCTGCAGAGGACAGGGAGGTCTCAAATGTGGACCATAGAATAACAATACAAGGCAGGCAATTTGACCATCAGGGTCGTACCCAAACATGATGTAGTTCGAGCCATGGTCCTTTGGCACTCTTGTGACTTGCTTTGAGTTGCCATACTTTCACATTTTGTGTAATGGGTGGGGAGAGGGAACTATTCAGAAGATCCTGATATATGGAATTTCACCCCTTTCTCAGGCAGCAACTCGCAATTGATCTAACTATTGGACAGCAATATGGCAGTTCTGGCGGGGCCATTGAATGGTGAGTCATCATGGCTGTTCATCCTTAGGGTGTGGTTGTGGTGGCGGCAACATATGCCAGATGCAAGTTCAATTTTGATCGGATTTAATTGAATCCCCGTTCAATGAGTTTTCCCAGGCTATTGAACTTAGATATGAAGCCCAAGCTTCTATGCTGATGTTGATCCCCTCTCACTGACCATGTACTAACAATTTACAGCAAATTCTGCACCCCTCTCAGCCATGTCTCCTGTGACTCAGAATCTTTGTAAACAACCTTGGGTTGATGCACTTCAGCCTGGCCCATGAAAGAAACAGTATATTCCACTGCATTGTTACTCATTGGGAGCTAAGAGTCTTGATCCTCCTACTATAACATAGCATAACCACTGATCCTCTCATTCACCATGGACACCATTTTGGATGTGCTATCTTTGCCTTTTGCAATGTGAAGTCCCTCATCACCAATGGCATTGAACACATGATCAGCCCAGCCACTGAACTGTTGTCCATGAAGTCTGTACAAATGCTACATTTTTCATATTTACTTGCATTTATAACTCCTCCAGGGAACAATGGGAAGATAAAGTTTTCCAAGCATTACTAAATTTGTGCTATGGCCTCAAAGAGCAACTTCTGAGTGCATCTCCTGAAGATGTAGAGCATATTGCTGACCTTGTGAACATCAGCAGCCTCATGCATGGCACACTGATTCATCTGACTTTTATCTTCACAGATTCAGCAGGGGGCCAGTGGCTCTCATGCAGATGACATGAAAGGTATGAGGGGTGCCATCATTGACTGGATAACCCACAACAGCCAGAACCTTGAACCTCCCCTCAATCATAAATATAAAAGTGAGCATGGGTTTAGGCATGATCGCACTGGTGCATTATTATGCCCTACAGGTATTGATTGGAATGTTCCCAGGTGATTGCTGAATGCTCTTGCTGCCTTATTATAACTCAGTGTTTTCGCAGCATCAGAGAAAAACTCCAAACAGGCGAGATGCATGTTCAAGGAGATCAGTGGCCATACTTCCTCTATGCAGAACTTGCTTATGATCCAGATGATCCGTGGAATGGATTACTGAGAAACCAACTACTCAAATCTGTAAGTGAGCATTTACAAAGTAGTCTTAGGCTTATCTTTTCAGGCTTACAAACATGTCTTTACATCTCCAAGCTCTGTGGATGATGAAGAGCCCAAGGCAATGAGATCAGGAAATGCCTGCATTCACAATATGACATCTGTTACACCTGCATCATTAGCATACATTGCTACTCAGGTCAATACCTTGGTTTCTTTTGGTGGATGTTTTATTGAACTCCATCTCAACACTTTCAGGTTCATTTTGTGCTTATATCGGCCAGCACTTTTTCTAGAACTGATACTGTGACGGATTCTGAAAGATTCTATGCTAGTCTTCTATGCTTCAAGATGAACAAGAAGCATGTGAGGTTTAGCTCCTCATTGCTTGGTGGAACAGGTGAGATGAACAGCTATTCCAGCTACATAATTGGTCCACCAACCATGCTTTATAGAAAAATATTTCCATACTCTTCTCCAGAATCCATCACTGCACCCATCAAAGGAAGTGCTTTAGATCAGATCAGGCAAAAACATGCTGAAAAGGAGGAATGAGCAAGATCTGCTGCATTTTTGAGTGGGTAACACCTGATAATCTTTAGCTATTGTATGCTATATGTATCAAGCAGCAAAGCACAGTTAATTTCAATTTCATCAATGTATTGATGGTACCAGATGCTGAACACCACCGCTTCAAAGGTTGTTGGGTTCCTATATGCTAAAGACTATCCTAAAGAGTCAGGAAGGCCTCAATGGGCTGCTGCATCTAGTAACTGGGTTCAAACTTGAAAAAAACCCTGATTTGAAGGATCCATTTTGTCTTATAGATATCTAGGATATAAGCCATAAGTTAATATTCATTATCAGATAGCCTGGACCACAGAATTGCTCACTGATCTCAAAGCTGTTTATTTGCAACCAGGTCATAAGCAACATACAGAACATGAAAATCCTAACTCCCATGAGGTTTGGACAGACCACAAGTATCTGAACAGTTGTACATGATATTTCAAATTATATTGTTATAAGTGGTCAATTGCATCTGTGTGTTGCAATATATAAGTGATATTTTTTTTCTGCAACCAGGTCATAAGCAACATACAGAACATGAAGGTCCTAACTCCCATGAGGTTTGGATAGGATAAGTATATCAGAATGTTTTTGTGGATGAAACTCAGTCATCACCACCACATAATATACTTCCCTATCATTACCCCCATCAGAATGACATTCATTTCACTGAATATGTAGGAGATAACAGTAGATAATCCTTTCTCAATTCTTCCTTGTTTTCCTGATGCCGCAGGTCTTCCTAATCCATTTTAGTGAACACAGCCCCCCCCCCCCACTATGACATTTCCCAAAAATAGAAATGCTGACAAAGGTCATTGTTGCATGACCAAACAATGTTTGTTTTCCCAACACCATGTCCTCTCATCACCACTCCGAACCAACCACCAAACTCCTACGCCCACACCCAGGCCTAACCCCACCAACTGACCAAATCAGGCCCAAACAACACTGGATGTCATTTGGGCCTTAGGTAATGTTTTTTTTTCCAAGTTCTTTCCTTGCAACTAGCTAATGTTT
This sequence comes from Tricholoma hemisulphureum, assembly GCA_964034925.1. NCBI lineage: Eukaryota > Fungi > Basidiomycota > Agaricomycetes > Agaricales > Tricholomataceae > Tricholoma > Tricholoma hemisulphureum. The sequence goes on along the minus strand of OZ035935.1, from coordinate 907,444 downwards.
TCATTTGCTTTTTTTAGGTTATACCTATGTTACTTACCACGAGATGGCAATGGCGCCAAGACAGCATACCCACATCCATGCCACCACTGTGAGCACCTGCTCACAGGATGGATAACACAACAAAACAGGACAACAGCCAACAACAGGGACAACAGGGAATGGATGGCAAGGCAAAGATGACAACAATGGCCATCAGCACTGCCATGAGCAGCTCCTCACAGGGTGGAAACAAACAGACATCGGGGACCAGGGGATGAAGACCAATGACGAGGAAGATGATGACGATGAAGGCCTGGCAAACCAGATGATGGGAACAGGACACTAGCACAACCCAGCACCCAGCACCGCTGCTACAAACTGACAACAGCAGGGATGGGGACAGTGGTGACTAAGGAAGGGGAACGCAGCCAGGGACGAGAGGAACAGGACCGATGCACCTAGGACAACACACCTAGGATGGTGAGGCTGTGTGCCTCCCCCATGTTTTGTGTCAGGGGGAATCTTTTGTTCTTACATAACTAATCTCCCCTCACATTCGCTGTGTGGGGTTTAGTTTTTTATATGTATATCATTGTAGGATTGCCCCCTTGCATCTTGTGTGAGGGAGATTTTTAATACATGTATTTGAACATGGCTCCCCATAATATAAATACTTTATTGATTATCTTATATGATTTGTGAGTATTCCCTTTTTGGGATGTCATAGTGGGGGGCTCCAGTGGTACTTATCCATTTTCAACTGCCTGTTCTCCATACCCAGCAGTTACCTTGACACTGGCATGCACTGGCAGGGAAATGGCAAATGCAAACATTGACATCGATGGATTCCACGAGGGGAACACTTGACTAAGTCAAGGGTCAGAGGCAGGTCAGGTTTATTTTGCACATGATCATGATGGGCAGTTGATGGCCAGATAATCAGAGATAATCTCTAGATAAATGTCAATCATCTTGCATAAACACTGGCCATTGTCAGCCATCATCATGGTACAGATTACTTTGTATGGAAATTCTCAGACCCCTCACTAATCATCGACGATGGGTCAGGCCCTATGAGAAATCTGTTGATGCCAGTTGACATATTCTGATGCGATGAGGCTCACCAAAATGTAATCAGATAGTGTCAGCCCAAGCCAACCAGTTGCACAGATATTGTTGTTATCTGATGTTATCTGATTGTTTGAGAAATCATAATTTCACACCAATTTGGGTCAGAAAAAAATATTAGTTGATGCTATGTGGCTACAGTACTACCTATGCTTCTTCACCTCTCGTCCCCAGTATCCCACAGCAAAAAAATCCACCTTGCCAAAGTTACCATCTCCTCCACTGCCTTTCCGTTGACACTCGCACCCTGCCACTGTGCACCGCTCCTGTGATGTTGGGTCCCAGCCTTCATCAAGGAAGTGCAACACTTCATCAATTTCAAACTAGCTCCAAGGGTGATCATCAGTTGTGATAATAACACAGATTAGTTCTGTGATGTACGGGACCCTCTAGCAACTGCCTCAGTCCGTCGCCCTCACATTTGATGGCTGAGCATTTTGAGGGTTGTTCATAGGATTGAAGGCATCAGGAACAGTAACGAACTGTGTTTTAGGTGGGGAATGTCAAGATATATGCATGTTGAATCAACAGAAAATGTACTTAAAGTCACCAGCGCGATCGCATGGGGCAAGATCTCCCTTCTCCAAGTCCTACTAAGCTGGTTGCAGGGCGTCAAGGGATGAGGGGTTCCAATGAATGTCAAATTTGTGTGTCATTTGCTGAAATGTGGCTTTAGAGATAGCTATATGTGAGAAAAAAATAAATGAGGCATACACTGTATGGCACACGGAAGTTTCTTCAGAGTTCGAGCCTGTGAAGCTCCTCAATCAGAATGCAGTCAAGTTGGATTTAAAGGAATATTATGTAGAGAAAGCAGCCTATGCTGCATCGTTTCGCGACGTGGCTGTGCGAGGGCCAAACATGGAGAAGCTGAGGACGTTGTGTAGGCCATAGATCAGGCAGGTTCACCTGTCCGACTGTCTCCGACGACTGTTGGTTGATGTTGTCGACTGCGTTCGTGGGGAATGATGATGATGCGGAAAGGGGAAGTGGGGACGATGATGGTGGGGAGAGGGAAAGTTCATAAATCACAGGCAAAAGCCTTGGGGATACTTATACGAGTCCACGACATTGCTGCAGGCAAAATTCTTGAAACAACTAAGTTGCTACATAGCCTATTCATTCTATCACTGAATGATGTATCTGCAACTTTGAACATAAATCAGTGGGCACCTCTCAAAGCCATTTTTTTACCACCCAGTCAGTAAGCGCCTCATTGAGTCATCTGGTGTCAACAGGTTTCTCGTAGGGCAGTGGTCAGGGTCTGACCTCCTCAGACCCTGGTCATGACAACACTGCTTTAGATAGAGGCGCGTGCCACGCTTCACTTCACAATTCGTGCATGGCCTCATCCAATTTACACCTTGCCGCCCTGAATTGACATGTCCGCCACTCTTTTGTTGTTTTTCTTTGTTTCTTTGCTTTTCACCTGCCGCCCATATTCTCCCTCTGTCCCTCCCGCTTCTCATTCATATGCACTAAAACCCGGCTGGTTCACCTCCACGTAGAAAGGCCCCCTCCTGCCAAGCACTGGTGCGGTTGGTTCTGACTGATGTACATGTTTTTATACACACACGACCGGTGGACTCGATCGGGGAGAAGCTTGCCCTCCTGACCGAGCACTGGATACAAGTGCTCGGCCGTGAGGACATTGTGATGAATAACCCACAGGAGGACAAGGTGGACACTAGGAGCAGTGCATGGGAGGAGCACACTTGCCCTCATCCTTATTCACACACCCCATGCTTAGGGTTGCTCAAACGCACACACCATGACTCCAGATCCAACTCCAACTTGACGAACGCAGGCATGAGACCTGTGCTATCATTTGAGGTGATGACTTCCTTCCCTTCAATGCCATCACTGACACCACTACCACGCCACTGCATGCACAGGCATGCCAGGTCCCAATCAGACCAAGCCCAAACCCATATGCAAATTTCTCCCCTACTTTTCTTCTATCTTTTTTGTCTTGTCATGACTCATACCAGGTTGGGATTGTCCTTCATCCTGTCGCCTTTGGATTTTTTTGTCAGTGGCTTGCCAAACCATCAGCTGCTACATGGTGCATGCGCACATGACATCACCCATCCAACCTATCTTGCTTCCCAGCTCATCCTTTCCCAGATGATGCATTGTAATTGTTGTCATGCGCTGTGTGCCAGCTGCACCTGTAGGTCTACCCTGCGAGCTGTCACTCGTGATGGAGGCAGGTGCTGCTGGGTGTAGTTGTTGTCATGCGCAGACTGTGACTGGTATGTTATCATTTGTGGGCAGTTGTCTCAACAGCTTTGTTCAATATCCATCAGGTAAACTAAAACAGAGGTGATGTGATGTAATCATCTTGGTTCTCATGTTGTTGGGCACTGTCTTTTTCATAAGTATCTGCCCTCTTGTTTGTTGTCCGCGTCTAATACTTGTTTGTATTTTTTTTGGATGGTATTGGCTCTTGATGGAGACTGACTTGCTCCCACTCCCCACTGTCAAACAGTGGCCCATGGACTTCAGGGTGATCTGTAGTCTGGCATCCCTGGTCATCGTTTCCATTTCAAACACGTGCAATTGCGATCCCGTTTACCATTTTCTTCTTCTCCAGGCACTTATTCTGGGGTCATTATCTGGCCAACTTCTTGGGTTGATCACGCAGTGCCTTTTATGGTCCCCTTTTACTTTGTCTCCATTGGCTTGTCGCGGTTTAGCATGTAAATGGATCACAGATTTTAAGGAACATTGTGTCAATGCGTTTACCACCATTCTCTGATTAGATGTTTGGGCAGATGGGAAAACTGCCATTTTGGGCTTGTTGCAGTGCAATTGCAGATTGTTGCTCGTTTTCTTTCATGTGTCCTTTGGCAGAAGTTTTCTGTACTTTCCTGCGCAAGTCCCTCGGCCTTGCATCCACCCAAGGAATAAATTCTTGCATGGTCCTAGGGGCACAATTCTATATGCTTCACTACATGCTACTAGGCTAGCAGATAAACTTCCCTAGCACCTGGTTCTTATGGGTTTCATGCTCTGGCCAGTGTTTGGAATGTCAATAACAAGTACTGTGACAATAATCTAGAATAGAGGGGAACCATGACGACCGGCATATGGTACTAGATGTAGAGATGACAGGACATGAAAGCAGGGTAGCGCATACAGGTAGGTATTGAGCTTCAGCAATTATCTATCTGTTCAAGGTTTGTCTCTGTTTCCCGTCCTCTGGGCATGTTCTGCCATCTCTGCTACGTCTAGCAACTTGAAAGCCTGGGGGACCCCCCCATTGCGTCTGGTGATCACATCTTGCGGTTCTGCATTGACTCTCACCCGGGGCTACACAGAAAATCGAGGTCAGGGATGGATACCCAAGTGCTGTATCAACATACTGGATCGCGTATTACTACTATGTTGATCGGAGTTGCCATTGGGAAAGTGATCGTCGGAGCGAGGACTCAGAGGTGGGGAGGTACTGGTATTGTATGAGCTGGTGGTTGTGGATTCATTGGAGTTATGTGAGTTCATGTGGATATTGTCATGTTCATTTCTGATGATCACTTTGCCAACATGAAGGATAGAGCGTAATGTTATTGCTCATCCTGTGAAGTGCTGGGCCTGCACAGGAGAAAATGGTGCCCTTCAAGGTATATATAGTAAAAATTACGACTTGGTGACCTTTTCACAGAATCAGGACTTCATTCATATTCATATTTCCACAAGACAGTTGATATATTAGTCTCACTTCCAGACGTTCTATGTCAATATTGTCACAGTCAGATGAATCCGAGGGAGGACGAATCGGAGTGCGAAAAAATGAAATGACATGTTGACATAGAACGTCTGGTGACTTTCATATGGACAGGTGTGGGTAACCGATCATGTGATCTTGACGCGTCTGTAAAATGAACAATATATTGGTGCATACACTGCCAATGTCCACGACTTCTGAGGGCGACACTTCCAATTGAAGAATGTTTTGCTGGTGTACCTGAACAAGCCCCAAGATCTGACCCCCACATCCGACAAACTGATTGATGCCGACAATTTTTGGACGCTACTGGCAACATTTCATCAAAAATGGCCTGAAATTTGTTCTCGATGGAGCAACGAGTGGCAGCATAGTCGTAATGACGAGCTTTGGTAGCAGATCCACGGGCACTGATGAGAACGTTGACTCAAGGAGATACGGGATAGAGCGAGCTAGACATGATATTGCGAGCGGGCGGCCTCCATCGATGAAATTGTTCATTTTGCAACGCGTCAAGATCACATGATCAGTTACCCACACCCGTTCATACGAAAGTCACCAGACATTCTATCTCAACCTCCCTCTTCTCTTTTTCGCACTCCGCTCTCGGATGTGCCCGCCTGTGATAGAATGTCTGGAATCGAGACTATTGATATATTACATTGACTCTAGGTTCGAAGAACAAAAAAATGGCTAAATGCGCGAGCTTCCGCCGACAGATCTCGGAGGGCCATGTCCAAATCGGACCGCACAGGCTGTTTCGCAACGTAACAAATTTAATATCTCACCACCAGATTTGGGATAGGTTCCGCCGACAGATCTCGGAGGACGGGTGACCATGTCCAAATCGGTCGCTGACAGATGCGCTTAAATACCGCACAGCCTGAGGCTGTTTCGCAACGCAACAAATTTAATGATATCGGTGACTTTGGTGAATCTGACTGAAAATGCGTCCTGTATAGAGCCACTTAAATAATGGGGGTCCATGATGGGCATTGTGGAAGGGTCGGTTGACCTTCTCGTCAACTCACCCGCTTCCAGGGTTTTCTTCCGTTTACCAGAGTTTCGTGCCAAAGCCATTGGGCAGCTTCCTCGGCTCATCGCGCCGACAGCCACGCTTTCCACGTGCCGTTTTTCATTCAGATTTTGATTTACCACTTCTTGATATGAGGGGAGACTCGATTACTCTAGTTCGATCCCATCAAGAACCCATCGGATGTGATCCGGAGCTAGATATGGAAGGATTTGCAGGACAGGGCATCGCTGTCAATAATTACGAAGAATTTGTATTTCTTCTTTAATTTGATGGGATCGAACTAGAGAGATCGAGTATGGCCTCCCTCCCCTTGCTGCTGACATCCATGAGTGGCGACACCACTCCGAATTCACATGTCTCGCAAACTCTGATCTTCTCTTGGGCACCTTCGATACTTTGCCAATCATCTAACATGTCTTCTTTATTAGTTTACCTTCCAGTTGCTCAGTCCTGTCGGCACGAGAGGATGCACGTGTACAGTTTTTTTTATTGGTAGTTACTTTCAGTTTGTATAAAGGTGTCTCCCCACCTCTCGAATGGGACTACCCTTGCTTCTCCTCGCGTTCCCCGAGTCTCCCTAAGATTTCCTAACAAGTCTTTCAAGTTAACAAGACCTCTGCACACGAAGGTGTAGATTCTTAAGCTGAGTATACAAGTCCCAAAGTCTTTCAGTGTCTACCGTGACGTTTTCCCTCCGAAATTCTTCTTTGAACTCAGAATTGTGAACCATCTTGAGACTTTGACTCTCGTTTCGTCTCCCTCACCTCTTTACTGTCTGCGTTTACCGTGCTTACCGTGACGTGACGACCTTTGCCAACGAGCTACCAGCAGACCAATTCCCCCACCACAGCATCAAGGTGCATCGGATTCATAGCCCCTTGGGTCCGAATTATATTCTCCCACGTCTATCAGTCTCCTAAAGGAGCTCATCGATACCACTGATACTTGGTTCATACCATTTGTGTATTCTGCATTATATGGCTTCATTGATGCATCGTTTTCGGCGTCGAAAGCAAGTCTTTCCGTATCGCGATGATCAAGCTCATCATTTGTGCTCTAAAAGAGTGGTTATATCCTCCCACGGCCTTGGCAAGCTCAGGCTCCGCGCTCTTCAGACTCCAGTCGATGCATGAGTCTTACTGAGCGGGGCCTTCTAAAGTATGGGCGTGGGCGAATTACAGTTCCCTCGTGTCCCAAGTAGTAAGTGCAAGCCATTACAGTCGGATTTCTAGGGATCGCCAACGGCCTTACGACTTGGAGGTATACACCATGATATTCGACTCTACTAGGAAGAGTCACGCAGCCCACGACAAGAGACTAGATGTCCTCCAAACGGTGTCTGGTCCCACTGCTTCTGCGTGTCCACAAGAGCTGCGAGCACCTCGTCTCCTTCCTCCTACCAGCGCCATCGACTCTGAGTGGCGCAAGTTCCGTGAGGTGATCAACAGTGAGGGGTTTTCGTGTTCGTCCCCTTGTTCGGTGTTCATTCTAATGCTTGTTCTGAACCATCCAGAGGGTTTGGTTTCCGCTCTTGATGGAGGCCGACTCACTCCAATCAAACAGTCCTTGGCGATCCGTGGTCTACTATCATGACAGATGGTAACAACTAATCAGTGACTGCCAAGAACATGAGATCAATAAGACTATTGGGAGATCCCAGGTATGACAAAAAGCGAACATCCCCCAGGGGCCCCACGGTCACCACTCCCCTGACGATGATGCACACAGGTCATCCTCTGGCTCTCGATCGGGAGGCACACCGTGACCAAGCTTGAGGATCCAAAAGCCCCGGAGCCGCTCCTCATGCTGTCCATGCACAAATTACCATTCAAGATGAGTCTCCCCTGCTCAGTGAGCACTACCAAGCTGCTACACCGCCATCAACGCTGCTGTCCATCGACTGAACGCCCCTGCGTATACTATGTGCAAGTACTCCTTGTCCTGAACAGCCCCGCTGTGGATGTGGCGTTTGTGCCGATGGTGCAGGTGCGGGTGGCGAAAGCGAGGCTGATGGATCGCACGCCCTGTGCGATTGATTATCCGATCGACGACAAGGATGAGAGTGATGAAGAGGGGCATGTGCTTGTCCTTAATAGGAGGTGATAGATGGATGAGTTCCTCAACTCGGCGCGTGATTAGGGGCTAGTTAGGAATGGCGCGCTTCTCTTTTTCTCTTTGTACCTGCTTTTGAAAGTTCAATCCATGGCGCAGATGTACTACATGACATGCAACTCGTCAACTTGAAGTATTCGGACGATCAGCTATTCTTGTTCTGTAGTGATCACTCCATGCAGACCTAACGATATCATACATACGTTGATCATGAATTGTCTCCTCCAAGGGTTTTGGGTAAGTGTGGGGCCCAGTACGTAGCACAAGCCGAATCACATTTCTTTTACATTCATTTTTGGGAATTTTATATCGACGGTTTTGGAGTGCTGAAATACAAGTTTGTACAAGTGGCAAGTTTGGGCGCTTGGGGCTTGTCACAGTGTTCACGACCCCGGTCGCGACCTTCGTTCCTATCCGTTCAAAGGCCCAGCTTGTTTCTGCTTTCCGTCCTTCCTACCAAGCCCACTGGCAGGTAGCCCGCCCCGCCGCCCCCGCCGCCCCCGCCAGCGGCCACGTCTAGCGGTTTTGGGTTGATTTTTACCGGGTGCTACACAGAACACAATTGGAACACCATACTCGGAGGTCAGGGGCAGGGGCCACTTGCAAGAACTGGATTAACGTACGGGATCGCGCTTGACCCCCTTGAGCGCTGGGGAGGGGGCCATCGGAAATGATGGAAGTATTTCTATTGAACGAGTTCGTCGTCGTCGAAGCAATTATGGAATTGGCGAAAACGTCGCCAATGTGAAAATTGAGCGTAATGTGGGTGGTCATTTTGTGAACTCAATGAACGTCGCTCCTGGGGGGAAATGAGGCGAAATGGTGCCCTTATAAAAAGTAACCAACATTCCGAAAAATAAGTCGTTCCGTGGCCGGATCAGCCGTGACCAAATGCCTCACTGAATGTCCCTGCAGATTCAGCGATCAACATTGACAGATGAATAACGACCCTGAAAACCCCGCCTAATCTACGACCAGATGAGAATTGGGGCAAAATTTGGTTAGCGTTGTTGGCTGAACTCGGCCACTCGGCCATCCAGTTTTGCCAAAATGGCAATTGCCGGCAGATGGCAGAACTGGGATGGCAGAACCTGGCGTAACAATGACTCGAGAATTTGGAATAGCTAGTATCATGTTGATGATATACGAGTTATTTGATCTAGTAATTAGTCAATGATGCTCATGAAAGCATAAAAAAAGACTATTGAGCCTTCGCGACAATATTTTGACACCTAGCAATGGTACATGGAAATTCTGGAGGTCGCCCAGCTTCTGTGATTACAAGCAACTTCCTCGAATCTGTATCCAACAAATCAGGCCGTTACTTCTGGAGATGCAACTACTGCTCCGAGAATTCACCAGGTGCAAGGATCGAGGGCCGTGACAACAAGCATGAAAAACATCTCACTGATCCTCGGAAGTGTCCCAATGCGCCTGACAATGTCCGTAAAGAGGCGCGTGTCTTTCTGGCTGGAAAAGGTGATGGAGGGGATGTTTTGGCTGTCACTTCTTGTTGGGATTATGTATACAAGAGTATACAGGCAAGCCAAGGCAGTTAACAAGCTTAGGGAGATGGAATACAAGTCCTAAGCTTAAGGTTAGGGTTAGGATCTGCCACTGGTAGAATCCAACACAGCCACAGGGAATAATATTAATTCCCAAGCTGCTACCCTTAATAGACTGGCCAAGACTACAAAGACTGCCAAGACTGTCTCCTATGCTATCCAGGGAACCCCCTATAATATACAATGATAGACAAGTCTATCTGGAGAATTATATAGGGGATATGACATAGTTATTCCATTATTAACTGGTACAGGGGTCTATTACAGAATACCTCCTTTATATATTAAAGGAGCGCATTACACTATACCTCCTAACTGTGTAGTATAAATATTGCACATCATGTAGGAGATGATAATAACATTCCTCCCTGTTGCAGTCTCCCTCACTCACTAGCCTTTGAGATTAAACTTCATCCTCTAACCTTGTCCTTAACTCTTCCTGTCACTGTTCAGCACTCCATTCCCAACACTTCTGGTGACCTAGATAGGCAAGAGTCTTCCGACAATCAGTCTATCGGTGTTGTCGGGAAAAGGAAGGGCCTCAAGGGCGTCGTTGACTACGCATTGACGCCCACTCAAAAGCAACGTGCAGATGGAAAGCTTTTTTGGTAAGCATTGGATCTCTGACCAAGTTGTCGGTACTTACTGTGACATTTTGTGTCAATTTCAGCTTCATTAGGGTCGTTCATAGTAGCCATTTTCGGCTCTTTTGTGGCTACTTTTTGATCTCCTTTTTCGTTCCTTTTTGATAGTTTGGCAGAAGAATGATCAAAAAGTGACCGAAAAGGAGATGAAAAATGAGATGAAAAATGGCTACTGTGAAACCCCTGGAACATAAAAAAAACAAAAAGGAAGGAAAAATGCATTTTACCTGTCGATGGCAGGCCTCTTTTTTTTTTTTTTTTTGTTCAACAATATTTAACGTGGTGCACGGGCGCAGTCCATGGCTATCTACTACATGAGACAGCGGGTATACGACGTAAGTTTGAAGGGGAAACTACAGCCCTGATAATGCACAGATGGCACATTCAACTTAACTCCCCCCAAATGACTTCGTGAATTTTTTTTTTTTCATGAGCTCACCACCAAAGCAGGTGGCTCATTGCATGTTTTTGAGTCTTTTTACAGCTTACAAGGGGATTCCATTGTTAAATATATATATTCTTTTATACTGCTTACAAAATGAACTACGAAATCCAAAGACTACTCCAGTCCAAGAGAGAAAAAAAATCAGCCTGTAGGCAACATGCCGACCATTAGCACTCAATCCACCCTGCGAGCAAGTGCTCACAGCAGTGGGTGTTGGGTGCTGGATGCTCGCTCCCCTGTTCTCCACCCTCGCCCCGTCCCCTGTTTTCATGGCTGAGCTGTGAGCGTTGTTGTCCTGGCCCCATTGGCGGTGTTGGTGCTGGCTGGCATGGGCATTATTGTTGTACCGTACCAGTGTTGCTCCCTACGAGCAGTAGCTCGTAGTACAGGGGTCTGGTGCTGTGGGCAGCATCGGCAGTGTGGTGTATCGTCATTCATCGTCGTAACACTCCCCCCCCGCTCCTCGTCGTCTTCCCTCCCCCACAGCTCATTGCTGCTGCTGCTCATCCCTCATCATCATTCCCCCTGCAATCCACCCCACGAGCAGTTGCTCATGAGGCTGGGGGCGGGTGGTGTCGTCCGCCGCCAGTGTTCATGGTGCTGGCATTGACTGTAGGGTGCTACGTCAAAGTTTTGTGTTGGGGGTGGGCGCCGTGTATCAGTGACATGGCACCGACAGGCATGCTTTTGCTTACCTGACAGGTGTCCCAGAGCCCCTCCCTGGTCTTCCAAGACTAACTGAGGCCCCTCACATCCCATTTGGATGGGTAGGAGGGGTAGCGCGGATGCGTGTTGGTGTGGGTTGTGCCATGTCAGCGCCTGTCATTACCAGTAGTATAGATCCTAAAAATAAAAAATAAAAAATAGTTAGTTTATAAAATGAACAAACGAACAAAAAAAAAGTATACTAGAGACCAAACAATGGGTTGCCATCGTTGGTGGCCATTCACGGCTCGTGCATGCTTGGTAACAGGCATGGGAGTGGTGACGACAAGTGGTGATGGAGTTGCATTGGCAGTAGAGAGTCGAGGAAAGGAGGGAGGGAGTGGCGGCATCATGAGTCAATGTGGAAGGAGGAGATGTGCATTGCAATAGTCACAGGGTGTCAGAGCTGAGTTTGAAATAACAAATGACAAAATGAAGGCAAAATGAAGATGAAAAGTAGCCACTTTGCAAAATGGGGGGTATGGGCCCATTTTGCAAAAAGGTTCCTTTTCATCTTCATTTTCAAGTCATTTTCAGATCTCATTTTTCAAAAAGTAACCAAAAAGTAAAACAAAAAGTAGCCAAAAAGGAGCCGAAAATGGCTACTGTGAACGACCCTATTGTTCATGCCAATATTGCCTTTTCTTCCTCCGAAAATTGGTATTTTGGAGAATTCCTAAACGAGTTGTGTCCTTCATATGAGCCGCCAACGTGGTTTGTGCTGTTGCACTCAATCATGGATAGTGAAGCTGCTGGAGTCCAGCTTGAGGAGTTAGAACAGCTTAAAAATAGAACAAAACTCACAATGCTTTTCGATGGATGGGATGATAGAATTGGACGTAGCCTTAACGTAACTGTGGCCTCAGAGGTTAATCAGTATCCCATTGTTCTAAGCCTTGATGATATGACTGGTCATCAGGGATCAGCTGAGAAGATGCTGGAAACATCACAGAAAGCATTGAAAAATATGGGCATGGAGGATGGGAGGAAGTTTATTGCACTCACAATGGATAATCCAATGGTGATGCGAGCATTCTGAAAAAAGTTTCAAGAAGTGTTCTATTGGATTCTCATAAGTGATTTGTTGTATGTAATGAATTATCATGCTAACAGGTTGGCAGCCTTTCACATGTTTTCTCCATGGGTTAAACACCATTATTGGGGAGCATCAGGAAAATCTGATTTTTTCTTACCAGCACTTGAGAGCGCTTATCACGACTTAGTGACACTTCTAAGCCCTGTTAAGCCAGAGGTCGCTAAGCCTGACAATGCTTGGGCTAAGCCAGGTTGTGCTATGAATTTGACTTACATGAAGCTTATCACCTTGCTTATTCTGGCCTTGGGGCTAAGTGCAGATTTAAGCAATCTTTTCAGTCAGTCACTACTCAAATAAGACAGTGTCCAAGTGGCTTATAAGTTCAATAAGCAGTCAAAAGCCACAGATATTTATGGCAGTTTACACTGTTATGCATGGTAAGTATCCATCAAGCACACACAAAAGACATAAAAGTTCAGCTTGTATGCCCTCTCAAAACAGAGGGGCACATAACTAACTTGATACAATATTTGGACTATATACAACCTCCCCCACTCATGTTTGCACATGGGCCTCTACATGTCATTACTGTCCCTGCTGCCCTGGGCTTGTGCTGCAGTAGTGTGTCACCATCGTTGTCGTGGTCTTCTGCCCCTTGCCACTGCTGTCCCATCACCCCTCATGATGTGCAATGCATGGTTGGGGGTGCTGTAGTTGGAGCCCTTCATCATCACATCCATTGTTGTTGACAAGCCCCCATGGTCATTCTCGTCAACACTGGTGTTGGGTCTGTGTTGTTGTTTGGGGCGACTCATGTGGTTGGAGCAGTCAGTGCTAAGATGGATGATTTACAGGTATGGGGGCTTACTTACTGCACAGGCCACCAGGCATCTTCCTGAGGTTGTTCAAGCCCAAGATGAGCTCCTTATATCCTGCTTGGATGGGGAGGGGGCTGTGCAGTGAGGGTTGTTGTTGCAAAGAGAAGTACATAACCTAACAACACAGAAGAAAAAAACCTGTTAATACTCAAAAAGAAGTATATGAAAATTGTTGACATTATCCTCAACATGAGTCGATATTAAGGCGAGAGCCTCAACTACTCAGTACAAGTATCGAGTTCGTTAACGACGAGGCTTTCATCGCTAAGTTATATCACGCTAAGTCAGAGGCTTTCTGGCTTAGGTCGAGTCACGTGTTCGAGAGCAGTTCTAAGGCTATATATTGCCTAAGGTCAAGCTAAGGAGCCTTGACCTTTGCCTACTACAGTTTATATAGGTATTTACTTGGCTACGTGTCGAATACGTGTCTACACGTATTATAAGAGTCAGTAAACTATCTATGGATGCAAAGCTGTAGAGTACGATGTAAGTGGACAGCTATCTACTCGGTATCTAATAGAAAAGGGAATATGGGCGCTGCCCAACAAGTCAGAGATAAGGGAACAAGTCAAGGTAAGCACTGCCATGACGAGGAAGGAAATAGATGTAAAAGGAAATCATAACAGTCGATGTTTGTCAATGTCTGAATATGTACATGATGTGGCTGGCACGTTGCTGTGTGGTGTTCATGGGGGGAGGGCCATGTGAGCTGTGCTAGTCATCATTATTGTTGGCTGTTGTACATAGATGGGGGTGGTGGTGACAGTGGGGTGGTAGTGGGGATTGTGGGCAGAGGCCAGCATCCTTGAGTGTGGGGTGGCAGAGGCAATGGTCAATTCGGGATGCTGAACAGGGGGTTGGGACAGGTCAGGAGGTGGTACATGCCATCGGGGAGGCGTCTGGAGTGGGCCAGGGGCTGCAGTGGACCAGTTGGGTAGTGGTAGAGCAGGGGATGGTGGTGGTGGTGTGCATGACATGGCATGGGCAGTGGGTGCTTGAGGTGCTGAATGGGGAGGGGCCACTGGGGCCTGTCACAAGCTTGCATCATCATCCTGGGCATGCTAGGGGCACACAGTATGCTGGGTGCTGTGTGTGGCTGTTCTGGCAAGAGCAGAGTTGCAGATGCCATCTGGGGCACCTGTGATGTGGCAGCGGCAGTGGAGGCCATGCTGTGTGAACCAGGGATCATAGGGGCAGGCAGGGGGCTGGCGATGTCATGCCTTGTCATCCTGTGGGTTCCAAGAATAGCTTGGGGGCAGCCATCTTGGTACAGTCTAATGGTTGTACTGTCCACTGGCAAGGCATGGCTAGGGAGCCTGAGGGCCATTGGTGGGCTAGGGAGTGAGTGCCATTGTTTGAGAGGTGCTGGTTGTTGTTCCAAGTCTGGGGGTGGGCTAGTTGTGGCTGTTGTTGACAACGACAATGGTGGTGTCAATGATGGATGTGCACACATTGCCAAGAGTGAATGTTGACCAAATGTCATGTGATGAGTTGAGGGTGGGCTGAAATCACTTCACACTATATAAGAGAGACAGTATACAGGCAACCCACTTGACATGCTTACCACTCTGATTCTCTCACTTTCATTTGATAACCCTGTATGCTTTCTGTGTCTTACATATTTTTCCTACTTGTGACCTTGATGTGCTTATGATGTGCTTATCTCAGCTTATGTTTTTGCACATGCTTACTAACCAACTCACCAAGTAAAGAATAAGCAACTTGAGCAGCTTAGGGGGCTTATTTACAAGATAAGCAGACTAAGCTTGGTAAGTTTTTCTTGGATTTTCCTGATGTAGCAAATTCACCAGGACAGGCCTGGGCACCAATTGACTGGGCTGACTATTACATCAGCCATGCTGCATGCTGAGCAGGCATTGGCCATGCCTAGTACTCATTGGCCTGACTGTGTGCCTAGTGTTAAATGACCATGATGGCCACAGAATTAATTCTACAGAGAAAAATAGAAAAATATTGACTAGTAGGCTGATGATACATCAGATGTGCTGTGTGCCAACCATGTGTGCCAAGTGGGGATTGGCCTGACTGGGTGCCAAGAAGGCATTGGCCATACTGATTGCTCATTTGCCTGACCATATCAACATGCAGAATGTGGGGCACAAGTGTCAGCCATTTCCAAGTGATCAGACAGTGCTGATAGTACTAGTGCTATGAATGTGTTGGTGCATGTACAGGTGCCGATGCCTGTCAAAGTGCCAAAGGCCCCTATGCCTATCACTGTGCTGAAGGTACCATGGATGTATGTATCAGTGCCAATGCCTGTCAAACAGTCTCACAATCTTGTAGTACCTCTCCATTGTGTCTGCATTGAGAGTGGGGTGCTAGAAATAATAAGAGAAAAGAAATCAGCAGGGAGGGTGGCTCACATCAGGTTCCACAAAATGTTGCCTAATTGTATTAAATGCAGGTCGTGATGGGGGTACCTGAACCAGGTAGGTCGCTCCTGTTGCACTGGGCAGGCAATAGCAAATATGCATTGGCATTTTGATGATGCCAAGTCCAAATGCCATTTGATAGTCCTCCTCATCATCTGAAATGTGTCCATTGGTAAAGAGATCTGGGCTTCAGTGCCACATCCCAGGATGTCTGCTCTGGAAATGAGCTAGCCTGAGCCCAGATTACAGGTTCAAGGTCTGGAATCCAAGAGGTCATTGCCTGTAGTCCTGTCGAATCAATGTCAGAGATGTTGATAAAATTATGGCCTACATTCTGATGTGGAGGAGACCCTATATCTACAACCATACTTGAGTGCTCAGGCAGAGGGCTTTGTAGTGGAGTGGGTGCTGATGATGTGGAGCCTAAGATACTTAATCCCTTATCCAATGAAACCTGCTCACTGTATTCTGCCTTGGTTAGTAGAATGTCAGTCTGGAAGTCTTCAAGCTGATGGGGGCTGGATGTTGGGTTAATGACTGACTGATTACATATGTTAAACATATAGGGTATTTCACGGGTACGGGTATTCCCGCGGTGTTTTGGTCACGGGTGTGACGGGTGCGGGTGCGGTGTTGCACTCTGCTACACCGTACATAACCGTCACCCATACCCGCAGTTTGCGGGTATTCCACGGGTTCACCATGTATGTAAATTATTCTATCTAAACTAATAAATATTTAATTACATTCCCCACCTCGTGTTTGCAAGCGAGAGGGGGGGTTGTGACCTTCGGGCTGTTGTCATCCCCATTATCCTGTCCCCTTCCGTCACCGTCGTCGGCTGCTAGCACTGGTGATCCACCCACAAGCACAGTGGCTCGCAGGGCTGGGGGCGGGTGCTGGGTCATTCCTCGCCATGCTGGTGGTCATTCCTCGGCTCTTGGCACTCGCGATCCACCTGTGAGCAGTGGCTCGCAGGGCTGGGGGTGGGTGCTGGGTCGTTCCTCGCCGTGCTGGTGGTCATTCCTCGGCTCTTGGCACTCACAATCCACCCGCAAGCACAGCGGTGGCGTAACGGGTTAGGTGTTGGGTGTCTCAGCCTGGAGACTGTCGTAAGAAGAACATTACTACCTAAAAATGAATTGAAATAGTTAGTAAAAAGAAATAGGAAAGAAATACCGAAAGAAACCTATGGGGGCCGAAACGACGTTCGCCGTTGTTGTTCCCCCCTCGCCGTCTCCTACTGACCCTGTTACATGGCGGTGGTTGCCGTCGTCGTGACCTTCTCCATGTGGTTGTCATCGTCCTCCCCTCGCCGTGTCCCACTGTCCCTGTCATGGTGGTTGTGGTGGCTGTCATCATCTCGTCGATCCTGGTCATTGCAGTCTCCCAATCCTGTCATTTTCCATCGTTGTCCTCCCCCTGTTTCCTGCCATCCATTGTCTTCCGTGTGCTGGTCGTCCGTCGTTGGCGTTGGATTGCTGGGTGCCTTCAGGTGCTGGTCGCGGGTTCCTGTTGTCTTCTTTGTCCCCCTGCGTGTCATCTCGGAGTGACCGCCGTAGGGTGGGGTAGGGCGTTGGGCCCATTGTTACAACATGATTATAACCTAAAAATGAAATCAAAGTAGTTAGTAAATGGAAGAAAGAAAGAAAAACTTACTAAATGCTGATGTACAGCATTTGGGCCTGTTTTCTATCCATTGGCTGTGGTTGCGATTGGCGTGTTGAAGGGCACGGGAGCGGTGGCAGTGGGGGTTGAAGGAGAGGTTGTGGTGGGTGGACGAGGGAGGGAGGCGGCGTCGTCGATGGTGGTGGTGTGGTGGTGGTGTTGTACAAATGTATGTAAACAACACGTCAACAATCAACGAAGACACGACGTGTGCACACAAGACCAAATGGTCTGTGCACCTGGGGGTATATAAGCACTCCAATTTCTACAACTACGCTGGGCTTGCCCCACTTTTTATTTTTTAATTAGTTAGTTCTCATGTTGTAGTTTAAGTATTAAGTCATATATTAAATCTTGAACCGTCACCTCCCTCTTGGTGACGGGTAAGTAATGGTACCGCGGTTATCCGCGACACCATATATGTTTTGCACGGGTTTATACCCGTACCCGGTACAGTTAAGGTGTTTGCGGGTACGGTTACAGTTATGGAAAAATGTACCCGCGGTATACCCGTGAACAACCCTATAAACATATGGTCTCAAGGGGAACCTAACAAAGAAAATGTGAGATCAGAAACAGAAATTGCCCACCTTCATTCTCACCAGCCACAGCCTCAGCATTATCCATATCAAGCCTGAGGTCCTCAAGCTGAAGGGAGTCCAAGTATGTTGGAGTCATTGGGGCCTTCTTCTCAGAATGCTCCACTTCATCGCCAATAATTTGGTGCTTGGTGTCTTGAAGCTGTGCAGAGTCTAGAAGGGAGGGTGGTAGTAGAAGGCCCTTGGCCAATTAACCTACTCATAGTAGCCCTGTTCTTACTGGAATCAGCCTCAGGATCACTAAGGTCAAGGTGGAGATCTTCAAGCCAAAACAGGTCTGGGGGTGCCATTTTCATAACAGTCTCATTCTTAGTATGTTTGGCATTGTAGTGGGTCATTTGGATGTCTGTATCCTGATGGCGAGGGGAGCCTGAGAGTGAGAGCATTAGCATAAGTCCCTTTGCTGATCACCCTACAGATAGCCTCATTCTCACTGGAATCGGCCTCAGGATCACTGAGGTCAAGGTGGAGATCTTCAAGCCAAAATGGGTCAGGGGATACCATTGTCACTGCAGTCCCATTCTCTGTATGTTGGGCCTCATAATTGTTCATTTGGAGGCATGCATCCTGATGCTGAGGGGAGGCTGAGAGGGAGTATTAGCACAGGTTCCTTCACCAATCATGCTACTGATAAGTAGCCTTACTCTTGCCAGAATTGGCCTTGGGATCACTGAGATCTAGCTGCAAATCTTCAAGCTGCAAGGGTTCCAAGGTCATGGCAGTCTCATTCTCAGTAGGTTCAGCCTTGTAATTCATTGTTTTTGGCTGTTAATCCTTAAGATGAGGGGAGCCTGACAGAGAGGGTCAGGGCACAGTCCCTGGCCATTCAAAATATCCTAGGTAGCCCAGGCTCACTGATGTCAAGCCAGAGGTCCTCAAGCTGAAGGGACTCATTTGAAATAGTCATCTGGTCTTCATTCTTCATATAATTGGCCTCATAGCTGAGCATTTCATGTTGTAAGTCACAAAGCTGGGGTGAGCCTGACAGAATTTTAAGTCAGAATTCATTTGCCAATATGAGTCATACTGATGGGAGGCCAGTCCTCAGCCCTGGCTTCACCTGTGGTGCCCAGCCAGTGCCAAGGCTGACCAGAGTCTTGTCTATGTATCAGAAGATATTCTCCATGACATGTAGTGATTGATGAACCTGGTATCCCTCTCATGATATCTACCAGGCCTGCTGGAGAAGCCCCAACATTTTTGTCGAAACTGAGATCAAGCCTCAGGTCATTCAGCCTTGAGGAATCTGCATGGGTTCTTCGGTAAGCAATGAGTAGGTGGAATCATTGCATCAGGAAAATCTAGAAAAAACTTAAACAGGCTTATTCTTGGCTTAGCAGGCTTATTGCCTGCTAAGCACAAGTAAGCCAAAAATAAGCAAATGACTTGGCTTAGTTGCCCTAATTTACAATTTAATGCACTTAATTTGTTCTTAATGCAACTTAGATCATCAGATTTTGAAATTCAAGCCCAAATAAGCAGCCTTGAGTGTTCACTGAGCCTATGTGAGCTGAGTCATCTGCTTATTTTCAGCTTATTGGGCAATAAGCCTGCTAAACCAAGAATAAGCATGTTTTTTCTAGATTTTCCTGATGTGGACTGAGGCTGACCTCGCCTCGACTCAAAACCATCCATAAAACAATCATCAATTGTCAGTTCTATGTCTTCCAACCTCAATGATTGCTCTTAAATACAATGAGTATTGAGTCAAATACTGATGATAACATATACCTTTTTTGCCATTGCCAATAATTCCCAGGTAACATGGCTCAACTAGCTCATCACTCCTGAGACAAAGATCAAGTTCTGCTAGCGTGGGGGAGTCTTCAAGCATAGTTCTAAACATTATTGGGGAATGGGAGTATAGTAATGAGACACTTGTGGTCATGTGCCGCCAATACACATGGAAAGCAAAGCCAAACAATATGGACACAAGTTCTGCACTTAAGTCCATCCACATCTATACGACCCATGGCATCATCATCCAATCCACTGCCTCAACCTATGCTGGAGGATGCAATCTCCATTTCTGCCAAATTCATTTCCTTTCTGCAAGATACCCACCAACATGTGAAAATGGCAAGTAAGAATCAATTTGGCAAAGCAAATGGCTTTGCAACTAGTGAGTCCATCCCAGGTATTCTCAATCATACACACATTGACCTCTGCTGTAGTGTGAGATAATTCCAAGCTTCCAAACCCACTACAAATCAATTCCACACAGCAATTTTGTGCTCAATGTTCACCTGCTCATCACAAGTGGGTTGGAAAGGGGGTATTTGACCTTTGACTGGGAAGCACTAGGCTGAGTGCTTGGCATGAACACCCAGTCAGGGATTGATACCAACATGAATGTAGGAAGGCAAGAATGTGCAGGGGAGCAGGCTGTGAGCATAGAAAGGGAGACCAATGATGATGGAAAGTCTGGTAAGCAAACTAAACTGTCCATCCTTACTCCATACTAATGACACTTCCATCCCAGCAGTGCCCCACCCTGGCTCAAAAACACCAGCCACCAGAACCCTCACCCCTGAGAAGCCACTCTCTGCTGGTTCCAACATGCCAATGGCTCCATCCCCCTGTCAGTGTGCAGTGGCCAGCACTGCCCTGACTAACATCCCCAACTCCCCGATCCTGGCCTCTGAGGTTCCCAATGCACCTATGCTGCCATCCCCTGCCCAGCCTGCTGCAGCTGGCCCTGCCCCCAACTCCTCGACACTGGCCCCTGAAGCACCCAATGTGCCAACCCTGGCCTCCAATGCATCAAACACCCCAATTGTTGCACAAGAGCCCCCACAGGGTCCCAATAGCCCATGTTGGTTGAGCTGAGGCATAGATTCCCAACCCTTGACCAGTCAGCCTGCCAGGGTCATTCCTGCCCCCAAACCATCCCAGCAACCAGCCAATACTGATAAAGCTCTGAAATGTCTGGAGCAACAGGAATGTTCAAGGGTGGTAGTTGAGATTAGAAAAGGCAAGCGCCAGTTGGCAGAAAGTGATGAACAAGAGGTCAGTTCCTCTGCCAAGCCTGATGCTATCCCGGAGTCTAAGCTGGTGGGAGGAAAGCATAGTCAAAGGGAGGTTGTGGAGGATAGCAGTGGTAAGGGAGGGAGTTCGAAGGATTCCAGGCCACAGAAGAAAAAACCGAAGATGTCCCACCAACTGAAGCCGGCTCCCTTCATCTACCAGCAGGTTAAATGCATGCACTGCAAGGAGAAAGATCAAACATGCTTGGCCAAAGCTAACCACGCATGTACAGAGTGCAACCAGCGCAAGTTGGCCTGCACACTCCAACACTGGGTCAAGAAGCAGCTCAAGTCCACCAGGGTAGTCAAGGAAAGGATGGAAGCTGCTAAGGTGGGTCAATCTGTCATCTCAGGAGGAGCTGGACCAACAACTGAGGCCAAGATTGAAAGGTTGGATGAGGAAATACAGAGAGGGAGCCCCTGAAACCCACTGCAAAGGAGAAGCACAAAACTACTCCAATCATCAAGAAAATGTGTGCTCAAACAGCAGGCTCCACTTCATGCCCAAGCCAGTCAACTTTGAGCAAGTCAAGGTCATTTATGTGGGGAAGGGGACTTACACCAGTCGCACCAGGGCAGTCTGATGAGCCGACAGGTATGTCCCATCACTAGTAAATTATATACAATTTTATTTCAATTTTCTTCAGTTGCAGCTACTCAAGCAGCAATGTTGGCTCTTCTGGCTATGCCTGGTATAATGCCACCTGCTGAGGATGAGGTGAAGGAACAGCTGTCTGCAATGCAAGCTCGCTTCACTACAATGTCAGAAATGTACAATGCTCTTGAGGCTCAGTACAGCACATTGGAAACATTTGTGAGTAACTGCTCAGATGGCCCCATGTCCCAGATGCATGGGTTTTTGGCTGACTTTGTGGCATTTTTCCAGACTGTTCAGCCAGCTCAGCAATGACATTTTGAGGCACATCAATACAATCCTTGCTGACCAGCAAAATGCATTTCATCAAGTGCTTGCTGAAATGCACTCAGCATTGGCAGGATGTATGGTGGAGGGTAGTGGGGTGTTAAATGGTGTCAGACAGCTGTCATGGTCATCTGACCCATGGGCATCTGCCACACCAGTGCCAAGCAGGGAGGTGCAGGAGCAGGAAATGCAGGCTGGCGACGCTGGTCCTACCCCTCCACATCTCCCTGAGGCTGAGATGGTTCCTTCAGCACTGGACCCAACATTTATAGCTTCAACTTGACTTAACATGATTTTTCCTGTACATACATAGTGTCACAAATAATTTTCCAAATTTCATGGCCACTGTTGTTGTAGCTTTACCAGGCATCTATTAAGTGTAAAACTTGAGATGGAAGAAGATTCGGCATCTGAGAGGGTACTTTGTTTCAACTGAGGCTGATTTCAATGCATGGCAATGTAAATTTACACTTATATCTATTTAGTAATCGGTGTCTTTGGAGACCAAACCCATCCAAAAGATAACACCCATCAGTCAGGTGCTTAGATGATTCATTAGCCAATAGGTATTGTCCCCATTAAGACTAAAGGTCTACATTGTGCTTTTTAACATACCCCAGGCATCAGGCATAAAATCATTGATAAATGGAGGCCGAGTCCGAGTTGATGTCACTTACCAATGCCATGGTGTCATATTGTTCTCACAAGCTTCTGCACTTGCACTTGAATGACAATAGGATCGTCAATTTTCCTTCCACATGGGACCTACCTTTCCTTTCAGAATGTGATCAGATGGTCCATGTAGTATATCTAGCAACTACCAACTGACATATGCTTCTATTCTCTTTATCAATACACTTGCTAAGATGCCACAGTGTCCACTTCTTGGGATGCTGATCACTACTCGGACTACCTCACAACTGCTCAAGATGGCCAGATGAGGTTGTTTGAAGCTGACCAAATGCAATGATACCCCCCTATATTCTCTAGAGAGTTATGGCTCAAATCATGGCCTTCATTGATTACCAATCAGCATGGGGATGCACTTATTTGGGTGCTGCCCAATGTGCTTCTGGAGATGCAACAGGTACCGACTAATAACAGCAAGCCGATTGTACCTTGCTGATTGCCAAACACTAGAAGAGAATCATGGATGCTGGCCAATGGCTGGCCAGTGTACTGACAATTGGGAAGGAGGATTCATCCTGGAGAACCTCACCTGTCTATTTCAATCATAGAGCAGAGACCAAGCCTGGAATTATTACAATGTCACCAGCATAGTTTCAGCAAGCCCATGAGGTTTGTGTGACTAACACAATTACTGTACATATTCTAATGCTGGAGAAAGTCTGCCAGGTTCTCCTTAGAAGTTTTGGCCTCATTGAAAAAGTGGGGACCAACCATGGCCTAGGTAGCCAAGATGAGAGAAACCAATGCTCTCCTTGGCGGCTTGCTTTCCATGATCCATCAAGACATGCCAAGGCCAAGAGGCCCTAATAAAGCTGTCTAGGAACCCAGAGTATGTGCCTGATCCTGAGCAACAGATTCTGCAGCAACTCCTTATGAACTGGGCAAACCCTTTCTCTGCAGTCATGGTCATTGTTAATTGAGAAACCCCCCTTCATCAGGCTATACATGGAATAAATTCATGGTTTGACATGCTAGTGACAGTGGAGTCATATGCCGGTGGTCAGCTAGAACTTCCCAGCCTTGGAGTGCAGCTTGATTACCCCTCCGGCACTGTTATCAGCATTGCCAGCAAGGTTGTGCTGCATGGTGCAGGTCCAGTGGATGGGGAACACATGTGTCTTGCATATTCTATGAGGAACAAAGTTCTTGAACACCTTAATGTATCAGCTGGGACATGGATGACAGTGCCTACATAAAGAGTAT
The DNA here is from genome assembly GCA_964034925.1 of Tricholoma hemisulphureum. Classification (NCBI taxonomy): domain Eukaryota; kingdom Fungi; phylum Basidiomycota; class Agaricomycetes; order Agaricales; family Tricholomataceae; genus Tricholoma; species Tricholoma hemisulphureum. The sequence goes on along the minus strand of OZ035935.1, from coordinate 883,685 downwards.
ATCATTGGACTTGCACTGTCATAAGGTAACAACAATATTGACACATCTTATTTAAATCATCTGTGTTAGAAAATATCGACCTCAGTGAACTACATCTACATATATTCCTGATTAGCCATACTTACTGTGGCTCAGCATCAATGAATTCAATCTTGGAATCAGCATCGAAATCGGCCTCCAACTTCAACTCAGCATTGGTATCTTGTTACAAGGTGCATAAAAATGTGTTGGTCAACAGGAGGCAGACGTACCATCATCCACCCCTTTTTCCATTTCTTCATCACTGTCACAGAGCCCTGTGTCTGACATTGTGGTCACTGATAACTCGGCTTCCTCAGCATCCCTTCCCACTTGAAGCCAAGCCTGAACCTGATAAGCAGGTGGGGGCAGCCTCCCCAGATCATCAGAGCTCACTAGGTTGTACCCTGACCACCTGGCCTCCACCTCCATAATTTCCTGAAATCCAAGGACATGCTCTATGCAGTCCAGTGATAAGTCTTCACCAGGTATGGGTGACAAAATCGCATTTCACAGCATTCTAAGGTCACAGGGCAATCTTCTCCTTCACTCCATTCCTATCCATTCCCTTCTGAAAGACATGTGAATACCCACCGCTAACCACACACACCGATATCTTGCCTTCTATGGACTTTTGCAGACTTTGCAGGTACTTTGCGGACTTCATGAAGTGACCCACTTCATAATTACCTGGGTTACCTGTAAGTAGTTAGTGTAGGCAGTCTGTTAGTGATGGACATGGACAGTTTCTGCATTTCACATAGTATCCACCTTGCTCTAGTTTGCATAAAAAGTCTATGTAAAATATTAGAAACAGAGATCTCTTCTCCCCCCCTCTTCAGCGCTAAGGTTTCAACTCTCGTCTCTCCTCATGTTTAACTGCAAAGTCGATTTGCAACTTATTTGAATATTGTCACTGCGTTACTGCAACCAGGAACTGGAACAACTCTAGTTCATTGGTGAAGTACTCTTTATCATACTGCATTATTAGACTGCAAACTTTTGATTACTTTTATTGCAACATTTTGCTGATCTTTCCTACTAACTTCGCATTCTTTGCACTTCATTTAGGTCTCACATTGTTGATAACAGATATCGCAGACCTCCTCCCTTGTAGAAGAAGGCCAATTCTGGGACCTTTTAAACTAACTCCTCTCATTTCTAGTTTTCCAGTGCTTCTTCGCAGCTAGGAATGCTAGGAACACATCACCGGGATCTCACTTGAGAGCTCCTGGAGCTCTGTGGCTTGTTGATAGGCAAGTTGTAACACCAGGTCTCCATACCTGTCCTGGATCTGATTGGTCAAGTATCTGGAATGCAGGGGACCTTCCAATATATCTGTCAAAATGCTATAAGTGAATGACACTCAGAAAATAGCAGATCCCCTACTCCAACATTCCAGGTCAGCTTCGAGGTCATGTTCTGCAGTTCTTCTGAACCACTCATACTGGAAGTCCGACAAGGCCACACCCTGTCAGGGGAATCTCCACCAATCCTCCAAATAACTTTCACAAACTCATGTTGGATTGAATGCAATGGCTGCCAGCGATGGGATATTTTTGTAAAGGAATGGATTTTTACTCAGCCACAACACCTAATCACAGTAAACTGGGGCCAGTGATAAGGAGTATCCCAATGCCTGAGCTCTCCTGATGTATGTCAATCCAGTGTTCTGAAAAGAAATATATCAAGATTATATATATACATCCTCTCATTGGTTATCACATACCATTTCCAAAATCAGATTTTGATGCCACCACTTGAACAGGTGGATGTCGGTTTCAACCTCTTGATCATCATGATATGCTTGTACTGCAGCTTGCAGTCTTGCCACAATAAAGTTGGTGGTACTTTGGAGGGCTCATTCTTCTGTGATTGGATTTGTTGACATGGTTTTCAATGGACAGATCAATTGATCAATGCACTGTGTTTAACACCTGATGAATCCAATGGCTCTGGAATCTCGGCCTCTGGCTGCAATACAATAGCAAATTTGGGTGTATCAAGGAAGTGAATATATAACAATAAGGTAAGATCTTCTGCTGTGTTTACATGGAGTTATATCAATGACTAAGCATGTGGCAAAGCCTAAACTTCAGGGAGGACCTAGCCAACTACTGCAAATTAAGGGCCATATGACCAAATATCACATTGCACCAGAGGAGTGTGGGCCTTGCTAAATACATGGATATGACACTGATGTCTTTCGAAACACTTTGTGACCTTGATCTGCAAGGTGCATCCACATTGTGCTCTGCTGAGATGCATAACTTGCATGTCTGAGTTTCCAATTGACCTTGGACATTTTGGACCATGCCACCCACTTACTTGAAGTATTCAGGAAATAGCGAGTAGTCCATCTCATGCTTGGTCAAAATAACCTCCTCTTTCCATCGTTCCATGTGAGCATGTGCATGAAGCCAATGAACCCTATAAACTATTTGCAATGTCAGCATAACATAACAGAGCATAAGCTTAGTGTCATTTACATTCCATTAACAAAGAACTGTTGTCATTCTTCTGTGCACCATGGATGCTCCAGAACCAGGGCAAACTTGCATTTCATTGTCCATGCACATTTGGGTGCATGATAGGATTACTGGCCCAAAGGTCCACATTTGTGATATCCAGAAATTGTTCCAGCAGGTCCAGCCCAGCATTCAGTCTTTTGAGAGCATCAAGAGCCACATTATACACATGCTGATAATGGGTAAGTCCACTATCAAGAGTATGGATAGCATGCCATGCCCTTAACTTCTCCTTCTTATATTTTGAAGGCTGAAGCTGTCCCTTGAAGGCAACAGATTTGTTTCCAATCCCAAGCCTGATAGCTTGCAGTGTGTCATGAACTTGCCCTTCTCAAAGAGCGACCTCCTTTAGCCTAACCACATTTAGCAGAGCTGTTTGGAGCTCCCCCCACCTGATGTACGATGGTAGAAGAAGCGGAATGCTTTCAGAATGTCCATTGCTGAGATGCCAAGGCTGGACATTCATTGGGTTGTCATTGGCCTCATCACCAGAGTCCTCCCAGTCATTATCCACTATACCAGCATCCTCAGGGGTATTTTCACAAAGGCCACCTAAGATCTGGGCAGCTGTTAAATGGAAATTATTCACTTGTCCCTGTAGCAGCTCTCTTCTCTTTGCAATCTGCAGCCTCTCCTTCAGGTTCAGCCTTGGCCCTACCTTTCAAATATATTCCTGCAACAAAATTCTGTCAACACATGTTTAAGCACTCCCTTCAAATGTGGATACATTTCATACTGTTTCTCTTGAACATTTATCCCAGCAACTAGCCAGCCGGTAACTCCTGTTCCTGTTTGGGTTGACACCTTGGCCTCAGTTAAATGAAGTTGCACTTTGGCTTTGCTAGGCACTAAGTGGCAGTTATTATACCATGTACATAGACCATTAAATAGCAACTCACACTTCTGCTGTCGTGATTGGTAAATATTCATGGAATCTAGATTTACAAGCTGCTCTTTCTCTGCCTGCTTGGCCTCAGCAGCCCATGCAATCCTATTTTGTGGTGATCTCGTCTTGTTCAATCCCTCAAAATGAAACTTACTCTCAGCAGCACCTGACAAAGCTTTTTGGTATTTTCTGGCAATTGTCCGGACTATAATAATGTCACTTTGACAACATTCCCAGGTGAAATGAGGTCTTACCAATGTTGACTAGCTTTTTCCAGTTGCTGTCATTCATGTGATCATCAAGCATTTTGGTCCAATGAGCAAGGGTTGCTGTATGAGTGCATCAATTTGCATCATTAAACACCAACCACAATGATTCTAGAATCTCTCCATCTACTGTCCTGCCCCCTTAATGGATGTTGGTGCAAACCAGGCAAGGCATGTGACTTGATGTCCATGAACATGGAACAACCCAATTCCAGGGATGATCATGAGTAGAGTTTTAAAGTCCGGTCGGGTCCGGTTGTTCAGCCATTTCGGCCCCAACCGGACCCCAACCGGTTGGTCATTTGCATCAAAAAGTACCAACCGACAACCAAACCGGGTACAACCGGTTGGTGTCGGTTGCTCAGGCGGTTGTGACCGGTTGAGACCGGTCGCAACCCGACCTGGTTACAGTCGGTTGCAGTCGGTTGGGACCAACTGCAACCGACATCTACATAGTCACTTAATATACATACTGACTACTAATATTACTTTTTCTACTGTAATTTAAAATATAATATAATATACAAATAAATAAAACAATCCCCCCCTCAAGGTGGGGGGGATGGGGAACACTGACAACGGTGGCCATACTCGCTGTTGAGGTGAGGGATGGCGGACGAGAGGGGGGGACGGCGGACAAGTGGGGGGATGGCAAACGCGAGGGGGGGGACGGCATACACGAGGGGGGGGGTGGCAAACACGAGGGGGGGATGGCAAAGTGAGGGGGCACAGCAAACATGACTCGCAAGGGGCAGGCAGTAAACGTGAGGGGGCAGACGGCAAACGTGAGGGGGCACAGCAAATGCGACTCGCAAGGGGGCAGGCAGCAAACGTGAGGGGGCAGACGGCAAACGCGAGGGGGTAGATGGCAAGCGCGAGGGGGCAGATGGCAAACGCGAGGGGGAGGATGGCGGATGATGGGGGCGCAGTGGACAAGTAGGGGGGATGGCAGACAAGTGGGGGGGACGGCAAATGTGAGGGGGAATGGCAAACGAGAGGGGGGATGGCAAACGAGAGGGGGGATGGCAAACGAGAGGGGGGATGGATGAGAGGACAGTGGACGTCGTAGAGGTGGTCGTCGTGGGGGAAAAGTTGAAATGGTTGAAAAAAAAAGATGATGCATCTTGATCATCAGTACAAGCGTGTGCAAACACAAACGTGTCGCGACGCGTCATCATTTATACTTGCACAACACATGTGCAAACACATGCAAACGAGCCAAAGGTATATAAACCCTTGCCCATCTGCCATTGTCACTTGGGCATGCCCCAACCTCGCTAAGAAAATAAGTATATAAGTAAATAATATAGTATACATTAGTGTATATACAAGTAGATAACTGGCCGGTTGCAACCGGTTGTAACCGGTTGTCAACCGGTTTGAGTACTTCTCAAATATGGCCAACTGCAACCGCGCAATACCCCTATGAGGCCCAACTGCAACCGGAAGTCCGGTTGCCCACGGTTGCAGTCCGGTTGGGTTGCCGGTTTTTTTCGGTTGCTGCAACTGGACCTGCAAAGACTAATCATGAGGCCAGGAGTGAGTTCTAGATATGGGCTTTCATCAAATGTCTTTTTAAGCCTCCTTTCATACTGGCAAACTATGTCATACAAAACAATAACCTTTTGGATTCCATTCAGATTCATGTTTTGGAGGGCCTGAGAGAGACAGTAGTCCATATTCATCTGCCTGCACTTGACCATTATGCAATTGTCAATGAAGTTCAGCAACAGAACTCACCTTTCACCTTTCTGGAAGTTCACAACTGATGGGATAAAGAACCCATTCCTTGCACATGCTGCTGCACCAATGCCTGTAACATCACATCCACCGAGGGCCTTGTTTTTATACAAATTTACTTTGTGGTTACTGCATGTCACTGTCTAAAGCTTGTCATTGACACTCAGAAATGTATCTCAGAGAATTTAGACTTACTTCCTTCACCTCCTTTGCTATAGCAAGGTGTGCTTTATACTGGGATGCTTTGACCATCATTCCTTCACCTTCCATAAGCCAGACCTCATCTTTGGGCCAGCACTGTTTGAGATGAGAGGCTGAGAAGTTCCCATCTAGTGTGATACTTTGGATAAACACATCACTTTAAGCTGTACATAAGCAACACAAAGCAAGGATTATGTATTCACTTACAGATTTGGATCTTCCTTCCAGTCCTCTGGTAAGTTGATCCCAGGCTGTGGGCATACTGGGCAGCCAATTGTCATTTTGCCTGGCCTTGGCCTCTGAGGTTCATGACTGAAGCTGAACCATTTTCAAAATTTAAGGTTTTGCCACTATTGGCTAGCCTGTCATAGTTCAATACATCAATTCTTGGACCTGCATTAGTTGATCACTATGCTAGCCAATCTGTCACTTACTAGAACAATGTGTGGGAAGGCTGCTGCCGTAACCCTTTTCAGTTTTGCATAGTAGTGGTGGGCTGAGGTTTTGCTCTCCAGATTGTCAAGCCAAAAGTCATTGAGTACCTGGAATGTGAAAAATGTCTTGCACCACTTGAAAGAAGCTGGAAAGAAACCTAACTCCATCATTTGTTCATCATCTGGCTTGTGACCTGGAGACAATACTTCACAGGAAGCCAATGAATCCTGGAGATGTCAACTATGATAACCAGAGTGTGCCCATCTGAGTCCACCAGCAGTGCTGCTTCATCCCAGGTAAAGTTTACATTGCTGCCTGTGTCTGAGTCCCACCTGGCCTTAGGGAGTGGCACGGGTAACCTGCAGGTAGATTTGGGCATACCTGTACCCATACCTGCGTCTACCCGTACCTGCATCTACCTGTACCCACATCTACCCATACCCATGTCTATCCATACCCATGTCTACCCATACCCATGTCTACCCATACCTGCATCTACCCATACCTGCAACCCATGGGCATGGGTAGGCCTGCCATCTGCTGTTGTGGCACTGCACCTGCATCTGACAACTCCACCCCCATGAGCAGCTGCTTGCGGCGGTGTTGCCGTCTTTCTATATACAAGTTATTATGTTGTAATCTTGAAGGGAAAGGCTGAGATTAATGAAGACGTTTCCCTCATCGAATACTTCATTGACAGATTACACCCCAAGTTGACAGAAAATCTACAACATGGAGAAGGTCCCCACCACTCTCAAAAAGATGATGGAAGCAGCCACAAAGTATGATGGTCAATGGATGGGAGAGTTAGATGAAGAAGAATGAGAGAAAGCTCTCACAATCCTTGAAGAGAAGGGTTTTTAAAGAAGTGGACTGGAACGATGTCAGACCCCACTGAGTTAATGGTTCCTCTGTATTAGTAGCTGATATGAGACAACGCTCTATGATAGTACCCATTAAGCTAGAAACAGGAACCAAAACCATCGAAACCAAAGTGCTCCTCGACTCAGGAGCTGCTGGAACCTTTATTGATCAAGATTTTGTGCACAATTGCAGATTTCAAATGACCCCCTGACCAAACCAATCAAGACATGGAATGCCAACAGCACCCTGAACAAAGAAGGAACAACCCACTCTACTATGGCCCAACTCACCGTCGGAGAAAGACAAATGGATGAACAATATCTAGTAACTGGCTTGGAAAAAGAGTCGGTGATCCTAGGATTACCTTGGTTCAGGAAGGAGAACCCTGATATCAACTGGAGGAAAGGTACCATCACATTCCCTGACAAAGAAGAATGATTCGCCTGGATTCGGAGAATTGTTGCTAAATCTAGGGAAATGATGAAGGACATGGCATTCAAACAAGGCACTGGAGAACTGATCAGAAAGATCACCCCTATCAAAGAAGATCATTCAATTGAAGATAATAACATCAGAATCTCAGAAAAAGAAGACAACATCCCACCGACACCTGACAAAGTCAAAACCAAACCAAATGATGAAAACCTCATCGTTGCCTATATTAAAGGAGAACCCATCATTGGAATATTCGACCCCACTACCACTGAAACACCCCTCACCCTGGAATATGACGTGCCAAAATACAAATATTCAGGGAAGACAGGAAGAATATCAAGGGTCTTATCATCAAGAACTTCACCATGATTTTGCTTTGGGCAAGGAATCTGGATCAGAGCTAAAACCTCCATCTCACAGAAACTTGCCCATGAAAAAGTATTTGAAAAGGCAGCATCAGAATGATTCCCTGAATTGAAACCTTGGGATCACACAATCAACCTAAAAGATGATTTTCTACCAAAAGATTGTAAAGTTTACCCCCTGACACCAGCAGAACAATAAAAAATGGATGACTTCCTCGAAGAAAATCTAAAGAAAGGATATATCAGACCATCAAAATTACCCATGGTGTCACCCTTTTTCTTTGCCACAAAGAAAGACTCTGAAGCCCTTTGACCTTGTCAAGATTACCGGTACCTTAATCACGGAACAATCAAGAACACCTATCTGCTTCCATTAGTCAGCGACCTCCTTGAGAAATTAAAAGGGGCATGATGGTTTACGAAACTCAACATCCAATGGGGATACCACAACGTCCAAATTAAAGAAGGAGATCAATGGAAAGCAGCCTCCAAAACAAACAAAGGGCTGTTTGAGCCAATGGTGATGTTCTTTGGATTATGCAACTCCCCTGCTACGTTCCAAAGCATGATGAATGACATTTTTAAAGACATGATTGATGAAGGATGGGTCATCATTTACATGGATGACATCCTGATCTTCTCACACGACCTTGAAGAACATCAACAACAGACGAAACTAATCCTCCAACAACTCCAAGACGATGACTTGTATCTCAAACCAGAAAAATGCAAATTCAATGTCCAAGAAGTCAAATTCCTTGGACTAATCGTCAGACTGGATCAAATATTGATGGGCCCCACAAAATTAGCAGGAATCAAGGACTGGCCAGAACCAACTAATGTCAAAGGAGTATGATCATTTTCAGGATTTGAAAACTTCTATTGAAGATTCATCAGGAGGTTTGCCAAACTAGTGAGACCGCTAAATGATCTAACCTGAAAAGATATTAAATTTGAATGGACAGAAGCATGCCAAACATCATTTGATGTGCTAAAAGCCAAATTCGCACAAGCACCAATCCTACTCATGCCCAATCTGGCAAGACCCTTCACAATTGAATCAGATGCTTCGAAATTTGCTACTGGCACTGTGCTTTGACAACAAGGCATGGATGGGCAATGGCAGCACCCATGCAGATATATCTCGCATTCGCTTGATGCAACCCAACAGAATTACAAAATCTATGATCGGGAACTCCTGGGCACCATATGCGCCCTAGAAACCTGGTGCCATTACCTTCAAGGAAGCATGCACCTGGTGACGATTTTATACAATCACAAAAACCTGACATATTTCCGCACTGCCCAGAAATTGAATAGGAGACAGGCCCAATGGTACCTATTCCTATCAGAATTCAAACTAAACCTTTTGCATGTGCCAGGGTCACAAATGATGCAATCTGATGTGGTATCACAAAGAGAAGATTGGAACCAAGAACAGAAAATGACAACAAAAACATCATGCTCCTCCCCCCAGAAATCTTTGTGAACACCATCGACACAGACATGCAGACAGCCCTGGTCCAAAGAATGATGAAAGATGAACTGTTTGCAGACGCAATCAAAGCACTCAAAACAAACGGAACCCCACTGATCAAATCCGATCTACCAGATTGGGAAGTAAAAGATGGCCTAATCTTTTTTAAGAACAGGTGTTGCATACCCCAGGCCTGATCTTTGATCAGACCTGACTATTAAACCCTCAGAGGGCTGTCTGGGAGCAGTCCCAGTGGAGTAGGGTGACCACTCCAGGCAGTCACGTGACCATAGCTAGTAGACAGAGTCACATGTAGAGTCACACAACATAACATAGCTTGCCAGCTGCCACTATAGCGAGGACTGCCTCCGGCATGTCCATCTTGGTGATGAGAGCGTGATTTGAAGCTTCAGCCACTGCTTGTCTTGTTTTTGCTATCTTTGGCTTTTGTTTTTGGTTGCCACATTGTAACACTCAGTACCTCTCAGTCTACAGTCTCAAGCCACCAGTATCAGTCCCAGTCCCAGTTTAAGCCCCAGTTATAGTCCCTAGTCCCTCAGTCAGCTCCAGTCCCTCAGCTCCAGTCATATTACCACTATCTAGTCTACAACAATGCCAGGCCCAGGACAAGGCAAACACACCCAAAAGAAGAAGTGGCATGACAGCGCATCAAACCTTAGTGCAAACATTGTTGCTGTAAACGCCGTAATGATGGTGTCGAGCACATCAGCCCCAACCATGAAAACAGCCACACCAACAACAGTGCCACCCAGCAATGCCATGGATGTGACCCCAATCACCAACCAAAACCCAGCTGCAAACAACGCCAATAATACGATGCGCATCAACACAGCCACAATCATGCCATCCAGGTATGACACTTTGCAATTCTCCTACACCCACCAGGAAGTTGAGCAGTTACTAGAAGATGCAAGATCTGATGGATGGCAAGACAGCTTTGAACATGGGTACAAAATAGGTAAAAAGAAAGGGATTGAAGAAGGGCTTGAGAAGTACAACAAAGGCTGATACAAGGGAATTGAGGAAGGAATACGGCTAGGGGAGTTTGAGGAATGAGAAAGGTGGCTAGCAGAAGGACACGGCCGTGGACTTTGCCTGTCCATGGCAGCCCACGCACTGCCATGTCACTGTTGATGACATGTGCACAGCCACCATCACCTCTGCCATCAACCAGCACCACCACTGCCGACAACATGTCAAAACTGCCCCCCCAAGCTGATGTCAGTGTGCAGGCAGCCCCTGGCACTGACAAGGCTCCAATTCAGGCTAGTGCCAAACCCCCCCATCGCTTGGTAGCTGTAGAAATGGCCCCGCTGTGCTCTGAGGCCCCAGCCTTGTCAGAAAAGGCCCAAACGGCCCCCACTTCAAATGCTGGCTCTCAGACCACCCCCCGCACCTCAGAACAGGTGATGCAAGTCCCTGATGGCCCCCAGCTTCCCCTGGAACCCCCCGCTATCCACCCTGAGCCCACCGTTGCTCATGCCACCCCATACGTGACATGGATGACAGTGCCGACCCTCCCAGGCTCAGACCACCCCCCCATGGCTCCTGACATGTCAGAGGAGGCGACACAACCCAGCGCAGGCCACCAGCTAGCCCCGCACGCCCCCATTCAAAGCCCCTCACCCCCAGCTGCCCCCGAGGTGTTGTGTTCGATGACACTGGCCTACCCCCATGTCCCCAGGCCTCCCACCACCCCCTGTTTGCCCCCTGTACCCTCCATTTGCCCTGCCAGACCCCTGCCTGGCCGCAGACGGCCAGTGTCGCTGCCCCTCACATGCCCCAGCTGCCCTGTGTCACCACCAACCCCCTGCTGGCTGTCTGCACCTCCCCCACTGAATGCCTGGTCCCAGACACTGCCACCACCGCCCCTGCCTCTGCCCCTAGCCCCACCATCATCTGAATGGCCCCCTATGGCCACTGCCCCCTCGCCCTTGCCTCCCATGCACTTCGACTGGGCTGATAATGCTGCGTCGTTGCCCGTCACCCCTGTTGTCCCCCCATGGGACCTCTCCTGCCTGAAGTCAGGCTGCCCAAAACCATTCGTGACCCTCTGAAGATGAATGAGATGATGACGGCCACCCCCGCAAGCCTTCTCAGCCCCACGATAGCCTTCTTACATGCCCCCTTCATTTCACTCTCACCGAGCACGACCCCAACACGACAGATACTCACGTATCTCACCACTGTGCCCAGCCACACCAAGCCCAGCACTCCCGAATTTGGACTGGGATTGAGACCCTCGACTGGCAGACTTAGGATGTGCACTTTGTGCATTAGGATGGGCCCCAATCTGATGTGAGCCTGCTGGTTGTTTTTCATTTGCTCTACCTATTTTTTTTCATGCATACATTTTTTTCTCTGTTTCTTTTTTTGTTTTTGCTTGAGGTGACGGGGACGTTGCCATTCGAGGAGATGGGCAAATGGAGTAGGGTGATGTGGTCACCCACTCCAGGCAGTCATGTGACCGTAGCTAGTAGACAGAGTCACATGTAGAGTCACACAACATAACATAGCTTGCCAGCTGCCACCATAGCAAAGACTGCCTCTGGTGTGTCCACTGGCCACCCTGGTGATCTGTCTATCCGATCTCCTTGGATGTCTCCCAGATGACCGCCTTAGGGGTCACTCCATGATTTCTCTCATCTCTCTTCTGGCTTGAGGATCTGAGACTCTGGGGTGGGGCATCCTCCACCTTGGTGGGGGGGCTCAACAGTGAAGCAACACTGCCAGTTTTGACTGGAGGTCCTGCCCTGGGATCAAGGGGAGAACACACTGGGGGGAGGGAGGGACACTTAGCGGGGCTGCAGGATCCCTGGAGAGGATCCTTGGCTCTAGGTGTGTACTGTGCATATCTGCATGGACGCTAACCATGGGGTTCTCTACTAGTTACAGATTCCCCAGGCTTTGGACTCAAACTAGCAACTCCATCTTGTTCAGTGGCTGTAGGCATGCCTCCCTCCAGGCATGTCTCTCCTACTGGGCCCATTCTTTCCCCTCCCACTCTGCAGGCCTGGTGCCCTGCTCCCCCTCTTGAGCAATCTCTGGGTGACTCTCTCCCCTCTGCTCTTCAGGCACTGGATGTTTTTTCCCACACTAAGGTCTTGGCTTCAAACCACCACCTTATTTGCATGTGCAACTGTCTTTCTTAATACAATTTGACACTGATTACTCTGATTTCTATGATCTTGCTGATTCCCCCCTCCCTTTCGATGTGGGCTCCCTCTCCCTCCCCTGCTTTGTGAGGGGTAGGCTAGATCTGTCAGATCAGGAGGATGAAGCCTCCTGAACTAACACTTCTGATGATGAGGAGGCAGGTGCTCTTCCCTGCCCTCACCATGCAGTCTGTTCCCCTGCACTGGACTTTGGGGCTCGGGCCTTGTTGATGCCTATCAGCAACATCCAGTGGCAATGCAAAGAACATCGCAGGGCTGCCGCCCTTCATGATTCGTTCACCTTGAGCGACTCCTTTCTGGCAGAGGAGGACTCTGCCCCACCATCCTCTGACCCCCGGCTGCAAGGTTGGGGAGATGAGGGCTATGTCTCCTCTAATCGGGAGTGTGCCTCCATTGTTAATGATGCACATGCCCTGGAGCACCTTCTGGACAGTGCCACTTACTGGGTGGGGTATGTTCCTCAGTCTGCCCTCCCTCTAGAGGTGAGGGACTCTATATGGCAGTTGGCATGGGAACTTTTCATTGCTGCCACTGCCTGCTTCTCGGATTTGCCCCTGGCCACAGCCTTGGCGATGGCTCCAGACATCTTCTCCCCGGCTGCTGTTATCAACACAGCCCATGAGACTCCTGTGGCAACCGCGACTCCAATGGGGCCCCTTCCCCATCATTGCTGTCACCCATGACTGTGATGCAACTAAACCCTTGCGGACCAGGGGGGGTAACACCCTCCATCCATCGTTAGGCACTCCGCCCCTCTGGTCAGAGGCAGAGCCTTTCACGCACCCTGCTGCTATGGGTGGGGTGCTCTCAGGGACTTGTCCCTGGGCTCATCTCAGGTGAGTAGGGGGTGGCCTTAGCTGTCCACCCTCTCATCTGCTTCCACTGGCATTGTTTGGGCTGGCCATGGTCACAGCCAGGTTTCTTTGTTGAACAGTGGCAGCGCTGGGTCAACGGTCCGTCTCTGATGAGGGGGTGGCCACCATTCTCTCTCTGGATAGTGGAAGCAGTTAACCTCCGGGTCTTTGGACCTGGGGGCTTGTGGTGAACTGACACTACTCACTGGCTCTGGCTTCGGCCAGGAGGCTGTGCATGGGGGGACCATGGAAGCACCGGTGGGGGAGTTTTCCAGCTCAAGTGCCATGCAAGCCCAGTGAGCCTTCACGCCCTCGAGGGTGGTATCTATGGTCATACTTGCTCACCTCACTGGCTACTAAAAGATGCAGGGGCGTCATCTTGGAGGGAGGAAGGGCATGGTTGAATCGTAGCATACTAAATTGTGTCTTTACTTCATGCCCGCAGACTGTGTCTGTGCACCGCATTATAAATTGTTGAACACAAAAAAAAAAAGAAGGTGTTACGTACCACCCAACACCAAACTCAGAAAAAAAATAATCAAACTATACCACAACTTGTTACTGTCCAGGTACCCAGGACAATTCCAAATGATTGAACTTATCCACAGAGATTACTGGTGGCTAGGAATGACCATGCTGATCAAAAATCAGGTGGAAGGTTGCACAAAATGTCAACAGATGAAGGTCATTACACATCCAATGACGCTGCCACTCATGCCAATAAAAAGCACCGCAACATGCCCATTTGCACTCATGACAACTGATTTCATCACAGACCTACCCCTCTCCGACAGATTCGATTCACTCATGGTTGTGGTAGACCATGGTCTTACTAAGGGGGTAATTTTAATCCCTTGCAACAAAACGATTGATGCATTAGGAGCTGCGGATGCATACCTAAAAAATGTCTACACTCAATTCAGATTACCAGACAAGATCATCTCAGACAGAGACCCCAAATTTGTGTCAAAACTCTACCAAGAACTCAGAAAACTCCTCAGAATCAAACTAGCAACTGCACAAACAATCCTGAAACATGGAGAAGACTCCTTCCCACTGTGGAGTTTGCCCACAACCAACAGATGCACTCCATGGTGAAACACTCCCCATTTTACCTCATGATGGGATATGAACCACAAGCAATACCCACAGCTTATCAGAAAAGCAATGTACCCGCAGCAGAACAATGCCTGATTCAATTATTAAAAGCACAAACCGAAGCACTCGCAGCGCACAAACTAGCTCAACAAATCATGGCGGAATGGATCATGCAAAAGTTCACCCCATTCAAAAAAGGACAGAAGGTGTGGCTCAACTCAAAAAACCTAAAACTAACAGACATAACAAGGAAGCTCTCTCTGAAACGAGAAGGACCCTTCCCCATTAAACAAGTTCTGTCACTGCTCTCCTATGAGTTGAAACTCCCTCATCAATGGAAGATCCACCCTGTGTTCCACACTGCCCTCCTCACACCTTATCATGAAACCACCACCCATGGACCTAATTACCTGAGGCCACCCCCTGACCTGATTGACAGACAAGAAGAACACAAAGTAGAATCAATCATCGCCCACAAGAAATGAGGCAAAGGACATGTATTCTTGGTGAAGTGGCTAGGCTATCCCACGTCAGAAAACATATGGGAACCTATGGATAATTTAAGAAACACTGCAGACTTCCTTGCTGCATATAAGGAGAAAAAACACCTTTGAATCCACCCAGCAGATCCATCTGCAACCATCACTATCAATCGAACAAATATGTCTGACCTCCCCTCCTCCCACACCCTCAAAACTCTGAACATCCTTCCCCCTCTTGCCGAATATACCTCCAATTATCTGAAAGACCCCAGACATTGCACGGAAATTCTCTGCAAAGTCCATGACCAACTGCTTGAAGAAACCCTCCAACAATTCAACCTCACACTCGACACTATCGCAAACCTCGAACAACTCGCCCACAGTATGATGAGCCAGATGTTAGAAAAAGGAATGGGCTCAGTAGTTAGTAATTACAAATTAAAGTATGCTGCACCCAACACCTCCACTGCCTTGACACAAACCCGAACAGAAATGCACACCTCACAAATGCCCCCATCTGGATCTGCGATCTCCTCCTCCTCCTACCATCTTTGAAAATCAGCATGAACTGTATCTGCCAATGCCTGGCAGCCTTCTCCCCTGAAGTGAAATGACCAACCCCCAACTCCATTTTATGTCCAGAGCATGACCTTGACTGCCACCCAACCATCCTCCAGCATACTGCCCCACATGAAGAAAGAGCCTTGCTTCAAATGCAAGGGACAGGGGCATTTTGCCTCTTACTGCCACCTTTTCACATGCAACATCTGCAGGAAGCAAGCACCAGGACATTACTCTAAAGATTGTCCCTGAAACAAGAGGCAATCAATCACCCCTGACCAAAGGCAAACTGGAAGTGAAGAAGATGAAGCATATATGGCAGCTGGATACTTCTCGAATTTCAATGACAGTGCTTGGGCAAATTCAACTGGTGAACCCGGGCCAGGGGTGTTTCATCCTTATTAAAGGGAAGAAGTTTGTTGACGTTCTCCAGAACCAAGAGCCACCCCACCATCATGATAGACATGACATACATGCAAATCATCACCCTTGCCCTTGGACTCTTCTTTTTCACCTGCTGGATGATCTTACTCTCCCTCTCCTACATATCCATCCG
Source organism: Tricholoma hemisulphureum (assembly GCA_964034925.1). Classification (NCBI taxonomy): domain Eukaryota; kingdom Fungi; phylum Basidiomycota; class Agaricomycetes; order Agaricales; family Tricholomataceae; genus Tricholoma; species Tricholoma hemisulphureum. The sequence goes on along the minus strand of OZ035935.1, from coordinate 867,722 downwards.
AGAAACTGAATGACAACATAATGTCTACAAGCTCAACAACATCTTATCTCATATCTCCCCAACATTGTCTCCAAATGCCCTGGTTGATCCAGTCCCCACCACCCACATTGATATGCCTACACCCATCTACATCCCACCAGCACCACGTGTACCACTGCCATTGCCACCCATCCTTCTTCCAATTGACGAACAGTTATGGCTCTACCAACCTCTCAATAGGTCTACAGATCAAGTAGAGAAAGGGTTGGAGTAAACAAAGTTGGAAACTTCGAGGATAGGGGGGGGGTAATGTTATGATTTCCTATTACATTTATTTCCTTCTTCATCATGGCAGTGTCTACCTGACTTGTTTGTTATCTCTGACTCATACATATGACTCTTGGGGCAGTGCCCATATTTCCTTTTTATATTAGATACCGAGTAGATAGCTGACTGACTACCTCATTCTCTACAGCTTTACATAGCCTTAGATAGTTTACTGACTCCTATGCAGGCATTGACATGTACTGCCACATAGTCCTAGACATAGTTATATAAACTGTAGTAGATATTGGTCAAGGCTCTTCAGCTTGACCTTAGGCAATCTACAAGCCTTAACTGCTCCAAACATGTGACTTGACCTAAGCAGAAAGCCTCTGCCTTAGTGTGATATAACTTAGCAATGAAAGCCTCATTGTTAACAAACTCGATAACTTGAACTTAGTAGTTGAGGCTCTCACCTTAATGTGTTCCCTACCTGGCCTCAGAATCATCTTTGGCCTCCAATGATGAGGCCAGGTCTGACTTGGCCCCAGCCATTCGACCTTTGGCTTTACCGTTTTCCCTTGGTTCTAGACTGAGGCCACACTTGGCTTTGTTGTTGTTTGACTGTATACCAGTCCATTCTTCATCCATACTGTAATCAGTTCCCCCAGGTGTTGGAACAGAATCCCAGTTGTCAGTTCCTTTCTGACTGGTGTTGACTAAGTTATGAGGGCAAGATTGGCCACCATGGCCACCATTAAGCTGAACTCCACATTGCCACAACCAGGCACTTTCAAAATGGGTCAAGTTCCACTGTTCAATGCAATGCAGCGGCAGTGACATGTGTGCATCTTTGCAGCATTTGGTGAAAAACAATGGCTTCCAAAGACAGTCCTGGCACCTCCATGACCCTTCATACTGGTGGCATCAGTGACATTCTGACTGAACAGGGTGTCCCTCAGATGCAAGTACAATGTCAAGATAATGATCCTGCTTCTGTAACCAATCCCAAAGATTGCTTGTCTGCAAATGGTGTGATAAATATAGGATGTACAATCTGTTTATGTCTCACACTACCACTCATCTTGAAACTTGGGCCAGGTAATGGTCTTTCTTGTCCCATGTTGGGTGACAGTTCACTCTTGGAACCTGACAGAGACCTGGAATAAGATCAGTATCACCTGACTGGGATTGCTAGATTGACAAGGCCCCTGCCTTCATGCACATGCTTTTGCCTTCTTCTGGATGCATTCCCATCATTTAGTTGATAGGGAATCTTTGACAGAGCGACAGTAGTCCCTTCTGGACAGTCATGATTGCTAGGCCCTATTGGGATTCCAGGGATGGAAAAGTGAACTGTGACAAACAGAGCATCATTCAGTGGCAGGAAGGTTTTTCCTTTCTTATCCATCACCCTAACACCTGTTTCGTTACAAGCATGCTCCCTGTTGCCAATACATCCAGAACCCTGTTTACCAATGCTGAATGCAAAGTCCTGCTAACTTTCATTGACAACTTTACAAAGGCAGATGCTCAAGGCTGCCTCCACATTGCACAGGTGGCAGCTACAAAGTTCAAAAAGTTCAACTGAGGACTTGTGCGAATAGAGTGGAAGGCAAAAAAACAAGCATGGTTATATCCTGACAGTGCAAGATACAATTTGGTTAATTTCCCTCTTCAGGCAGTGAAAACTCTACTTTGAAGTCTCTCAAAGTCAAACTGCAAGCCAATCCAGCTGGGTGCTTCTCATACCTGGACACTATGGCATGTGGTTGCCAAAGAAAAGAAGGCAGAAGTACTGGAAAAAGTTGGTGAGTTATTGGATGTGAATCCAGGATCCAGTGAATTCCTTGCATTCTATCAACAAGGCTTATCTTTTGTTCTTCAAAGCCTCTCGCATGCAAAAAAGGAAAGGTTTTGGCAACATGCAATTGAATGGACAAAGAAGGGGGCACCAGAACATGTTCGCCAAAGGTGAGAGATCTGCTCATCTTGTGCTGATTTATTCCTGACAAGACTCTATAGAAATGCTGAGAAACATGGTGTGAAGTACCTGGTGAAGGTGATGAAGATGGCATTTGAGCAATTTGGCATGTGCCTTTTTGCCTTTGTGTCCCATATTACATCTGATGGCAAGCTGATGGTCTCAATGTAGGCATTGTGTCAAATGTCTGATGTTTTATCATAACTATGGTGTTTTTCATGATAGACATGACAACAATAGCCATCTTGGACCTGTCCCGACAGACCCTTTTCAGGTGATGCATGAAGTGACAGTGAAGGAACCAATGGAGGCCTGGCAAGTATACTCCAATGACATACATTGTAAGTCACAATTTAGAATGTCTGAGATTTGTTAACATGATGCTGGTAGATGCCAAACTTTCTGCCAGGAATCTTCTTGTGCATAGGAGTCAGAAGAGGGGGGTGAAGTCCCCTGTTATCCTTGAGTTGGGCAGCAAAGGCTAGCCACTGCTTCCAGAGGCTGGGAGGACCTGAAATGGGTAAAGTCATGGGTTCAGGCATTTGTGACAGCAAGCTATCGCATGGAGGGACACAGCTTTCCATGCCTTGGATGGTCCTCATGGAAACTCCCCGTATATTTATAGATAAAGTATATCTACCAAAGGTGAAAAAAGCCTTCAAGGAGCCATCCTGCATGAGGGCTGTTGATGCTGATGTGCATTTGCAGCACTGGATAGACAGGTCATAGGGAACACGTCAAAAACTCTTTGGTTCAAATGAATCATAATCAAGAAAGATGTTGTTGCTCCCTTGTATGTCAGAGGCACTATCTGTAAGAAAGGAATGGTTAAAGTTGGAAAGGCCAAAGTCCCTGAGACACCTGCCTGAGCTCAACAGTTGAAGCCAATACCAAAGATGCAGGCTGGTCTCAAACTGAAAGGTTCTTTCCATCATCAAGAGAGCAATGATGACCAAATATTGTCAAGCCCCACCTCATATGCCAGGTATGAGCTTTGCATTTGAGGGCCGACCCCATTTCAGGGAATGGAGACACCCAAGGCCAAGGCTGAGGCCGAGATTGACATCGATGAGGAATGGAAAGGTCTGGGCACTGATGAATGGTTACCAACAGATGAGATAGAAGAAGAAGCAGAAACAACTCCCCCTCCAAGGCATGGACATTCCACAAAGATCCTTGCTAGTCCCATTGGACCACTGACAATGTGAGGCTGAGCCAGAAATGTGCTCACTGAGAAGTTTCAACAGATGACAATGATCTAGATGAAACACCTGCTGTACATAGCCCAAAGAGAGTAGCTGCACTTCCTGGACCCTGTGAACCAGCCATCCCATTCCCATGCAGAGGACAATGCAAGATGTCATCTTTCCTCAATCCACACCCAGAGGCTGATGATTGGTTACATCGTCAGGAACCATTGGAGGCCACTGAGAGGAAAGCTCACCTAGCAAAGGCATCACCCCCTGTGACTATAAAACCCCCCTCCCCACATCATAGTGGTCATGCTCCTGTGCTGAGGAGGATATTTGATGGGGAGGTGGATGCTTCAAAGCCTGCCCAACCATTATTTTCTGCAAGGCCCACAAAGAAGTCTAAAACAGGCATCATGCCTAAGCCATCCTGATGAAAGTAACTGGGAACCAAGCCAGGGGGGTAGGATGATCGACTATCTTTGGCCAGTCCTAGTGATCGGTAAAATTTATTGGACCCTGATGCTGCCATGGCAATATCCACAGGAAATATGCTCTATTATACATGTCTTACTCATATATCTTCCCCTATTAGATGTAGTTTACCATGACCAACCCTTCTTTACCCTCAATAGTATACTGAAATACAACTTTTTATATGAGGATGCTCAATGGTCTGCCTCAAGTCCAAACCCATGATACCAGTAGTAATCCTTGGTTGGCTCTGATGTCCTCAGCCCAGCTTACCTTGGCATTGATTGGTCTTGGCTTGACTGTCCATGGGCAGAGGTGGCCTTAGCATCAGTCAGGCCAGGCGTCTTGGGCTCGGCCTCATTGATATGCAGGTATCAGCCCATCCATATTGAATGGGATCATTTTTTATGGGCTGAACCATGTTGAACAGGCTTTATTTTGCATCAGCCTACCTGTGTTGTACGGTGGAGTAGTGGGCCTGGCACTCCAGGCAGTCACATGACCTTAGCCAGTAGACAGTCACATGTAGCAGAGTCACACATCATAACATTGCTTGCTTGCCGCATCCACAGCATTGCCTGAGTGAGGACTGCCCCTGGTGTGTCCAACAGGTTACTTTTTGGCTTGGGCTGAGTCTGCTGGCCTGTGTCATATGGGGTTTTTGCATGTCCAGGGACCCATATCCTATGGAGACTTCTCGTCTACATTTGCTAAAGGTGCCAGTGCCTATCACTGTCCCAAAGGTACCATGGGACTACCAGTGCCATGTCCAAGTGCTGTGTCAAAGTCTTCACACAGTGCTGACAATACTAATGCCATGAATGTGCCAGTGCATCTACCCTATGCCCATCAAAGTGCCAAAGGTGCCAGTGCCACAGAACTGGGAATTCTGTGGGACTTTCAGCCCTGTTATGGGCACTGGTGCCTTCAGCCTGGTGACATGCACCAGCACTTTTGGCATTTGGTGGGCATTAGTGCAGTGTGCATCTAACACAGAAACCCTAAACCAAAACACACACACACCAAAACTGTCTGAATAATTGTGAGTAGGCCAAAGAGTTCCCTTGCATAACTTTTTACCAAGCTTATGGTTCTCTAGTGTCCCTTCCTACTGTATAACCTCCTTAGAATGTCCTAGTGTGTTGTCATCCTTGGGTCCTTCCTAAGACCTGTCCTGTAGTTGATCTTAGAATCCTTGTCTCCTAAGACATTTGAGTGTTCCTAAGCCTAGTGTGCTTTAGCCTTGGTCCTTTGTTCCTAATCCTTTAGTTCCTGAAATCCTAAGTCCTTGTTCTAATCCTTGGTTCTTTCCTAAACCCTTGTCTTTTCCTAAGTCCTTTGGAAATTCTAAGTCCTTGATCCTTAACAAACAAGCTTGATGTTGGCTACAGTGACCAAGCTTTAGCAACCTTGATGTGCCAGGGAAATGTGTCCCACACCTGATTTCCTATGTCCTAAATCCTTAATCCTTAGTCCTGAGTCCTTGGTGAAGCTTTAGTGAGCTTGTTGTCTCACACAATGAGCACAATATGGAATTTATATGAGAGGTATATTCTGGGGCCTGAACTTCTCTGGAATGGAAACTTTATCACAAAGGGATGATGTTACATGATCCAAATGGCCTATTAAATGTGAGAGAAATAGGTATAAAAGGAAATCTTGTTGCATTTATGCTTTGTTAAGGCCTCCATCACTAGGCCTGTGCCTCCTATGTTGTCCCATCATGCCATCAATCAGGTATGATGTCAATCCTTGATGTTGATTCTTGTTAGTTCTAAGCTATTCCACCATTGCCACAGTTTTCTAAGGTGTTGCTCAGGAGGCTGTGACCTTCTGCCATGATCCATTGATTGATTTGCATACCACATCAACTCCTTGCATCAATATGGCTGTGGATCAGGCACTCAACATCTGCTTGATGCTTTCTAAGTCCCACAGTCCCATTACATCAGTCTAAGTCTTGTTGGTCAATACTTGAATAAAAGGTAGGTTCCCTTCAGTCCTTAGGGATTTTTATAATAGTTGCTTAACCAATTCCCACTAGTGTTTTAAAATTTGGTCAAGTTTGGTTTTCCATCCAAAAATGGGCTGACCAAACCATGACTGGTTCGTACTGTCTTCAAAATTGGAGCTAACCTAACTGAATCAAAGGTAACCAGTCAGGCAGCTTGGTTTTTACAGTGTAAAAAATAAATAATTTAATTCAACTTAAGATTTACAAGTAAAACAACCCCCCCTGCATGAAAGACACATGAGGGGGAATGGCAGGAGTGGGTTGTATTGTTAGTAGATAAATAAACAACAAAGGAAAGAAAAAACATGCCTGGGGGCTGAAATGACAACACATGTTGCTTGGCCCCCTGCTGCATCCCCATTGTTGTTGTTCCACCCATATTCCACCCCATGAGCAGTTGCTCATGAGGCTGGGTGTGGTTGGTGCCTTGCCATTGTTCTGAGTATTGTTATCATCATTGTCATTGGTGGTCCAGTTGTCATTGTTGTTGCCATTGTTGTCAGCAGGGTTGGCAGTGAGTGGTAGTCCAGTCATTGTTTGTGGTGCAGTTGTTGTTGTTGTTGTTGTTTCCATTGTTGTTGGTGGGGTTAGTGGTGAGCAGTGAGCAGTGGTGACATGGCAGTGTTGCCACACTGTCTGTCATCCCCCTGTCATTATTTCCTTCAGTGATTGGTCCCCCAGCTCCCCCCCCCCATGAGCAGTGGCTCACAGGCAGGGGTGCTGTGATGGGGTGGTTGGATGATGCCATTGTTGAAAGAAAGAACCTAAAGTTAATGAAACTGTTACATTAGGAAACTGTGGATATCCTAGTATTTCCAGTCAATGGTGACAAATAGCTATCAAAATGTTAGATAAGAAGATATAATTAAATACTCTTAGCTTTATACTACACATAATTTATTATCAGAGCTAACAATACAATATTAAAGCAGTATTTGAGTTCTGGGCCATCTAATACATGTCTGAGAAAGCATTGGATAAGGATGACAATTGTTTTACAATTATGTTGCAGAGATGAAAAGCTGTGAGAATATTCTATCAGTCTTGTAGCCAATTGTAGCCAACCTGCCAGAATTGGATTATATGATCAAATATACCCCAACAACTCAAAATACCAATTGTAATGTGTTGGGATTATGTATACAAGAGTATACAGGCAAGCCAAGGCAGTTAACAAGCCTATGGAGATGGAATACAAGTATTAAGCTTAAGGTTAGGGTTAGGATCTGCCACTGGCAGAATCCAACACAGCCACAGGGAATAATATTAATTCCCAAGCTGTTACCCTTAATAGACTGGCCAAGACTACAAAGACTGCCAAGACTGTCTCCTATGCTATCCAGGGAACCCCCTATAATATACAATGATAGACAAGTCTATCTGGAGAATTACATAGGGGATATGACATAGTTATTCCATTATTAACTGGTACAGGGGTCTATTACAGAATACCTCCTTTATGTATTAAAGGAGCGCATTACACTATACCTCCTAACTGTGTAGTATAAATATTGCACATCATGTAGGAGATGATAATAACATTCCTCCCTGTGGCAGACTCCCTCACTCACTAGCCTTTGAGATTAAACCTCATCTTCTTAACCTTGCCCTTAACTCTTCCTGTCACTGTTCAGCACTCCATTCCCAACAGGTTATGGGCCCTGACCCTGAACTAGACATGGATTATGAAGGGGACCAAGAAGACGACCATATATCATTATTTGGGGAACCCCCGGCACAAGAAACCCCTAAACGATCAGGAAGAGTATATACTTCCAGAGCACAAGAGAAGCGCAGACAACGGATCAATACACCAGAAATTGATCCGGTTATAAGAATACCTATTTCCTTAATTCGGACCAAAGAATACTCAAACGTAAACAAGATCGCTGATTGCGATCATTTGACGGATGAAAACTGGCACGAATGGAAAGAGAGAATGTTGCGTGTTTTTATTAATTGTGACATAACGGGATATGTTTTTGGGCAGACAAACCGACCGGATCCAAATATAGATCCGGAGAGTGCTTACAACTGGGACAAAAACGATACTTGGGCACAACAAGTCATTATCCACAACGTCACCTCCTCGCAAATAAATCACGTTGGATCAAAACAAAGCGCAGAAGCTATGTATACCGCATTATCAGTCACTCATGAAAACAAGGCACATCAAACAGTTAATCAACTGCAGTGTTTATTATATGAAACAAAGGCTGATAATTCCGACGACCTCCTAAAGCATTTGGACGTCTTGAAGTCTTACCAAGACCGGATCAACAGGTTTCCAAATATAGATTTCCATATCTCAGATATCCGATTTAAATCGATCATTTCGGCATCCTTACCAAACTCTTGGCAAACATATGTTGAGCCCTACAACGGAAACGCAAATGATCCAAATGACTTAGATCCAAAGCGCCGCTTAACTTCGGATGCCTTTATTGGATTATTAAGGGAAGAATACAAATTACGGCTTAACCGGAATAACGGGAATAATAACTCCGGCGGAATTGTTAACCTGGCTAAAATCCAGACGACCGCCCAAAAGGAGAAAACCCTTGAAAACCGTCTTACCGATCGTAAAAAATCCCTGAAGCCATATTGTGATCATTGCAAGCGCCCTGGACATTGGTCCAGTAAATGCCGAAAATTCCAAGGCAATAAATGCCATCATTGCGGAAAAATCGGACATCAGGCAAAAAATTGTTGGGGGAAGAAAAAGGAGAAAGATAAGGAAAAAGGGAAAATAAAACCTGTGGAACAGTCCAACGCTGTGGAGGAATTTATTGCATTTTCAGCTCAAGAAGAACATTATAATTTTGATTCCTATGATGCTTGTAACGATGCCGTAATGGACGAGCGTTTGATCTACTACGACTGGTTGGCTGACTCAGCAACAACATCGCATGTCACGCATCAAAGAGAAGCCTTCAAAACATACACTCCAATGAAAAATAATTCCGTAACTGGGGTAGGTGGATTGGAAGCTAAAATTGCAGGCAAAGGAACTGTTGAAATAATTTCAACATGCAATAATCAAAATTTTAATATTCATCTGGAAGACGTCCTACATGTGCCTGGAACACGAAACAATTTAATTTCGTTGGGGCGATGGGATGCGGCCGGTGGAAAATATATTGGAGGACAAGGAAAATTAATCCTCACAACAAAAGACGGACAACAACTTGCAGAAGGAAAGAAAATTAATAACCATTTATACAAGATGAAAATGGTATTAAAAAATTCAAGCAAGCCGTCTAAAACTCCTGCCGTTAATCAAACATTCGTCATCGCTTCTTGACTTGTTACCACCACAACGTCCCGTGGGAACTTTGCTCACAACGCCTGGCTCGTCGCCTAGCGGTCTGTCCTCTGGCCTGATCTTTGATCAGACCTGACCTTTGGATCCCTGGAGGGATGTTTGGGAGCAGTCCTGAGCACCCCGCCAATCTGTCTGTCCGATCTCCTCGGATGTCTCCCGGATGGCTCCCTCAGGAGTCATCTCTCTATCTCTCTCACTCCTGCTCTGACTCGATGATCTGAGGCTCTGGGATGGGGCATCCTCCACCTAGGTGGGGGGGCTTGACGGTGAATTAACACTGCCGGCTTCGGCTGGGGGCCCTGCCTTGGGGTCGAGGGGAGAACATGTTGGGGTAGGGGGGGGACACTTAGCGGGGCTGTGGGATCCCTGGAGAGGATCTGTGGCTCCAGGTGTGTAATGTACATCTGTGCATTGACATTGAGTACGGGGACCCGCATTACAGGATCTCTAGTGCCTTGGACTCGAGCCAGCGACTCCATTCTCCGGCGGTAGTGGGGTACGCCCCCCACTGGATTTATCTCTCTCCCTCCCTCTGCGCAGGCCTGGGGCCCTGCTCTCTCCCCTCAAGCGATCGCGGGGACGCCACACCCTCTCCCTTTTAAAGCGTGCTGGACGCACTTCTCCCACGCTAGGTTCTTGGTCTTAACCACCACCTCTGCTGAGTCCGCGTTTACATTTTCTATGGAATACGACACTGATTACTTCGATTTCGACGATCCGTTCTTCCCCCTCACTGGGGACCCCCTCTCCGCCCTCCGCTCCCTCCAGAGGAGAGGCGATCAGTCCGATCAAGACTCATCGTCTTGGTCTGACGTCGACGACAGTGACGACGAGGGGGTCTCCAACCCCTTTGATCATCCGTTGTCTGTGGCGCATGAGGCAATGGATGGCCCCATGCTCCACCGTGCCCGGCACGTCCTGGCCCTCCCAGGCCATGTTCTCCAACGTCAGCGTGCCCTCAGGCACCAGGCGGACTGCTCCCTCGCATATACACTGTGCGACACGTTTATGGGGGATGGGGACCGCGTTCCCACCCTCCCTCCTTCTCCACTGGGGTCTGCCCCCCCCCCGGGGGGCCCCTCGATTCCTCCCACCCCAGCAGCTATGCGCCAAGCATCGTATGAAGCTGAAGCGGTGGAACACATGCTGAATACCGCCATCCAGTGGATGGAATGTATATCACCTGATTTGCTTGCCTCTGGCATTCCAGAGCGGCTCGCCTACCTGGCCGGGGCAACTCTTGCCTCCGCCCTCCGTTTCCCTCAAGCCGAGGGCGTGATTAATCGCGTCCTGGCAGGAGGGACCTCCTCCTCGGCCCCTGTCATAGGCAGCGCCCGGGATCTATCTGAAGTGTTGGACAGCTTGCCTCCAGGCACTGACACCTCTGAGGGGCCCCTCCCCCCGCGGCGTCGCCAGCGTCGGCGACGTCATTGACCTGCTCGTGCGACGGACCAGGGGGGGTAACACCCCCTATCCACTGTCAGCAAGCTGCCTGTCTGGATACAGGCGGCGCTACCACACACCCCATCGCTATGGATGGGGCGCTCCTGGGGCTCGTCCCTGGGGCTGTCATGGGCATACCAGTGGGGGCCTCGGCCGCCCAATGGTGTACCCATATCCACAGGCTTTAGGCCCACTGGGTCTCAGCCAGGCATTTCATCGGACGGCAGGGACGCCGGTCCGGTGGCCCATTTCTCGATGAGGGGAGTGGTTCTCCCCTCTGCCCGTTAGGGAACTCGGTTAACCTCCAGGACCTTCGGGGGCTGGGGGCTTACGGTGAATCAACACCACTCACCGGCTGGCTTCGGCTGGCCGCGCGTGGGGGGACCGATCTAGCTGCGGGTGGGGGGTCTTCCGGCATGCGGCGGCGCAAGGGCGCGGCTCTGCCTTCCCGCTCCAGTGAGCGTTATATGTGGTCTATCTGCCCGCCTTAGAGGTTAAAAGAGGGAGGAAGGTCTCACACCGGCAGGGGTCTGGTATAGTAGAGCGTAGCTTACTCTAGTATGTTTGTACTTCGTGCCCGCGGACTGTGCACGTACACCGCGCTATAAATTGTTGAACAAAAAAAAAAAAAAAAAAAAAAAATCAAACATTCGTCGGAAACGTAAAGCCACTTAGTTGGGAAACTTGGCACCGACGATTTGGACATGTAGGATATTCTGGACTTCAACAATTATTGAGCCGAAAATTGGTGATCGGTTTCAATGTCGACGAAAATAGTCCTAAACTGGATTGCGAAGCTTGCATCAGTGCAAAGCAACATAAGGAGCCTTTTACGAAGTCGACAAAAAGAAACACGAAACCAGGAGAATTAACCCACATAGACTTGTGGGGAAAATACGCCATCAAATCTATTAATGGCAAATATTATTATCTCCTATTTGTGGATGATGCTAAAAGGTTCGTCACAATTGAATGCCTCAAAGAGAAAAGTGATGCAGCACAGGGGGTAATAAATTACCTTGCCCATTTGGAAACACAAGGCAAGAAGCCGAAGGGTATACAAATTGATTGTGGAAAAGAATTTGTTAACGAAAAACTGGAAAAATATTGCAAAGAAAGAGGTATAGAAAATCGATTTACCGCACCATACTCACCATCACAGAATGGAGTTGCGGAAAGGATGAACAGAACCCTGGTCAAATTATCCCGAGCAATGCTGGCTGCTAACCAGCTTCCAGAATTTTTATGGGAATTTGCAGTCTTACACGCTGCCTATATCCGGAACCGATCATTTACCAAACATCTTCGGGAAACAACACCTTATGAAGGCTGGCACAATAAAAAACCGGACGTATCAAATTTACGTGAATTCGGAGCCCCAGTATGGGTATTATTACAAGGCCAGAAAGAAGAAAGAAAAATGCTACCTAAATCAAAGCGTCGTGCATACGTCGGCTATGACGACGGCGCGGGAGCAATAAAATATTACAATGCCGAAACAAGAAATGTTCTCACCTCTCGGAACTTCCAACTTACAGACGCTAAAGATGAACCTGAGCCTCCCGAAGACATTGATGTTACACCCTCGACGGAGGGGGAGTCTGGTGGGGAAACACTGAATGTGCCGCCGACGGGTAACTCCGATCAACGGATCACGGAACCGGCAAGGCAGCCTCGGAAGCGTAAACGGAATGAAAATGAGGGAAACATAGATATCACTAGACCACGGAAGACGCGTGCAAGTGATAATGAACCACGGAAAACTCGTGGAATTCGTACCGACTACAAACATCTTTACCACCTTGTGGAAGAGGAAGATGACGAAACCTTTCTAAATATAGAAGAAGCCTATGCAATAATAGCCGGAGACGAAATAAACAGTCTCAAAGACGCAAAACAATCCCTGGACTGGACGGAATGGAAAGATTCAATGCAAATTGAATTAGACTTGCTCAAAGAAAAGGGTACTTGGGAACTTGTCGAAAAACCTCCAGATGCCGTTCCAATCAAAAATAAATGGGTATTTATTCGGAAACGAAATAAAGAAGGGGAAATTGTACGATACAGAGCGCGGCTAGTTGCAAAAGGGTATGCACAAAGACCCGGTTATGATTTCACAGAAACTTTTTCACCAGTTGTACGAATGGACACACTCCGAGCGATTTTAGCACTCGCATCAGAGAAAGGTCTAAAAATACAACAGATGGACGTAAAGGGCGCATACCTCAATGGCACGCTACAAGAGACTATATACATGGAACAACCTGAAGGATGTAATGATGGAACAGGCCGAGTATGCAAGCTATTTAAACCGCTTTATGGATTAAAGCAGGCAGGTCGAGAGTGGAATAACGAATTTGATGGTAAACTTAAAATTCATGATTATGGACGATTAATTGCAGATCCTTGTGCATATATTCGACAGGATGGAGAAGACATAGGCATCATAATGGTATGGGTAGATGACACCCCTGCTCTTTGCATCAGCAGACAAAATGATGGAGCATATGAAAAATGCATTAACATCAGAATGGGATGTTACCAACCTAGGAGAGCCTAGTAAAATTGTGGGCATAGAAATTATGTGCACCAATGATGGAATCAAAATATCTCAAGAAAAATATATCAAGAATGTCCTTCGTAAAGAAGGCATGATTGATGCGAACCCTGTTGGAATGCCAATGGATCCAAATATTAAATTAATCAACAACCCAGATTATAATGAGCCGAATCGGAGTAATTCATATGCCAAATTACTGGGATGTCTACAATTTATTGCAACCTCCACACGACCTGATATTAGCTTCACTGTCAATAAACTGGCAGCATATACTGCAAACCTGGGCTTACAACACCACGGTGCAATAAAGTGGATACTACGGTACTTAGCAGGTACGAAAACTCTTGGAATTATTTATAGAAAATCCCAAGATGAGACTGGAAGCGATAACCTCTTCCATGGATATGCCAATGCATCTTTTGCAAATTCTGAGGATCTCAAATCCACCATGGGATATATTTTCCTGACAGCAGGGGGATCAATAACTTGGAAATCAAAGAAACAAATAATTATTGCATTATCCTCAACAGAAGCCGAATATGTGGCACTATCCGAAGCTGGACGCGAGGCCACTTGGCTAAGAAATTTGTATGGTGAACTCGGATACACCCAAGAAAATCCGACAATTATTCAAGGCGATAATGAAGGGTCAGTAATTTTAACCCATAACCCTCAATTTCACCAGAGGTCGAAACATATCGCTATACGGCATCACTGGGTCCGAGATTTAGTCACCAACAAAATTATTGATATTCAAAACTGTCGTGATCCGGAACAAACAGCGGACATATTAACAAAGGCTTTACCAAAGCCTAAGTTTTCACGGCATAGGGAAGAGATGGGAATTCAGTCAAAAATAACTCAGTAGCTTTCCTTGGTGAGATTGGTTTTTCCCAATGGGTTTTCCATCCACAGAGGTTTTGACGCACCTGAAAGAAAATTATTAACCACTCCAGGGGGAGTGATGACATTCACAGAACCATTCCACTCATTGTCCTACACTGCCTAGGCTTGAGGGGGAGTGTTGGGATTATGTATACAAGAGTATACAGGCAAGCCAAGGCAGTTAACAAGCCTATGGAGATGGAATACAAGTATTAAGCTTAAGGTTAGGGTTAGGATCTGCCACTGGCAGAATCCAACACAGCCACAGGGAATAATATTAATTCCCAAGCTGTTACCCTTAATAGACTGGCCAAGACTACAAAGACTGCCAAGACTGTCTCCTATGCTATCCAGGGAACCCCCTATAATATACAATGATAGACAAGTCTATCTGGAGAATTACATAGGGGATATGACATAGTTATTCCATTATTAACTGGTACAGGGGTCTATTACAGAATACCTCCTTTATGTATTAAAGGAGCGCATTACACTATACCTCCTAACTGTGTAGTATAAATATTGCACATCATGTAGGAGATGATAATAACATTCCTCCCTGTGGCAGACTCCCTCACTCACTAGCCTTTGAGATTAAACCTCATCTTCTTAACCTTGCCCTTAACTCTTCCTGTCACTGTTCAGCACTCCATTCCCAACATAATGGAATGCTAACATTGCAGTAGCTGGATTCAACATCTTTATATTGTTGGTTTGATGTCAGAGTATAAGATTCAGGATGTTTTCAACAAATTGAGTATGCACAGCCACAACCTTGTGGGCTGAACAAAATGCAAAAACCTGTTCATGACCTCAGCCACAAATAAATAAGGGTGTGTGAATAAGCATGTAAGATTGTGTGAAGTGAGACAAAGAAATAAACAAATGTTAAGTTAATTATAAGGCAACAATTCAACAAATTTGCTATGTACCTCAATCACTAAAAACAAAGTATATGAAAATGGAATGAGAAAAAAACAAAAATAGTGCTATTTTCATTCCTCTTGTGCCCCAATTACAAGGTTTTACCCATGAATAGAAAAATGCCAGCTAATGGTCAAATCCATCAGTCTGGCAGATCTGGTGGAATTGGCCAACTCTACTGTGCCATTTCTGACATTAGGAGAGGGTGTGCAAGAATTAGACTTGTTACACTACTGTGCTTGGCCTAGTGCTCGGACAGGCTAGCTCAAACAATGTAGTACAATGATTATTAGGTTTTCCATATGTCAGGAACCTTGAACGATGAGACAAACCAATTACCTACAAAGTGACATGCACTTGATATTTTTGTGTGATGTTGTTGTGATATGAATATTTTGTCACAGAGGGTGCCAAATTAAGCAAATTCAGGTACTCAGACACTTGTGGGAACTTCTAGTTCTGTCCCCTTGCCCTTGACCCTGTTGGGATTATGTATACAAGAGTATACAGGCAAGCCAAGGCAGTTAACATGCCTAGGGAATATTGCCAGAATATGCTAAGTCAACACTAGGGTTAGGGTTAATGCACATTAACCATAACCCTAGGGAATGGACAGTTAACACATGCAGAGACATATAGGGGAACACACAGTTAACACATGCTACAGGATTACTCATACTGCAGCATGTCTATGATAGCCTATCCAAGACAGAGCTAAGGATAGAGTGTCTATGACACACCCTGCAGGAAGTCTAGGACTTACCAAGCCATGATATCATATGTCACTATTATTGACACTGTTATAGGGGATATGACATAACTATTCCATTATTAACTGGTACAGGGGTCTATTACAGAATACCTCCTTTATATATTAAAGGAGTGCATTACACTATACCTCCTAACTGTGTAGTATAAATATTGCACATCTTGTAGGAGATGATAATAACATTCCTCCCTGTTGCAGACTCCCTCACTCACAAGCCTTTGAGATTAACCTCATCATAGATAAATCCACCTATGTCCCAAAGGGACTCAGGATCATCTAAAATAGACTACCTCAGTGGATCAGGATTAGTGGTAAGTAAATAAGTAAAAGTCCATAGTCTAATTAATTCCTGGTTGCAAGAAACAACTTATGTCTCTTTGTCATTTCAGTTTGCAGGTCTCCATAGATCCTTGAGGTAAGTCAGGTAGATGCAAGGTGCATGTCTGCAGTGAGGTTGTGGATGAGCCTGGCATGATTGATGGTATTGGGTGATGATAGGGGAGAGAGTAGGGGTTCAAGCTTTGGAAGTTGACCTAGATAATACATAGAGGAATGAAGCAGCCAAGTGTTTTCTGAGTCAGAGAATGTTAGGAGGGTGTTGCAGGAAGCTTAGGGGAGGCTTTCAGACGAAGGGGGGTGTCCCTCTGAGTGTCTCAGAGGTCAAGGAGTTATTGTCTCATGTACACAATTACATGTAGTATATATACTACAGAATGTTAAAGTCTCAGTAATTAATATAAATATTATTACTGTCTTGGATGT
Organism: Tricholoma hemisulphureum; assembly: GCA_964034925.1. Classification (NCBI taxonomy): domain Eukaryota; kingdom Fungi; phylum Basidiomycota; class Agaricomycetes; order Agaricales; family Tricholomataceae; genus Tricholoma; species Tricholoma hemisulphureum. The sequence continues at coordinate 851,149 of OZ035935.1, read as the reverse complement.
AGCTCTAGGCTTGCTATCCCAATACTCCCCCTCAAGCCTAGGTGGCTGTTTGAGGAATAGTTTAGAAATCATTACTCCCCCTGAAATCTAGGGTGGAATAGTTATTATTTCTTCCAGGTGCATTAAAACCTCTGTATGATGTAAAACCCAGTGGGAAAAAACAACTCACACTCGAGGAAAGCTACTGGGTTATTTATGACTGAATTCCCATCTCTTCCCTATGTTGTGAAAACTTTGGCTTTGGCAAAGCCTTTGTTAATATGTCTGCTGTTTGTTCTGGATCATGACAGTTTTGAATATCAATAATTTTGTTGGTGACTAAATCTTGGACCCAATGATGCCATATAGCAATATGCTTCAATCTCTGATGAGATTGAGGGTTATGAGTTATAATTACTGACCCTTCATTATTGCCTTTAACTATTGTTGGATTTTCTTGGGTATATCTGAGTTCACCATACAAATTTCTTAGCCATGTGGCCTCATGTCCAGCTTCAGATAGTGCCACATATTCGGCTTCTGTTGAGGATAATGCAATAATTATTTGTTTCTTTGATTTCCAAGTTATTGATCCCCCTGCTGTCAGGAAAATATATCCCATGGTGGATTTGAGATCCTCAGAATTTGCAAAAGATGCATTGGCATATCCATGGAAGAGGTTATCGCTTCCAGTCTCATCTTGGGATTTTCTATAAATAATTCCAAGAGTTTTCGTACCTGCTAAGTACCGTAGTATCCACTTTATTGCACCGTGGTGTTGTAAGCCCAGGTTTGCAGTATATGCTGCCAGTTTATTGACAGTGAAGCTAATATCAGGTCGTGTGGAGGTTGCAATAAATTGTAGACATCCCAGTAATTTGGCATATGAATTACTCCGATTCGGCTCATTATAATCTGGGTTGTTGATTAATTTAATATTTGGATCCATTGGCATTCCAACAGGGTTCGCATCAATCATGCCTTCTTTACGAAGGACATTCTTGATATATTTTTCTTGAGATATTTTGATTCCATCATTGGTGCACATAATTTCTATGCCCACAATTTTACTAGGCTCTCCTAGGTTGGTAACATCCCATTCTGATGTTAATGCATTTTTCATATGCTCCATCATTTTGTCTGCTGATGCAAAGAGCAGGGGTGTCATCTACCCATACCATTATGATGCCTATGTCTTCTCCATCCTGTCGAATATATGCACAAGGATCTGCAATTAATCGTCCATAATCATGAATTTTAAGTTTACCATCAAATTCGTTATTCCACTTGCAGCCTGCCTGCTTTAATCGATAAAGCGGTTTTATTGGCTTGCATACTCGGCCTGTTCCATCTTCACATCCTTCAGGTTGTTTCATATATATAGTCTCTTGTAGTGTACCATTGAGGTATGTGCCCTTTACGTCCATCTGTTGTATTTTTAGACCTTGCTCTGATGTGAGTGCTAAAATTGCTTGGAGCATGTCCATTTGAACAACTGGTGAAAAGGTCTCTGTGAGATCATAACCAGGTCTTTGTGTGTACCCTTTTGCAACTAGCCATACTCTATATCATACAATTTCCCCTTCTTTATTTCTTTTGTGAATAAATACCCATTTATTTGAGATCGGAACAGCATCTGGAGGTTTTTCGACAAGTTCCAAGTACCTTTTTCTTTGAGCAAGTCTAATTCAATTTTCATTGAATCTTTCCATTCTGTCCATTCTGGGGATTGTTTTGCGTCTTTGAGACTATTTAATTCGTCTCCAGCTATTATTGCATGGGCTTGAATTTTATCACTGTAATTTTCGACTTTTTCTTCTTCTGTAAGGTGTAATAGAGGTTTATAATCAGTATGAATTCCACATGTTCTACGCAGTTCCTTGTCTTGCATTACACGTGTTGTGCACAGTTTGTTAATATCAACGTGATCTTTGGGATCATTAATTCTGTCTTGTTTCTGCTTCCGAGATTGCTTCTTTGGAGGTGTTTTGATTGGTGCTTCTTTTGTGATTGGCGGGCTTTTGATCAGCGCTTCCTCACTATCCGTAATATTTATCGGCGACACGTCTCTGTCAGACTCCCCCTCATGCGTTGAGGGTATTAAAGTTACATCTTCGGATGGTTCAGGATTTATATTGCTAGTCATTAGTTTGAAGTTCCGTGAAGTTAGAACATTATGCGTTTTGGCATTATAATATTTGACTGCATTGGTGCCATCACCATATCCGAGATAAGTGCACCACTTCGATTTTGGGAGTAATTTTCTTTCACTCTTTTGTCCTTGTAATAATATCCAAACTGGTGCACCAAAGTCACGCAAGTGTGACACATCTGGTTTTTGATTATGCCATCCCCCATAGGGAGTTAATTTCCAAAGGTGCTTTGTATATGATCAGTTATGGAGATATGCGGCATGCATTATTGCATACTCCCAGAGATATTCCGGCAGTGAGCTTGCGGATAACATTGCATGTGATAATTCCACTAGTGTCCTATTCATTCATTCTGCAATGCCATTTTGTGATGCAGAGTATGGTGCAGTTAATCTGATTTGTATTCCATGCTGTTTAGAATATTTGTCAAGTTTTTCATTGATAAATTCCTTTCCGCAATCTATTTGAATTCCTTTTGGATTTCGGCCTTGAGTTTTGAAGTAGGCCAAGTAATTCATTACACCCTGTGCCCACTTTTCTCTTTCAGACATTCAATGGTGACATACCTTTTAGCATCATCAACAAACAATAAATATTGGGATTAGGTCTTTGAGAGCAAGTGGGGGATCACTCAGACAAAGTAGTGAGTGTGTGGAACAGGCAGGGAATGTCTATTCATCTCCTACAAAGTGTGGAATATTTATACAACACTGTTAGGAGGTATAGTGTAATATACTCCTATAATATATTAAGGAGATATTCTGTCATAGACCCCTGTATCAGTTAATCTTGGAGTAACTATGTCATTTCCCCTATAACAATAGTGTCATGGTACCTCCTATGATATCATGGCTTGGTAAGTCTGAGACTTCCTGCAGTATGGGTCTTAGACATTCTATCCAAGGCTCTGTCTTGGATAGCCTATCATAGACATGCTATATCTGTTTCACTGTGCAGCATGTGTTAACTGTGCATCCCCCTAATAGTCCTTACATGTGTTAACTCCTGTTAAACATGTGTTAATGACTTAGCATATTGGGGAATATGTCCTAGCCATGGTTACTGCCTTGGCTTGCCTGTATGCCATATCCCAACAATAAATAATAATGTTTTCCATTGATGGATTTGACGGAATATTTTCCCCATAAATCTATATGTGTTAATTCTCCAGATTCAGTTTTTTGGTTGACTGATTTTGGAAATGGTTAAATGTGTTGTTTTGTGGCTATACATGCCTTGCAATCTGGTTTTGGAGTATCCAGATCAACATTAAAACCTTTCACCATTTTTCCATGAAATAACATTTGCAATCCAGTATATCCGATATGTCCAAAACGTCGATGCCATGTTTCCCAACTAGGCAACTTTTCATTTCCTATGAAAGTTTTATTGTTTCTGTCATTGTTGGTAGTATTTTCTGGATCTCTAATAATCATTTCCATTTTATAGAGATGATTATTGATTTTATTGCTGTGTGCAATAGGTTTGCCATTTTTGTTGATGAGAATTATTTCCCCTTTTCCTCCAATATATTTCCTCCTGCTGCATCCCATCTCCCTAACGAAATTAAATTATTTCGTGTGCCAGGAATGCGTAAAACATTTTGTAGATATATAATATATTTTTCTCCATTGCATGTTGAAATTAAATCGACAGTTCCTTGTCCTGCCACATTCGCCTCTTTTCCGCCCACACCAGTTATGGAAATATTTTTCCTTGGCATGTAGGAAGTAAATGCACTTCTTTGATGTGTTACATGTGAAGTTGTTGCTGAGTTGGCCAACCAATCATAATACATCAAAATTATAACATTTTTCATCTGTTGAGAATGTTATATGTTCTTCTATAATATTAGATGTGTCCCCAGGCTTCTTCTCTTTTGTCTTTTCTTTTCTCTTCCCCTAGCAAATTTTGGCTAGGTAACTGAATTTCCCGCAATGATGGCATTTGTTCCCATCAAACTTTCAGCATTTACTAGTCCAATGTCTGGCATGCTTACAATGATTGCAATATGATTTTATGGAGGATTTTCTTTCAGTGATACAATTTTCCAGGGATTTACTGGGGCTGGTAGCTTTCTGGGTTTTGACTAGATTTATGCTTCCACCAGTACCATTATTATTCCCATTTCTGTTCAGCCGAAGTTTATATTCCTCCTGCAATAATCCATATGCTTTAGGAGGTCATTGTGGTAGGGTAAGTGGAGTATTCGTAGGTTCTCGTTCTGGTTGTTGAAGACTTTGGGGAGCAGATAAGGGAGGTCCATAAAGGGATGCGAACATGAGTTCTAGTGGGAAAATGGGAGAAAGTGTGGCCGTAGGTGAGATCAATGGATCTCATTGCCGTAAACAGCTATGAGAGGTCGTTGACAGGTGAAGGATGGAGGAGTACCCAGGGAGAGATGGAAATCTAGGGAACCAGACCTTGGTATAACAAACTGTTGTCAACACTCCCCAGATCCCAATTCTCAAGGGATCAGAAAGACAGAGAGTCAGTCACTAAAAACTAATATGCTGGTACTACACCTTAGTGTGCAGCAAACTTAACCCTCTCTTGTAGAGGGTTCAACTTGGAGTAATTGGGCATAAAAGAGCAGGAAGAATTTGATGCTGCATTTGAGAGGTGGCAGGACACCTAAATACAAAACACAAAAGATAATGGACCATGTGCATACTCTTGTGCCGGTCCAACTGCAGATCAACAATGTAAACTAATCGAGACGAGAAGATTGTCCAATTTCATGTGATATGAAAGAGTCCAAAGGAAAATAGAGAAAGCGACCTCGTACTGGTGCATTCCAAAATCTGGGAGTCTAAGCAATGGCTCGGGGAGGTGTCTGCAGACCCATGAGCCTTATTGCCATGCGTCGCCTGCCCCCTTCAAGCGTGAGACTCTCTGGGTTGCGACCCTCAACCCTATGTCCTAGATCCCAGATTCCAGAGATGCAATCGTATGGCAGAGAAACGGCCTGTAATCCTAAATGAACTACACAAGACGTGAAGATGATAATAACAGGAAATGAAACAGAAGCCTGAGTTCCCCAACATCCGTCAATCAAATCTTCTTTGTCGGGTAATTGCAGTTTGATCTATAAGAAGATGAGTTGTTCAGTGGTAACCAGTAAAAACGGGGGAGTAAGAGATCTTGAGAGGAATGAGGAATGTAGTGGCACATCAACGTTTGAAAAGCATCTGACGTAAGCAAAGATTAGCAAACAATTCAACAAAGTAATGATCTCATGCAGTAAGATCTACAAGCAGAGCTCGTGACTCTACAACATTGTTGGTAACATCGGCCTTAGTTTCATATAATAGGCACTGTATATGGTTTACAGTTTGGTGTGCCTTATTTTCATGGGTGACCGATAATGTGGAATACATTGCTTCTGCCATTATTTTTGATCCAACGTGATTCATTTGTGAAGAGGTAATGTTATGTATAATAACTTGTTGTGCCCAGGTGTCATTTTTGTCCCAATTACGTGCCCCCTCAAGATCCCTGGATTCATTTGGGCATTTTACAGCTCCATTAATATATCCAGTTATATCACAATTAATAAATACCCTTTTCATCCTTTCTCTCCACTCATGCCAATTTTTGTCAGTAAGATGATCCCGATCTGAGATTTTATTGACATTGGAATATTCCTTGGTATGGATGAGGAGGATTGTGGGTCTTTTCTGTTTAGGGGTAATTTTTGTCTTGGGCATACTAGGCGCATTGGGTGCATGTGGCTGTGCTTTTTCTCTACTGGAGGTGGTTGGTGACGGCCCAAATAATTCTATATAATCAGCTAAATCCTGATCATGTTCTGGGATGTAGAGGTCTTCATCTTCACTGTCCAGAATGAATTCTTCATTGTTATATATCGGTTGAGACATAGAATATGGTCAGGGCCCATAACCTGTTAGGAGAGTGTTGCAGGAAGCTTAGGAGAGGCTTTTAGATGAAGGGGGGTGTCCCTCTGAGTGTCTCAGAGGTCAAGGAGTTATTGTCTCATATACACAATTACATGTAGTATATATACTACAGAATGTTAAAGTCTCAGTAATTAATATAAATATTATTACTGTCTTGGATGTAGCTCTAGGCTTGCTATCCCAATAGAGAAAATGTACTTAACCATGTCCAGAACACACTGTTGATCAGATGTGTTTACTTCATCTTTGTTGAGTCTCATTTTAATGCTCATGGTTAAGGACTCTAAAGCCCTGAGTCACATCTCTGAGTATCTAGGCTGTAATTTACACTCCTCCACATATTCCGGAAATTCTGGACAGAATTTTGTATAGAATAAATATAACAAAAAAAAAGAAAAGGGGAGGGTGAGGGAGTGTGGCATGTCACTGGCCCTCCCCCTCCCCATCCCCCTCACCTATTGCATGAGTCCCCTGCCCCGCAAGCAGTTGCTTGCAGCAGTGGTGGGGGGTGCTCAGTCACATTGGTTGTCCTGTGGTCACACATCTGGCATGTCCTTCACTCTGACAAAGTGATTTTGTTTATTTAAAATAGAGTAATAATAATATAAATATATATGAGAGGGGAGAGGGGGGGGAGTGGGGCACGTCACATTGGCATCATTGCCCCTCATTCCCTGTCCCCTTCCCCTTCCATCACCCTTGCCTATTGCAGTGTTTTACAGTCCCCCACCTATTCCGGTCGGACTCCCTGGACTCCAGAAAGTCCAGGTGGATTCTGGAAATTCTGGGTGGATTCCCGTTTATTCAACTGGATTCCAGTTATTCTGAGTGAGATTTGTGGGATCAAATGGACAAGAAGTTTGCAACATCAAGTTAAACTCAAAATAAGATGTCTTGAGCCAGGATTGAACCCTCCACCTCCAGATTACCATTTACAGATTTTCCAACAACTTAACAGGTACACCATGATACCTTTATTAGTATACAATATTATTGTTACTTTAATACCTATTTACAGAACAAAATCATTATATGTAGGGGGGGGAAGTGGTTGTGTCCTCAGGCATCATGTCATGTCACTTTGGCTGTAATATATATATATTACCTACTTACAAAATGTTCTAAATATATATAATAGTAGTATAGAGGGGGAGGAGTGGGGTGTGTTGTGGCCTCAGGCATCGCATCCCCTCCGTGCCCATCCCTCCCCTCCCCTCACATCACTCATCCTGCCAGTGCCACTAATGTAGCACCTTTCCACCCCACAAGCGATGGCTCATGGCAGTGGTTGTGGGTGCTGGCATGTGCGCTCCGGCACCGCCGTTGTTCCACCTGCACTCCACCCCATGAGTAGTGGCTCGTGGGGCTGGGCCAGGTGGTGCTGGTCACATCCCCCATGGTCTGGGTGTCCCTCCTCCGCTTTGGGTGTCCCCCTGCTTGTCTGGGTGTCCTCCCACTTGTCTGGGCATCCCCCCCTCTGTTGGGTGTCCTCCTGGGCATCCCCCCTTCCCACTTGTCTGGTGGTGTCGTATAGTGGCCTGTCATGTCCCCCATCTGCAGGTGGTGATGACATGGCATTGGAGGGGGTGCGGCTGGTGATGTGGTGGCCATGGTCTTGGGGTCATAGTATCCCCATCAAGCCCCCCCACCTCCCAGCTGAGTGGGGAAGAGGGGCAGTGCATCGGGGGCTCGTTGAATGCACACAACAAAACTGAAAAAAATAGTGTATTAGTAAAATATAATAAGAAATACTTAGTGGCCCCCATGCCATTGGACTGAAGGTGGTGGCGGTGGCATTGATGGGCGAGGGAAGGGGGGGGGGGCAGTGGTGGCGCTAACAGGTGATGGAAGTGGCGGGGCGTTGCCTGGCGCGTCCACCTGCCGTCTAGCGTCCCTCTCCGTCATCTGATGTTCTCCCCCCCATCATCTTGTATCCCCTTGGCGTCATCTAGCATCCCCCCCTTGTCCTGTGAGTTGCCTGCCCCCGTCCTCCCCTGTGCCCCCCCCCTGGTTGTTGTGATGCCACACTGTCGGTGGTGACATGGCACTGGCGGCTCGTGACATGGTGGTCAAGGGGGTTTTGTGAACCCCTGGCAGGTGCATCAGTCCTGGGGCTTAGGGCCATAATATCCCTCAACGGCCCCCCCACCTCCCAGCTGAGTGGGGAGGAGGGGCAGCATGTCGGGGGCTCGTTGAATGCACACAGAGAAAACTGAAAATAAATAGTTTATTAGCAAAATATAATTAGAGATAATAAAAAATACTTATTGGGGACCTGGGGCCCCATACTGTTGGACTAGAGGATGGGGGAGAGTGGGGGGAATATGGGGAGGGAGGTGGAGGCGGCATCCTAGAGAAAAAAACACAAAACAAAAACAAAAACAAAAACAAAAAACAAAGCAAAACTTATGTGGGGCCCAAAGGCCCAATTGGAGACAGGGAATCTGCCAGCAGAATGGTTCGAGTTTTCGCATCCTGTTCTCTGCTTACATCCTCTACTGCATGTTCCCTCACACTCCTGCACTGCCACTGCCAATGTGCCAGATCTAATCTACTGTCTCCTCTACTGTCTCCTCTCCTCTCCTGTGTATGTGCTGCCTGTGTCCCAATGGCCTGACTCCACTGCTACATGTGCCCCACCTCAACATAGCAACGTCCTCGTTGCGATCCCTCCTATCCTTCCGTACTTCATTCCGCCACGTCTTCCCATTCTTTGTCATCGTCCTGTTGTGCGCCACTTGTCACTAAGTCCCCTTTTGCTTCCTCTGCTGCCCTCTGCTTCTCTACCGTCATTTGTGCTTCGTGTAGTGCTGTGCCTGCTCTGGGGAGGAACTGTTGAAGTCTCCGTGCTGTGAATCTACCTCCGATGGGTAGTCCTTCCAAGGTCTCAAGTTTGTATGAGTTGTGGTCGTGGCTGGTTACACATCGTGGTGCCGACCATTTTGGTTCCATTTTCCTGATTGACTTGAACGTGTAGTCTAGATCACTTCAGTATACCTGTACCAGTTGACCCGATTTGAATATGACTTCTTTGGGTGCATGTCCTAGGACGATTTTGTCGAATGCTGCTTTCCTTTTGTAAGCATGGTCAACAATTTGAGCATACCCATCCATTCTTTGTTGGTTGACATAGGCTGTTTGTAACGCAACATCCTTTGCGGTGGGTTTGGTTGTGGCCACATCTTCAGGTGTGCAGTTGGTATTGATGACAAGACTGAGTAGTAACTCTTTTGGTGAGAACTTGAGGTGCAGGATGATTCTATTGTTGAGTGTGTCGACTGCAGCTGCTAGGTGGTCTGGCCATGATGCAGGTATGTCTTTTGTCGCCATCTTCTCATAGTCATCCTCCCCTAGGTCTGGCGAGCACATTCTCTTCAGCCTACCTAGCAGTTTCCTGTTCATCCCTTCTACCAACCTGTTGATCCAGGGCGAGTATGCTGGCATGATTTGGAGCTCAATGTTGTGTGTTTTGCACATGTCACGCAGCATGTCGTTGTCAAATTCTGGGCCTCCATCTACCATTAGCATTTCTGGTTCTGTGAAGTCAGTGCAGATGCTGTTTATTGCTTTGGTTGTTGAGGTGCCAGTTGCTGCTCCCTTCAGTTTGTTGACCCATACATGGCTGGTGTATACATTGATGTACAGGCCAAGCTTCACATATCCTCCTATACCCTTGGGCATGGTCAGGGTGTCGGTGACCATGAGTTCGAATGGGTGGTGTCTAGTTATCGGTTCGAGTAGCAAATGGAGATGTTTTGGTCCATGTCCCTTGCACTTGCCACAGCCCATAATTGCCTTGGCTATTGACTGGTCAAGGCCGGGGCTCGCTATCCTGTCCATTAGTTTGATCTTCATATCATCTTGATGGAAGTGACCATTGTTATGATGAACCTCCCAGGCCATCACAGCAGCCTCTGACTGTGGGACACATTCCATTCTTGCCCTTGCTCTCACTGACTTCCTGTCCCCCACCTTCCACAGTTTCTCTCCTTCGATCATATATCCATGTGTTCTGTGCTTCACCCTCTTCTTCTCCCTCACACTTCTTCCATGATCGATCTCCAGCAGTGCATCTATTATTCCCAGGAATACCTTCTCATTAGTAAATCAAGCTTTGAGTTTGTCATAGGTTGGTGGTTCCGCGATGTGGAAGATGTTGTTTTGTAGGCCAGTTCTTGTTTCCCAATCTTCACTCACTGTCCATTTGTGTCCATCTCCCTTTTCTTTTGGCAGGTTTACATACTTGCAGCTGATGCCTTCCGCGACTGGGTTGAGGCACCCTGGTCGGTGTTGGACATTGATGATCTGATGTGTGAGGACTCCATCCCTCCACTGCGCATGGGTGGAGTTGAGCTTGTCATTGAGAAGGTGGTCGCGTAGTGCTTGACAATCTGTTTCTATCTTGACTGGGTATCCCCAAACAATATCAGAGAATTTGTCCATTGTGAACTTTAGTGCACCGAACTCAAGGAGGTATGGTTTGTACTTCTCTTCTGATTCAGATGTTCATTTTCCACAAAACCCAACTGGATGTGTGTGCATGACAGTTTTTCCATTGGGCATTACCGTGCTATGGCATTGTGACAGCATACCTGTGAAGCCAAATTTGCATCCGTCCGTTGTGATGATGAATGGTGTTCCATCGAATTTGGGTCCTTTGAGGACTGGTTCGCATGTTAGGGCTATTTTCAGTCATAGGAATGCCCTCTCATGCTCTGGTTTCCACCGGCCTTCCAGTGTGTAGCCCTTCATGGAGCACCTGTACGTGGCCTTCCCTTTGGTTTTAGGGATGTCTGCACTTCGTGCTAGGTCGGTGAGTGGTTGTGCCATCGCCGTGTATCCTTTTACAAGGGATCTGAAATACCCTGTCAGTCCAGTGAACGCAGCGAGGTTTTGGAGGTCGGTGGGTTGTTTCCAGTTGACAATGGCTGTGAGCTTCATAAGGTTGGGGCGTATGCCTTGTGGTCCTACTTGTGCTCCTGCGAATACTGCTTCCATCATGAAGAAGCTGGACTTGGCTGCAGATAGGGATAGCCCTTTCTCTCAAATGCATGTTAGCAGTGTTTTGAGGTCTGTCAGGGTTGCCCAAAAGCCATCTCCAGACATCCCTCCATCATCTACGAAGAGCTCGAACAGTGTTCCTACGAGGTCGCCGAGTGCTTGGGCCATCATTTTGGCGAATGTGGATGGTGCATCTGTTAGTCCAAATGGCATCTGCTTGTAACAGAAGTAGCCTCTTCCTTCGACATAGAAACAGACATATGGTTGGTCCTCTGTTCCGATTTCACATGCATAGAACCCCGCTGCAAAGTCAAACATGTTAACCCACCTATGCCCACTGAGTTGTTGTTGTTTAGCCCGTATGTCACCCTGCAGCATTGGTGGAACTTTTGTGACTCTGTTTAGTTCGGCGAAGTCTTGGCATACTCTCCATTTGTTCTGTTGCTCATTGGCAGTTGTTTCTGTGGGGTTGGTGTTTGGTGGGGTAAGGCGGTTGGGTATCCAGCTGCCACGCATTCTTCATTTACCTGGTGTTTTAGTTCTTCGATGGTGCATCCTCCACCTTCGTGTGCTTTCTTTGCCAACGTGGTCACTCCGCAGCATTTTACATCCTTGTGGTTTATCGGGGCGACAATCCAGCATTTTGTCCAGGACGCCATTGAAGTACTCTTTCTGGGGGCCTGTTAATGGGTGCTGGTTGACCTTCATTTTGAATGTGGTACCTTCTGGTATGTTTAGTTTATGTGTTGCTAGCGTGTCGCCATTGTTGCCCCCCTTCCCTGTCCCCCCTTCCCCGTGCCTGGTGGTGGGGGTGCTCTGTTGCACTGGGTGTCGCGTCTGGTGCGTCCCCCTGTCCCCCCATGCATCCCCCCACCCTCCTGGCGTGTCCCACGCATCCCCCACCCTCCTAGCTCGTCCCCCTACCCTCCTAGGGCGTCCCCCTGTCCCCCCTATCCCACAGCCCGTCCCCCCCCTCCTATGGCGTCCGGCCGTCCCCCCATGCGTCCCCCTTGGTCCTGGCATCCCCCTCAGTCCTGGCGCGTCCCCCTCCCTCCCAGCACGTCCCCCTTGGTTCTGGCGCGTCCCCCTCAGTCCTGGCGCGTCCCCCTGTCCCCCGGCGCATCCCATGTGTCGGTGGGGGTTGTCCCTGGCTGGGGGAGGGTGCTGGGTCGGTGGGCGGTGACATGGCTGTGCCGCTGTGGTGGCTGGTGGATTGGTGGGTGGTGGTGACGTGGCGGCGGCGGGTGCTGGGTTGTGGCTGGGGGAGGTCAGTGGGCAGTGACGTGGCGGCGGGTGCTGGGATGGTAGGCATGACGTGGCAGCGGCGATGGGCGCTCGGTCAGTGGGCGGTGATGTGGTGGCAGTGGTGGGTGCTCAGTCAGAAGGGAGGCGGCGCTGGTGTGACGTGGCAGGTCTCTATGAAGCCCCCCACCTCCCAGCTAAGTGGGGAGGAGGGGCGGCACGTCATTGCATACACAAAACTGAAAGAGAAAGAATATACATTTGATTAGCTTTAAATCAAGATGAAATAGAACTTGAATTAAAATGCTTACCATGGGGGCGGGGAGGGAGGGGGGAGGGGGTAGGCCGTCGTCGTGATGGTGGGTGGCAACATGTGAGCTGGCAGTCACGACGCGTCACGGTGGCGATTGTGGCCATGTGACTCACGTCCGGTGAGTTCGGTTAGTTCAGTTTTTCCTGGTTTGGGTAAATTCTGGAAATTCTGGTTCAATCCTCTACAGTGAGAAATACACTAAAAAAAAGTACACCCGGAATCTGGAAATTCTGGCCGGAATATGTGGGGTAGTGTAATGTACTCTGGATGTGGGTGACGTGGCAGTTTTTGCAGCTTCGTGGATGGATTTGTCGGTTGTCCTGTCTTTCGTCGGCTCTTCCCCCTACACTCTCCCTCGTTTGGCTCTTTATTTCTCTCGCTAGTGCTCATCGGCGCTGCCCTGGGGCTTTTCGTCCACTTTGGGGTTCTTGGTAGGTTTCAGGTGAGTTTTGTTTGTGATGTGGCATCGAGCTTGCTAACGGGTTCGCAACATGCATTAGTGCGTTCCGATTCATCCGTTTTGTTGAACGCTCAGGCCATGTGCATAACACTTTCATTTGGTTCATTTTTCGGCTATTAAGATTTTGGTGTGGCAGGGATGAGGCAGCTCGTTGCAGGTTGCCTAGAGTGAGACTTTATGCAGTAAATAGAATAGAGGATGATTAATAATAAAGCTAGAAATCTTGCCAGAGAGTTTCAAGCCTTAGAGAACTGCCTGCAAGTGCCAGCAGGGCTTTGGGTTGCCTTAGTGCCCGAGTTTAGAGTCTAAAAATGCAGTCCCAGCACTGGAATAGATCCTCAGTGCAGCTGTGGTGAACGGGAGCCACCCGTGACTTGTTTGTGTTGTAGAAATCTGGTTGGGACCACACAGTCAATAGGCAATGGATACTGGATACTGTTTGTATTGAGCTCGTAACAAACAAGTAAAGAGTTATAATTAGCTGAACTACCATAATAGTAACTACTTGGGAATCCCCGAGATCATACTGATGGTGTCCAAAAATAGTCCAACAAGATTCAACTCACATCTCTGCTGATCTTGGCTTCCCTAGAGCCCCCCCTGCTTTTGTTGATTTTTGGTGTCCCAATGTATTTTGAGCCTTGTCGTGCATCTCTGATCTTCTTGTGTCTTGTGTCTTACATTCTGAGTCATTTTTGAGCTGAGCTATTGAGTCCTGAGCCCCATGATCTATTTGCTCAGCCTGGACATCATTGTCACCCATTTTGTCACGATGCCAGGTCCTGGACTGGGTAAATGAGGCCAGAAAAAACAGTGGCACAATAATGCACGAAAAGCATCAACTTCCAATACTGCTACAACAACTACAACCACCACAGACACCCCAGCCTTTACTCTAAAGGTTTCTACAGTACCAAACAATGCCAACAATGTGACATGCATTGTCAACACAGCCACCACCTTGTCATCAATCACCTCGCAACAGCCATCCACCTACACATCCAAGGAGGTTCAACAGCTAATTGAAGAAGCTCAGCTTGAAGCATGGGAAGATGGCAGAATTTATGGCTATGAAGAAGGATGGGCTGAAGGACTCCAAGATGCTTTGAAAGGCCCAGAGGAGGATGTTTTCAAGAGGCTGAAGAAGGAGGATGAGCAGAAGGCTCTGACTGATGCTTACAAGGATGGGAAAAGGCATGGCCACCTTGAGGAACAGACCAGATGGGAGCTGAATCATGGGTAGGGCCTCTGTGCCTCCCTGTTGGTATCTACCCTCCAGACTTGAACCACCACGAATGTCACCATTCAGACAACCCTGATGACCTCCCAAACAGCCTCCCAGACTGCCCCTACCCTTGCTGTTGACACCACTATGTAAACAGCACCTGATGAGCCACTGCATCCACTGAGCGATGTGGGGACATCTACAGAACCTCCCAGCACCTGGGAGACAGCTGTGCAAGCTTGTGGCAATGCCCCTGCTCCCACCACACCTGTTATCAGCCCTCCCATCCCTGCCAATGCTGCCACGTCACTCGTGACAACATGTGCACAGCTGCCACCACCTCTGCCAACAATCACCACCCCCACCACCGAAGACACACCAAAGCCGCCCCCCCAAGCCGACACCGGCGTGCAGGCAGCCCCTGGCACTGACGAGCCTCCGACCCAGGCCAGTGCCAACCCCCCCCAACACTCAGAAGCCATAGAAATGGCCCCCCTCTGCCTTGAGGCCCCAGGCTTGTCAGAAAAGCCCAGAATGGCCCCCACTTCAAACACAGGTACCCAGATGCTCCCCAACCCTTGCGAGACAGAAAAGCAGGCCCCTGAAGGTCCCCAGTTGCCCCCTGAAGGTCCCGTTTGATGAGTTGAACACCCCTTCACCTGTGCCACATCACATCGATGCTGGCACAGCCCCCATGAATGATGCCAACACCATCAACAACAGCCACCACCAGCACCCCCCCAGCTTCCAAACCCGCCCCAGCACCTCACAAACAATGGTATTTGCTCCACGACTGACTCACAGCCCCTCAGCTCACTCCCCAACCTGGTGTTGAGCCCCCCAACAAGCCCCGGCCCTCAGCCTGTGCCCAGACAGCCACCACCTATGATGGCTGCCCCCAGACAACCTCTGTCACCCCCAGAACGATGGCACACCTCTGCACTGTTCCCCAGCTGACTTCCACGGCCCCTGCCCCATCCCTGGACCCCACCATTCACCCTGCCTGACCCCTGTTCAGCCGCAAATGGCCTGCATCACTGCTGATGCTGCTGGTGCTCCCTGCTACTACTGCCACGTTGTGTTCAACAATGTCAGCTGCCCCCAGCCCCTCTATGCCTCCCACCACCCCCCAATCACCCCCCATACCCTCTGTTCGCCCTGCTAGACCCCTGCCTGGCTGCACATGCTCCAGCTGCCCTGTGCCACCACCAACCCCCTGCTGGCTGTCCGCACCTCCACCACCAAATGCCAGGTCCCAGACACCACTGCTGTCACCCCTGCCTTTGCCCACAGCCCCACCATCACCCGAACTGCCCCCTATGGCCCCTGCTCCCTCACCCCTGCCTTCCACATGCTTTGACTGGGCTGACGATGCTGCATCACTGCCCATAGCCTCGAGCTTCCCCCTGCATGACCTCTCATGCCTGAAAACGGATCGTAGGCATCCATTTAGGACCCTGTGACAATGAATGAGGTGACAATGACCTCCACAATGACGACTCCTGATGTTGCGCCCTCCGCCCCCCTTTTGCCAGCCACCACCTCCACCCCTGGTGACCCTCCACTATCCCTTTGGCTTGGGACCTGGCAAGCCTGTTGTCGCCATCCCTGCTCAGATGGCTGCCACCCCAGCCTCTGGTCTGAGGCTTGACTGGGACCAAGACCCCCATCTCATGGACCTGTCTCAGGCCCTTCATGCTTTAGGATGGACTCCCCCCTGTTGAGTTTTACCTATTATATTTTTTTACATTATCTATAGAATGTTTCTGACTACCTTAGATTTTTTTCCTTTTTGTTTTCTTTTTTTCTGTTTTCTGTTTTCTTCTTGTTCAAGGCAATGGGGACGCTGCCATTTGGAAGATGGGCAGATGGAACGGTGAGAGTTGGCAGTCACATGACCATAGCTAGTAGATAGAGAGTCACATGTCATAGAGTCACAAGATAACATTGCTTGCTTGCTGCATCCACAGCATTTCCTGAGCAAGGACCACCCCTGGTGTGCCCATCATGAGGTCTATTGGGACTGTACTTTACACTCCCCCACCTAGTCTGCGCGGACTCCCAGCTGTCCACGCGGATTCCTAGTAAAGTCCGAGTAGTCTGCACGGACAGCTCAGGCACCATGCGGACTGAAGAATTGGGCCGAGTCCGAGCATCTTGAAACTGTAAGAAGTCCTAATGATGTCCGAGTTGTCCTAGCTGGTCCAAGTAATGTCCGAGTAAATAAAGACTTGGTGAATTTTTTCGTGAGAGTAAGATCAAAATATTGTTGTACCTGGCAGGGTTTGAACCCAAGGCACTTTGATCAAGATTACACAAACTGGGCACAATTAACCACTGTGCCAAATGGGCACACAATATTAATATTACTACTATTTATTACCTATTCCAAATCCATGCTAGCAATAAATAAAAAAGTTACTGTTGCTCACATTGAGCAACGGCACTCAAAGGGCGTTGTTGCCCCCCCCTGTCCCCCATTCCCGCCCCTTCCCCATGCCCTTCCGTCACCCTCGCCTATTGCACCCCCTCCACCCTGCGAGCAGTTGCTTGCAGCAGTGGTGAGGGGTGCTCTGTCGCGCTGGCTGTTGTGTGGTCAGGCGTCTGGCGTGTCCCCTCACTCTGACAGACTAGTAGTTATATTGATTAAAATAGAGTATAAATAAAATAAATATGTACGAAATAAAATTAAAGGGGAGGGGAGTGGGGTGCGGCGTGTCGCCGTCATTGCCCCCCTTCCCTGCCCCCCCCTTCCCCGTGCCTACCCCCCTGCAGTGGTAGTGGGGGTGCTCTATCGCGCTGGGTGTCACACCTGGCATGTCCCCCCTCCCCCCTAGGGCATCCCCCTGTCCCCCGGCGCGTCCCCTCCCTCCCATGGCATCCCCCCGTCCCCCCCACGCATCCCCCCTCCCTCCTGGCGCATCCCCCTCCGTCCTGGCTCGTCCCCCTCAGTCCTGGCTTGTCCATCTCCCTCCCAGTGCGTCCCCCTCAGTCCCAGCACGTCCCCCTCGGCCCTGGCGCGTCCCCCTGTCCCCCGGTGCATCCTGTCGTCCCTGGCGCATTCCATGCATTGGTGGGGGTTGTCCCCGGCTGCTGGAGGCCGCTGGATTGGTGGGCGGTGACGTGGCTGCGCCGCTGCGGCGGGTGCTGGATCGGTGGGTGGTGGTGACATGGCGGCGGCGGGTGCTGGGTAGGTGGGGGTTGTGGCTGGGGGAGGGTGCTGATTTGGTGGGCGGTGGGCGGTGACGTGGCGGCGGGTGTTGGGTCAGTGGGCGTGACATGGCGGCGGCGGTAGGTGCTCAGTCAGAAGGGAGGTGGCGCTGGGGTGACGTGGCAGCACTGGGCTATGGACGGGGCAGCAGAGGGGAGGCAGCACTGGTCGTTGTTGTTGTTGGGTGCATCTGGGAGGTCCCTGGCACCTTCCCTCACCCCATGAAGCCCCCCACCTCCCAGCTAAGTGGGGAGGAGGCGGCGTGTTGTTGCATACAGAAAGAAAAACTGAAAGAGAAAAAAACATTTTATTAGCTTTAAATAAGAATGAAATAGATTTTAAAATACTTAACATGGGGGCCTTAGGCCCCCATCGTGCGCTAGAGGGAGGGAGGGGGGACAGAGGGGTGGAGAGGAGAGGGAGGCCGTCGTTGTGATGGTGGGTGGCAACACATGAGTTGGCAGTCACAGGGTGACGCATACCGATGTTGTGACGACGGTGCCCAGTAAATAGGCATATGTTGCCCAGGCTCATACAGCCTGGTAGCACAGTTGTTATATTACTTACCTGTCACACTCATGTGGCCACAAGGCCCTGGGTTCAAACCCTTCCATTATATTACCTTTTAAATAGTTACTTGCTAGGACAGTCCATGCAGAATCCGTGCTAGGAATTCCTAGTCCGAGTTAGTCCGCACGGACAAAACTCAGACAAGACTCAGACAAATCTCGGACTAGGAATGGAGATTTGGTAGTGACCTTCTGCCAAAAAAATTCCTAGTAAAGTCCGAGTGGACAACTCAGACTCCGTGCAGACAGCTTGGATTCCATGCGGACTCTGCACGGATTAGGTGGGGGACAGTAAAGACCTCTGGACTTCATCCATTCCTTGTGCAGCTGAGGGATGTCTTTGACTGTGAGTGATCCTTTGATCAGGACCGAGTGTCTGTTCTCCATCGCCACTAAGTACAACTAAGTACATCAGATTTGCTTTCATGCTCACCTCACCCCTTGGCTGGTAATCTAGTATATAGCCAAAAGGTCTCTTTTGCTGTAGTATCCTCAGACCTCTTGAGAATTCTTGGATGACTTCATCCAATTTCCATATGTCTCTTGATGTGATATCCTTGTCTTGTTCAAGGATGACTGGTAATCTTGAGGGCATATATTTTTTATCCACCCTCCCCTTCATAGACTGAGGTGTGGCATCATTGCCGTTTTTGAGTCACTTGCTGGAATCTAATTTTGGATCCTTTGTGTGATCCTTCTGAACTGGTGCTGTTTCTTGGTGATATCTCATCACCTGTCTGTGTGCCAGTAGATATCCATCCATTCCTTCCTTGAAGGTTGGTAGAACACTTTGCTTGTGTCTGACCTCATCCTTGTCAAAGTCCAACACTATGCCATGTTTTCTCATAAAGACACTGCCTAGTGTGACATCATATCTGTCAATATTTACTATATTGAAATAGTGACTCGTGTCTACAGGTCCATATTTAATGCACAATTTTGTGCCGTAGTTGATCTCTGATTGACTACCTTTAGTGTCCAATTGTAAGGGCACTTTCATAAACCTTGAGGTTTGCAATTTTTACTAACTCTGGTGATATGTGTAAGTCTGCGACCAGACTCACGACATGAACATAGGTGGCTACACAACCACCATGTGAACATCAGCGAACATCGGTGAATGTAGGTGGCTGCACAGCCACCATGAACATCGGCAAACATTGGCAAACTTATATGCTCAATGCAGCCACTTTCCAACATGGTTTCAAATGTAATATATATACCATCTTTTTTTCCTTTGTTGCCCCACTCTTTACCTTGTGCAACAAAGATAATGTGATCCTGGCTTACCGTCTGACTTAGTGAGGCTACCTAACCAGGCAGCCTTTCAATATGCCATCTATCATGCATCCAGAGTCCAGTAATGCTATGGCTTCATGGCCATTTATCTTGACTAGAGCTACAAATGTACATGTCTCTATTCACTGTCATATTGGGTGATTGAGTTGTTTGCTCAACTTTCTTAGTAGTATGGGTTGGTTGTTTCCAACCCCGTCTGTGGTAGATTTCAAACATGGTACTTTGCTGTCTTGGATGGCTTTGAACATCTCCTGCTCTCTGCCCTCCTCATAGAGTGTTGATTCCACTCTATTTGCAGCAAGGTCTTCATATTCAAATTCCTCACCTTCCAAACTGTACTGGGATCCAAAGTACATATCCTCCTGTTCCCCTTCAGATCTGATGGGGTATCCATCTTCAGTCCCACCTTGGTCCTTGTCATCAACGGCACTCCATTTCTCAGCCTGTTCCTGATCCATGTTGGGATCATCCTCTACTAGGATATCCTGTGCTGCAAAGAGTTGAACTGAAGGTTTCTTGCCCAACGAGTTCTTCGGGCAATGAGGGTCTCTTGCTATGTGGCCCTTCTGGTGTTTGATCCTCTTGCTGGATCCTGGCTTCTTGTCAGGTTCTTTGTTTTTTCCTTGCAGTTCCCTCTTATCAGGAGCCTGCCTCTTAGTTTCCTTGACTATCAATACTTTTGGTGGTGTCTCAGGTTTTTCTTCATACTGTCTGTTGTACCCAGATGGTCTCCGATGACTGCTGTATTTCTCCCTATGGACTTGATCTCTGTTACTTCCCAGATCGCAGTCATGGTCCATTGTTCTTTATACCAATGGGACCTGATCCTAGTGGTTTCCTCTGCCTTTCTGGCATGATGGAGAATAGTGTCTACTGTGGAATGCTCTGCAGTAACTTCCTTGTTCAATAGATAATTGAACACATCTCTATGCAGCCTCATGACAAGCTGACACTTGAACATATATCTGTTGGGTGGGCAGACCATTCACGCCACATATCTGGTAAGTCTATGGTAAAAGTCCAAGACTGTTTCCCCTGGAATGTGAGTTGCATTCCAGAATTTATCTGCAGACATGCCTAGATCTAGAATTTCTCCTTGGTGATATATAAATAGAAATATGTTGTGAAATATTTTATTTAAGAATAAATTTCTGCAACCAGAAACTTAAAAATTAAGTGGTTAGAAATGCACTCTAAAAGCCAATATTTCTCATTGAATTTCACATGTGCTTTCAGGCTCTGCACTGAGGATATTTCATCCAGAGGAAATTTTCAACTATCTATTACCTGAAAGACCTTCAGAAATCAGATTGGAAAGCTTTACTTTCTAGCTATATTTCAGAATAATGAAAGAATTAATTTCAGCATGTGATCACCTTTCAATGGGCTGAAGGAATTACTTTCACAGCCTGATCAGCTTTAAGCCCATTGAAAGGTAATCACATGCAGAAATTAATTCTTTCATTACTTTGAAATATAGCTGGAAAGTAAAGCTTTCCAATCTTTCTGAAGGTCTTTCAGGTAATAGATAGTTGAAAATTTCCTCTGGATGAAATATCCTCACTGCAGAGCCTGAAAGCACATGTGAAATTCAATGAGAAATATTGGCTTTTAGAGTGCATTTCTAACCACTTAATTTTTAAGCTTCTGGTTGCAGAAATTTATTCTTAAATAAAATATTTCACAACATATTTCTATTTATATTTCACCAAGGAGAGATTCTATATCTGGCCTTGTGTCTCCACTGATATGGGACATTGTAATTTAGAGAATGGTTAGATACCCCAGCTCTTGATAATGGTTTGCGTGGGAGGGATCGGGATCCTTCCACATCCTCCTCCTCATCTGTTGGAGGTCCTGCTCCTCCATCATCTTCTTCATCTCCTGTGAAGGTGGGGTCATCTCCACTTTCATTTCCATTGTCAACTTCCTCAGGATCACCTTCAGGTGATCCTCTAGGTCTGTTAACCTGTTTGGAGGATCCACCAAGATCATCCTTCACCTTTGCATCCTTAGGCTTTGCACCTTTGGATTGGCTCCTATCACTGGCCATTCCATTAGTGCTGCTCTGGATGCCTTGTTCGGGTCATACATCCTGAGGATGTCCTTTGGCATTGAAGACAATGCCTTGATTCCAAATGGCGCTCTCACCATGACTCCTGATATTGGAGTTCCTAAGACATTGTAGGCTTACTCTTGACCAATGGATGTCTAATTTGTTCAGCTCCTTGGTTGTGGTTACTGATGACAAAAACACCATCTCAGCCTTGAAATTAGGAGGGTTCCTTACCCTCTCCACAGCTTGGTGTCTTCTATCCACTACTGAACTAGACTCATCTGATTGATGTGGCCTGGTCAACTCAAGCTCTGCTCTCTTCAATGTATCAGGTGTTGATGGAGCAGTTGCTGCTCCAACAGGGTTCATCTTCCCTGTTCTGGGTGATGACATTAGTGGTCGCTGTTCCGACTCCAAGATCCTAGATACCGTCCATACAAAGGACCACCATTCCTAGTTGGAATGGCCTTGAGGAGTTGGCAGACTCCCCAATTTGTATAATAGTAGACCTTCACCTTTGAGGTCCATCAAGGCTGGAATGTATCTGATGAATGCATTCCATGTTTCCTGGGTGTATCCAGGAGCTGGCCCAGAAGCTTGCAGCTTCTGCTGTGTGTCCCAAATGAAGTTGCTGACCCCATTCATTACATTCAGGAAAGGTGGGACTATTGCCTTCATATTGTCACCATCATTATGTATTGGCAACATTGTAGGATGGGATACCATCCTTCCTTTTGACAAAAATGATTTGAATAACTTAGGCGATGCAGGGAGTCCTCGCACAGCAAAGCACTAGCCATTGCTGACCCACCCACAAGCATGACTGCCTCATTGTCTGCTGATCCACCACTGAGCCTCAATGTGACCATGAGACAGGTGGCTGCCATGCCAAATATTGAACCACTGAGTTCCCTGTCCTCTCCAGACCCTGAACAGATGGGTCCTGGACAGGAAGATGTGCATACATTGACCCTGTTGGGCTTGGACACAGATTCCAACTCAACAACTTCTGACTACCCCACCCTACCTTCTTGAGTTTGTTCCAAGATGTCACCCTCCATGCTTGCTGAATGTATGCACACTGAACTGAAGAAAACACCCCTCCTCATGGCTGAGAGATATCTCCACTGGTGATGAGACAGTGGGAGATGTGCTGTGAGGACTTTTTCTTGGCAAACAAAAAGATCAATGAAGGAGATCATGTCACAGCAGTGCTCCCTGGCCTTAACTATATGCACACATGACTGGGTAGCAACCCATCGTGACCACCTCATCTTGCTCACCTTCACCAAGTTTTCAAAGAGCTGAAGAAAGAGTTCCTGCCAGAGAACTGGAATGATGACCTCCACTTGCGTATCTGCAATGATTGTCTCAAAACTTCAGAGAACTTTAACACCTGGTTGAACAATATCTGGCACATGAACATGGCACTACATGGCACTGATTGCCATTTCACTGGTGACCCCTTGTGCCTGCAGCTGGACAGCCTCCTCAATGCAGACCTCCGAAGCAGGTCAAAGCTACACATGATCAAGGAATTGATTGAGGCAGCATGTGATGGTGCAGGAGTCAAAACACCAGAGGCTCGCCTCGTGGTTTGGATTTTGGAGACATGTAAATTGGCTGAGGAGCAGGCGAGCGACGTGAAACATTACCTGGAAGCTGCTGAGGAACTCCAACATGTGCCAAAATGGCAGTCCTTCCTCTTCATCTAGATCTAGCCACCCTGTACCTTCCTTGACATCCTTGTCTGGCAGGAACCCACCTCAACTGACTGAAAATGAATGCATGCTGCTGT
This sequence comes from Tricholoma hemisulphureum, assembly GCA_964034925.1. Taxonomy (NCBI): domain Eukaryota; kingdom Fungi; phylum Basidiomycota; class Agaricomycetes; order Agaricales; family Tricholomataceae; genus Tricholoma; species Tricholoma hemisulphureum. Next base: position 827,923 of record OZ035935.1, on the reverse strand, counting down.
TCAAACATCAAGGGTGCCTGAAATGTCATCAGGGTTATCAGAACCATCATGCACCTGACTGCCCCAATGATTTCCCTGATGGGAAAAATTACAAGGAACTCACAGAAGAGATCCTCCTCTCTCACAAGTGAGTGTCTGGAGTAACAGGAGGCACCAAACCCGTTGTGATTGTCATGGACACTGGGCATGTTGAGACTATGGACAAGAACAGTGATCATTTGTTCTTGGCTGGAGCAGTGATGCCCTCAGTGGTACTAGGAGATGGGTCTGAGGAGGAGGAGGTATGCACTCCCTTGACAGGCTGGCATTTCTAATGGCTGTGCTCACTGATTGGACCTGATGCTGACAAACCTGTTCCAGTGAAGAGTATGCTTGATTGTGGAGCACACCTCATGCTAATCAATGATAGCCTCATAAACAAACTGGGCCTTCTCCATTTCTGCCTGCATAAACCAATTACTGTTTCCCTTGCCTTGGGGAATGGGCCACCTTGCCCAATGGGTCTCAATAAATATGTGAAAATCAGCCCTTTTGCCCTTGACTCTCAATGGACCTCTAAAACTGTAAAGGCCATGATCACGCCAAAACTTTGTGTACCACTACTGCTGGGTATCCTGTTTTTAGAAGCAAACAGCATCATAATATACTTTAGTGACTGAACAGCTGTAGATAAAAGTTGCAGCTATGGCCTGTTAAACCTGCCTGTTTTTAGTTATTGCAAATGCATATTCTCTGATAAATATGTGAAAGCTTGCAAGAAAATGATGAAGGAAAATATGAAAGAAATGCACACAGAACTAATAGAAGTGTGTCAACAACAATGAACAGTGGGCAAAGGAATACCAGGAGATGGACATTGCAGGAATGATGAAAAGTAGAATTGAGTGCTTGTCTGCCCAGGAAAGATTGAAGAAGACTAAGGAAGATATAATATCAGAATTCAAAAATGTTTTTGAACTGATTCCACATGTCAATAGGTTGCCATCAAGCATGACAGCAAGGATAAAACCAAAGAACACAGAGCAGACAATAAAGACACGTACTTATGCATGTCCACAGAAATTCAGGGAAGCATGGCAAATGGTGATTCAACAGCACCTGGATGCCAGACATATCTGACCATCTTCTTCTCCATATGCATCCCCTGCTTTTATCATCCCTAAAGCAGATCCTATGGTGCTGCCCAGATGGGTGAATGACTACAGGCAGTTGAACAAAAACACAATTACAGATTCCCACCCCTTGCCACATATTGATGACATCCTGAATGATTATGCAAAAGGAAAAATCTGGGGTACCATCAACATGATGAATAGTTTCTTTCTGAACACTGATGCACCCTGATGATGTTCCACTTACAGCAGTGACAACACCTTTTGGGCTTTTTGTCATATCCCATGCAAGCACCCCTCGGAACTCTGCCTCGGAACTCCGACGGAACTCCGATGGAACTCCGTAGGAACTCCGAGTATTTCAAATTCCTCATTTCAAATTACCTCTCCTGTTTTACTTACATCACATCTTCCATAGTTTACTCAAGTGTCTGTTCTTCATCATAGATATCATCACGAAATTTGTACTCGGAACTCCGCAGAACTCCGCCACAGCTACACCGAGTACTAGCCTTAGTATAAAACTACTTTACATACTTTGCATTCTTCAGTTCAAATATTAGTTGTTATCAACTTATCATTTGTCAACTTTAAGACCTCAAACTTCTATCTTAATCTTCGGACCTCCGGACCTCTGCTTTGTTCCTGTCCCTTACTTCGGACTTCCTAATTGGAACTCCGCTTTTGCACCTTTTCCTTACCTCGGACTTCCGCACGGACTTCCGGACTTTTCAGTTCCTTACAAATTGGACACCGAGCGTAGAGAAGGGCGCAACCTCTTAAAGGTTGAAGCCAAGTCCTCGTCGTACATCGGAACTCCGCCGGACTCCGCCGATTTCCCGCGCCTTAGGATCAGTTCTTAACACTTTTCAAGTGGCTGGTGATGCCTATGGGCCTGAAAAATGCACCAGCTATCCACCAGCAATGGGTGATGGCTGCACTGAGGCCTTGGATTGGGAAGATCTGTCATATATATCTGGATGACATCGTGGTCTGGTCAAATAGCATTGAAGAACACTGCAAAAACATCTGTACGATCCTGACAGCTCTTCGCAAGGTGAACTTGTATTGCAACCCAAAAAAGATGCACCTTTTTCAGACCGAGATATTGTTCCTGGGGCACAGGATCTCAGAGAAAGGGATTGAGGCTGACCATGTGCTGAACTGGCCTCACCTGGAGACCACCACACAGGTGTGTCAATTCTGTGGCCTGGTGCAATATATTGCTTATTTCCTGCCAAACATCTTGGAACACACTGGAGTGCTGATGGAGTTGACAATGAAGAAGTGTAATAAGGATTTCCCACCTTGGCTGCCACCACACAAGGAAGCCTTTAGGCAAATTAAGAAAGCTGTATTGAGTTGGGAGTGCCTGACCACCATTGACTACAGTCTTATGCCAGAGCACAAGATTTTTGTGATTACTGATGCTAGTGACTACCAATTGGGTGTGGTACTCTCATTCGGGGAGTCATGGGAGACTGTGCGCCCTGTGGCCTTTGATTCTATGACCTTCAAGGGTGCAGAACTTAATTACCCAGTCCATAAGAAGGAGATGCTCACAATTATTCAGGCACTACAGAAGTGGAGATCAGACCTTCTTGGGACAAGCTTTTTTGTATACACTGACCACAAAACACTAGAGAACTTCAAGACACAGAGAGATTTGAGCAGACATCAGGCTCAATGGATGGAGTTGATGTCCCAATATGATTTCAGGATCATGTACATCAAGGGGGAGGACAACCATGTAGCAGATGCACTGTCTAGGACCTCCTTCAAGGTGGAGGAGCATCCAACAGGGCCTTACCCTGTGGAGTTGGGAGATCAGGTGGTGGTTGTGCAGGATATGGAGGACTCAAGTCATGCACTGGCTCACATCCTGAGTGATCAGGAGACACTTCCTGCAAGTGTCCCGAATGATCTTGTTGCAGCAACCCTATCGATTGAGGCAGACCACAGCTTAGTGGAGAAGATTAGAGCTGGATACCAGGATGACCCATGGTGCAAACAGATCATTAAGGTGCCTATCTGCCCACATGGTGGAGTGTTGAGGAGTGACCCTCCAGGCCTCCTGAGCATGCCTGTGAGCCCATTTGGCTGTGTTTAGCAGTAGCTTTAGAGCTTAGTCAGCATGTAGCTTGTGTAGCATCAGAGCAAGTTTCCAATCACAATCCAGTTTGCATGCATCCCCAGGCCTTGGGTGTCAGCTAGGGCCACTCCAGCGGAATCAAGGAAAAATGGGTTATGGTATGCAGGTGAGTGACTAATCATGCTGAGGGTTTGCGAAGTGTGAGAGGCACTATTCCATATAGGGAATAGCACGGGTTTTCCAACCTGTGCAGGTTACAGGTACAGGTAGGCACGGGTATGGGTACGGGTCGCACATTGAGTACCCGTGACCTGCACCCAACCAGTCACCACATTTCTATATACTCTATATACAAGTTATTATGTTGTAATTATAGGTTTCGGCACTCAGACGAGTGCCGCAAACCTCCTATTTACTTATAAACTATGTCATGGACCAATTTAGTATGTTATACATCTTACTTAAGGGGGAAGCGACACCCCAGAGGAAAGGGGAGCTTGTGGAAGCCAGGATATATATACCAGTTAATATTTGTTACTGTTTGGTTCCAGTAAACGAACATGAACACGTCGCGTCACATTCATGTTTGTTTACTGGAACCAAATAGTGTTGGGAATGGAGTGGTGAACAGTGACAGGAGGAGTTAAGGACAAGGTTAAGATGATGAAGTTAATCTCAAAGGCTAGTGAGTGAGGGAGTCTGCAACAGGGAGGAATGTTATATTCATCTCCTACAAAGTGTGCAATATTTATACTACACTGTTAGGAGGTATAGTGTAATGCACTCCTATAATATATAAAGGAGGTATTCTGTCATAGACCCCTGTACCAGTTAATAATGGAATAACTATGTCATATCCCCTATAATAGTGTCAATAATAGTGACATATGATATCATCTTGGTAAGTCCTAGACTTCCTTCAGGGTGTGTCACAGACACTCTATCCATAGCTCTGTCTTGGATAGGCTATCATAGACATGCTGCAGGATGTATAATCCTGTAGCATGTGTTAACTGTGGATTCCCCTATATGTCCCTGCATGTGTTAACCTCTGTTAAACATGTGTTAATATGACTTAGCATATTCTGGTAATATTCCCTAGGCATGCTAACTGCCTTGGCTTGCCTGTATACTGTTGTATACATAATCCCAACAAATAGTGACAAATATTAACTGGTATATATATCCTGGCTTCCACAAGCTCCCCTTTCCTCTGGGGTGTCGCTTCCCCCTTAAGTAAGATGTATAAAATACTAAATTGGTCTATGACATAGTTTATAAGTAAATAGGAGGTTTGCGGCACTTGTCTGAGTGCTGAAACCTATAATTACAACATAATAACTTGTATATAGAAAGATGACGACACCGCTGCAAGCAGCTGCTCGCAGGGTGGAGTTGTTGGATGCAGGTGCAGTGCCACAACAGCAGATGGCGGGTCTACCCATACCCGTCTGACCCATGTCTCGTGACCCATGGGTTGCGGGTATGGGTATGCCCAAATCTACCTGCGGGTTACCTGTGCCACTCCCTAATTCCATATGGCACACATCTTGGGACACTTCAGTTCCAATAAGTCATATGGCAACTTGTGTGATTCATTCTATTGGCCTAACATGTGGTGGTAGTGTTCGAAGGTCCAGTCCGATGAACTGAAAAAAAGCCAGACTGAACTGGACCTAAACTGGAAAAGTGGACTTCCAGTTTCAGTTCAAGCTTCTCATGATAACAAAAAAGCACCAAACCAGACCGGTTTTAACCAGTTCAAACCATCACAAGGCACACCCTATAAATGCGCATCTTTTGACCTAATTTTTAAGACAAACAGTCCAGAACTGCATGTGCTATGGCCAAAACAATATCCTACTGCCAAACCAAACTTATACAACATCTAATTGTTGCATTTTTTCATATGCAAAAATTTATTATCACCATAAACACCTTGCAGGCACCTTATGTACACTGCATTACATAGTTTTCAACTGGTCTTAGTACCTAAACACTGCACAAAGACCAGTTTTCATCAGTTTGAACCAGTCTGTACTGGATATGACTGGACTTCAGTTCAAACCAGTTCAAACTGTTTTGGACTGGTTTTTTGTGGTTCAGTCCAGTTTTCCATGGTCTTACCATAAGGGCCAACCGGTTTCAGTTCTGATTCATCCAAATTAGGCAAAAAAACAAGTACATTACACTCCCCCACATATTCTGGCTGGAATTTCCAGATTCCGGGTGTACTTTTTTTTAGTGTATTTCTCACTGTAGAGAATAATTCTGGTTCAATTATTTGAACCGGAATTTCCAGAATTTACCCAAACCAGGAAAAACTGAACTAACCGAACTCACTGGACGTGTGTCACATGGCCACAATCGCCACCGTGATGCGTCGTGACTGCCAGCTCACATGTTGCCACCCACCATCACGACGACGGCCTCCCCCCTCCCCCCTCCCTCCCCTCTCTCCCTCTAGCACAACATGGGGGCCTATGGCCCTCATGGTAAGCATTTTAATTCAAGTTCTATTTCATCTTGATTTAAAGCTAATCAAATGTATATTCTTTCTCTTTCAGTTTTGTGTATGCAATGACGTGCTGCCCCTCCTCCCCACTTAGCTGGGAGGTGGGGGGCTTCATAGAGACCTGCCACATCACACCAGCGCCGCCTCCCTTCTGACTGAGCACCCACCACTGCCACCACGTCACTGCCCACTGACTGAGTGCCCATCGCCACTGCCATGTCACGCCTACCATCCCAGCACCTGCCGCCATGTCACTGCCCACTGACCTCCCCCAGCCACAACCCAGCACCCGCCACCGCCACGTCACCACCACCCACCGATCCACCAGCCACCACAGCGGCACAGCCATGTCACCGCCCACCGACCCAGCACCCTCCCCCAGCCAGGGACAACCCCCACCAACACATGGGATGCGCCGGGGGACAGGGGGACGTGCCAGGACTGAGGGGGACATGCCAGGACTGAGGGGGACGCGCCAGAACCGAGGGGGACGTGCTGGGAGGGAGGGCGACGCCTGGGACGCGCTAGGAGGGAGGGGGGACGCGTGGGGGGGGGGGTGGGCGGATGCCATAGGAGGGAGGGGACACGCCGGGGGATGGGGGACGCACCAGATGCAACCCCCAGCGCAACTGGGAGGGAGGGGACGCAGTAGGAGGGAGGGGGGACGATACCCAGCGCGACTAGGGGGGACGCTCCAGGGGGCGGGGGGACGCACTAGAAGGGAGATGCGCTGGGAGGGAGGGGGACGCGCCAGAACTGAGGGGGACACCAGGACCAAGGGGGATGCGTGGGGGGATGGCCGGATGCCATAGGAGGGGGGGGACGGGCTGTGGGATAGGGGGGACAGGGGGATGCCCTAGGAGGGTAGGGGGACGAGCTAGGAGGGTGGGGGATGTGTGGGACACACCAGGAGGGTGGGGGGATGCATGGGGGGACAGGGGGACGCACCAGACGCGACACCCAGTGCGACAGAGCACCCCCACCACCAGGCATGGGGAAGGGGGGACAGGGAAGGGGGGAAACGACGGCAACATGCTGTGCCCCCCTCCCCTCCCTCCCGTCAATTTATTTTGTATATATATATATATTATTTTTACTCTACTTTAATTAATATAGATACTACTCTGTCAGAGTGAGGGCACGGATGCGCGACCCCATGGCACCCAGGACGACAGAGCACCCCCCACCACTGCTGTGAGCGACTGCTTGCAGGGTGGAGGGGGGTGCAAGGGGTGAGGGTGACTCCTCCAAAGTGAGTCCGGAATTTCTGAACTTGAGCGGAATTTCCGGACTCAAGCAGAATTTCCGGAATATGTGGAGGAGTGTAAATTACAGTACGTCCACCAGAACTCCTGATGGATTCAGCCCAATGGGGCTGGCCAGGGTAGAATGGGGGCATAAATGGTACATAAAGCAATGATGCAAGGGGGAGATGAAGGGAATCTAGCGAACACAACGACAAATTTTCAAGCCCACCCACCCATTCCCTAACATGACGAATCCCAACATGCTAAACGTGAATATATTTTATAACAGGGATTAAAGGTCTATTTGGGAGATACTTAAGTGTGTGACATCCAGCTTGAGGGGGAGAGTAAGGGGTAATGACCCCAGGCTACAGCCGAGAGAGAAGAGAGACGAAGGAAGGCAGATGAGGGGTCAAGGCTAGAGAGACGAAGGAAGGAAGAGCAAGGAGAGGGCGAGGACAGGTGGACGAGACATGACATGACCACCAACTATGCCCACAAAGAGAAGGTGACAAGAAGCCGACGAGACATGAAACAGCTGTCGACAATGCTGACATGGTACAACTGACCACACTACGAAACGGTGGTAGGACACGATCCAGGGATGGGTCCATCGCGACCGTAAACTGAGCCCAAAAAATTGTAACAGCAAATGGAAGTCATCTGTGGGGAGTGTCCAGCAAGACCTAAAACTGTGCCTAGCAATGCGAACAGCAACACAACACAGCAATGTGTGTCACGCGCTTCCACTTAAGCCCAATGCCCCAAAACAACCATACAACCAAAGCATAACTGGTTCAGCACCCTGAAAGCCCTCGCACTTGAGGCATGGCTATTAAGCTATGTGGTTGCAGGCAGCACTACACTGACCATCAAGATTTTCGGGAACCAATTTGTTTGCCAATTTTCATTCATTCCTCATTTGACATTCTTTTACTGCTCTGATCAAGGGAGAGCACCATTCATTGAGGGGGAGTAAGTTAAACTCCACTTTACATTCTTTTGTCCTCATACTTCTTCGTCTGAGGGGGAGTGTTGGACTATTTTCGGACACCATCAGTATGATCTCAGGGATTCCCGAGTAGTTACTATTATGGTAGTTCAGCTAATTATAACTCTTTACTTGTTTGTTATGAGCTCAATACAAACAGTATCCATTGCCTATCAACTGTGTGGTCCCAACCGGATTCACTCAGGCAATGCTGTGGATGCAGCAAGCAAGCAATGTGATGTTGTGACTCTATGACATGTGACTCTCTATCTACTAGCTACAGTCACATGACTGCCAACTCTCACTGTTCCAACAAGGAACTCCATGCCCTGAGAGAACATGTCCAGGAAAGGGACATTCTAGTGTCACAAATGCCAGATACTCAGGAAAATAACAGTCCTTGAAGTCAAGGCATACCAGATGAAGAGGATCCCTCAATCCTAGAGTCCAGAGCAAAGGGAGATGACCTTCATGTCATGATGCTTCATGGTGACTCATTTGAGGAAGATATCTATAGAGGTTACCACCAAGATGATTTCTTCAAGAAAGTTATATCAAATACAGATACAAGCCCATCGTTCAAAATACACAATGGGATAGTGTGGACCCAAAACGGAGGGGGAGAGGATGTTGTATGTATCCCCTCTATGAAGTCACTGGACATGACTTTGAGGACAAGGATTGTTGATCAGGCCCACTGAGTGGTGGGACACTTCAGTTCGCAAAAAAAACTGCCAACTACCTATGCCGGTGGTATTGGTGGCCGAGGATATACTTGGAGGTCGACAAGTTCTGCAGATCATGCGAGGTTTGTGCACGATTGAAGGGTAACTCCAGGGCCCCAGCAAGGAAACTACACCAGCTGCCCATGGTGACCAGACCATGGGAGTTGATAGGAATGGACTTCATAGGTCCCTTCCCTGAAGTGAAGGGCCTCAATTACCTATGGGTAATAATATGCAGGCTGTCCTCCATGGTTCACCTTATACCAGTGAACATGAAAACCACAGTGACACAATTTACTTGAAAGAAGTGGTTAGGCTGCATGGCCTGCCATCCTCAATTGTATCCGATCAAGATCCCAAGTTCATGTCAAAATGGTGGCATGAACTCCACAGAGTCATGGGCACAAAACTGCTCATGTCCACATCATTCCATCCTCAAACAGATGGTGTCACTGAAAGGGCCAATAGATCCATTGGCCAGATATTCAGGGCATCAATCAACCCTGACCAAAAAGACTGGGTCAATAGAACACCAGTAATTGAATTTGTGATTAGTGCGAGTGTCAGTAAAACTACAGGCTTGGCACCATTCAGAATCAATAGTGGGTGTCTACCTGCTATGATTAGGGAAGTAAAGAACAATGAACACATGCCACCAGGTGTGCATTACTTTGCTCAGAATATGCTAAAGAACATCACACTAGTGCATGATGTGATTATTGAGGCATGCATCTTCCAACAACATCATGCTGACAAGAAACGATGTGATGATCCAGAAATTAAGGTAGATGACTTTGTCTACCTATCAATGGAGAACTGTTGATGCCTAAAGGAAGAGCCAACAAGCTCTTACTGAAGTTTGTTGGACCCTACAAGGTATTGGAGGCGATACCTTCAATGTCCAACTATGTGTTGGAACTACCTGAGGAACTCGCCAGGAGGTGAATCCATCCAAAGTTTCATGTGAGTCGAATTAGACCACACCAACCAAACAATGATGTCCTGTTTCCTAACAGGCAGAAAGTTGAACCCTACAACTTTGGGGCACCAGATGATGCTGAATGGTACATTGACAAGATTGTTGGTCACAGATGGAAAGGAAGGAGCCTAGAGCTCCTGGTGAAGTGAAACCTAGGGGACTCCACTTGGGAATCCCTTGGAAATTGCAACAAACTCATTGCGCTGGACAGCTACTTGACACTCATGGGCATTAACAATTGGAGAAGCCTACCAAGGAAACAGTAGGCTTGTGACAGCATTATTTAATTAGGTTAATCAACCTTTTTGGGTGATTACTAAAGCATACAGCTAGGCCCATGTTCAAATGTTGGGACAGAATCTGAAACTGTTAGGAAAGTTTTTTCCTTCTTGCCACCACCACTCTAGATGACTACAACACCACTCAGCATGAACAATGACCCCCCAGGTTTGGGGGATGGGGATGGTTGTGACAACTGACCCCTGAGGAGAATGGGGCTGAGGAATGAGCCTGTAGGCTTGTCTGGAAGGGGAGAGCATCCAGAGCACTCTTATAGAAGAAACAAAAGTGGCCCTGGAGCCAAGGACTCAGCATCATCTACCACCCAAGGGGGTGTGAGAAATGCACTGCTTATGGCCTCCATGTCATGGAGGCCAAATTCACCAAAGACACCGACTATGGTGACCCAGATGTGCTCAGATACAAGCACTTCAAGACCTGGAGGCACAAATGCTCCAGATACATTGATGACATGGAGGACACAGTGCTGCCCTCCACCAAGCCCAAGCTCACATCAGAGAGCTTGAAGACAAATGTTCTTAAGACTACAAGGACAAACAGTTGGGAAAATGCATGAGGTATGGCTCGCCATACTCACTAGAGTTGGGGATGTGATCTCCCATAATCCTGTCCCAACAGAGTGGGTCTAGACCTCCAGTAAGGGAAAACCCCTTACAGGTGGAGAGGGCTGAATCTCACCCAAGGCCAAGCCACATCCAAGAGGACATCAATATGGAGGAAGGGGAAGTTGGACACCTTCCCACTCTACCAGAACCCACTCCTAGTGCCCTGATGACAAGGGGGACATGGTCCACTCCTGGTACAAATTGGATGCAGGCCCCTCCCCCATCTAGAGGTGGAAGGGGACTCCATCCCTTGGGCAGGGGAGGCCTTACGAGGCACCCCATGTTGAGGAACCTCATCCTCAGGAGTGAGGCGGAATTGAATCAACATCTTGAGGCGGCAAATCAGCTGAACAATCACCTGGCCCTGGCACAAATGCATGCCTACATCAGCGAAGCCCAACTGTTACCATGGGAGGCTCAATCCCTGGTACAAAATGCTGCACTGACAAAGTGGAGGACACCCGCTTGGGTGCCTGAGGAAGACAGGCCACCACCTAAAGTTGACCTGAATGCACCTGCTGGGGTTAACACCCCCAGACTCACAGACTTGCCTGAAGACTGGGCACATTGGCTCTGGAGGTACCACAACAAGGTGGCCAGACGCCTGGGCCTGAAGCAAGGCAGGGATGGGATATCCCTGTCCCTGGTTAGAGGGATGCTGTTGGTAACAGGGAGAGCACCCCATGGCCATGGAGTGGTGTGAGCTAGAAGCGCCTTCCTGCTCAGGGTGGCCCAGCTGCTAGCCACCCTGGATAGATACAGGTTGATGGTAGAGGAGCTGTGCCTCACCATCTCTACAACCCCTCAGGTGACAGTTTCTGAACTGTCAGACAATGTCACCACCAAGAATGTCGTTCACCTGCTCACTGGGGATGGAGTCACCATTCCCCAAGTTAGAGATGCCACAGAGTGGGGAAGCTCTCTACTCCAAAGCTGGTCCAGCGATGTTGACGCATTGCAAAGAACTCTGGCCATGATGGCCATTGCTGCAACCTGCCAGGAGTCTAGTCTCCTGGATCAGGCCCAAATCACTGGAGCCTCATTGGTGGTACCTGCCTGCAGGGTCATGGGGAATGACATACTCACCATCGACTCCAAGGGCTACTGCACCCTTGTTGGGAATGGAGTGGTGAACAGTGACAGGAAGAGTTAAAGGACAAGGTTAAGGGATGAAGTTAATCTCAAAGGCTTGTGAGTGAGGGAGTCTGCAACAGGGAGGAATGTTATTATCATCTCCTACATGATGTGCAATATTTATACTACACAGTTAGGAGGTATAGTGTAATGCACTCCTTTAATATATAAAGGAGGTATTCTGTAATAGACCCCTGTACCAGTTAATAATGGAATAACTATGTCATATCCCCTATATAATTCTCCAGATAGACTTGTCTATCATTGTATATTATAGGGGGTTCCCTGGATAGCATAGGAGACAGTCTTGGCAGTCTTTGTAGTCTTGGCCAGTCTATTGAGGGTAGTAGCTTGGGAATTAATATTATTCCCTGTGGCTGTGTTGGATTCTACCAGTGGCAGATCCTAACCCTAACCTTAAGCTTAGGACTTGTATTCCATCTCCCTAGGCTTGTTAACTGCCTTGGCTTGCCTGTATACTCTTGTATACATAATCCCAACAACCCTCCACCTAAATGAGGCCCCAACCTGGGGCTCCACCACTGCTAGTCGCTGATCCTCAGCCAGCAACAGACCCCTTGGCTACTGCCTTAATGGCACCAGCCATTCCAGGCTTCAACTGGTCTGGGAGAACATCCAGGACCAAGGGAACTCGATGGGGTGGATGGGGAGTAGCCTTGTGTACATGCAAGTCAACAAGAAGAAGAGGAAGAGGAAGAGGAAGCTGAGAAAAGGGTCAGATGATTCTGACTCTGGATGGGAGAGCCCTGATGACTTTGTGGCTCCAGCAGCAGGTCCCTTGACAATGGAGGGAATGGAGGAGACCAGGCTCTCCATGCTTCCTGGAAACATTGTGGACATGAACCAGGAGGAGGGCATGGGCCCAACGGACGTCATGGCTAAAGATGTTGACATGTCATAACAGGGAGTAACCTGTTTTTTAAAAAAAAACCTCTATCTCTTTACCTTTTTCTCCTTTTCTTTCTCTTTCATCTGCTCCTCTGTGCATTGCACATTGCTGGCAGCCACATCCTTACTATGCATGGCATTGTAAACTGCCAGCTGGTGTGGACCTCAGGAGTCTGGCATTCCTATACTATGCACTGGAGGGGTGCCCCCCTTTCTTTTTTTTCCTTTTCTGTATGCTGGGAATGTTATGGACATTGTTCATTTCATACCATTCCTATAGTTTTCATTCCTTTCTTCTACTGGACTTGTTGTTCAGTAGACACAAAAAAAAAGATTTTTGTACATACTATATTATGAGACAACATAATTAAAATTTTCATCAATGCTCCTTGCCTGTTGAATCATGGTGCTGCATGTGCTGTGCCACATTCCTTTACAGAGTGAGTGATGCTCCCACATCACTACATGACCTCAGTCATTTGCTAATTACAGTTCTACATTATGGGGCAACTGTATGTAATATTAGGGTAGCATGTCTTAGGTCATGCTAAGAAGGGGAGAATGGAGCACTACCATTAAGGTAGTGTTTTTAGATGTTTATACAAAGGGCTGCTGGACTTATAGCTAATGTTGGCTATCTGGCAACCCAAGTCTTATACCACCACATAGCACCAGAATATACTTGAGTCATATTCCATTGCCTGTGGTTCTTAAGCACCCCCTATCACACACTTTACACATGGCCAATGCCTGCTCAGCATGCAGCATGGCCGATATAAGGTCAGCACACAGCATGGCCAATGTATAGCCAGCCCAGTCCATGGGTGCCCAGGCCTGTCCTGGCAAATTTGCTGACATTGTATGATACACTATACTGTAGTCCTTTCTTATTAAGAAGTTGTTCACTGGCATTCAGTGAACCTGTATCATATGCTACATCTACATTGTAGCTGTTGACTGAAGTGTATCATATGGTACATGTAACTGCCCTACCTGGTTCCTTTTTTTTATTATTTTTCTTATAATTCTTTACACTTCACCCAGTATCCTTGTTCTCCTTATTTACTTAAATTGCTTGAGAAACAATTGATGAGTTTTGGCCTAAGCACATATTAAGCAAATTTTAGTGCTTGTTTTACTTTTTGTGCTTAAATTTGAGTGTAGGCAAAATAAGTACATCTAAGCACAATCAAGCAACTTCAGGTTTTCCTGATGGTGGAACCATTCCCAGTAATGTATGTGGCTATACTCATATTACTGTCTAGCCCTGTACATATAGTAGAGCCCCTCAATGAAAAGAAGAGATCCTTCTCCTCCTTTATCATGGAAAATGCTTACTACAGACCTGGGTGTAGGAGTAAAAGTGGAAATAACTGTTTATTAACACTATATACATATTCAAGGGTATCTACAGTTGCAGACAATCAAACCCCACTAAGTATTTATCTTGGGATGGAAATTTTTCTGCACAAAATTGACTTCAGAAATGGATTCAGCACCTTGAAATATGTCTAAAACTGATTTTTTTTCCAGAATTTCCCTATGAGGTTTTGTGGTGGCCAAATTTTTTGGACAATTTTTTAACAAAACTGTGGCCTCTCCTACCCCTTCAGGTGGCTTGCTGATGCATTTAGATGTTGCCATTTATACCCTGGCCTAACTTAGAGAATTCAGATGTGTTTTTTGGGCAAAAATCTAAAATATACACTTCAAAATTGTGACTCACACAGGCTGATCAATCACAACAGCTGCCAGATCATGAACACAACTTGGACTTTGATGCCATTACCAAGTAACCACAAAGAAATTGCCCATTGTAAGCCAAGCAAGGATTCTGAGTTCTCAATTTATTGAGAATGAGGTTTTTATTCCAGTTGAGCGACAACCACTATTGTTGTGGTGATTGCCCATGAATGACATGGTGTCACATGCATGTTCATTAGGGACTTGAGCTTGATATTGTTGCAGCATTTGCCAATAATTTGACATTCTGGGTGATGAACAACATTGTTTCTGGACTTTGCATCCATTTCAATGCAATCAACATGTCTGCATATCTGTGTCAGAGCCCACGGTCTATGAGATGTTCATGGACTATGTTTCCCAAACTTGGTTAAGTTTGTGTTTTGTGCTGATGGGCATCTGTGCGATCAGTTGTACAACCCTCTGCTCAGCATCCTCACACCCCAGCTCAAGTCTGCATGTTTTATTCTCTGTGCATCTCGCTGGATGTCCTTTGCCAAAAGCACATTTCCACCTAGTCTGAAGCACCTCATTGTGAAGACACCAGTGTCTTGTTGCCTGTTTATGTTTTGGCTCCCTGTTGTGCCTGGCAACAGGGGCACAAATCGATTGACATACCAGGTTTTGTTCCTGAGTAAAAATCTGTAGGCTAGAATAGGTCTTTGGCAAGCTTCTGCTTGTGTATTCAACTGTCAGTAGACTTGTACTATGTGAAGTGTCATGTGCTTTAGATGCAAGCATTGTTGTCTCTTGTGGAAATGCTGATGTTCCTTACTTGCTCAGGGGCATCATTTATCTCAGTGGTGCACATTTTACATGTTGTGTGGTCACAGGAACTGGTATGGTCTGGTTCCATGATGGTATGTTTACAGGTCACTCACATATGAGTCTCAACAGTTGACATCCACCACCAGTAATGGTGCTGTTATGGCTTTCTATACATGGGAGGAAATGGATCCCATGTATAGAAAGCCTTGTTGTCCAGTGCTGCTTTGTGTTGTCAGATATGATGTTTTTTGGGTCAGGATTGTCTTGCGTCTGCTGGTGGGCCATTGTCTGCTCAATCCTCAAGCTGAAAAAAAGACAAAGGTAGTGGTGTGATTATTTCAACCTTCCCTCCATTATGTTTGTAGTGTAAGTCTGCGACCAGACTCACGACATGAACTTAGGTGAACATAGGTGGCTACACAGCCACCATGTGAACACCAGCGAACATCAGTGAACATAAATGGCTGCACAGCCACCATGAACTTTGGCGAACTTCAGCAAACTCATATGCTCAATGTGGCCACTTTCCAACATGGTTTCAAATGTAATATATATACCATCTTTTTTTCCTTTGTTGCCCCACTCTTTACCTTGTGCAACAAAGGTATAGTTATTTACCAACCTCCTTATGTACCTTAGACTGACTCTGTACCTTATGCAACAAAGATAACATGATCCTGTCTTACCATCTGACTTAGTGAGGCTACCTAACCAGGCAGCCTTTCATGTAGCTTCTAATACATAAACCATATAACCATCTATATAGTGTATATTTCCTGTCTACATCACCTTGAAGGGTAGGGCCTAAATGTAAACATATACATATACAGTATAAACTGTATAAAACAGTTATATAGATGGAACAGTTGGAGCCTTATTCCTGCCTGACCCCCAAGAGAACTTGGACATGCCATGCAAAGCAGCAGCCCTCACAGTGCAAGTCACAGTAGTGCATGTAATTTCATATTTTCATTTGCCATGAGCACTGCATGTGCACTGCTGAGAACAGTAAAACATTGATGGAGTGAAGGGACCTTGCTGCCAGTCTGTTTTGGGGTGTGGGAAATCTGATATTTCCATTTTAGAGCATCTTCAATCAATTTATTCTGGTGCCCATGCATGTTGAAGCATTTTCTGTGCAGGATCAGACTCAACTCATTGAAAGGAGTCAATTGCACTATATTTCATGATTTTTAGTATTTCTTTTGGGGGTGGCCAAATTTTTGGGGTCATAAACTCAAAAATTGTCAAAATATGGAAATCAGCTCATAGAAATTCAGAATCCTGTTCAGAAAAATCAATTGAGCATGTTTTCACTGTTTGTAGTGTCCCAGAAGGTTTGTGGCAGTGCCCATAATTCAGTTAAGAGATTTACTGTGTTTACTGTACCAAAAATGCAAAGGGAAATGACCCAGAATGAGTGAAACAGTGTACTTGTCATCAGGGATGATGAGTGCGACACAGCACAGCAACATTGGATCAAGATGGCAACACTGCCAACAACGGTTAACAAGGAACTGAGTATTACTTATGTCATACAGTAAATGACCACTGTGTAAGCTTAGCCAAATAAAAACCTGTAAGCAGGTATAACACTTGAAATTTTGAAATCTGTTTTCAAAATCAATCCTGATATGCATGGAGCATGGTACTGTACGGTCATAGCAAAAAAATCCGAATTCAGTGATGCACAGCCCAGGTCAACATCAAACCTTCCCTGTGGTCTCACAATGCTGCCCCCAGTCCAGTGTTGTCATGACCCAGGTCTGACAAGGTCAGACCCCAACCCCTCATCAAGTGACCTGACTTTGATTGATGGGGTCATGATGGGTCAAGGGTCTGTGAGAAACTTCCATATTTGGAGTGTCCAGCATCATCCAGCATCATCCAGACTTTGCAGGACCATTCAAGTAGTAGTGAACATAATAAAGGTCATACAACATTACAATTTACATGTATAGTGGCATTGTTGAAGTCTCTTGGTTAGTTTCATCAGTATTCTCATCACTTGAGCTCAATAATTCATAAGCTTCCATCTCTTTTTCCAAGTTCTGAATACCTCCTCTCCAGAAGGTGTTCATTCCATCCAAAGGCAGGTTCTTGTCCACCGGGTACTTGAAGAGAATTCGAAGAGGAATAGAGACCTTTACTGGAGTAGGTTGAGTTGACTCAGAGCGAGTTGCTGAGTTTAAAGGTGGAATGGTGATCATGATTGTTGGCAAATGCAGCGGGGCAGGCACATTGGGCACAGTCGGAGGGAGCTCCAGGTCATCAACATCCCCCACATCCCTGTCCCCATTTGCAGAAGCTGTGCCTGCAATGAGACACTCAGATAAATGACCAAAATCAAGAAGATCTTCATTGCTGAGATCATGGCCATCCGAGTCAGCCATGGACTCATTGGCCGACTCAGCCTCAAAGGTGAAGCTTCATTTACCTCTCGCGCGAAGCAAGCTGGCTTCCGCATGCATTCACTTGATGTCCATCCCCACAACCGCCCCCTCCCGAACCTCCCCAATGCTTAGTTACCATGGATACCTGTATGGACAAGCCCCATGTGGCTAAACACACGTTCACAGCCAGCTGAGTTAGCAATGACACTCAGGATGTGTATTGCTAATTTAGTGAGGCAGTTGCAGCTGGTTTCCTCCCCAGTATCAATTCCTTCCCATATTTCAACAGGATTCACCTCCTGTTCCTGTTTGATAGAGTCTGAAAATCCATTAATATGTTTGTTTGAGGTATGTCACACTTACTTTTTTTTGGCCATGTTCATCCAGTCCGCCAGACCCATGGTGTCTGGGGAAAATTCCCCATGCTTATTATAGTAGTCTATAAATGCAGCTTGAAAATCCACATCCAACTCCACTCTGAACACATGTGATTGCAGGCGCTTGAGCATATTACATAGCCTGATTGGTGTTAATGCTATGTCTTGGCACCCAAGGCAGTCTCCATGAAGAAAAGGATTGAGGATGATAGTGGCAATAAAGGGCTCTTGATCTGCTACAGCCCAGCACTTCTCAAGACTCTCCAGAATTTCATCACAAACATCTGAATCTTCACCAGCTGGATCAAGGTTGAAATAAATGCGATAGAGGTTTGCAAGTGTTGTCAGCACATGATAGAGCCATGTATGAGATGCCTGGGCAATATTAGCTGCAATCGTGAGTGGTTCAAGATGACTACATGTCCTGCAAAAAATAAATAAGAATCAATGAGTCGATGTATGTAATAATAAATCCAGCAGTGCCTACTTTTTGACATGGTACCAGAATTGTGGGTCATTGATTACCCCCTGCACTGCAACAGCCTTTGCTTTGTCTTCACTTTTAGAGCCAGCACTTGCTATCATGATTTCACTGTGTTTGAGCCAGGCAGCTTTCAGAGCCATTTCAACAGTGAGAAGTCGCCAAAGTGAAAGATAGTATGCTGTCCATTGAGTGATCACAGGGAGGATGAGAGCCAAGAATTTATTGTATGTGCATAGTTGCTCATGATGAAACAATCCCAATGCATGACTGTGATTGTTCATCCACTTAATGACTGTCAAAGCCTTTGGGACACAGTCTTAGAATGGAAGCTTGAGAGTGAGATAATCGCTGACAATAAGATTGATTTGATGTGCCCAGCAAAGAATAATGATAAGCCATGGCATTAGCGCACAAAGTAACCACTGCATTTTGCGTGCATTGCCACCATCATCAGAGTAGTGATGTGCAGGGCCTGGCTCAGCTTGAAAGCCCAGGCTTGGGCTCGGCTTGACCAGGCTCAGGCTTACAGTGGTGTTGAGCTGAGCCTTTGCACAAGGCTCAGCTCGGCTCAGGCTCGGCTCGGGCTCAGGCCCGGGCTCGCAGGAGAAAGATCATTCATTTCTACGCTATATCCCTATGCTACATCTTGCACATATACATCATTGTCGTCATGATCCACAAAGCCCTCGTCATCAGCAAGATCAGAAATCAATTCATCCCAACCCACCTTTTCTGCATCACCCTGAACACCATCTTCATACTCATCTAATTCTGCCTCGAGCTCAGTACTAGGTTCTTCACAGAATAGGAGGTCGCAGCGATAGATACACTTGAGGAATTGTAAAGCCTCGACAATGTCCGGTTTTAGACGGTTACGGTGCTTGCTGATGGTGATTCCCGCGGATGAGAATGCGTGTTCACTGGAAACTGATGATGCCATGATCAGGAGTACATCATGTGTGAGGGATGCCCAGACTTCATATTGATTACAGTTCCACTACACCATAATTATTAATCAGCCTAATCATGTAATAATGGGGAAGAAATATGTACTCCCCACCACTGAACAATTGTCTATGTCAGCACCTGCCTTGAGCAAAGTGGCGCTGATAGAATGATGTTTGTTGCCATCAGACGTAATAGAGAGATGGTGCACGACAGTATCCTTGTTATTGGGTGATACCTTCTTTTTTTGTTGGTTTTGATGGTGGCTGAAGAACTGTACAGGACCACCATAGATTGATCTGGGAGATTGTTTATAGTTGTGTGATCATTTTCTGGCTAGACAAATATATTGTATATCCCGAACTGAAGCCGCAGCTTGGGGGCTTGGCTCAGGCTTTGTTGAGCTTGAGCTGAGCCCTGAGCCCCACAAGCCTGCTTCGAGGCCCGGCTCAGCTCGGGCTTCTAGGGCTCAGCAGCCTGGGCTTCAGGGCTTTGAGCCAGGCCTTGCACATCACTACATCAGAGCATGTAGCAATAACTTGATGGCCATATGTCTCTTTGCTCCATCTAATATCATCCACAACAAGCTCCAAAAGGGCTTCGCCAGTCTTTGGTCATGCAGAAACATCATGAGTTTGCATTAAATATGGCTGCAACAGATATTTCATCAGACATGTTGAATACTACAAAATTTGAGTTCATGCACTTACCTCACAGTCAATGCTAACCATTGTCGCAACAACTGCCTGCTTAGCTTTCTTCTTCCATCCATCCATCTGAAAAGTTGCCTTCCACCCTTTCAGTTTCAACTTCAGCTTTTCCTCAACCCTGCCTGCTTCTCGATCAAGTATGGGTCCCGATAAAGTTCGGCGATCAGGCACAATCGTGCCTGGGATCCACTTGTTGATGAATAAGCGCACTTGTGGATTGTGTGCAGTGTTCCATGATGAGCAAGTCGCAATAAGGAATTTACAGAAATCTTCTCCGAATTCTTGCTGCAGAGGTGGGCTCCATGTCCTTGCAACTGGACTTGATGATCCTGAGCCCTCTGGGGTCACGAGGCTTGATGTTCTAAGGCGTTTCAGTGGGCATTCTAAATTTAGTAATGGGGTAGACATTAAGAGTGGGCTTGGGGCTGGGGATGGTGTTGCCGAGGTGCTCCAGCCCATAGGTTGATGCAGGGCCTGATCGAAACCTGTTGCGATGGCAGGAAGGGGCATGCTGACCGAACGTCCAATTGTGGGAGGATTCACGGTGACCTTTCTTTCTGTTAATTTCGTCCAAAGCATGGGCCCTGATTTCTGGTGCAACAAAGGGACGTTTACTCAGGTGTGGCAACATTGTCTGGCCTGGTTTTCCAGATATTGGTGGGGAGTCAGTGCGTGCTACATAAAAGTTAGAAATGATTCAGAACGCAAAGTGTACACTTAGATAGCTACCTTGTGCTTCCCGGTCTGCATCTGTGCGTTCACCACTGGTGCTGCTAATTGCTGCACTAATTACATCAGATTGTCGAAGCTGTTCCTTGTGATAATTGAGGCATGCGATGCACCATGCATTCTTGTAAGAATTGTTGTTACGAAAAAAAAGGCCGCCAGTGAAGAAATACCCCCAAGACCAGTGCTTCGACATGAGAAAGAAGGCTAGGGGAAAAATGAACTGCTCCATTGACTACATACTCAAGTACACGGTGTTTCAATGCAGTTTGTGCGAGGCGATCGATGGCTGATTAGGGATTATTTACAGTTGATTGGAGACTCGTCCTAAATAGGTCTGACCCACCCCCTTGACTTAGTCAAGTCACTTGACGTGACCCCGTTGACCTGACCTCTCTAACCTCGAGTCAGGCTGACCTGTACAACACTGCCCCAGTCTAACCACCACAAATTCATCCATCTATGCCTGCCGAAATTGGGGTGCAGCTGACACGTTTCCAATCTTTGTCCCGACGCTTCAAGAACTACATACTAGTACCAACCCTTCCCCAGTTTCTATCACAGTATCCTGTGACTCCGACGTCGTTGCCCCGTGTCCTTCTGTACCTCCCTCGTGCGGGGAGACTCTCGACGAATAATTTTCAGGATCGATATTTAGTCACGGGAAGCTGTGATGTAGGCCAGGTATAGTACTACTAATTAACCCTCCGTACGCTCTCAACCGTCCTGAACGTCCACGGGATAATTTTTCTGACCCACTCCATGCCAGAAGATGCAATTTTGGCGGTTCGCATCATAATGGATGTTTCAACCTCCATCTGATTCTTTTTTTTCAAACATCATCCTAATTCAAAGTCGACTCGAACCAGTCCTAGCTTCCCTACTCCAACGTGCCTGCATCTGACCTTGGCCTCCCTACGACATGGACTTATGCACAGGAACCTCTCACGCCCAGCCCAACGTTTGTTGCCATTCCATAGCAGGCAACTTGAAGGGCTTCGGAGGCTCCCCACGACACCCCCAACGATACGACCTGTAATCTCATCTATCTGGTGGGGTTCTTTGTAAGCTATCCAACCAGCATTAGTATTCTCAGCTCACCGTTTCGTGAGGGATTCACTTTGCATGGATTTTATTGCATTTTCATTGAGGCAACAGTTGCGCACGTTAGGAACTAACAGTAGATGCCCATATGTTAATGCCTTGAACTTTCGTCCGTCGCTCTTTTCACCATCGCACGAAGAGTCCCGATGATTCTGAAACCGCGGAAGGCAACGGTCGGTATATGCAATCCCACGGCCCTTGTCACCAGGGGCCTACCAAGGCCCAAACCATCTATTTCTTATCGTCATCGTCAGAGCCACATGATAAATCTGTCCACAAGCAGGTTATACGGTCTTACGCAGGCATTATTATTAGGGTATGATTCATGCACACGCGATGAAATACAAGGTCAAATATTGTTACCTGTAAGGTTCCTCCTTCTGACTTTTTCTCCCCCAGGAGGACCGCAGCAATTAAACTGAAACGAGAAACTCGTACTTTGCATTCAACATGCTAGTGGCCACACCTTCTGGGATCACATCGGACATAGCAAATCTTTCAGCCCTTCTGTGAATAGCTACCGAAGAGTCCATCATGACAAGGCATGTCGGATTTCAGCGGAACCAGCGCTCAGTGATGAGATAGCGCATTCGAACCCTGGAAAAGAAGCCAGAGCTCTCAGAGTCAAGTATAAACAATCAATCACACCGCTTGTCGGTTTATATAAGTACCAGTCCTTTATAATCCGAAGGGAGCGGTCACCGGTCTAACCTCGATCATAAATTTGCATATGACGGTGATTCTATCCGCTTCGAAGACATGAACCTTAAGGGTATCCAAAGTGTCGGGACATACCTACAACGCGTCAGCCGATCACAATGATGTGAGTTGCATGTTGACCCCTTCAGAATGCGACTACGTAAGTATGTCCACTATCTTTCAATGCAATCTACGGTCCCGCTGACATCTTAATCCAGCGTCTTGTTGAGAATTTAGGTTTGCACGCACCAATGTCCGATGATTTAAGGATGCTCCTTGCCTCTCCTCCATAAAACGCTCACCTGATCCTCTATTCTCTCGCTACGAGTGGACCTCCTCCTAAGACTACCGCTCTAAACACCAGTTCACATTGTTGTCAATCACGTCCCTGTTCCCTGGGCAGGCAACATGTCTTCAATGAAATTTGTCCCCCGCCGCAGCGAAGAACGTGGAAGCGCCGACCATGGCTGGCTTAAGAGTTTCAACACGTTCTCCTTTGCATCGTACGTATTTGCCGTCTACTCTACGCCACCAACACCATCCCCAAACTAGGTACCGAGACCACGTCCACGAACAGTACGGTCCTCTGCGTGTGATGAACGAAGAGCGCGTCGAGCCTCGCACAGGGTTCGGGGCGCACGCTAACCAGGACTTCGAGATCTTCTCCTACATCGTCTCCGGTGAACTCGAGCAGTAAGCCCGCTCCGCGCTCTCACCCCAACCACACCTCACACGCTCTAATAGTAAGGACTCCATGGGTAACATCAGTATCCTGAGGCGTGGTTCCCTCCAATTAACCTCCACCGGCACCGGCATCTCACATTCCGAAAAAGCATATGGACTCACCCCGGTACACTTCCTTCAATTCTGGTCACTCCCGTACACACTACGCCTCGAGCCTCAGTATTTTACACGCGAATTCAGCGATGCGCAGAAGACCAACACATGGGTACGAGTGGTCGCCTTCGTCGGTGCAGAGGGCGTGTCGGGAGAGAAACATGGCCAGGGCCCGGCTCCTGTGCACAGCGCGTTGATGTTGTACGCGACGCTACTTCAGAAGGGAAAGCGCCTGGAGAAGAAGCTTGGAGGCACGAAGGGGTACATGCATGTGGTGCAGACCTCTGGTTACAATCCTGGAAAGGCAAGTGGTGCGGCGGTGAGGGTTGCTGGAGCTGGCTACTATGGGAGTCAGGAGGTGCTGCTGAAGGAAGGTGATGGAGCATATTTGAAAGTGGGCGAGGGAGAGGGTGCGAATCTGATCACGGAGAATGTGGGAGATGAAACGGCAGAGGTGCTGCTGTTTGACTTGGAGTGATTGATCAGATGATTGATTTTTCAGACTGCTTGTAGCTATAGCGCCATGTACTCTTCAAGTTACTATCCTAGCGCATGGAGGATTGCGCCGTGGGAGCGACCAGACCAAGTGGGTAGATGGCTGCCTTGTATCCGGAGCTGTCTCACCAGATACTTAACCTGAGATTACAATACATTATGTGGCTGTTGCCTTCAGAGGGATTGTATCTAATCTAATCTGTGTGTCTGATCTAATAATTCGGGAAATGTTGGCTTAGTCATACAGATTAGATTAGATACCATCCCACTTTTGGCTCAACCGCAAAGGTATAGGAGCAAGCTGAGCAGTATATCAAAAAAAATTCAAGACCCAACTGGATTTCATGATTACAGATTGTTTGTGTCATCCATGAGGACATGTCATTGATTTTGCAAATGGCATGATTTAGTACTAGCATAACAGTAGTCAACATGTAACTGTGGAGATCGGAAGGAGTATCAGAAAATGGACATGCACTGCCACGAGTATACCAACGATATAGTACATGCTTTAATTAGTAATGCGAGCGAGAAATATATGAAATTGAAGGCTGATAAGCACTTTGGAATCTGAGATTACTGCTTGCGATTGGCTTTTAACCCGGGCTCGGCGACGGTCAAAAGTTCGACAAAAAATAGTAAGTGTCTGCACTATTCATAGAGACGTAACAGAGAAACCGATATTCTACTGCACAGAAAGTAAGTGGCTAGGCCAGGGTCTTCTCAAGTCAAGACAATAACTCCTCAACAAGCTTTTGCTTTCATCCGTCCATCTGCTATTAATTGCAACTATCGTGAATACGAAACTCGTTTCTATCGACGCACCAATTAGGAAGTGATCTTTCAACATATCATTTTTCATCCGTCCTCCCTTGCTTCACAGAAATGCATTCTAGAACTATGGACGCAAGACGAATGCTCTGGATCTTCCTAATTCCCTATGCGGAACAGTCAGTTCAGACCCCCGAAGTTAGCACTACTTCCGAGCCCATAGCCACCATAAAGGCGATTGATCATGAGTCGCACTCCTCTGCGCGTGAGTGTCAGATTATTGGGAGTGAGGTGCATTGAGGATGCCGCATTCGACAGTGGACATAATGTGTCCAGGACCCAGGTCAACTGTTCTACGACTGCGGTCATCTCTTCGTAACAAGACAAAGAAAAAGATTTTCACCAGGGGCCCGACTGTTCTGGCCATCTCAACCACCACGATCTGCCACAGGCTCTTTCCGCTGGTTCTGATCGCCTTCAGCGCTCGAGCGGATGAAAGTCGCGCAAATTCCAGAAAGGGAATTCGAAACTCGATTGGGTTGATTGCATCGGGGAATAAAGGACCAATTGCCAAAAATCTGCACATGCATGTTTAGTCGAGTGTACGCAGGAAGGATTAGAGCCCTTATCTTGACCCTCCAAGTCGTTTCAGTTTCATCCCCATCGCGCGCAACTGCAGAATGATGATGATAACAAGGGGCGGAACATGAAAAAAAATAGAGATGATAGACAGGCCAGTAGATGTGGGGCAGTGGTAGGAATATTGGATGGAGAAACGAAATCAGGGTAACTGGGGACAGAAGAAATGGAGAGAGATAGAGGTAAAGATACTCATGAGGTGGTGGTACACAGATGGATAAACGAGTAGAAAAGCGGTGCACAAATGAGAAGAAAGAGAAAAACCAGGACGAGTACAGAGCCGTCCGAGCCGAATACAATGAACGGCGTATTGTGCAGGGGGTGTATAGAGGATATACGAAGATGATAAAGATACCCCTACCTTTTTTTGCTTTTTTTCCGTCTCCGTAGCCCAAGGACTGTAATCGCCTGAAGTAGAGTGGGGGCTGGCCCTGGCGAGGACGATGTCTGATCCGTCGTGTTATGGTTTAACATGCCTTCCATATTACCTGTCAATGTCAAATACCCATTGAGTCACGATGCAAACTCAAACAACGCTCTCTCTCCTCCCACCACCATACGACTCCAAGCTAGGGGAAGGAGACGACGACACGCCCTGAATGGGCGGAGTGGAATGCATTAGACTTCCAACTCCAGGATAAGTACTTGGAGTCGGACTCAGACCCATGCTCGAGTCCCCCGCAAAGCACCATTTCCTGACGAAAGCTTGGTACACAAAGTCTTCGTCAGGGGAACCTTGGTTGGTTTGTGCAGAGTATATACTTTCGTGGTCGCCATCTTCAACCTTAAGTACCGCCTGAGGTATATCGGCGTCAGGGGGGAACACTCTCATCTTCCCCTTCTGTTTCCTAGTTACCTCCGCAGTCCTCATCCCCGATATTCCATCATGTACGCGTATGTGTCCATGTTCGTGTGCCGGATGTATCGGAACAAACTCTGGGATACTCTCCACCGATGAGCGCATGGAAACCTTAGACGAAGGACCGGAAGAGTGCCGGGGTGAGCCATAAGGGGACACAGACGGAGACGTAGTTGGTGACGCGGGGGGAGGAGAGCGTATCGGGAACCCCAATGTTGGTGAGGTACTCATTCTGACGTTCAAGTTGGCGTCAGTACTAGTTGCCGATTTTGCGGGCATTGCCGCATTCTTTTGTGTCAGCATCCTCGTCCCCCAAGGCCAATGCAACGCCACCCCGTTTTCCATAGCACTCTCAGCTCTGGTAGACATCCTCGGCGATGACATTATACTCTCACTCACACCGAGGGACGCAGTGCTGGAATTTGCACTACTGGTATCACCCATGTCCGCCATCTCGAACTCCCAGCCCTCGACATCCCCATGAGTGGGGGAATCTTCCTGTCTCTCCTTCTCTTCTGTCCCTGCTATAACATCGGCGTTGACGATTGTGACACTAGGGCCAAGAGTGATGGCGGTAGTAGCAGAAGACGGCACCGGCATGGGGGCTGCATAGTTTTTCAAATTAAGCTTCCGGAGCCTCAACTTTGTCACTCGCTTTAGTGCGACGTTGTGGGCTGAGTTGGGGCGTGGGACAGGAATCGTGGGGCTGACCGGCAATAACGATGTTGGTGAGGAAGGTGAAGGGTGTGGTGCTCGTGCTCCTCCAGGTACTGGTAACGGTGTGGGTGCGGAGGGAAAAGTCGCTATGGAATAAGGTTCGATTCCTAACCAAAAATCGTGGGGACGAAATAAAACGTACGAGGTTCATTAACTGCCGCTCTCGTCTCCATCTGCTCCCCCTCCCCTTTTCCCACCCGAAATCCAACACGATAATTTCCCCCGCTATTATTATCCCACCATTCACCTCCGTCCCTCCCACCCACCCTAACACTAGGATTCAATCCCATGGTATCAGTATGGAGTGACTACGCTGTCGTCGGAAAGACGTGCCTTGCGACGAGCCATACGGTACGTTGATCTAGAGTATGGACATAATTTTCCAAGCGAATGGCGAACCCGAAGCGATCCCATGCAGGGTACCTTACATCTGCCTCTGCCTTACGGACTGGTTTGTTCGAGTTCGCGGTCCGAGAGATACCATCCAGTGAGGAGTTGGAAGTAGATGTATCCAACCCTGAACCTGCATGAAAGAGCTCCGCAGGCAGTGCGGAGAGGGATTCGATGTACCGGGCTGTGACCTCGGAGGTGGTGCGCCACCCATCGAGGGTGAAGCGCACTGCGACGGATTTCTCATATGCGAGATTGCGCACGAGGAGGGTGCCGATAAGGGCTAGACCTCCTGGGGCATGCCTTAATGAAGATGAAGGTGAAGAAGATCCGTATACATCCCGTGCACCAGCGTGAGAGGGAGATAGGGAGAGTGACTCTAGGTGCACATTCGCCGCGGGAGACAGATCAACGGCCGGTATGGTAGACGAGGTGTCTATGTCCAGCTCGTAGGATTTCTGTGCTTGCGGTGAGGCCAGCGGAACTGACGGGAAGGGGAACCCATGGTGGTTAAAACCAGCTGGAGCAGACCCAGAACGGGAGCGGAAAAGTGATGCAGGTTTCGCGCTGCGGTCGAACAAACGGATGGTCTCGAGTCCGCCTTGTTCCATCGAAGGAAAATGCACGGTTTTGGGCCTGGAGGGGGAGGGCGCTGATTGAGCCCGGGTGTGCATAGTTGTGTTGGCGTTGGACGCGGAGTGTGAGTCGATGCTGGGGGAGTAGGGGACTGATTTCAGGGATGATCTCAACGGCTTGCCGTTGGAGAGGAGGATGGGTGGGGATAGAGAGGATGAGCGCGGGAATGGGATAGCATCGGAAAAGTTAGTGGGGAGGGCGAGGTCGAATAAGTTACTGGATTCCACCACCGGGGAGGTGTACGTGTCGGAGTCGGAGTCGTCGGAGGCATTGGAATCATCGTCTTCGCCATACTTGGCGTTGGAGTTATCTTCGTCGGAGGAGTCAAGGGAACCATGTTCGTCGTTCCAGAAGTGGAAGACGGCGAGATTGGGCTGGGGAGTACGGCGAGGGATGGATAAGGTGCCTGGGCTAGTACGGCGGGGGATGGAGAGGGGGGTCAATGCCTCAGCGCTATCGGAGTAGGAACGTCGTCTGTGGCCTAGTCTGCCTTGGGATCGGATGGGCAGAACCGTAGACGCAGATGCAGGTAACGAGTAGGGCATTCTCCCTCAGTGGTGCCCGCTTGTTTAATGCTCGAACGCGACTGATGTCAATTCATACCCTGGGTGAAAAGACAGTGTATAGGCAGTGGACAGGGAGACGGTGGGTTGGCAAGTAGCATTTCGTTGGGAATGTTTCTGAGCAAAACTATCTAACTCGTATCATAGTCACGAGCGAATCTTCTATTCGTATAATTTCTCTTCCATCCAATCCCTATCGGAATTGAACGAATCTGCATCTGCTCTGCATCTTGGCTGCTGACCGCGATCTTCCGCAGTGAAATCATAGATTTACCGCTTCGAATCTCGGGTCACTTATTCCGGTTATATTTAGGGTCCTGACTATATCCAGGTCTGGTTCTTCACACCCTCGTGTCAGTATCACCTCGTTCTCGCACATTAACACACAACTTCCCTGGCAATTCCCGCAGTGGAGTGTCGACGATCATCAGACACATCGGAAGGAGATGGACAGGGCAGTCTGAGACTCTCTGTGTGCGAATGGGGCCATAGTCACCGATTGTGTGCATGGGTTCACGGGCGCAGTAGTGTGGATTGAAAGATAGCGCGGGGCCAGGGGAATGGGGGGAGAAGAAGCACAAGGAGACAGAGGTGCGCGAGAAGATTAACAATAACATGAAGCACAGACTCGGATCAGGAAATGGTTGCGAGCGGGGCCATTTGTTGACAGGTGAGCACTTGTGTTTTGCATTTGTTTGCGGGTCTGTACCTTGACAGGGGAGGGTGGCTGGTTCGTGATCACCCACAAATTCAGCAACTTTCATCTCCCCCGATATCGAGAACTCTTTAGTTGTTCGAAAAATTACCCAGAGATTCCCGTGAAGACTGCTGCGTAACGTTTGTCAGGAGCATTCTTTGAGCGATAGAAGAATGACTACTTCGCCGTTTGGATGTTGGTAAGTGTTCCCTTTGCCTGACAACCGTCTAGGGTTCGGCCTACCAGAATGATTTTCTTCAGGGTGACGTTCGAAAATGTTAGCAGCGTTGTTGCCTCTCCCTAGGATTCGAACGTACAACATCCTGTACGGGCACACCGCTTCCCCCGAACTTGAACGGGTACAGTTTATGAACAAGGCGAACATATTGACCACTGTCGTGGGGGGCTTCTACTACTTTCACCTAACAAAGTCGATCAATTGTCGTTCCCCCTTCTATTTTCCGCCGTCATGACGCCAAAGCCCTACTACTAGTAGGATGATACATGGCAACATTTTCCACCGAACAAACCGGCGCAAGCTGAGTGGTGGCTTCGCTCAAACGTACAAGGATCAGAGTTCTATGCATCGTAACTACTCATGCCAACCCTGGTCGCTCATGGCGTTCCTGGTTTTTGCCGATCCAAACTTGGGGGAGTGGGGAGTATGCTACTTCTGTCACTTCTGGGCGTTGCGACAAGTAAGCAGCTTGCGTCGGTATAATAAAAATTATTACTCGTGATGCATCATGCAGTCGAGGCCGAATCTTTAAATGCCGCAAGAATAGACTATTTGAAGAAACGGATTTATTTAAGGTTAATCTCCGCGAGCGGACACCATCTCCAACCATCTCATCGCAGCTTTCATGGTTATATTTTGGGTAGTCAGTGGGTTGCCGTTTGGCGCAGAACTTAATGCCCTCCACCATTCACTCCTCATGACCACGGTGGAGTCCACATCCCATGACGAGTGCTGTCTCTCTACTACCACTCGTTCGTTACAGATAACCTTACCCAAGTGGCACAGGGGCTGTCGGCGTCCCTTGACAGTTTTGGTTTACAGCTCTCGCGCCTGGGATGAGCTCCCTTCCTTTTCTGTCGTGCTTCCTTTTCTCGTGGCTTCCGTCCTTCGCATCATCAAATGTACCTGTATCTTGCGGTACCCACCCGTTGGCACGGATATATTCCTGCCAAATACTTACCAATAGGCCGCGTTTCTGGTTCTTGGAGCGTGTCTATTTCCTTGAAACAACATGCACCGCTTTTCCATGCACACGGCTCCGTCGCGGCTTTACTTTTGATTCTCGAGCGAGCGATTATCTGCAGCTGCCGATAGATTGGCTCATGATGAACCTGCGAACAGAATGACGTAAAAGTTTTGGTCGAGTTGTCACGAAATCTATTCTTGGTCAGGACCACTGTCTTGTTCTTGACGGGGATTGCAAAGAGCAATCCCCCTTTCTTGATGGCTTCGTTGGCGCTAGTTACGCTCGCTCGTCGACTAGTAGGTGGCATTTTGGTGGCATTGATTAATTTTTTAACATTCAAATCCGGCAAACTACATCGCCTGAAGTGACAGAACAACTCTATGAGTCGCTACCAGGTCCCATACAAGCATTCGGAGCAACGCCGCCTGAGGGTCCGCGCCAACGAGAGGCACCCGGCGGCCCTGGCCTCAGCATCCAAGCCACTGGCAGTAAGGACCAGCCTTTCGAAATGTACTACAGCCAGATGGCAACAATGCGCCGGCGGCGCGCCGCGTGGTGCGGCATGGAGATAGCTGCGGACCCAGTGAAGCTGATCCGTGAGCCTTGTCTAGTCTCTTTCGGGCAAGTGTTTTCAGTGCAGAACTGAACTTTGAACTTGCTTGTGACAAAGGAGCTGTAATGATGGAACTGGAGCATGCAGTCGAGCCAAGCGACCGGGTTTGTGCCCATATTCGATATTCTTTTTATTTACATGCTGGTCCCATCGCACTGACAAACTATGCACACATACTATCACAAACAAAGAGGTGCAGAATTTTGAGCAAATAGACGATTATATCACATCCATTTCACCTTTATTTGATCGGAATAGAGATTTTGGTAGACTAGCATCTAAACCAAATGCTCATAATGTCAGGATCTTGGTGGAGTACTGTAGAATCCTCTCAGCAGGAAGCTGGATGATCAAGTCACAAAAACAGGGAGTTCAAGTTGCAAAACTTTTGTCACAGTTTGTCATGTAGCCAGTTTCATCTCTGCCTCATTGGCACATGACCAACCAAGGGGGTGGCAGAACAGGAATCCCAGACCTTGGGTTGGGGGGGGGGTCTGGCCAGAGGCCAGAAAAAAAGTTCCAACTTGAGTATTCAGGTGGTGGCAGGCCACCATCAGACAGCACAATTACTCAGAAGAGGCATCTGAACACCATCGGAAGCCATTGTAGACAGTTAATACCTAATAAGAATTTTGTACCCACCTACACAACTGTTGAAAATGCTGAAGAAAAAAAAGTGCATGTCAGGATAGGTGCAAGGGTTGATCTGACATGTGACATGTCCTTTAGAACTATTAAAAGGGTAAGCTCAGTGTTGTAGTAGACTATGTATTGAGCACCTATTAAAAGGGCACTAAGTAATCTGTAAGTAAAGCTACCAATGAGTGAAGGAACAACATACAGCTCAGCATTGTAGAAGACAACCACTGGGTGTGACAGTAAGCATGACAAATGTGATGTGTGTGCGTTGCCATGTGAAGATGTAAACCAGAATGCAAGTAATATCTATCTACATCAGCCTGTTCTAACTCTCATTTGTGGTTTTAGTCCAAGCATAGAAATAAAGCCCTTGTACTTCTCACCAGTCAAACCTTTTGTTAACCCATCAGTGACCATGTCTTGAGTTGGCACATAGTCAAGTGAAATTTGTCTGTTGGTAATTGTGAAATGAATGAACATCAGGGAATCTAAGATTTTCTGCCAATATCATGCATTGTGATTATAAGATATAAATCATAAGAAAAATGTATAATTGTGGCAGTCCTCAAGATATACCAATACATATCTAAGTTGCATTCCAAAAAGGCAACAAAAAGTGAGGTGTTGTGCTTAGATCCAAAGTTTTCATGTGTTACAGCCTGCTAGAGGAAAGGTGAAAAAAATAGTTATAACTATCAGTTGACAGCTGCCTTGGTTCTCTGTACTTACTAAGTATATTACTTTGTAGTTCATTTTCTCAGAACAGCTCAATCCTTATGTCTCAATCCTTAAGTCTCAATTATTTAATATTCTTAACTTAACGCTAATACTTTCTTGACGTTACTGTATATTACTCATCTTAATTTCGAGTCTCAAATCTTAGAATCACACATTAGTAAATTGGCTTGGTTATATATACAACTACAAATAGAAGGAAAAGATTGTGCAGGCCTTCCATGGGGGTAAAATTCTCAAGCCTGTTTGCAATACTATTGAAATTTGAGATGAATATTTTTAGTGCAGTACATAATGTTTCTCACATAGGATCCAGTTACAATGTGCTTCAGCAGCAATATAAGTTATCTCATATCAGCTACATAACTATAAATAAGAACATGGCAAAGCATTTTCTCCCCAATTCACTGATGAAGTGATAACAAAGTTGGATATGTTTTGTTTGTGGATGGTCTCCAGGATTTTTCACAAGAGTGATTGCACCTTGATTGTCTCCCATGACTTTGGTGGGCATCATTTGTTTGTATCCAAGCTGGCCATCACAAAAAACTTACCAAGCTTAATCTGCTTATCTTGTAAATACACCCCATAAGCTACTCAAGTTGCTTATTCTTTACTTGGTGAGCTGGTTAGTAAGCATGTGCAAAAACCTAAGCCAAGACAAGCACATCATAAGCACATCAAGGTCACAAGTAGGAAAAATATGTAAGACACAGAAAGCATACAGGGTTATCAAATGAAAGTGAGAGAATCAGAGTGGTAAGCATGTCAAGTGGCTTGCCTGTACACTGTCTCTCTTATCTTTATAGATATAGTCACCAAGCGATTTCAGCCTGCCCTTAACTTGTCACATGACATTTGATCAACATTTACTCTTTGCAATGTGTGCACATCCATTGTTGACATCACTCTCATGATCATCAACAATGGCCACAACTAGCCCACCTGTTAAGAACTGATCCTAAGGCGCGGGAAATCGGCGGAGTTCGGCGGAGTTCCGATGTACGACGAGGACTTGGCTTCAACCTTTAAGAGGTTGCGCCCTTCTCTACGCTCGGTGTCCAATTTGCAAGGAACTGAAAAGTCCGGAAGTCCGTGCGGAAGTCCGAGGTAAGGAAAAGGTGCAAAAGCGGAGTTCCGATTAGGAAGTCCGAAGTAAGGGACAGGAACAAAGCAGAGGTCCGGAGGTCCGAAGATTAAGATAGAAGTTTGAGGTCTTAAAGTTGACAAATGATAAGTTGATAACAACTAATATTTGAACTGAAGAATACAAAGTATGTAAAGTAGTTTTATACTAAGGCTAGTACTCGGTGTAGCTGCGGCGGAGTTCTGCGGAGTTCCGAGTACAAATTTCGTGATGATATCTATGATGAAGAACAGACTTGAGTAAACTACGGAAGATGTGATGTAAGTAAAACAGAAGAGGTAATTTGAAATGAGGAATTTGAAATACTCGGAGTTCCTACGGAGTTCCGTCGGAGTTCCGAGGCAGAGTTCCGAGGGGTGCTTGCATGGGATATGACACCACCCCCAGATTTGGAACAATGACCAGCACCTCTCAAATGATGGCACTCACTCCCTAGCCCACCAATGGCCCTCTGGCTCCCTAGCTGTGCCTTGCCTGTGGACAGTGCAACCATCAGACTGAGCCCAGACAGCCACTCCCAAGCTATTCTTGGGACCCACAGGATGATGATGCGCGATAGCACTAGCCCCCTGCCTGCCCCTATGATCCCTGGTTTACACAGCATGGCCTCCACAGCTGCTGCCATGCCACAGGCACCCCAGACAGCATCTACAACTCTGCCCTTGCCAGAACAGCTGCCCACAGCACCCAGTGCACCCCTAGCAGGCACAGGATGATGATACAAGCTTGCAACAGGCTCCAGCAGCCCCTACCTGGCCCTGTTCAGCATCTCAAGTGCCCCACTGCCCATGCAACATCATGCATGCCACCACTGCAGCCCCCTGCTCTACTGCTACCCAACTGGTCCACTGTGGCCCCTAGCCCTCTCCAGATGACTCTCTGATGGCCTGTACCACCCCCCTGACCTGTCCCAACCCCCTGTTTGACATCCTGAACTGATCATTGCCTCTGCCACCCCATGCTTGATGATGTCCACCTCCACCCACAATCCCCACTACCACCCCACTGTCACTGCCACTGCCACCATCCACATCTATGTACAACAGCCAACAATAATGATGACTAGCACAACTCACATGACCCCCCCATGAACACCACATGGCAAATTGCCAGCCACATCATGCACATATTCAGACATCAACAAACATTGACTTGTGTTGAGGACAATGTCACTATTTTTATATACTTCTTCTTGAGTATTAGCAAGTTTTTCTCTTCTGTGTTGTTAGGTTATGTACTTCTCTTTGCAGTGATGACCCTCACTGCACAGCCCCTCCCCATCCAAACAGGATATGAGGAGCTTGTCTTGGGCTTTAACAACCCCAGGAAGATGCCTGGTGGCCTATGCAGTAAGTAAGCCCCCATACCTGTAAATCATCCATCTCAGCACTGACCACCCCAACCACATGAGCTAACCCAAACAACAACACAGACACAATGAGAGTGACAATGGGGGCTTGTCAACAACAACAGATGTGATGACAAAGGGCTCCAACTACAGCACCCCCAATCATGCATTGCACATAGTGAGGGGCAACAGGACAGTGGTGGCAAGGGGCAGAAGACCACAATAATGATGGCAACACACTACCACAACACAAGACAGGGCAGCAGGGACAGTAATGATGCATAGAGGCCCATGTGCAAACACAAGTGGGGGGGGGGGTTGTATATAGTCCAAATGTTGTATCAAGTTAGTTATGTGCCCCTCTGTTTTGAGAGGGTATACAAGCTGAATATTTATGCTTTTATGTCTTTTGTGTTTGCTTGATGGATACTTAGCATGCTTAACAGTGTGAACTGCCACAAATATCTGGGGCACTTGACTGCTTATTGAACTTATAAGTCAATTGGACACTGTCTTATTTGGGTAGTGACTGACTAAGTAGATTGCTTAAATCTGCACTTAGCCCCATAAGCAAAGTGATAAGCTTCATGTAAGTCAAATTCATAGCATGAATTGGCTTAGCCCAAGCATTGTCAGGCTTAGTGACCTCTGGTTTAACAGGGCTTAGAAGTGTCACTAAGTCATGATAAGCACTCTCAAGTGCTGGTAAGAAAAAATCAGATTTTCCTGATGTGCTTGAGGAGTTGTTGCAACCAGATTGCTTCCTGTGCAGCATGTGTGGATGCCATATATTCAGCCTCAGTTGATGAGAGTGCAGGGGAGAGTTGGAGCTTGCTACTCCATGAGATGGCAGCTCTGCAGGCTAGAAATATGAATCCACCAGGTGATCAGCATATGTCAAGGTCTCCAGCCCAATCAGAATCTGTGTAGTCTAGGATGAAAGATGACAGGTTGGCCACTTCTGTTGTAGATGAGGCCAAGGTTCTTTGTTCCACCAAGGTAATGAAGCACATGTACTGTTTCATTCCAGTGTTTCTGACCTGGATTTGAGTTGTACTTGCTGAGTGCACCCACAGCAAAAGCAATATCAGGGCAAGTTCCAAGCATGGCATACATCAGAGTTTCAATGAGGCTTTGATACAAAAAAGCTTTCATCATGTTGATGTTGGCAGTAGTTTGTGGGGAGTCAGCCTTTGTGAGTTTCAATCCAGAGCTGAGAGGTGTGGGATGTGTCCATCCATCATTGAAACTGTAGTATTTGAGGGACTGTTGGATGTATTGGGCTTGTGAGAGTTGTAGGACTCTCTTTTTGTAATTGTAGTCAATTGATAAACCAAGCAGATGTGAAATGTGGCCAAGATCCTTGATTTGAAGACTTTACCAATCTCTTTCTCCTGCTTTTCCAAGGAGGTGAGATTGTTGCAGAGTAGTCCCATGTCATTGATGTATACAGCAAGAGAAGCAGATGTTGTCCCCTGAATGAGGGATGTAGATGCAGTAGTCTGCAGTGATGCAGTGGAAGCTGAGTTTTGAGAGTTCTGCATTGAGTGGTTAGTTCCATACACAGGATGCTTGCTTTAGACCATATATTGACTGGAGTAATCAAACTATTTGCCCAAGAGTTGTCTGATCCCCTTTGGCATGCACATGCAGATCTCTGCTTTAAGAGCTCCATTCAGGAATGTGGTGTTAGAGTTTGAAGGTCCAGTCAGGTTGCAGTCACAGCCCCTTTTTGGTGCAACTGGAACCACAATCAGTTGCCCAACTCTTGGAATTCCCCCAACTGCAACTGCAACCACAGCTGACCAGTCAGGACTGGTTGCTTATTGAATTGCAACTGGTTTTGACCAGTTGCAACTGGTCCTACTAGCTATATATTCTAATTTTATCTAAGTAGTATCTAAATATTAATTTAACAATTTGGCAGGGGGGGGGACACAGACAACAGGGGGGGCACAGACAACAGGGGGGGCACAGACAACAGGGGGGGCACAGACAACAGGGGGGGCACAGACAACAGGGGGGGCACAGACAACAGGGGGAGGGGGAACATAAATTAAAGAGGGAATGCAGACCAGGGGGGGAATGTGGATGGCAGGGGGGGCACAGACAACAAGGGGGGGGAACATTGACTAGAGGGAAGGGGGACATGGACAACAGGGGGGTGGTTGTGTTGTGGGACAAAGTTGAATGTTAAGTGTTGAGCATTGATTTGATGGTTGATGTTGATATGTAAGCACATGCAAACACAAACATGTTGTGATGTGTCATCATTTGCTTGCACAACACATGTGCAAATACATGCAAATGAGCCAACGGTATATAAAGCCTTGCCCTTAGACCCATTCTGAGTGGGCATGCCCTACAATTTAAAGTAAATTAGGCTATAAATATATATTTATATTAAGTACAGTTGTAGTAGTTGCAATCAGTTGTGACTGGTTGCACAAGGTTTTATTTCTGGGGGATCAAGCTCTGACTGTAACTGCAACTGCAACTGACTTTCCAGTCTTTTCTGGTCAGGTTCGGTCAAGTTGCACTCTTTTTTCAGTTAGTCCAACTGGACCTTGAAACATTATGTTGTGTCAACATCAAGGTGGTGAAAGTGAAGGTTAAGGAGTGTGGTGATGGCACAGAGGGTGCAAACTGAGGTGAGTTTTACCATAGGAGCAAACTTTTTGTCAAAATCTGTTGGGATATGGCATACAGGCAAGCCAAGGCAGTAACCATGGCTAGGACATATTCCCCAATATGCTAAGTCATTAACACATGTTTAACAGGAGTTAACACATGTAAGGACTATTAGGGGGATGCACAGTTAACACATGCTGCACAGTGAAACACATATAGCATGTCTATGATAGGCTATCCAAGACAGAGCCTTGGATAGAGTGTCTAAGACCCATACTGCAGGAAGTCTTAGACTTACCAAGCCATGATATCATAGGAGGTACTATGACACTATTGTTATAGGGGAAATGACATAGTTACTCCAAGATTAACTGATACAGGGGTCTATGACAGAATACCTCCTTTATATATTATATGAGTATATTACACTATACCTCCTAACAGTGTTGTATAAATATTCCACACTTTGTAGGAGATGAATAGACATTCCCTGCCTGTTCCACACACTCACTACTTCATCTGAGTGATCCCCCACTTGCTCTCAAAGACCTAATCCCAATAAAATCTATCCCAGGGAGTTGGTTATATGCTTTTGCAATGAGGCATGCTTTTTAGCATTTGATGGAGTTGTCATTGTGATGTTTGACCTAAAAGGTGAGTTTTGAGTCAATGGCTTTGCGATCATTGGGTAGCTCATCCACAACCTCAAAGGTACCTGTTTCTTCAAGTGATTTCACTTCAGTATCAATGGCTTCCCTCAGTGTTTTACAGTCCCCCACCTATTCCGGTCAGACTCCCTGGATTCCAGAAAGTCCAGGTGAATTCTGGTTGGTCCAGGTAGATTCTGGGTGGATTCCAGTTATTCTTACTGATTCAAGAACTTTGTAACAAGTCAAATTCAAAATAATATTTTCTCATCCAGGATTGAACTCTCAACCTCCCAGTCTCAATTAACAAATTCAGTAGCAACATAACAGGTAGGCCATAAGACCATGTCTAGGAAGTGATATTATTGTTAGTTTATTACCTGGTTACACAATGTTTTTAAATAAAATATATTATATATAAAATCATTACTTGCAGGGGGGGGAGTGGTCATGGTCTCTGGCATTGCAATGTGGCATGTTGACTGCATTTTTTATTTACAAAATGTTTCTAAATAAAATATATTACTTGTAGAATTAATGTATACAACAGAGCAGGGGAGTAGGGGCATCATGGCGTTAGCCACTGCGGCCCCTCCCCTCCCTGCATGTCACCCACTGGTGCCACTAATGTAGCACCCCTTTCCACCCCACGAGCAATGGCTTGTGGCAGTGGTCATGGGTGCTGCTGTTGGCACTGCCGTCGCCCCTCTTTCCCTGTCCTCCCTGTGTCTGGTCACCCCCGGCTCATTGCACCCTGTCTCCATCCTGCAAGCAGTGGCTTGTAGCAGTGGTTGGGGGTGCTGTGTGGTGCTGTGGTGTGGTTGCCCATCCCTCCTCCTCTCCCCCCCATTCCACCCATGCTCCACCCCATGAGCTGTAGCTCATAGGGCTGGGCTGGGTGGTGCTAGTTGTAGGGCAGGCCACCTGTGGTGTCCCCCACCTCCTGGTGCATCCCCGCATCCCCGGTCCTCTCCCCCCCTTCCCCCTAAGCATCTCTCCCCTCATCTGGTTGTGTCATATGGCAGCCTGTCATGTCCCCTGCATCCTGGCGCATCCTCTGGGTCATCTGGTGTCACCCCTGTCATCTGGTGCATCCCTGGTCCTCTAGCATCCCCCCTCTGTCGTGGCAGCCATGGTCTGGCAGTCATAGTATCCCCCTCGAGCCCCCCACTTCCCAGGTGAGTGGGGAAGAGGGGTGGTGCATCAGGGGCTCATTGAAAACACACAAAAAAACTGAAAAAAGAAATAGTATATTAATAAAATATAAATAGTGATAATAAAAATACTTAGGGGGGGGGGGCGGCCTGGGGCCCCTATACTGTTGGACTGGAGGTGGCGGCATCAGTGTTGATGGGTGAGGGAAGGGGGGGGGCACTGGCAGCACCAATAGGTGATGGAAGGGGGGCAGTGGTGGTGGTGGCAGTAGTAGTGGCGGTGTGGAAGGGGAAGATGACACACCTGTTGACTTCCTACTTCTGAGGCATTTCTCATGGGACCCTCGACATGGTCAGGGATCCTTAAGTATTTGTATAATTCTCTTCTTTTGTTCTTTTATTATTTATTCATATTTCTAACAAACTTCTTCTGTAATTCGGAATCTCAGATAGATTGTCAAGACAGTCCTGAAGACCCAGGGATCCACTCAATGTGCTGATCTCATGGATTTATCATCTGTCATGTGCCCTCAAGATTCTTGTCAAGATTTGTACACCCATCTTGAAGGACTGGTTATTGGTTTTTATTTTATTTTCCTCTTTTCGATTGTTTCTATCTATTTTTCGAACCTTTCTTCAAGGATCTTGATTTCTGCATGTATCCCTCCCCACAGCTAGCCATTACTGAATCGACGGGCTGATCTACCAGACAAGTAGGGTCGAGGGGGCACATCAGATGGTACTCCGCACCTGCTTGGGGTCCAGGTGACATCTCATCAATTGAGGGCCTTGGTGTTAGTCCCCTCCCTGAGCAATTCCTGGCAGCCGACATTCAGAGAGGAGGCCTTGATGACACTGGACCAACAACTACCTGTTCCCAAATTAGTTGAGTATTCTATTTTTATCCACACTTCCCATTTCATGCATTTCCGCCTCTTTGCTATTTTATTATTCTTTTCTTGTTTTCTGATTGGTGCAAGAGTATGCACACAATCACATGTGCATATAGCCAGTATTCCTATTTTGTATATAAGGTGTCCTCCCACCTTTCAAATGGAGCATGCTTCTTTCCCCCCACTTTCTCTTTCTCTGTAAGAACTCCACATGACGGCCCACTTCCCCTCAAGACAACTACACAC
Source organism: Tricholoma hemisulphureum (assembly GCA_964034925.1). Lineage (NCBI taxonomy): Eukaryota > Fungi > Basidiomycota > Agaricomycetes > Agaricales > Tricholomataceae > Tricholoma > Tricholoma hemisulphureum. The sequence goes on along the minus strand of OZ035935.1, from coordinate 787,503 downwards.
AACGGTGTAGTTTCTGAGCTAAGCATTCTCATTTCTATGGTTACAGGGCATCACGGCCCTTTTCTCGGATCATCTCAGTGTGGGCCAACAAGTCCATTGATTTCTGTTCCACACCCATATGCATATTCTCATATCAAGTGCTGTTGGCCTCGATCTCTCTCTCTGCTCACTGTCCCTTGTCCATTTCCCATGCAGCTCGATCATCAATCAGCTCGATCGTGATGTGTCGTTCGTGGACGTGTCCCACTTTGACCCCTTTGCTCTCAAGTTCTTGATCCTTACAAGAACTCTCTGTTTCATTCCCTTTCTCTTTTGACAATGCGTTTGACACTCTTGTCACGCGTTTTCCCCTTTCAGCCTTACCTTTGCCAGCATGATATGATGACCCAGCTGATTGACCTCAAGAGGTCCGAGACCCCGTCCACAGCAGTGGTAGTGGCAGTGGTAGTGGCGGCGGTAGTGGTGGCCTGTGAGCAGGGGGCGGTGGTGGTAGTGGTGGTGTGGTAGGGTCAGCTGCCCTACTGGTCAACTCACCCATTCCAGGGATTATGTGCTGATTCTATTGCCAAGCTCTAATACTCAAGAGTGACTGTACATACATTCATTTACCTTGCCTCGCTCAACAATTTGTGCTACTAATACTGTTTAGTTCTTTTCTAACTTAGTGAGGCATCCCCTTCAACACTTCTGCATACACACGACGCATTGATCATGCTCATTATGCTTCCTTGGGTTTCCCACCTGACAGCCCCACTTTCGGTGCGACAGAGCGGTCCCAGTTTTCATTTAACTTTTAATGTTCTCTTTCTCGATATGGCAATGATAAGGTTTCCCATCAATCTGCCACTTGGTCCAACTCTCCTTTTGCAGCTAGTCAATACCCGAATCAAAGGGCTGAACAGTTGGATGGTAGGGTTGAGAGGCATCATCTGGCGACTCTCTGTTGGGAATGGAGTGGTGAACAGTGACAGGAAGAGTTTAAGGACAAGGTTAAGAAGATGAAGTTAATCTCAAAGGCTTGTGAGTGAGGGAGTCTGCAACAGGGAGGAATGTTATTATCATCTCCTACATGATGTGCAATATTTATACTACACAGTTAGGAGGTATAGTGTAATGCTCTCCTTTAGTATATAAAGGAGGTATTCTGTAATAGACCCCTGTACCAGTTAATAATGGAATAGCTATGTCATATCCCCTATAACAGTGTCAATAATAGTGACATATGATATCATGGCTTGGTAAGTCCTAGACTTCCTGCAGGGTGTGTCATAGACACTCTATCCATAGCTCTGTCTTGGATAGGCTATCATAGACATGGCTATACTTGCCTATCCCATGATAGACATGCTGCAGGATGATTAATCCTGTAGCATGTGTTAACTGTGGATTCCCCTATATGTCTCTGCATGTGTTAACCTCTGTTAAACATGTGTTAATATGACTTAGCATATTCTGGCAATATTCCATAGGCATGTTAACTGCCTTGGCTTGCCTGTATACTCTTGTATACATAATCCCAACACTCTCTGCGCTTGCTGGGGGCCCAAGTTGCATAAAGTCAATAGAGAGTCCCATTGATAGACCTATCCCCAAGCAATTCCCAATCTGCAAAACCCAGAGATGAGGATCTGACAACCCTGCTTCAACATCACTGGTGGTATGGTCTGACCAATTCCTTGATATTTCATTACCATTTCTCATGACTTCCTTATTAATTTATCTTTCTGGTTGCTTGGTCCTGTTCGACGCAGGAGGGCGCGTGCAATCAGTTCTTGCTGTAGTTATCTCTCGGTTTTGTATTTAAGGTGTCCTCCCACCTGTCAAATGGAGCATGTCCTTACACTCTTCTCGTTTCCCCCCCCTTTTAAGTGTCGTCACACCCAACTGCTCCATCTTTCCACTCCTTTTCCCATCCTTGCTTACCCCATCCCTTGTGATGTGACGACCACATCAACGAACTTCCAGTAGACCTACTACCCTGCCACAACAGTCCAACCAATTCCTTGATATTTCATTACCATTTCTCATGACTTCCTTATTACTTTATCTTTCTGGTTGCTTGGTCCTGTTCGAAGCAAGAGAATGCATGCAATCAGTTCTTGCTGTAGTTATCTCTCAGTTTTGTATTTAAGGTGTCCTCCCACCTGTCAAATGGAGTATGTCCTTACACTCTCCTTGTTTCCCCCCCATTTTAAGTGTTGTTGCACCCAATTGCTCCATCTTTCCACTCCTTTTCCCATCCTCACTTACCCCATCCCTTGCAATGTGATGACCACATCAATGAACTTCCAGTAGACCTACTACCCTGCCACAGCGGCAGTGTCATTGGATGAGGGGGATGGTGGTTGTGGTAGGTGGTCATGACTTGGAGCCTGTGTGCTGGCAGTCACAGATGGTCACAGGGTGGGTCATGGGTAGTAGGTGGGCATGTGACCGGGTGTCCAGGTATTCCACTTATTCTGGCTTGTTTGAGTTCGGGTGGATTCCAGGGATTCCATAATAAAATTCAATAATATATTTACCAGAATTAACTGCTACAGTGGAAGTGCCATACAAAAAAAGTCCACCAGACTCTGGGGAATCTGACCAGAATCCAGCTGGAATAGGTGGGGGAGTGTAAAGGACTTGCTTCCCTCCACATGTTGGCATTAGGACTGTCTATGGCCTCTTTGAGGGTGAGGAGATCAGTGTAGCCAGGAGAGGTGGCTGAGGAAGCTGCAAGGGCCAAAGCTATTTCTGCCATGGTTTCTTCATTGATGTTTGGCTCCCCTTCATTCACCTGCACATTAGGAGTTGGTGGAGGGGGATCTTGTCTAAATCATTCAGGTAGGCATAATGAGCATGGTCTGTTGATGATAAGAGGTTCACCCAGTAGTTCTAGTTCCATGCATTGTTGATGAGGTGGAGGAGGTGCACTAGCTGGTGGTTCAATTAATGGAAGGTCAGGAGCCAGTGGATGGTCCTCATCTATGTCAGTAGTTGGATCAGCTGTGGGATGAGCAGATGGAATGGAGTCTGAGTCTGGTTTGTTCCATGCATCTCCCACTTGTGTAATGCCTTCAATGTCATCTCCAGGCAACCCACCATTCCAGAGAAGTTTGGAGAGGTCAATGTTTGGTTCTGGTAGTACAGGAGGATTGGGACATTCATCAAAGATGACGTCTTGTGAGATGATCACTGATTGAGCCTTTGGATCCAAGAGATGGTAGGCTTTTGTACCTGGCTCATAACCAATTATGACACACTTCTTTGACTTGGGCTGTAATTTTCACTCCTCCACATATTCCAGAAATTCCACCTGAGTCCAGAAATTCTGGTCAAGTTTGGAATTTCCGGACTCACTTTTGAGGAGTCACCCTCACCCCTTGTACCCCTCCACCCTGCAAGCAGTTGCTTGCAGCAGTGGTGGGGGGTGGGGGGTGCTCTATTGTCCTGGGCGTCATGGGGTCATGCATCCATGCCCTCACTCTGACAGAGTAGTATCTATATTAATTAAAATAGAGTAAAAATAAATATATATATATGAAATAAATTAATGGGAGGGGGGGGGGCAGCACATTGCTGCCATTGCCCCCCTTCCCTGTGCCTGGTGGTGGGGGTGCTCTGTTGTGCTGGGTGTTGCATCTGGTGTGTCCTCCTGTCCCCCCATGCATCCCCCCTCCCTCCTAGGGCATCCCCCTGTCCCCCCTATCCCATGGCCTGTCCCCTCCCCTCCTATGGTGTCCAGCTGTCCCTCCATGCATCCCCCCTGGTCCTGGCATGTCCCCCTTGGTCCTAGTGCATCTCCCTTGGTCCTGGTGCATCCCCCTTGGTCCTGGTACATCCCCTTGTCCCCTGGCACATCCCATGTGTCAGTGGGGGTTGTCTCTGGCTTGGGAAGGGTGCTGGGTCAGTGACATAGCTGCACCTCTGTGGTTGTTGGTGGATCAGTGGGTGTGTGGCTGTGCCACTGTGGTGGTTGGTGGATCAGTGGGTGGCAGTGACATGGTGGCAGTGGGTGCTGGGTTGTGGCTGGGGGAGGTTGGTATGTTGGTGGGCAGTGACATGGCAGCAGGTGCTAGGTTGGTGGGCATGATGTGGCAGTAGTGGTGGATGCTTGGTTAGATGAAGCCCCCTATCTCCCAGCTAAGTGGGGAGGAGGGGTGGCGCATTGCTGAATACAAAAAACATTTGATTAGCTTTAAATCAAGATAAAATAGAACTCAAATTATGCTAGAGGGAGGGAGTGGAGGAGGCTGTGAGGGTGAGATGGAGGAGGGAGGCCATCATTGTGATAGTGGGTGGCAACATGTGAGCTGGCAGTCACAATGCATCATGGTGGCAATTGTGGCCATGTGACACATGTCTGGTGAGTTTGGTTAGTTTGGTTTTTCCTGGTTTGGGTAAATTCCGGTAATTCCAGTTCAAATAATTGAACTGGAATTATCCTCTACAGTGAGAAATACACTAAAAAAAAGTACACCCAGAATCCGGAAATTCCAGCCAGAATATGTGGGGGGGGTGTAATGTACTAAACTTGGGGATGAGTTTTGTGTGCTTGGCTTTGGGAATGTGGACATAGGCCAGACAACCAAAGGGTCAGAATCTAGTGATGAGGGGTTTGGTACCAGACCAGGCTTCTTTGGGAGTTGGGTCAGGCAGGTGGCCAGTTTGTGGGATATGCTGCATAGGAGAATGTGTAGACCCAGAAGTAGGCTGAGAGATTTCCTTCATAGAGCATGCATTGGCCATGTTCAATGGTAATGCAGTTGAGGACTTCAGCAACACTATTTTGTTCTGGAGTGTGGGGGGCCATTTTATGGTGTATGATGCCACAGTTCTTCAGAAAGGCTTCAAATTCAAGAGAGGTGCACTCTCTCCCACTGTTGGAGTGAAGGACTTTGATCTCAAGACCAGTCTGTAGTTTGATGAGTGCTTTGAACTCTCTGAATTTGCTATAGGCCACAGACTTGGTGTGCATGGAAGAAATCCAACTTTGTGAGTGTTGTTGTCACAGAATGTGATGAAGTAACAGAATCCCTTGAAGCTGACAGGTAGTGGTCCACACACATGAGAGTGGACAAGGTCCAGTTTGTGACACACACATTTTCCAGATTGTGGAAAAGGAAATCTATGTTGTTTGCTGTGTACACATGCCTCACAAAATTCCTGTATTTTACACTCCCCCACCTATTCCAATCAGACTCCCTGGAATCCACTGGAATCCAGCTAGTGCAACCTAACTTTGTTAAGTTGAGCACACAAACTTGTAACACAGAGTCAAAATAACATTTTCAAAGCAAGGATTGAACCCTCAACCTCCAGTTCCACAATTATACACTTTTAAGCAACTTAACAGCTGAGCCATAGAGTCATTATATGTAGATTATTATTATTACATATTACCTCTATGGACTTAATGTATAACAAATAAATTTGAGCCTCCATTAACTAAATATACTATATATATAATATTTATGTATAAGGGGAGGGGGCCAGTCATGTTGCGTTGGGCAGGTGCTGTCACCACCCTGTCACCCTCATCTGTAGCACCCCATCTCTGCCCTGTGAGCAGTGGGTTGCAGCGACAGTGGGGGGTGCTGCTGTGGCTTGCACCCATCATCCTCGGCTTGTCATCGTTCCATCACCCACCCCTCACCGGGCTGGTACCACTAGCATAGCACCCCTTTCCACCCCACAAGCAATGGCTCATGGCAGTGGTTGTGGGTGCTGGTGTGTGGCCCGCTCCACGTCTGGGCATTCCCCCCCCACCATCTGGGCATCCCCCCCCCACCATCTGGGTGTTCCCCCCTGTTGTCTGGGCAGTCCCCTCTCTTGGGTCCCCCATTGTCTGGGCATCTGGCGGGTCCCCTCCCTTGGCTGGGCGGTCCTCTCCCTTGGCTGGGCATCCCCCCATCATCTGCATGTCCCTGGGCATCCCTGCCCCCCTAGTTGTGTCTCCCGTCATCTGCCGGTCATCTGGAATCCCCCCCCTCATTGTCTGGTGTTGCTCCCTGTGCTCCCCTGTGCTCCCCTGGTTGTCGGGACTCCATACAGGCGGTGGTGACGTGGTGCTGAGTGGGGGGGGGTGGGCTTGTGATGTGGCAGGCAAGGGGGGGTTCTGTGTACCCCTGGTGGATACCTTGGTCCTGGGGCATAGGGCTGTACTATCCCCCATTGAGCCCCCCACCTCCCAGCTAAGAGGGGAGGAGGAGCGGCACATTGGGGGCATGTTGTTGACAAAAGAACTGAAAAAAAATAGTTTATCAGTAGAATAAAATTGTTGATAATTGAAAATACTTAACATGGGGCCCCAGGCCCCCATAGTGTTTGAGTGGAGGATAGGGGACAGCAGGGGGAATGTGGGGAGGAAGGGGGTGCCTCAATGGTGGTCGTGGTGGCAGGTTGTGAGCATGTGTTGGCAGTGATGATGGGTCACGGTGGTGGCCATGCATGTGATCAGGGGAGTCACAATGTCACTGGATTCTGGTTATTCTGGTCAGTCAGTCCTGCCCTGCCAAAAGTGCATCCGGTTATTCTGGTCAGGTGGTCTGATCAGATTCCAGTGATTCTGGTTATAAAGTTAGCCATTAGCCCAACTGGAAGTATCCTGTACAGTGTAAAATACATACAAAAAAATTCACTGGAATTCCGGAAACTCTGATCAGACTGACTGGAATAACCAGATTCTGACTGGAATAGGTAGGTGGGGGAGTGTAAAGGACTCCAAAATTCTATGTGATCTCCCACTGAGTCAACATCTTCTACCATCCCCTTATTGACTAGTCATTTGATGTTGTCATGGCCAAGATGACCTAGGTGACAGTGAAGAATGTTAATGTCAGTGTGGCGAGGGTGTGAGCAGCATTTGCATACTCCCTGGATGTAATTGGGTGAGCAATCAGCCTGTAGAGGCTCCCACTGGTTTTAGGAGTGGCAACACAGCGTATCGAGAGTGGCCAAAGCTCTGAACTGTCCATTTTTGAAGTTTTATCAACATCTGCTCACACTGCATTCCATGATTGTGATGGGATTTCACATATGCATTGCTACCAATAACCATGCTACATTGCAGCCTCAAAAATCCTCATTGTCATCTGTCACATCAGTTATATTGACTTCTATCTCCTGGTCTGCTCTAGCACCCATCTCATTCTCTTCTTTCCTGGCTTGGGCCACCACCACATAGTCTTCTGGCTGCACTTGGCATTGTTCAACTCATTGTTGGCAAAGAAAGAAGACATCTTACTCACTCCAGTCAAGGCTCTATTGTAATGGATCATGGAAAATGATAGGGTCATCCAGCAGGTGAATTTCCCATGTTGAGCTCCAATGTGTATCTTCTCCACACACTAGCACATCTCCATTGATAGGCCATCAAGATGCACATAATCAAGAGGATGATGAAGAATAAAAGGACAAGAGAACTATTGTTAGAGATCATGTGTAACAAAGGTTTTAGTGCAAGGAATGGTATTATCAACAGTCTTATGGTTTTGGTCACATGACAAAGTTCCCAGGATTACATCACCATCCTCTTCACTCCCTCTCACCTGCCTGACAGTTGCTGGATGCATTTCTGGACAGGAGACAAGTCTTTTTACACCAGGTAGATTTCACAGGATTTAGTGTATCCACTCTGTATTCCTTGATTCATTCTTTATTTCATTATCCCTCAGCCTTTACTTTCATTGGCATTTGATTCTCTTTTATTTTTACTTGGGTCCTCTTCACCCACTTTTATTCCTTGGCCCCACCTTAGAATATCTATATAAGACATGTAATAGATGAGAAATAATAAGCAATTATTCCCCTCATCATATAGAGCACAGAACTTAATTCCAGCATTGTCCTATCATATTAACTCATCTCAGAGCCTCAGTTTATCCAGCACTATATCATGTATTGTATTCTCTGAGACCATCTGGGTGAGTTTTCATGATGATCTTCATCTGAGCCACTGATGAGTTTGGGTCAGTATCATCACAAGTGCATGAAATATAATGTCATTCCTAAGAATTGGTCATGCCAAAGTTGCAAAGCAAAACACACTACCATCATAGAGATACATTTTTGAGTAAACAAAATAGAAATATGATCAGAACATGTGATGTGAAATTACTATATATGGCAAGAAGGCAGGGGGAGGGGAGGGTAAACCTATGCCAAACCAAAAGTTCTGACTGTATATGCAAAAGTCCCATTCCACCACCACTCTGTGTCCAACTACAGTTTCTCTTTGTTGGATAGGCAGACTTGGAAATCTGATCAAGTGAAATCACAGAATGTCATGCAAATCCAGTGATCACCTTCTACAACTCATTCCAGGTACATGATACTTGCCAGGGAAGCTTAGGACAAGTGGGGGTGTTACGATTTCCTTTATCGTCTATTTCTTCCTCTGTCGTGGCAGTGCTTACCTGATCATTCTCCTTATCTCTGACTCGCTTGTATGACTCCTGGGGCAGCGCCCATACTTCCTTTTATATTAGACACCAAGTAGATAGCTGTTTACTTACCTTGTTCTCTACAGCTTTACACAGCTATAGATACTTACTGACTCTTACAATATGTGTAGACACGTATTCGACACATAGTCATAGACATACCTATATAAACTGTAGTAGACAAAGGTCAAGGCTCTTTAGCTTGACCTTAGGCAATTTACAGCCTTAGAACTGCTCTCGAACGTGCCACTCGACCTAAGCAGAATCTCTGACTTAGCATGATATAACTTAACGATGAAAGCCTCGTTGTTAATGAACTCGATAACTTGTACTGAGTAGTTGAGGCTCTCACCTTAACAGGGGAGCACTCAGAGGAGTCTGATACAAGCAGGGAATGTCTTACATTTCTCCTATACCATGTAACATCATATACTACACATTAAACTAGGAGGTATCAGATATATTATAATGCCTGTGTGGCTGTGTTGGACTCTACTGTTGGTAGATTGTGACTGTGGAGTGCAAACTATAGATGTGGCCTTGGCTCGCCTATATCCCGTCACTCCCACTCAAGCCTAGGACAGCTGAGGAAAATGGTTGAGCAATTTAATATGTTGTTACTCCCCCTGATGTCAAGAGTGAAACAGTTACCAGCTTCTGAAGTGTGCCTCTGGTCCTCTGCTTGCTTTGCTCACATCACTTCTGCAGCTGCTTCTTCAGCTTGCCAGGGGGCTGCACCCCCAAACACCTTGCAGGCATCTTTTACTCATCTTGTCAACACAGGCAGGGACCAAAGGCCCCTGCCTGTGTAAAGGAGGTGTCATCAAAATCAGTGTTCAGTAGCTGCCCCAGTAATTTACACATCTTGACAACTGTCATAGTAAATTAATAGTAAATTAGTAGCTATGTGCAATTTTACTTTTTATTTTCTACTTTCTTATCTACAGTTAAAATTATTTCTACATCAGTATATACATTAATCTAATAGTACTTTATTATAAACGATATTCTTTGTCACACCATTTTCACTTTCACTCCCCCATATTGCCTTGATGTTATGCACAGACTTCACCCTTGACACTGCCACATAAAACTGCCCATGTGTGAACACTGCACTTCCAAAATCCAGTCCCACATGCCACACAGACTGTCCTTGTGATTTGTTCATGGACATCAAGAAGCAGAGTTGAACAGGCAACTGGAACTGACTTGGTGTAAAAGGCAGCTGTCCCTCCATCAGCCAGAGTTGCATATGAGGAATGAATATTTTCTCTCCAGCACTGTAAGCCTTCTGCCCAGACTTACCACACATTGGCAATGGCAAAGTACTGATCAGCATACATTCACACTACCAATTGGGCATGGCAACAGCAGCACCACCAATTGGTGTCAGTACTACTGATTGGCATATACCCACACTACTGATTGGGAATGGTCCAAGTCAACATTGATACACCACTGTAACACTACCAATTTGGAATGGTAATATTACCATTCACATGGGGACCTAGGTGATGCAATCTTTTCCCTAAATTTGCAATATTGGAAACCCATCATGTTTCATCTGCATCAGGCCTGCTGCAATCATTTACTTCTACTGGACAGAGGCCACTCATATACCTTTAATTTTCCCTTCCCTATCTTTGTTCCCACTTCTGTGCAATGATGGTATAGTTAATATTGTCTCTACTATATTTTGTAACTTACATTCCCACTTCTGTGCAACAAAAATACCTTGACCCTGTCTATCATCCAACTTGGTGAGGCTCCCCAACCAGGTGGCCTTTTGCTTTTTTTTGACATTGACAATGTTCTTCAACACTTGACAAACCCATCAAGTGTCATGGAGTGACCCTCCAGGCCCCTTGAGCATGCCTGTGAGCCCTATTTGGCTGTGTTTAGCAGTAACTTTAGAGCTTAGTCAGCATGTAGCTTGTGTAGCATCTGAGCCAGTTCCAATCATCATCTGGTTTGCACACATCCCCAGGCCTTGGATGTCAGCTAGGGTCACTCCTTGTGACCCTACTAATCACACAATGAAGCCATGCACTACCCTGCCTGGCCCAACCATCACCTTTGCCATCCAAGTTCTCTGATACTGACTCATCTGCTGATGACAATCCACCCATCACCACCACATGCCACTGTAAACACTGGGCCATGCTGCCAGCCACCCAAACCACCATGTCACAATGGATACAAACCCTAGCTGAGGTTAAGGTCACCAAGATGAAGGGGTGCCTGATGCTCGCTGCCAGGAAAATCACCCCCCTCATGATGCAGTCATGGACCCTTGCATGCAAGTGCTACATGAAGCACAGTGGCTGCACAACAGCTGAAATTATCAGCTCTATGTTGCCAAAGGCAATTTTGAACCATGCCTTGTGGCATGGTACCAAGCTGATGAAGCCTGGATTAACACCCTCACCCTTGGCCAGTATCTAACTGAGCTCACTCTCCTAGCACAGGCACATGACATCCTCAAAACTGTCCTTTCCTCATCCCAAGGCAACAAAGTCTATATGGACTAAAAAATTGAGCTTGAGAACCTCAATGCCATCCTCACCACCTCCACACCAACAAAAGTGCTCACCAAGGCCCAACTCAAAGTCTAACTCCATTCCAATCTCCACCCCAATTTGAGACTCAGTGTCATATCCCATGCAAGCCTACAACAGAGCTTGTTATGATTCTATCGTTTCACCTATATTTACTTTCTAACATGTGCTTACTTGACAGCCAGCGCATCATTTACTTATTGAAACACTCCTTAAAAGACCTGAGTAGATAACTACTATACTTACTAGCCAATCATTATATAGACCAGAGTAGGCAATAGCACGGGTACGGGTAACCCGTGCGGGTTGCGGGTATGGGTAGGCACGGGTACGGGTACGGGTCATGATTCCATGACCCGTAACCCGTGCCTACCCGCCGCCAAGAGGGAGGCGAGGGCAGGTTCAAAATCTACATACAGTAAACTATATACAAATTTATAACTACTTATTTTAAAAAAAATGTGGGGTGAGCCCAGCTTACCTGTAGAAATGGGGGCCTTATATACCCCCAGGATGCGCACAGACCATTTGGTCTTGTGTGCGCAGAGTAGTACGCGTCGTGTCTTTGTTGATCGTTGACGTGTTATTTACCTATGTTTGTATTCCCTCTCTTCGTGCCACTCACCGCCCACACCTTGTGCAGTATCATGACCACCACCTCTCCTCACTCGCAAACGTGAGGTGGGGGTGGTTCTATGCCGGATTCACTCTGCATGGCCGCAGCAGATGACGACAGACGACCCAGCCCCGGGGACAATAGGGAGGACGGGGACGATACAATGAGGACGACTCGACAACGAGGAACCGTCGAGGATCAGACCAGGGACACGAGGATCAGGACCAGGACCTCCACCACCACCACCATGACCCCCAGAAGACAGGAATGACCAGGACGGCAACAACGACAACGACAACGAGCAGGACTGGGGCGGAGATTGGCAGGGGCAGGGACAATGACAAGGACAACAGGAGGAAGACCCAATGAGAACAGGATGACGAAGACGAGACGGAGAAGAAGTACACGATGACGAACCTAACGAGGAGAATGCGACGACGAACCGTGGAGGAGAACGCGACCAAGCACCCAGCCCACCAACGAGGACACCGACGGGAGGGGTGAGACTCTGGCAGACGACAACGACAACGGGAGGGGCGGGGACAACGAATGCGACAACGACAACGACAACAACGAGCACAAGACCCACCCAATGCCCAACCAACGCCACTGCCAACCGCAACGCCGCCAAACAACCTCACCCCTAAACGCACCACAAAAAGGGCCCAAGAGACATCTCTTGGGCCGTAAGTTGATTCTATTGATTTCTTTCTTATTTAATTCTACGACGACTGCCCCCCCGCCCGCCACAAGCTGCTCGTGGGGTGGGCAGATGTAAAATAATATTAGATAGTTTATATATATATATATTACCGTGTCTACGAAACCCGTGTGGGAACCCGCACCCGCTGCGTATCAACCCGCGGGTCAACGGGTTACTACCCGTGCGGGTACGGGTACGGGTCAAGGTCCTGATACCCGCGGGAGTACCCGTGCTACAGCCTAGACCAGAGTAACTAATAGTCTATATAAGCTGTAGTAGATAGTCGGTCAAGGCCTCAGCTTGACCTAAAGATATCAACTCTTTAAACTGCTCACAAAGAACTCGACCTAAGGAAGTACCTTAGAGTCTAAATGACAAACTCGACGCAAGGAAGCACCTTGACGTCTCAAACTTACTGAGTAGTTAAGAGACAATCTTAACAAAAGGTCAAGCTGATCGAACCCGCCGACTTGTCACAAGTCTAGGCGCACCCAACAGACACTGTGGCGCCCAAGCTCACGCACGCGCTCAAGAACAGACACTTCGCAGACAGACCACCCTGAACAGCAGTACCCACTGCTACCTCTGAATTCTTCCGTTTAGACAGACGACGAATCAGATACAGCAACAGCCTAAGAAGTTGGTACTTCGCAGATACCACAGGCTCAACAGAATACGTACCCGACCACTACTTCACTGAAGGTAGACCCGAAGACAGCAGACCACCCCAGAGGATTACAAGAGAAGTATCCTCTTCGATCACAGACAAACGAACAGGGTACTCGCAAACCCTCAAAGAATCCGAACCCGAAGACTCACTCGACCCCGCTTACTTCGAAATGGCAAACAACAGAGATGCCCAAGTAAAAATCCGAGTCCCCTCCGATTTCTCTGGAGAAAGAGAAAAGATGACGAAGTTCCTACAGGAAGTAGAACTCTACATCCGAGTGAACCTGAACACCTACGACACCGATGAAAAGAAAATCGCATTCGCCCTCTCGTTCATGATAGGAGGAGCAGCTGCAGGATGGAAAGAAGCAAAGATCAGAGAATCTTTGGCCAACAACAACTTCGGCGGCTGGCAAGCATTTAAAACAGCCATCTCCGCCGCCTTTTCCCCTGTAGATGACGCAGGAACCGCACAAACCGAACTAAAGAATTTAGTTCAGACAGGAGATGTGCAAGACTACATCTCTGACTTCCGAATCCTCACCGCGCGCACGGGGATAGTCGAAAATGTCGCCCTCATTGAGTATTTCATGGACGGGCTGAAACCAAAACTCCTCGAGAAGGTGTTCCTCAAAGAAACAATGCCTACTACCATTGACGGATGGTACGAGGCCGCTGCCAAATACGAAGGGCAGTGGAAACGAGCACAGGCAATCGCAGGAAAAGCCAGAGGAAATAAAGCACCCTCTAAGGCTTATACTCCCTCTGCTGTCCCTGATGTCGATCCAAACGCCATGGAAATCGACAAAATGACACAACAAGATCGTGCCAAACACATGCGCAAAGGAATGTGCTTTGTCTGTCACCAGACAGGACATCGCGCCATCAACCACAAAGACAAAAAGACGGGAAAGTTCTTACCTGGACCCGCCAGAAGATTTACCGCCAAGAAACCAAGCGGAAAAGACACCTATGGGAAAATACGAGCCCTCATAGGCGAATTAGACGAAGAAGAAAAAGAAGAAACCCTCAACCTCATGGAAGAGTCGGGTTTTTAAGAAAGCGGACTGCCCCGACGTCAGGACCCGCTGAAATTACGGTCTCATCTGTACTAATAGCTAACATGGAAAAGCAATCTATGAGATTACCAATGCAGCTATTCGTTGAGAACGAAATTGTCGAAACTGATGCCCTCCTCGATTCAGGAGCAGGAGGGATGTTCATGGACAAAGGCTTTGCACTAATGTACAACTTCCCGCTCACTCCTCTCCAAAAACCGATCAGAGCCAGGAACATTGATGGCACCCAAAATAAACTAGGCACCATCAACCATTCCACCACCGCTTCGGTAGACATTGGGGGAAGGCAATCAAAGATACGGTTTATGGTCACAGGACTAGGAAAGGAATCGATCATCCTAGGACTCCCTTGGCTTCAAAAGGAGAACCCGTTGATCAACTGGGAAATCGGGACATTGCAATACCGAAAAAACAGATCATTGGAAGCCGCCCGACGGGCAGTAGCCAAAACCCGGCAGCTCATGAAGGGAACCCCTTTTGAGCAGAAACACACCACGGAAGACACCCCAATCACTAGATTGGAAGAAACCCTGATCCGAGCCAAGACATCAATCTCTCAACAATTGGCACATGATGAACAGAAGGATCAAAAAGAGGACAAAACGACCATACCACCGGAATATCGAGAATACAATAAAGTCTTCGAAAAAGCCGCCTCTGAAAGATTTCCCGAATCAAAACAGTGGGACCACGCCATAGATCTAAAAGAGGACTTCATACCGAAAGACTGCAAAGTCTATCCTCTCACTCCGGTCGAACAACAGAAAATGGACAAATTCGTCGAGGAAAACCTGGCAAAAGGATACATCTGGCCATCGAAATCACCTATGGCCTCGCCATTCTTCTTTGTAGCAAAGAAGGATGCAGGAGTGCTTCAACCCTGCAAAGACTATCGGTACCTGAATAACGGAACGATCAAGAACACTTACCCACTGCCCCTGATCGGAGACCTCCTTGACAAATTAAAAGGAGCACAAATATTCACCAAACTTGACATCAGATGGGGATATCACAACATCAGGATAAAGGATGGAGACCAATGGAAAGCAGCCTTCAAAACAAACAAAGGACTGTTCAAACCAACAGTCATGTTCTTTGGCTTATGCAACTCTCTGGCCACATTCCAGGCAATGATGAACAAGATCTTCAAAGATCTGATTGATGAAGGATGGGTAGTGATCTACATGGATGATATCCTGATCTTCTCCCGAGACCCCAGGAAACATGCCGATCGAACAAAGAAAATTCTCCAATGGCTCAAAGACCACGACCTCTACCTTAAACCCGAGAAATGCAAATTCGACGTCAAAGAAGTCGAGTTTCTCGGCTTGATAGTAAAACCGGATCAGATCCTGATGGACCCGACTAAACTCTCTGGCATCCGAGACTGGCCCGAACCAACTAACGTCAAAGGAGTAAGATTGTTCCTCGGATTCGGAAACTTCTACCGCAGATTCATCGGACGCTTCGCCGAATTAGCACGGCCACTCAACAATCTAACGAGAAAGGACATCAAATTCGAATGGACGCCGGAATGTCAAGAGTCATTTGACAAACTAAAGGCTAAATTTAGCGAGGCACCAACTCTGTTGATGCCAGATCCCAGCAAACCGTTCACAATCGAATCTGACGCGTCTAAATTCGTGACTGGTGCAGTACTCAGGCAACAAGGACCCGATGGAGACTGGCACCCATGCGGGTACATCTTCCATTCTTTGACCCCTACGGAATGAAACTACGAAATCTACAACAGAGAACTGCTTGGAATCATCTGAGCCTTAGAAACGTGGAGGCACTACCTACAGGGAGCGCCACACCCGGTCACAATCCTATCCGATCACAAGAATCTAACATACTTCAGGGTCGCACAAAAATTAAATAGAAGACAGGCACGATGGAGCCTCTTCTTATCGGAATTCGACATCAAATTGATCCATGTGCCTGGATCGCAGATGGTCCAATCCGACGCATTATCCCACAGAGAAGATTTAGGAAAAGACATGGACAAGGACAACAAAAACCTGACAATGCTGCCAGAAACAGTATTCGTCAACACCATCAACACGGAAATGGAATCGCTTTTGGTCACAGCAACCATGAAAGACGAATTAGTAGCCGATGCAATCAAGGCACTAAAAACCAACAGAATGCCACCAATCAAATCTGATCTCGCCGACTGGGAAGTAAAGGACGGACTCCTCTTCTTCAAAAACAGATGTTACGTCCCACTGAACAACGAACTACGAAAAAGGTTAATCAAACAGTATCACAATTCCCTCACTGCAGGACACCCCAGACAATTCCAGACACTGGAATTAATCCGAAGAGACTATTGGTGGCCAGGAATGACGACATTGATCAAAAATTTCGTACAAGGATGCGGACTATGTCAACAAATGAAGGTTAATACCCACCCAATGACACCACCCCTCACACCAATTAAATCAACCACGACAAGACCATTCGCGTTGGTTACAACCGATTTTATTACGGACTTACCAGAATCAGACAGACATGACGCCCTAATGGTCGTGGTAGACCATGGTCTTACAAAGGGGGTAATTTTAATACCTTGTAACAAAACCATTGATGCCCTAGGAGCAGCAGACCTCTACCTGAAAAACGTATTCACCAGATTCGGTCTCCCCAACAAAATCATATCTGATCGAGACCCGAGATTTGCATCCAGATTATTCCAAGAACTAGGAAAACTCTTAGGAATCAAATTGGCTATGAGCACAGCCTACCACCCACAAACCGATGGACAAACCGAACGAATGAACCAGGAAATCGAAGCCTACCTCCGCATGTTCTGTACAAACCAACCTGAGACATGGGTGAAACTCCTCTCCACTGCAGAATTTGCCCACAATCAACGGACTCACTCTACAGTGAAACACTCTCCGTTTTACCTCATGATGGGGTACGAACCACATGCAATACCCACGCCTTACAAGAAAAGCGATGTACCTGCTGCAGAGAAAAGAATCGTCCAACTTCAAAGAGCGCGAAATGAAGCCCTAGCTGCACACGAACTGGCCCGACAACTCATGGCAGAAAGAATCACCTGAAAGTTCACCCCATTCCTCCTCGGTCAGAAAGTATGGCTAGACTCCAGAAATCTGAAGATTTACCCCCACACCAAGAAACTCTCCCCGAAAAGAGAAGGACCATTCCCAATCAAGCGGGTTCTCTCACTGCTTTCCTACGAACTGAGACTACCGGCTCAATGGAAGATTCACCCGGTGTTTCACGCATCACTCCTTACCCCGTACTCTGAAACAGAAACACACGGCCCAAACTACCTGAAACCTCCCCCCGACCTGATCGAAGGAGAAAACGAATACGAAGTAGAAACCATCACCGCCCACAAACCACGCGGATCAAAATACGTTTACCTCGTGAAATGGAAAGGCTATCCAACCTCTGAAAACACATGGGAACCAGAGTCACACCTGCAACACGCCGAAGAAATCCTCAACTTATATAAAGAAAGGAAAAACCTCTAGAACGAAACATCAAACACACTCACACACACCATGCACACCAACAACACAACCACCTCTTCTTCTGCCCAAAAGAACCCCCCCACCTCTCACCGAGTTCGTCGAGAACTTCCTGATCGATCCCACCAACCGCGCCCGTCTCGCTCACTACCTCGTCGACCGCGACCAAGACGTCTTAAACAGCCTCCTTCACCATTACGACGCCATCCTTGACCTGATACGAGACCAAGAACAGCTCGCCGACGAAACCCTTGCAATGATGATGAGTCAAGGTATAGAATCAGCCATCAACCGTCTCCAGAAACAACGGTTAGATAGCATCCGATCCCCTACTCCTCTCACCCAACCAACCACCACCGCAGCATCCCCCCATTACTCCTTCCAATCGACCCAAGTCAAAGACTCCCAAACTGGGTTACCGACCTCTTCACCCCGAAAGAAAACGGTCTCAAACAAAATTCCCCCAACTGGAAAGGGGCAAAATTCGTCGACTTCTATTCCAGGCATCATTAAGATCAGAACAACCCTGCCACCAGTACCTGAGATCATCGATCTCACGTCACCCACCCCACAGCCACAACACCCATTGACTCCGATGAACATCTGACCCAGAACCCCGACACCACCGCATATGAAAGCAGAGAAATGCTACAAATGTGGGAAGATCGGCCATTTCGCGACATATTGCGATCAATTCATTTGCAGTATATGCAAGAAGAGAAGACCCGGACACTACCCTGTCACCTGCCCCAAATGACGACGCGCGTCAGCGCCGCCTGTCTACGCTAGTCTTAATCGGGTTTTGTTAGATCAAGTCTACGGACCTCCCCCTGAAAACGATTACGACGACACCTGGGATGATGCAGCATGGGCAAATATCACGGGAGAACCCTGTGGAGACTTATAAGAAGTTGTCTCCCTCCCTCTCTCCCTTCTTAACAACCACAACCCCTCAAAAATGGACGGTCACATCATTTTTGCCATTATCTTCTGCTCGTTCATTCTTTTATGCTGGCTCATTATCTTTTCCTTTATCATTTATTGGCATATTCAGAATCGCCAACCCACGCCTACCCTTACACCATTTATCGATGTCGACGTCGAACTTCGACCGCTCCCTCCTGTCACGCGACCATTCAGACATTCACGCGTCTGGATCTGGAGAGATCCCAAGCAACTTGGCGACGAAGTACTCATTTAGAAGAGTTATCAAAGGCTGGAAACTTCGATTTTAGTAAGGGGGTAATGTTACGATTCTATCGTTTCACCTATATTTACTTTCTAACATGTGCTTACTTGACAGCCAGCACATCATTTACTTATTGAAACACTCCTTAAAAGACCTGAGTAGATAACTACTATACTTACTAGCCAATCATTATATAGACCAGAGTAACTAATAGTCTATATAAGCTGTAGTAGATAGTCGGTCAAGGCCTCAGCTTGACCTAAAGATATCAACTCTTTAAACTGCTCACAAAGAACTCGACCTAAGGAAGTACCTTAGAGTCTAAATGACGAACTCGACGCAAGGAAGCACCTTGACATCTCGAACTTACTGAGTAGTTAAGAGACAATCTTAACAGAGCTCCAGTGGATCACAGATGGAGCTGCTGCTATTTCAAATATCCATTTCAAATATCCATTTCATATTCATCCTGTTTTGTTTGCATCACATATCATTGATTGATCATCTTACTTACTGTATGCTTGGTGCTCTGCAGAACCCTGCCATAGTTACCCCAGTTACTTACTTACTATAAAACTTAGTACACAGTTACTTGTAACTTCAGTTTGATTATTGTATCATTATCTTCCCAACTCTCTCACTCTAAGTCTTCTCTCTCTCATAACTTCTGGAACTCTGCTGTACTTCTGCTCTTATCATCATCTCTTTGTAAATTGGACATTGGGTGTGAGAAGGGTGCAATCTCTTATAGATTGAAGCCAAGTCCAGTATCACATTGGACCTCTATCAGAACACTGCTGTGACTACATCCTATGAGATCAGTTTGAAACATTGTAATCAAACTCATGCTTCTTACACCCTCTTCATGAACATATTAACCTTTTATGTCAAGTTTACAAACAGTCACTATGCGTACATGCCAAAGATTTGCAATGAGCAGGTAACCACAGTGGATTACAAGCAGTGCACAGATCCTAACTATCCTCACCAACCCTGCATCAACCTTTGTCAACTTTCAGCACAACCCTATGACCTTCAAACATTTTCCTGGCCTGGGAGAAAACCCAGAAAACCCTGACACACAACCTCCATCAACTCCACCCCACCCCTGTGGCACACTGGTTGATAACCAACCCAGTCATGGTGATCCTGAAGGGCCTGATGACCCTGATAGTGATGGCCACCAGTCCAATCCTAAGTCAGAGCCCTGTGACAACAACAATTTATCCTGCACATAGTACAAGAGCTCAAATTGGACAGCATCCATGCCTCCTGACAACCTTGCAATGACAAAGTCAAAGTGCACAAACCTGACACATTCAACAGCATGGACCTGTGGAAACTCTGTGACTTTTTAATCTCTTGTAACCTTCACTTCTGTGATTGCCTTACCCTTTTTGCATCTGATGAGAAAAAGATCTTATTCATTAATTCTTATCTGAAGGGAGCAGCACTTGGTTGATTTGAACCAGGGCTGATGGATGTGACCAATAGTGCCAATTGGATTTGAAACTTTGAAGCTTTAATCAACAAGCTCAAGACCAATTTTGGCCTGCACGACCCCATTGGAGATGCTGAAAGATCTCTGTAATTTACACTCCTCCACATATTCTGGAAATTCTGGTCAAGTTTGGACTTTCCAGACTTGTTTTTGTAAAGTCACCCTTGCCTCTTGCACCCCCTCCACCCTGCGAGCAGTCACTTGCAGCAGTGGTGGGAGGTGCTCTGTTGTCCTGGGTGTTATGTGGTGATTTGTCTGGCACGCCCCGTTGCTCTGACAGAGTACTATCTATATAAATTAAAGTAGGGTATAAATAATATATATATAATTAAATTAAAGGGAGGATGGCACAGTGTGTCACTGTCAATTCCCCCCTTCCCTGTCCCCCCCTTCCCTGTGCCCATGCACCATCCTTGCATACTGCACCCTGCCTCCACCCTGCAAGCAGTCACTCACAGTGGTGGTGGGGGTGCTCTGTCATGCTGGGTGTTGCATCTGGTGCATCCCCCTGTCCCCTCACATGTCCCCCCTCCCTCCTATGGCATCCCCCTCCCTCCTGGTGTGTCCCCTTCCCTCTGAGTGCATCCCCATCCCTCTCAGCATGTCCCCCTCCCTCCCAGCATGTCCCCTCCCTCCCAGCATGTCCCCTTCCTCCAAGAGCGACCCCCTCAGTCCTGGTGCATCCCCCCTCCCTCCTATGGTGTCCCCCTCCCTCCTATGGTGTCCCCCTCCCTCCTGGCATGTCCCCCTCCCTCCTGGCTTGTCCACCTCCCTCCCAGCATGTCTGCCTCAGTCCTAGCACATCCCCCTTGGTCCTGGTGCATCCCCCTGTCCCCCCCTGTCCCCTCTTGGTCCTAGGGTGTTCCTTTGTCCCCCAGTGTGTCCTGTTGTCCTTGGCATGTCCTATGCATCAGTGGGGGTTGTCCCTGGCTGGTGGATGGTGCTGGATTTGTGGGCGGTGATGTGGCTGCATTGCTGTGGTAGGTGCTGGATTGGTGAATGGTGGTGATGTGACAGCCATGGGTGCTGGGTCAGAGGGTGGTTGTGACATGGCAGCAGCAGGTGCTGGGTCACTGTGGGTTGTGGCTGGGGGAGAGTGCTGGGTCAGTGGGTGTTGGCGACATGGCCAATGAAGCCCTACGAGAAACCTGTTGATGCTAGATGACCCAATGAGGCGCTTACTGACTGGGTGGTAAAAAAATGACTTCAAGAGGCACCCACTGATTTATCTTCAAAGTTGCAGATACATCATTCAGTGCCATTTATCTTATGATTCTTATCAATGTTGTTGTCTGATTGGCCAGATAATTTCAAGATTGGCTTACACTCTCCATATCCATAGAATGAATAGGCTACATAGCAACTTAGTCATTTCAAGAATTTTGCCTGCAGCAACATTGTTGACTCGTATAAGTATCCCCAAGGCTTTTGCCTGTGATTTATGAACTTTCCCTCTCCCCACCATCATTGTCCCCACTTCCCCTTTCCGCATCATCATTGTTTCCCACAAATGCAGTTGACAACATCAACCAACAGTTGTCAGAGACAGTTGGATGGGTGAACCCACCTGATCTATGGCCTACACAATGTCCTCAGCTTCTCCACGTTCGGCCCTCACACAGCCACACTGCAAAACGATGCAGCATAGGCTGCTTTCTCTACATAAGATTCCTTTAAATCCAACTTGACTGCATTCTGATCGAGGAGCTTCACAGGCTTGAACTCTGAAGAAACTTCCATGTGCCATACAGTGTATGCCTCATTTATTTTTTTCTTGCATATAGCTATCTCTAAAGCCACATTTCAGCAAATGACATGCAAATTTGACATTCATTGGAACCCCTCATCCCTTGATGCCCCGCAACCAGCTTAGTTGGATTTGGAGAAGGGAGATCTCACCCTGCGCAATTGCGCTGGTGACTTTAAGTACGTTTTCTGTTGATTCAACACCCATATATCTTGACATTCCCCACCTAAAACACAGTTCATTACTGTTCCCGATGCCTTCAATCCTACGAACAATCCTCAAAATGCTTGGCCATCAAATGTGAGGGTGATGGACCAAGGCAGTTGCTAGAGGGTCTGGTACATCACAGAACTAATCTGCATTATTATCACGACTGACAATCACCCTCAGAGCTAGTTCAAAATTGATGAAGTGTCACACTTCCTTGACGGAGGCTGGGACCCAACATCACAGGAGTGGTGCACAGTGGCAGGGTGCAAGTGTCGATGGAAAGGCAGTGGAGGAGATGGTAACTTTGCAAGGCAGATTATTTTGCTGTGGGATACTGGATGGAAGCTGGGGACAAGAGGTGAAGAAGCATAGGTAGTACTGTAGCTGCATAGCATCAAATAATATCACTTTTTTCCGACCCAAATTGGTGTGAAATTATGATTTCTCAAACAATCAGATAATGTCAGATAACGATGATATCTGTGCAACTGGTTGGCTTGGGCTGATGCTATCTGATTACATTTTGGTGAGCCTCATCATGTCAGAATACATCGACTGGCGTCAACAGATTTCTCATAGGGAATGAAGCCCCCCACTTCCCAGCTAAGTGGGCAGGTGGGGTGGCACATTGCCATAGGGGCCCATGGCCCCCATGTTGTGCTGGTAGGGAGGGAGAGGGGCAGTCATTGTCATAATGGTGAGTTGCAACATGTGAGCTGGCAGTTATGATGCACATGGTGGTGATTGTGGCCATGTGATGCATGTCTGGTTAGTTTGATTAGTTCAGTTTTTCCTGGTTTGGGTAAATTCCAGAAATTCCAGTTCAAATAATTGAACTGGAATTATCCTCTACAGTGAGAAATACACCCAAAAAAAGTACACCCAGAATCTGGAAACTCCAGACAAATTCCGGAAATTCCAGCTGGAATATGTAGGGGAGTGTAATGTACTCAAAGATCTCTCTATATGCTCAAAATTAAGGAATCACAACACATCATCAAGTATAATGTCAAGTTTTGGAAGCTAGCTGCTCAAGTTGATTGGAATGACTTGGCACTCCACAAAGCATACTTCCACAGACTTCCATTACAGATCCATGTTGAAGTCCTCCAAGGAGGCAGACCAACAACTTTACCAGCATTATGCCTCAAAGCCTAAGAAGCCAATAAAGTCTGCTGGATGCAGAGAAACAACAACAATAACAAAACCAATGATGCTTCTTCCTCCAGCAGCAAGTCCATGAACTCCACTGGTAAATCCAAAAACTCCAACAGGGCCAACTCTGGCAACAACAACTCCTACAATTCCAACAATGCTAGCAGCTCCAACAACAACAACAACAAGATGAAGCCCTCAATGGCCAATAAGTTAGGGAAGGCTAGGAAGCTTACCAGAGAGGAATGGGCCCACTGCTTCAATGAAAGGTTATGAATTTATTGTGGTATAGCAGATCATGAGGCAAAGGATTGTAGGAAGGCAGCTAATCCTAAAGGCAGAGCAGTGACTACAGAAGCTGCCACTCTGGTGACCCCTGTAGTGAATGGCAGGGGTAACCCATGGGTATTTTTTTGCTACCCTTACCCTTACCCTCCAAAACCCTTACCCTTGAGCAAGGGTAAGGGTTTTGGAGGGTAAGGGTAAGGGTAGTCAAGGGTATGAGGGTATGCAGAACCCTTAAGGAAATGATGCAAGAGCTCATTGAAAAGTATGTCTCTATGATTGCAAAAGATAATTTCCTACATTATTGATGTATATTTCTGCTTCTGGTATATTAAAAAACAGAAGGCAGTAGTGTAGTCAATCTAGTTTAGTGCTGGTATTAATAAGACAACTTGTAAAAAGCTGTTCAACAGACTGGGAGCATCATAGAAATGATCCCAGTTCAATGATTAAGTCATCTATCCAATATTCAAGGGTTATTATGCTTTTCAGATTCTAACTCTGTATACCCTTATACCCTCCTCAGGGGTAAGGGTATATGGAGGGTATGGAAATTCATACCCTTACCCTTACCCTCACATACCCTTGGCCTATACCCCTAGGGGTTTGTAAACCCTTGCCATTCACTAGACCCCTGTGGAAACCTCTGTGGATTCAAAAAAATAGTCAGCAACCCTCTAGTATCCTCTGCATAGGCTGGGGGTTGCATTGACACTGACCATGCACCATAGGTGGTCTGCCTCAGCACTGCCACTCTTTTTGATCCTTCTATTTATGACCCTATCATGATTACTATTTTAGACAGTGGTTCAACTCATTGTTTCATAGATTCATCATTTGTATCAAGTCACAGTATTCCAATGACAACTATACTGCCAATATGGCTCCACCTTTTGGTGGGACATCAAACAGATAGATCATGCAACAATTACAGATGCTGGTCTCATTTCCCACAGGCAAGACTTTTGACATACCATTCTACATTACCCTGCTTGACTCTAGCAACTCTGCCATAATCAGATTAAATTGGCTTAGAGAGATCAATCCATTTATTGACTGGGCCTATGGCCAGGTCACATTCTGGATGGATGAGTACAGAGGTCCAGCACCATCAACAACCTCAGGTGAAGCAATTTCTTTGCCAGAACTAGTGTTTAAAGGTCTGGTCCAGTCTTGGTCTTTTGCCCTCAGGGGGCCAGACCAAGACTGAGACTGGTCCTCAAAAAGCTATTTACATACAAAGACTGGACCAAACTGATATAGACTGGTCTTCATCAGTCTTACATGGTCTTTTCTGGTTACAAGACCAGTCTGAACCTGTTATGGTCCAGACCAATCTCTTAACTAGTCTGGACTGGTCTTTCACCCTCATTTAGTGTACATCACTAACCCACCTTGTGAGCAGCTGCTCATGAGGCTGGGAAAAACAAACTAGTTAAGTATATAAGTTATGCTGAAAAGAATAATCCAGTTGGCCCCTGCATTGTGACATCCAAAGTGGTGGTGGCATGGCAGCCAAGTCAGCAGCATCAGTGGAAATTTGATCAATCTATGAAATAAAGTATATACAACTCTCCCCCTTGCATTTGCAAGCATGGGGGGGTGTCATTGAAGGGAGCCATGTTGTTTGCAATTGGGTAGGCAACATTGGCAGCATCAGTGGGGGTGGTGTCATGGCAGCAGTGTTGTTTCATCAGCAGAGGTGATGATGTGGCAGCCACATCCTCATTCATTGTCATGTAGGTGGCATCAGTGTTGTCTGAGTGGCAGTGGCTAGTTCAAGGGGTGTGGGTGGTGAGGTAGCAGCTACATCCATGGTTCTGGGCAGTGGCTGGTTCAATCAGTGTGGGCAGCATTGGCAGCATTGGGCAGTGTTGGGAATGGAGTGGTGAACAGTGACAGGAAGAGTTAAGGACAAGGTTAAGAAGATGAAGTTAATCTCAAAGGCTAGTGAGTGAGGGAGTCTGCCACAGGGAGGAATGTTATTATCATCTCCTACAAGATGTGCAATATTTATACTACACAGTTAGGAGGTATAGTGTAATGCACTCCTTTAATACATAAAGGAGGTATTCTGTAATAGACCCCTGTACCAGTTAATAATGGAATAACTATGTCATATCCCCTATATAATTCTCCAGATAGACTTGTCTATCATTGTATATTATAGGGGGTTCCCTGGATAGCATAGGAGACAGTCTTGGCAGTCTTTGTAGTCTTGGCCAGTCTATTAAGGGTAGCAGCTTGGGAATTAATATTATTCCCTGTGGCTGTGTTGGATTCTACCAGTGGCAGATCCTAACCCTAACCTTAAGCTTAGGACTTGTATTCCATCTCCCTAGGCTTGTTAACTGCCTTGGCTTGCCTGTATACTCTTGTATACATAATCCCAACACTCCCCCTCAAGCCTAGGCAGTGTAGGACAATGAGTGGAATGGTTCTGTGAATGTCATCACTCCCCCTGGAGTGGTTAATAATTTTCTTTCAGGTGCATCAAAACCTCTGTGGATGGAAAACCCATTGGGAAAAACCAATCTCACCAAGGAAAGCTACTGAGTTATTTTTGACTGAATTCCCATCTCTTCCCTATGCTGTGAAAACTTAGGCTTTGGTAAAGCCTTTGTTAATATGTCCGCTGTTTGTTCCGGATCACGACAGTTTTGAATATCAATAATTTTGTTGGTGACTAAATCTCGGACCCAGTGATGCCGTATAGTGATATGTTTTGACCTCTGGTGAAATTGAGGGTTATGGGTTAAAATTACTGACCCTTCATTATCGCCTTGAATAATTGTCGGATTTTCTTGGGTGTATCCGAGTTCACCATACAAATTTCTTAGCCAAGTGGCCTCGCGTCCAGCTTCGGATAATGCGACATATTCCGCTTCCGTTGAGGATAGTGCAATAATTGTTTGTTTCTTTGATTTCCAAGTTATTGCTCCCCCTGCTGTCAGGAAAACATATCCTGTGGTGGACTTGAAGTCCTCAGAATTTGCAAATGATGCATCGGCAAATCCATGGAAAAGGTTATTGTTTTCAGTCTCATCCTGGGATTTTCTGTAAATAATTCTAAGAGTTTTCATACCTGCTAAGTACCGTAGTATCCGCTTTATTGCACCATGGTGTTGTAAGCCCGGGTTTGCGGTATATGCTGCCAATTTATTAACAGCAAAGCTAATGTCAGGTCGCATGGAGTTTGCAATGAATTGTAGACATCCCAGTAATTTGGCGTATGAATTGCTCCAATTCGGCTCATTATAATCTGGGTTTTCAATTAATTTAATATTTGGGTCCATTGGCATTCCAACAGGGTTTGCATCAATCATGCCTTCTTTGCGAAGGACATTCTCGATATATTTTTCTTGAGATATTTTGATGCTATCATTGGCGCACGTAATTTCTATGCCCATGATTTTGCTAGGCTCTCCAAGGTCGGTGACGTCCCATTCTGATGTTAACGCATTTTTCATATGCTTCATCATTTTATCTGCTGATGCAAAAAGCAAGGTGTCGTCTACCCATACCATTATGATGCCTATATTTTCTTCATCCCGTCGAATATATGCGCAAGGATCTGCCATTAATCTTCCATAATCATGAATTTTAAGTTTACCATCAAATTCGTTATTCCACTCTCGACCTGCCTGCTTTAATCCATAAAGCGGTTTAAATAGCTTGCATACTCGGCCTGTTCCATCATTACATCCTTCAGGTTGTTCCATGTATATAGTCTCTTGTAGCGTGCCATTGAGGTATGCGCCCTTTACGTCCATCTGTTGTATTTTTAGACCTTTCTCTGATACGAGTGCTAAAATCGCTCGGAGTGTGTCCATTCGTACAACTGGTGAAAAAGTTTCTGTGAAATCATAACCGGGTCTTTGTGCATACCCTTTTGCAACTAGCCGCGCTCTATATTGTACAATTTCCCCTTCTTTATTTCGTTTCCGAATAAATACCCATTTATTTGAGATTGGAACGGCATCTGGAGGTTTTTCGACAAGTTCCCAAGTACCCTTTTCTTTGAGCAAGTCTAATTCAATTTGCATTGAATCCTTCCATTCCACCCATTCCGGGGATTGTTTTGCGTCTTTGAGACTGTTTATTTCGTCTCCGGCTATTATTGCATAGGCTTCTTCTATATTTAGAAAGGTTTCGTCATCTTCCTCTTCCGCAAGGTGGTAAAGATGTTTGTAGTCGGTACGAATTCCACGAGTTTTCCGTGGTTCATTATCACTTGCACGCGTCTTCCGTGGTCTAGTGATATCTATGTTTCCCTCATTTTCATTTCGTTTACGCTTCCGAGGCTGCCTTGCCGGTTCCGTGATCCGTTGATCGGAGTTACCCGTCGGCGGCACATTCGGTGTTTCCCCACCAGACTCCCCCTCCGTCGAGGGTGTAACATCAGTGTCTTCGGGAGGCTCAGGTTCATCTGTAGCGTCTGTAAGTCGGAAGTTCCGAGAGGTGAGAACATTTCTTGTTTCGGCATTGTAATATTTTATTGCTCCCGCACCGTCGTCATAGCCGACATATGCACGGCACTTTGATTTAGGTAGCATTTTTCTTTCTTCTTTCTGGCCTTGTAATAATACCCATACTGGGGCTCCGAATTCACGTAAATTTGATACGTCTGGTTTTTTATTGTGCCAGCCTTCATAAGGTGTTGTTTCCCGAAGATGTTTGGTAAATGATCGGTTCTGGATATAGGCAACGTGTAAGACTGCAAATTCCCATAAAAATTCTGGAAGCTGGTTAGCAGCCAGCATTGCTCGGGATAATTCGACCAGGGTTCTGTTCATCCTTTCCGCAACTCCATTCTGTGATGGTGAGTATGGTGCGGTAAGTCAATTTTCTATACCTCTTTCTTTGCAATATTTTTCCAGTTTTTCGTTAACAAATTCTTTTCCACAATCAATTTGTATACCCTTCGGCTTCTTGCCTTGTGTTTCCAAATGGGCAAGGTAATTTATTACCCCCTGTGCTGCATCACTTTTCTCTTTGAGGCATTCAATTGTGACGAACCTTTTAGCATCATCCACAAATAGGAGATAATAATATTTGCCATTAATAGATTTGATGGCGTATTTTCCCCACAAGTCTATGTGGGTTAATTCTCCTGGTTTCGTGTTTCTTTTTGTCGACTTCGGAAAAGGCTCCTTATGTTGCTTTGCACTGATGCAAGCTTCGCAATCCGGTTTAGGACTATTTTTGTCGACATTGAAACCGATCACCAATTTTCGGCTCAATAATTGTTGAAGTCCAGAATATCCTACATGTCCAAATCGTCGGTGCCAAGTTTCCCAACTAAGTGGTTTTACGTTTCCGACGAATGTTTGATTAACGGCAGGAGTTTTAGACAGCTTGCTTGAATTTTTTAATACCATTTTCATTTTGTATAAATGGTTATTAATTTTCTTTCCTTCTGCAAGTTGTTGTCCGTCTTTTGTTGTGAGGATTAGTTTTCCTTGTCCTCCAATATATTTTCCGCCAGCCGCATCCCATCGCCCCAACGAAATTAAATTGTTTCGTGTTCCAGGCACATGTAGGACGTCTTCCAGATGAATATTAAAATTTTGATTATTGCATGTTGAAATTATTTCAACAGTTCCTTTGCCTGCAATTTTAGCTTCCAATCCACCTACCCCAGTTACGGAATTATTTTTCATTGGAGTGTATGTTTTGAAGGCCTCTCTTTGATGCGTGACATGCGATGTTGTTGCTGAGTCAGCCAACCAGTCGTAGTAGATCAAACGCTCGTCCATTACGGCATTGTTATCGTTACAAGCATCATAGGAATCAAAATTATAATGTTCTTGAGCTGAAAATGCAATAAATTCCTCCACAGCATTGGACTGTTCCACAGGTTTTATTTTCCCTTTTTCCTTATCTTTCTCCTTTTTCTTCCCCCAACAATTTTTTGCCTGATGTCCGATTTTTCCGCAATTATGGCATTTATTGCCTTGGAATTTTTGGCATTTACTGGACCAATGTCCAGGGCGCTTGCAATGATCACAATATGGCTTCAGGGATTTTTTACGATCGGTAAAACGGTTTTCAAGGGTTTTCTCCTTTTGGGCGGTTGTCTGGATTTTAGCCAGGTTTACAATTCCGCCGGAGTTATTATTCCCGTTATTCCGGTTAAGCCGTAATTTGTATTCTTCCCTTAATAATCCAATAAATGCGTCCGAAGTTAGGCGACGCTTTGGATCTAAGTCATTTGGATCATTTGCGTTTCCGTTGTAGGGCTCGACATATGTTTGCCAAGAGTTTGGTAAGGATGCCGAAATGATCGATTTAAATCGGGTATCTGAGATATGGAATTCTATATTTGGAAACCTGTTGATCCGGTCTCGGTAAGACTTCAAGACGTCCAAATGCTTTAGGAGGTCGTCGGAATTATCAGCCTTTGTCTCATATAATAAACACTGCAGTTGATTAACTGTTTGATGTGCCTTGTTTTCATGAGTGACTGATTATGCGGTATACATAGCTTCTGCGCTTTGCTTTGATCCGACGTGATTTATTTGCGAGGAGGTGACGTTGTGGATAATGACTTGTTGTGCCCAAGTATCATTTTTGTCCCAGTTGTAAGCACTCTCCGGATCTATATTTGGATCCGGTCGGTTTGTCTGCCTAAAAACATATCCCGTTATGTCACAATTAATAAAAACACGCAACATTCTCTCTTTCCATTTGTGCCAGTTTTCATCCGTCAAATGATCGCGATCAGCGATCTTGTTTACATTTGAGTATTCTTTGGTCCAAATTAAGGAAATAGGTATTCTTATAACCGGATCAACCTCTGGTGTATTGATCCGTTGTCTGTGCTTCTCTTGTGCTCTGGAAGTATATACTCTTCCTGATCGTTTAGGGGTTTCTTGTGCTGGGGGTTCCCCAAATAATGATATATGGTCGTCTTCTTGGTCCCCTTCATAATCCATGTCTAGTTCAGGGTCAGGGCCCATAACCTGTTGGGAATGGAGTGGTGAACAGTGACAGGAAGAGTTAAGGACAAGGTTAAGAAGATGAAGTTAATCTCAAAGGCTAGTGAGTGAGGGAGTCTGCCACAGGGAGGAATGTTATTATCATCTCCTACAAGATGTGCAATATTTATACTACACAGTTAGGAGGTATAGTGTAATGCACTCCTTTAATACATAAAGGAGGTATTCTGTAATAGACCCCTGTACCAGTTAATAATGGAATAACTATGTCATATCCCCTATATAATTCTCCAGATAGACTTGTCTATCATTGTATATTATAGGGGGTTCCCTGGATAGCATAGGAGACAGTCTTGGCAGTCTTTGTAGTCTTGGCCAGTCTATTAAGGGTAGCAGCTTGGGAATTAATATTATTCCCTGTGGCTGTGTTGGATTCTACCAGTGGCAGATCCTAACCCTAACCTTAAGCTTAGGACTTGTATTCCATCTCCCTAGGCTTGTTAACTGCCTTGGCTTGCCTGTATACTCTTGTATACATAATCCCAACAGGCAGTGAGGGGGCAGCCACATCCTTGTGTAGGTGGGAGCCACATCATGGGTTGGTGGTAGTGTTTTAAGGTCCAGTTGACTAAACTTGAAAAAGACTGTAACCAAACCAAACCTAACCAAAAAGGACTGGACTGTCAGTTACAGTTCACATGGTTTTCAGTCATGTTCGGTTAATGGTCTTACCACTTTGAGAATCATAAGAAGACCATTAAAAGCCATTGGAACTGGTCTTAACTGGTCTTTTCAGTACCTACAATTGAGAATAAGTCTAAGAGAATATTATGTGCAGTGCAACAAATGCTCTTCCAATTATTGAGCACAAACAAACTACCAAATAATTCAAAAACATGGTTGGTACACATCACTACACATACATTCATCCTCACATCTACTACCATCATGGCAAATGGAAAGAAAGTTGCCAAGGCACCAAAAAGCAAGTCACAACCAAAAGCACCTGCAAAAAAGCAACCAAAAGAAAAGGCTCCATCTGCCCCACATAAAGCAACATGCAAGCAACCAGCAGGGGAGCTTTCATCAGATGACAAATCAGAAGACGAGACCCCTCAAAAGCCACAAAAGACGTGCTCAAAGGTTGTAGAGCATGTTGACAGTAACGATGGCATGGATAACAATGACCCTGAACATGAGTCTGACAATGATAAAGCAGATGGCAGTCAGCAACCACAAAGTGATGCCAAGGTATGTACCTAATTACATTTGGCTGTTGAATGATATTAATATATTCAAGGAGTCCGATGGAATAGAGGAACATCATCATATAACCATTCCAGCAGAAGTCAACACAAAAAAGGAGAAGGCAAAGGATATTCAGCTCATATTGTCTGACAGAGTAAAGGTTCAATTCACTGCCAAAGATGGTACTGTTAGCACATTAGTAGGATGGTGGTGTATTCCCTGCAAGTGTAAGTCTGTGACCAGACTCATGACATGAACATAAGTGGCTATGCAGCCACCATGTGAACATCAGCAAACATCCATGAATGTAGGTGGCTGCTCAGCCACCATGAACTTTGGCGAACTTCAGCAAACTCATATGTTCAATGCAGCCACTTTCCAACATGGTTTCAAATTTAATATATATACCATCTTTTTTCCTTTGTTGCCCCACTCTTTACCTTGTGCAACAAAGGTCTAGTTATTTACCAACCTCCTTATGTACCTTAGACTGACTCTTTACCTTGTGCAACAAAGATAATGTGATCCTGTCTTACCATCTGACTTAGTGAGGCTACCTAACCAGGCAGCCTTTCAGCAAGTACATTATCAATTCTTCAATTTGCAAGGAAGTAAACTCACTGAGCATAAGAGCTAATCCAGAATTCAATGTGGAGGGAAAGCAAAAGGCTTTCCATACAGGCGGGAACTCCTCATGTCAAAGTCATATATGCCAGCATTATGAACTATACAAGGATCTGTGTAAGCAAGAAAACATACCTGAACAGCATTGGGCAATCCCTCATTCTATTTGGAAGGAAATGGAAGAGTCACAGAGGGAAAAGAAGCCAGGCCCAAAGCAGAGAACATTAGATTTCATCAAGGAAGGTGCACCATGTTCACTCACTCGTGAGAACCTACTCCATTCCGTGACTCAGTTCATTGCTGTTGATGACCAGGTGAGTACTCAGCTGATATGGTTTCATGTTCCTGAAGTTTGGGAATAGTCTCTGGCTGTTGCAGACAAAACGACATTCTGAAAATGCTTAGTTATCATGAGGCTGAAAACCATCTCGCCTGAGCTTCCAACAACTTATGATGTTCTAAATCACTTGCATAATGAGTTTGTATGATGGTTGGGGAAACTGAAGGCAGATATCAAGGTGATTAGACTGTTTTGTTAGATGAGACTTGGAGTGAAGTATACCTACCAACATAATGTTACAGAAAGCCCTGGGAAAGATCCCCATGACTGCAGATGGGTGGACAGTTGATACAACTAAAGCGGCATTTCTTGTGGTGACTGCACACTGCATAGAGCTGAATGGCAATAAATGGAAAATGCATTCAGAGGTTATCGGATTCCAAATGTTATTGGGCAAACATAGTGGAGAGAATTTGGGATATTATTTTGTGGGAGTATGTGATTGTATCGGGATAATCAACAGTAAATGATCAAAGGTAAGGTTACATGTAGAGTCATCTGACATCCTTATCTGATCACCTGATCCACAGCTCCTTACAGCCACCCTCGACAACGCCTCAAACAACTCCAGCAAGTGCTAAACCATCCAAGCTATCTATGAATGACGCAAGTTACCCATCTGGTCTGCAGATGAAAATCAGTTACCATAAGTCCCTATGATACCTTGACTTACTGTTTGTTAATGCTGCACATCTTCAGTTGTTTAGGTCATGTTGTCAATCTTGCAAACATTGACATTATGGATCACATCACCAAGATCACACCCATAGAAACAGCCACTGTGATTTGGGAATACAACCCATCACTACCTGATAACCGTGTCCTAAATGGATCACTAGATGTTATTGCAGGTATTCATCCTCCCATGTCTGTTTATATGCAAGATGGCAAGATAGAGGGAGAGTGGGAGATGGTAGAAGGGGACTTTCTCTTATGGGGGTATGATGTAGCAGCTAATGTTTGATGATGAGGGGTGGGGGTGGATGGAATGGTGAGGGGGGAGGACCACTGGAGGGGAGGAGATGATGAAGGCAGGAACATGGTTGAGGGAGCACAGAAGCAGCTGACAGGAGGAGTAGATTAGAAAGAAGGGTAGGCAGAAGAGGGTGATGGAAGAGGATGGAAGAGGGAAATTGTTATGGGGGACTGGAGTTGGTGTAGGCTAGTAGTTTTCTTTCATGCAATTGTATTGTAGATGTAATAATGAAGTTGTTTTGTTTTACTTTACATTTAGCAGAATTTAGAGGACAGCCAAAGCTCTCAGAGGATGCAGGAGCAGGTCAAAAAATGTGCCTTGGGGGGAACTTCAAGGCTCTCCAAGTCTTCCCAAGGCACCCCAAGAAAATCAAACAGCAGTAACTTTCTGGTATGGAGCCTTGTGGAGCCTTGGGATCTTTTCATTCTTGGCATCTTTAAGGACCCCTGCTTCCCAGGACAGTCCAAGATGAAAGTGATTTTTCCTGATGCATGTCATTTCATATATCATGGCAGAAAACACCCCAGGTGCATTCCTTCCTACCCTAGCAGCTATTTTTCACAACATTACACTCATCTTTAGTCTTTTGTAGTCCTTGACAAAGCAGACCTACTTGGGTGGTGCCAAGTTGAGAAAGGGGGTGCATGTCCTATGACTGCCCTATTCCAGACAACCATGTGGACCTGGAATTAGTACATTTCTGTAGATACCATTACCATTATACCCAATTTTGGATACTTTTGAGTCTGGGCAGTTGTGGACCAGATTAAAGACAGGTGGTGATACTATATCATCTGGTGAAGAGGACATCCAATATAACACATCCCTGGATTTTCCCACCAAAGCTACATACATGTAACCTGATAATAATCAAATTTAGATTGTCAACAACATGCCACCCAAAGCAGGTGTTGCTTCTCACAGGCATAATATAGCTGGATTCCATACAGCCTGGAGAGACCAACCAACCCAAAATCTCACTCCTGATGATGTTTGAAACATCAAACTTGTGGCTCAGCTTTCAGAGGCACAGGCCACTATTAACACATTGCAGGCATCCAAACTGGCATTATCTAATCAAGTACCTCTCTTGGAGGCCAAACTTTTCAAAGCTTTGGAGGCTTTAAAAGTTGAATGATTGCAGTCAGCCAATCTTTATCAGCATTTCTGTGTGGAGCATTGTGCATGTCAATGTGGTCTAGCTCACAAGAATTTTCTTGAAAGCAAAATAGAAATTCTTCAGGCAACTAATGCACAGCATCTTGCAGAACAAAAGAAGCTAATTCATGATACCACCTCATATTGCAAAAATCTGGCACAGCTTGAAAAGAAGTACTCCAATCTACAGAATCAACTTTTCTGTACTATGGAGCAGTCTGGGATAGAGCTGGCTAAAGTGAAAAGAAAGCTTGTGCTGGCACAGAAAAATCTCAAACAACCATGGAACAAGGCTGCCTATTATCAAAAATGCTGTAACAATGCTACTACACTTTGGCCATCTCTTCTTGACTTGTCACCACCACCATGTACCGTGGGAACGCTCTTCACACTGCCTGGCACACCGCCCAGCAGTCCATCCCCTGGCCTGATCTTTGATCAGACCAGCCTATCCCACTCTCCAGGGGTCGTTTGGGAGCTATCCCAACCCCCCTGATGATTGGCTTGACCGATCTCCACGGATCGTCCGCGGATGTCCACTGGGTGGGCATTCTACTGTCTGCCACTTATCTCTTCTAGGCTCAAGGATCCTGGGCTCTGGGGTGGGGCACCTTCCACCAATCGGTGGGGGGGTTCGACGGTGAACTAACACTGCTGGCTTAGGCTGGGGGTCCCACTCTGGGGTCGGGGGGAGAACGCCTGGGTAGGGGGGCGCTCATTTTGAGGTTCTCAGATCCCTGGAGAGGATCTAGGGATTTGGTGTGTCTGCTACATCTTCCTTTCGATGCTTAAGCTACTTTACGGCTACAGGATACTGCTCACCTCTTCTGGGTGGGTCCTCGCTCCGCACTTGGGGTATGCGCGCCGGCGCGGCCCTTCTCCTTCTCCCTTTTGGGCGCTGCACTCTATGTGTGTGCGCTCATGGGATTCACCTGCTCACTAGGACTGCGGCGGGGCTGGCATTCCCCGCTGCCGACAAGAGATCGAGCATCTCCCACTGCCCGATCAGGGGGCAGTGGATTATCTACAATCGCTAAGATCGGACAGTGGAGGGCAGGGGGATTCGCTCCCCCAGCACCACTATTACTGGGCCCATGACGCATAGCGCCAAGGGCCGCACTACACAGCAATGGGCGCATACCGCGCACCAGCCATTTTCTGGGCTGCCATCCCTCAGTGATGGCCCCCTAAGTGGCCCCTCCCACTACAGCCCTGCCCTCTGTTTCTACGAGGGCTGCGCCATGTCTGAGGTGCACAATTGTCCAACCCTGTGCCCTCCACCTTTCCAGACTGGGGGCGGTGCTGCGGTGCCGCCTCACCTCTGTTCTCTGGAGTGCCAGGTGTGTCACCGGGGCTCACTACACGCCTCCAGCTGCTATGGGCAGGGGGCTCCTGGGGCTTCTGCCTTAGGCTCGTCATGGGTACGCGGTGTGGGGGGTCTCCTCCTGCCTTGCGTACCTACCTCTACAGGCGCTGTCTGGGCCCTCTGGGCCTCGGCCCACCATTTCGTCGGACGGCGCCCAGGCCCGGTCGACGGTCCGCCCTTCGATGAGGGGGGTGGTCCACCTTTTCTCCTGCCAGGGAACACGGTTCACCTCCGGGTCCTTCGGGATGTGGGGGCTTACGGTGAATTGACACTACTCACCGGCTGGCCTCGGCTGGCCGCGCGTGGGGGGACCGGACTATCTGCAGGTGGGGAGTCTTCTGGCATGTGGCGGCGCAAGGGCGCGGCTCTGCCTTTCCGGCTCCAGCGAGCTTTATATGTGGTCTATCTGCCCGCCTCAGAGGTTAAAAGAGGGAGGAAGGTCTCACACCGGCGGGGGTCTGGTATAGTAGAGCGTAGCTTACTCTGGTATGTCTGTACTTCGTGCCCGCGGACTGCGTACGTGCACCGCGCTATAAATTGCTGAACAAAATAAAAAAAAAAAAACTACACTTTGGCAGAAGGCTGTATTTCAGGCAAAAGAGCCAACAGGCCATTTGTGAAAAATCCACACATTTACTTTTGCACAAGGGTGCCTATACTTAGGAAACTCAGAATCTCATTCACCTACTTGTCAAAGCTGGCTGTTCAAAAGAATGTGTTAGTAAAGTGATCACAGCCATTCTCAAAAGTGCAGGAATTGCAACAAAAGAGTCTATTAGCCATCAGACTGTTTCATGTATTCTTATGGAGGGATATGTTGCCAGCCAAATTCAACTTGGGTTTGAAATGGCAGAAGCTGAAGCATTCACAGGGAGTGGAGATGGTACCAGTCATCGGAATGTGCAGTATTATTCATGGCACATTAATCTGAAGGCTAGTGATTATGAATCATCCCATGGAGCAAAACAACATGTTACACATTTCTTGGGCATGACTCCATCCTTTGATAGCTCTAGTGAAGAGTCAATCAAGGATTGGAATTTAGTGCTTGATACTATTGTTGATCTATACAAATGCTTGTTCCTGGGAAAATGACATGGATCTATTTCATGCACTGTTGATATCTTTGGCAAACTGGTTGGCATGATGACAGATCATTGTGCAAAGGAAAAGAAAGATGTTCATACACTGGAGGAGCTCAAAAAAGCTGCTGCTTTATAGCAATTGAGTGAACAAAAGATTCTTGATTCGGATAATCAAGAACTTGTGCCAAAGTTTTATGTGAAATACCATCAGGTTATTTCGAAGTCTGGAGGAACTCAAGCATGGAATTATTTACCTCTTGAGACACAGCAAGCTCAACTGGCAAAAACATCAGAAGATCTTGTCATCAATTACAAGGATTTGAATAGTGTTTGGGGTGGATATTTTGCAATATCCAAATGGTGGGAAGAGCACAAGCAAACACCTCCTATCTTGCTTGCAAACCATGACAATGCTGCTGTTCTTGCTGTTATGGCATCTGACAGAGATACAATTACACCAGCACAAGAACCACCATATGAAACTACAGCACATGAGGGGATCAAAGCTACTCAATTTGCAGGTGCACTTTTCAATCACAAGGATGACAAGAAAGGGCATCACAATATTTTTTTGCTTCTGGTGGCAAGAAAATGTCAGCAACAAATTCACTTTTCCTGATACATCCAATACACATTTTGTATTATACTGTGATGGTGCAACAGCTATTTTAGTCCATCTTTCACATTTTACTGCATATCCTGACTTTGAAAAAGCACAAAGAAGCTCAATCATATGGAGCAAAATTTCTGGAATGCAATTCATGATATCCCCACCCTTTCTGAGCTTGCTGTCTTATCACTCTATGCTGAATCAATTTCTCATCCATATATGGAGAAAGTTCATACACCTGGACAGAATGCACTCAAACTTTGTCCATACAATGCCAAGGTATTAGACCATATATGGGAGATAATTAAAAATCCTGATCTGCTTGTTGGACCATCTCCTTCATTTATGACTGCAGCACTTGATGGAAAAACCTGGAAATCACCTGGGATTTTTGAAGCAGTTCACAAAAGGATTTCCACATTTCCTCATGTTTATGGACTTCTTACTGCCTTCTTTAAAGGAGCAGAGGAGACATGGAAACAGTTTACATCTGAGTTTGCACCCAATAGTGTGATTGATCAGTCAACAGCTGAAGAAAAGGACTTTGCATGGATGCCAGCAACAAATGATGTCAATGAAGGTGCACTTGGTGCTTTTCACATTCAAATGTGAACCAAGTCCCAACTTACCATGATGAATTATAATGCACTTGCAATGTTTGAATGCAATATCACTCAGAACTTTGTAAATGCATTATTTACAGAACCTGGAGATTTCAAGTTTCTTTGTGGGCAGGCTCATGCATTGAAAGGAAAGATAGGGCCAAAAAAAACAAGGAAATGGTTGTATGTCAGCAAGAGAAGAATGACAAATGAGAGGAGGCTGCAAATAAGCAGAAGGAGGCTGCAGCACAATGAAAAAAAGAGATTAAGGAACTTCAGTTGGAGTTGGACAAGGACAAGATACAAAAGATGGCCGGAGAGAATCTCAGAAAGCAACTTGGAGCATTCAGGAATGCAGGTGCTCTGGATCTTGACAGTGTGCCCAAGGGGGTGTCGGAATGCAAATCCTGCACATCATGTGGGGGGGAGGGGGGGGTCTGAAGTGCTGCTAAAAAAATTATGACCTCCAAGTCTGGGGTGTCAGATGGGTGGGTATGACCACCTAACACTCAGATGTGCCTACAGCATGACTTTGATTGGGTTATCTGATGAGTTGCAACATTTTGGGGCAGTAATATCACTCCCACAGTGCATTGCATCATGTGTGCCACCCAGTGGGTCATCAACACAGCTGATTCCAAAAACCTTGTTACTGGGGATTTTTCACCTTCACTTGTTTCCAGGTGGTCATGATTGACTGTTAAATTGTAATCCCAAAAAATTGAAACATCTAGCAGTGTGATGGCAAATGTGGGGCTGCTGCTTTCACTGTGGAGTCCAAGAAAGCTTGTAATGTGTGGGTATCTTCACTCATACTACCCAGGCTTTTCAGCCTTTAATTGGCTCAGAAACAATTTGCACATTGACAGTGCAGCAACCATGAACACTGCAGTTGACATAAACAATGTACATTGTGTGGAAAAAATCAACCAGTGCTAGTGTTTTCAGAATCAGCTGTAAAGACTTGATAAACCTTGGGACTGAGCTCAAATTGCAAGGTGGTGTCTTTTGCAGTAATGTGAGCCCATTGACCAGAATATATTTTTTCCTCTTATGCAATACCACAATAGCTACTTACCAGAGGTGCACAGGGCACTGCAACCTCTAATGATCTCAGGCATTTGTTCTGGTCTAATATGTACTTTGACTCATGAGAAGCTGTATTTAGTGCACCCAAAGATATTGTTGAATTATTTTAAGACTATTCCGATAGAATGACTAATCAAAACATACCATATATGGGAGGAGGGGGGGGTAGGGGGGGGTCTGAACATGGCTTAAAAAATAAACTGACATCTGGTTCTTAATTAGAATCCTGACCCCCCCTTGAGTGTGCCTACAAGATCCTAAGTTGGAGACCTAAAAATTGCCCTTATGGGTGTAATTTTGTCTTTGGAAGCAGGGGAGTGGAATTTGCCTGGACATCAGATGGGAGAGGGAATATGTGATGAAATTGATGTGGAAGATTCAGAGGATGAAGGGGAGTTCATTGACTTGAATGTGGTTGAAGATGATGGTGCATGTGAATGGGAGGATGATAATGATTTCTAACATTAGAATGCAGTCATTTGGAGGCATCATTATGGACATTTATCACTGTATTTTGATTTAATAATGATCTATCCTATATGTTGACATGACTACATGTCTTGTTGAACTGGGGAGAACCATATAATAAAGTATTTGAAAGTGGTCACATGTAGTCCCCTTTTTTGGACCCGTGCGACCATTTCAGGTCATGCGTGTTTCTGAGTAAGCTCTAATAGAGCATGGTCACATGCCCATTCGTGGGACAAAGATTGGTAATATGACTAAGCATGACAAACCATCCTCTAATACAAACAGTGTACAGCCACAACCCTGTGGGCTGAACAAAATGCAAAAACCTGTTCATGACCCCAGCACATGACTACCATCAATTGCAGATAACATTCAGTTTGAGTTTGAGTAAACCAAGTCAGTCCGAAGTAAGCAATTGTAGGGCCAATTAAGCAATCAAGTAAGATAATAAGTCAGTCTGAAATAAAGCAATTCAGTAAGGTCAGGTCAATAACTAAAGCAACAAGTAACAACCACTGAGTAAAAAATGAGTGAGTGAAAAATAAGTTCACTCAGTTAGAAAAGACTATATTACAGTGCGAAAAATTACAAACAAAATGATGTAAATTGATGCTTTTTTATTTATGGCTTTGGAGTTCTGAGTGAGTGTCCAGAAAGAGTGAGGATGAGATGAGTATGATGATGATGGTGAGAGGGGAGAGAGGGAAGGGGGAGAAAGTAGGGAGAGAGAGAGGGATGTGAGAGTGAAGATGAGGGAGGGGATGTCAGGGGGGGTTAAGGGGGTGTGAGAGTGAGGGGAGTGAGGGTGAGGGTGAGGGATGTGAGGGGGAGGGGGGAGAGGGGAGAGGGGGAGGGGGAGGAGGGGGAGAGGGGAAGAAGGGGGGGCAGAGATGGGGAGGGGGAGAAGAGGGAGAAGGGAGGGAGAGAGGGCAGAGGGCAGAGGCAAGGAGGGGGAAAGAGAGAGGGAGAGAGAGAAGGGAGAGAGATAGGGGGGAGAGGGAGAGGGAGGGGGAGGAGGGGAGGAAGGATTTGCATCAATGGGCTGGAGGAAGGGGGGTGGAGTGTGAGAAAAAGGGGTGTGAGGGTGAGGGGGATGGGGCAGGCAGTGGGGAGAGTGAGAGAGGGGAGTGAGGGAAGTGTGTGGGGGGGATGTGGATGTGAGGGATGTGAGGTGAGACAGACAGTGGGGAGAGTGATACAGAAAATAAGGCAGGAGTGAGGGATGAGGAGGGGTGTGAGGAGGAGAATGATATGAGGGGAATGGTGAGGGTGAGGAGCGAGGGAGGGGATGTGAAGGTGAGGGACAGGCAGTCAAGCAGGAGAGTCGGGGTGGGATGGGAAGGGGGAGAGGGGGAGGGGGGAAGCATGGGGAGTAAAAGGATCTGCACCAATGGGCTGGAGAAAGGGGGGAAGGGGGTGGGAGGGTGAGGAGGATGGATGAGGAGAAGGGGGAGGGGTAAGGGAGGGGATGTGAATGTGAGGGACTGATAGTGAAGCAGGGTGTGAGGATGAGGGGGTGTGAGAGGGAGAGGAAAGGATGTGAGAGAGGGGGGAGAGGGGAAGTGGGGAGAGAGGGGAAGTGGGGAAAGGGGGGGAGTGGGGAGAGTGTGGGAGTGGGGAAAAGGGGGGAGTGGGGGGAGAGGGGGAGAGGGTGGGGAGGGGGGAGAGAAAGGATTTGCACCAATGGGCTGGAAGAAGGGGGGTTGGGTGTGAGGAAAAGGGGTGTAAGCATGAGGGGGATGGGCCAGGCAGTGGGGAGAGTGAGTGAGTGGGGGTGGAATAGGAAGGGGGAGGGGGGGTGGCTCTATCAACACCCTCCTATACATGGGCAGGGGCCTTTGGTCCCTGCCTCTGATGACAAGATGTCTAAAGATGGTGGCAGGGGGTTTGGGGGGTGCATCACTTCACTGATGTACTACAACTGCTGTAGGAACAATGTGAGTGAAGTTAGCATATTGGAAACAGATAATAGGACTCTGTCACTGTCAAGATGTGTGAGATGGAGATTAAATGACTAATTGGGGGCACATCTGTTTTCTCCATTGGGCTCCCCTCCTCATCAGTATGATATGGAGCATAGGACAGCTGGGCTGGAAACCCCTCCCTCCCCTACAGACAGGCAAGGGTGCTTGGTCAGTGGATGTGTTAATAGGATGTAAATGGGGATGTAGAAATAGCTTTTGATATAGATAAGAAAGTCAAATACTACATGGGTATTGATTTACTACTGATATAGTATTGCACCCCCACCACACAGGCAGGGGCCGAAGGTCCCTGCCTGTGTGACAAGATGAGTAAAGGATGCGAGCAGGGGGTTCAGGGGGCTGTGCCCCCTGACAAGCTGAAGAAATGAGCTGCAGGAGTCATGTGAGCGAGGCGAGAAGAGCGCCGGAGGCGCACTTCTGAAGCTTGTACATAAGTAATAGAGCATAGTCAGGTGGTCGTGGGGTGGGAACCTTTTGGCCATGGGATACTGACACTGAGCATGACAAATCAATGCTCAAATACATATGGTGAGCATAGTGAGCTCGGCTAATTAACATTTTTCCCACGCTTCACCTGGCAATTTTTGAGCACTTTCTTTGCATTTTCTCTACTCTCTGTGCTTCTTTTCTTGGGCTGATTGGATTTTCCAACTCCTCTGTGCCTTGGGCTCTTTTACTGGTTGGGTCTGTTTAGCTTCTTGGGGTGTCTACTCTCTGTGCATCTTTTCTTGAGCTAATTGGATTTTCCAACTCCTCTGTGTCTAGGCAATAGCACGGGTACGGGTAACCCATGCGGGTTGCGGGTACGGGTAGGCACGGGTACGGGTACAGGTCATGATTCCATGACCCGTAACCCGTGCCTACCCGCCGCCAAGAGGGAGGCGAGGGCAGGTTCAAAAGCTACATACAGTAAACTATATACAAATTCATAACTACTTATTTTAACAAAAATGTGGGGTGAGCCCAGCTTACCTGTAGAAATGGGGGCCTTATATACCCCCAGGATGCGCACAGACCATTTGGTCTTGTGTGCGCAGAGTAGTACGCATCGCGTCTTTGTTGATTGTTGACGTGTTATTTACCTATGTTTGTATTCCCTCTCTTCATGCCACTCACTGCCCACACCTCGCGCAGTATCATGACCACCACCTCTCCTCACTCGCAAACGTAGGTGTAGGTGGTTCTATGCCGGATTCACTCTGCATGGCCACAGCAGACGACGACAGACGACCCAGCCCCGGGGACAATAGGGAGGACGGGGACAATACAACAAGGACGACTTGACAACGAGGAATCGTCGAGGATCAGACCAGGGACACGAATCAGGACCAGGACCTCCACCACCACCATGACCCCCAGAAGACAGGAATGACCAGGACGGCGACAACGACAACGACAACGAGCAGGACTGGGGCGGAGATTGGCAGGGGCAGGGACAATGACGAGGACAACAGGAGGAAGACCCGACAAGAACAGGATGAAAAAGACGAGACGGAGAAGAAGTACATGATAACGAACCTAACGAGGAGAACGCAACGACAAACCGTGGAGGAGAACGCGACCAAGCACCCAGCCCACCAACGAGGACACCGACGGGAGGGGCGAGACTCTGGCAGACGACAACGACAACGGGAGGGGCGGGGACAATGAATGCAACAACAACAACAACAACAAGCACAAGACCCACCCAACACCCAACCAATGCCGCTGCCGACCGCAACGCCGCCAAACGACCTCACCCCTAAACGCACCACAAAAAGGGCCCAAGAGACATCTCTTGGGCCGTAAGTTGATTCTATTGATTTCTTTCTTATTTAATTCTACGACGACTGCCCCCCGCCCACCACAAGCTGCTTGTGGGGTGGGCAGATGTAAAATAATATTAGATAGTTTATATATATATATATTACCGTGTCTACGAAACCCGTGCGGGAACCCGCACCCGCTGCGTATCAACCCGCGGGTCAACGGGTTACTACCTGTGCGGGTACGGGTACGGGTCAAGGTCCTAATACCCGCGGGAGTACCCGTGCTACAGCCTACTCCTGCTCCAGCCCCAACCCCTGTCCCAGCCCCTGCTCCTGCTGCTCCTTTACTGCAGCCTGTTATCAATCCACTGGCTGCTGCATATAACCATCTG
Organism: Tricholoma hemisulphureum; assembly: GCA_964034925.1. Classification (NCBI taxonomy): domain Eukaryota; kingdom Fungi; phylum Basidiomycota; class Agaricomycetes; order Agaricales; family Tricholomataceae; genus Tricholoma; species Tricholoma hemisulphureum. The sequence continues at coordinate 743,224 of OZ035935.1, read as the reverse complement.
CCTATACAGTTGATACAGCAATTGGCTGCATTGCCCCCTCTTCCATATCTGGCTGCACCTCCTGTTTTAAACTCCTGCTCCTGCTCCTCTTATTCCTGCTCCACCTGTTCCTGTTCTCAATGCTCTTCCTTCACCTGTAGGTCAAACTACTTTATTATAGACTAATCTAATTTTATTCTTTCAGCCTGCCCCTCCTGCCCCTCCTGCCCCTCCTGCCCCTCCTCCTTTTGATCCCTCTGTTCCTGCTCCCCCTGTTCCTGCTCCCCCTGTTCCTGTGGCCAATAATTTTCCTCCTCCAGTATGCCAAAGTTGATACTATTTTATTACTGACTAATCTAATTCTATAATTTTAGCCTGCTCCTCCTCCAGATCATATTCCTTTGCCACCTGCTGCACTACTACCTCCTGCACATCAACCTTTTAGTCTAGATTGGTCTATTCATAACCTAGGAAGAATGGATGTTCAATGTTCTAATTGTCATGCTCTTCATTGGATGGCTGAGCGTCTCTCTGTATCTTCCAATGCTCATCCCAAGTTTGGCATCTATAAGTAATAGACAGTGGTCACGTTTTCGCTCTTTTTGGGGTCGTGTGACATTTCCGAGGCGTGTGACGTTTGAGCATCGTGGAAGAGACCATCCAGCGTGGGACTCAAATTGGCTGTGTGGGACACGCTGAATAAGAATTTGACTAAGCATCACCTGACCATGCTCTTTTACTATAGTGGACAGCCACGAAACTGGCTGCACAGCCACAACCCCGTGGGCTCAACAAAATGCAAAAACCTGTTCACGACCCCAGCACATGACTACCATAAATTGTAGATACTGTCAATCAATTGAGTAAGCTAAGCAACCAAGTAAACTAAGCAAGTCTGAAATAAGCAAGCCACTAAGTAACACAATGAGTCTGTCCGAACTAAGCAATTTAATAAGTCATCAGTAAAATCAGCCAGGTCAATAAAGCAACTATTCCTAAGCAAGCCTTTAGTAGCAAAAAAATCAGTTCAGTGTAAGCAAGCAATGAGCAACAAGCATCTATCCTTTAATAAGAATCAGATTACAGTCCGAAAAATTTGAAAAAAAAATTTGCAAGTTGATGTTTTTAATTTTGTATAGTGGGTTAGAGTTCTGACTGAGGTCCAGAGGTGAGGATGGGATTCTGATGATGGTGATGGTGAGAGGGTGAGGAAGAGGGAGAGTAGGGAAAGAGGGATGTGACAGTGAGGGTGGGGATGTAAAGGTGAGAGGGGATATGAGAGGGGGTTAAGGGGTAGGGTGAGGGGGTGGGTTGTGAGGGGGAGGGATGTGAGGGGTAGGGGGGAGGGGGAGGGTGGAGGAGAGGGGAGGATGAGGATGAGGGAAAGAGGGATGTGACAGTGAGGGGGGGATGTAAAGGTGAGAGGGGATATGAGGGGGGGTTAAGGGGTAGGGTGAGGGGGAGGGGTGTGAGGGGGAGGGGGAGGGGGAAGGGGGAGGAGAGGGGAGGAGAGGGGAGGATGAGGATGAGGGATGTGAGGGGAAGGGAGGGAGGGGGAGGGGTGAGGGAGGTGATCTGAAGGCAAGGGAAGGGAGTGAGGGGAGGGAAGGGGGTGGGGAGGGGAGGGAAGGGGGAGGGGAGGGGGAGGCAGGGGAGGGAAGGGGGAGGGGAGGGGGAGGCAGGGGAGGGAAGGGGGAGGGGGAGGGATGGGGAGGGGCAGGGGAGGGATGGGGAGGGGCAGGGGAGGGATGGGGAGGGGCAGGGGAGGGATGGGGAGGGGCAGGGGAGGGATGGGGAGGGGCAGGGGAGGGATGGGGAGGGGCAGGGGAGGGATGGGGAGGGGCAGGGGAGGGATGGGGAGGGGCAGGGGAGGGATGGGGAGGGGCAGGGGAGGGATGGGGAGGGGCAGGGGAGGGATGGGGAGGGGCAGGGGAGGGATGGGGAGGGGCAGGGGAGGGATGGGGAGGGGCAGGGGAGGGATGGGGAGGGGCAGGGGAGGGATGGGGAGGGGCAGGGGAGGGATGGGGAGGGGCAGGGGAGGGATGGGGAGGGGCAGGGGAGGGATGGGGAGGGGCAGGGGAGGGATGGGGAGGGGCAGGGGAGGGATGGGGAGGGGCAGGGGAGGGATGGGGAGGGGCAGGGGAGGGATGGGGGAGGCAGGGGAGGGGGTGAGGGGGAGAGTGAGAGAGTGGTGGGAGAGGGGGAGGTAGCCCTATTAAAACCCTCCTACACACAGGCAGGGGCCGAAGGTCCCTGACTGTGTTGACAAGATGTGTAAAGATGGCAGCATGGGATTTGAGGGGTGCAGCTACTCAACAAGCTGAAGAAGTGTGTTGTAGAGATGATTGTGAGTGAAGTGAGCAGACACCTGAGTGTCTTTTTCACAGTCAGACATGCAGAAAGACAACTGATAAAAGCTAATAGCTGATACTAACTGCTATGTTCTGACAACCCACCTATTTGAATGCCTCTACCACACAAGTGATGTGATGTTTTCCTCATATTGCAATATTGATAGGATCATGCTTGATGTGGATGAGGATTGATGGGGACATTTCCTTCTATGGGACAGAGCAATATATGTTTCCCTGGGGCATCGGGGAGTGGGGGATAGGGAAGATGGATACAGAGGGGAGTGGGAGGGGTCGGGGGAGGGGCTGAGTATTAGTGTGAGGGGGCAGAGGAGGTGTCACTTCTACTTCTTTGCCCCTTCTATGACAAAAATGTCGAGATAGGGAAAGCTACTTTATACCGATTTACAATGACACCACCCCCACACAGGCAGGGGCCGTAGGTCCCTGGCTGTGTTATCTAGATGAGTAAATTGACACGGATGTGCCAAGGACGCGAGCAGGGGGTTCGGGGGGCGCAGCCCCCTGACAAGCTGAAGAAGCGAGACGCAGGAGTGATGCGAGCGAAGCGAGCAGAGCGCCGGAGGCGTGCTTCAGAAGCTTGTATATAAGTAATAGAAAGTGGTCACGTTTTCTCTCTTTTTGGAACTGTGTGACTTTACCAACCGTATGTGACTTTACGAACTGTGTGTGATTTTTTCGAGCTGTGTGAATCTTTTTGGCCTATGGGATATGATGACAAAGAAATTGAATAAGCAGCACCTGACCACCCTCTAATACATAGAGTGTACAGCCACAACCCCGTGGGCTGAACAAAATGCAAAAACCTGTTCACGACCCCAGCACATGACTACCATCAATTGTAGATAATGTTCAGTTTGAGTTTGAGTAAGCAAAGTCAGTCCGAAGTAAGCAATTGTAAGCAATTAAGCAACCAATAAGTCAGTCTGAAATAAAGTAATTCAGTAAGGTCAATAACCAGAGCAACAAGTAACAAGCACTGAGTAACAAATGAGTGAGTGAAAAATAAGTTCACTCAGTTAGAAAAGACTACATTACAGTGCGAAAAATTACAAAAAAAATACCAAGTGAAAATGTAAGTTGATGTTTTTTTATTTATGGCTTTGAAGTTCTGAGTGAGTATCCAGGAAGAGTAAGGATGGGATGAGTATGATGATGATGGTGAGAGGGGAGAGAGAAGAAGAAGAAAGTGGGGAGAGACTCAAAGAGAGAGATGTGAGGGTGAAGATGAGGGAGGGGATGTCAGGGGGGGTTGAGGGGAGGGGGTGGGGTGTGAGAGTGAGAGGAGGGTGAGGGTGAGGGATGTCAGAGGGAGAGGGGAGAGGGGAAGAAGGGGGGGCAGAGATGGGAGAGAGATAGGGGGGGAAAGGGAGGGGGAGGGGGGGGAGGGGAGGAAGGATTTGCACCAATGGGCTGGAGGAAGGGGGGTGGAGTGTGAGGAAAAGGGGTGTGAGGGTGAGGGGGATGGGGCAGGCAGTGGAGAGAGTGAGGGAGGGGAGTGAGGGAAGTGTGTGGGGAGGATGTGGATGTGAGGGATGTGAGGTGAGACAGACAGTGGGGAGAGTGATACAGAAAATAAGGCAGGGGTGAGGGATGAGGAGAGGTGTGAGGAGGAGAATAAGGGGAATGGTGAGGATGAGGAGTGAGTGAGGGGATGTGAAGGTGAGGAACAGGCAGTCAAGCAGGAGAGTGGGGGTGGGATGAGAAGAGGGAGGGGTGGGATGGGAAGAGGGAGAGGGGGAGGGGGGGAGGGGGAGAGGGGGGAGGATGGGGAGTGAAAGGATCTGCACCAATGGGCTGGAGAAAGGGGGGAAGGGGGTGGATGAGGAGAAGGGGGAGGGGTGAGGGAGGGGATGTGAAGGTGAGGGACTGATAGTGAAGCAGGGTGTGGGGGTGAGGGGGTGTGAGAGGGAGAGGAAGGATGTGAGGGGGAGGGGTAGGGTTGTGAGACAGAGTGAGGGAGGAGAGAGAGGGGGAGTGGGGAAAGGGGGGGAGTGGGGGGAGTGGGGGGAGTGGGAGAGTGGGGAAAGGGGGGGAGTGGGGGGAGTGGGGGGAGTGGGAGAGTGGGGAAAAGGGGGGAGTGGGGGGAGAGGGGGGAGAGGGGGGGGGAGAAAGGATTTGCACCAATGGGCTGGAAGAAGGGGGGTTGGGTGTGAGGCAAAGGGGTGTGAGCATGAGGGGGATGGGCCAGGCAGTGGGGAGAGTGAGCAAGTGGGGGTGGTATGGGAAGGGGGAGGGGGGGAAGGTGGCTCTATCAAAACACTCCTATACATGGGCAGGGGCCGAAGGTCCCTGCCTGTGTTGACAAGATGTGTAAAGATAGTGGCAGGGGGTTTAGCAGGTGCAGCACCTCACTGATTTACTACAACTGCTGTAGGAACAATGTGAGTGATGTGAGCATAGAAAGAGATGATATAAATGAGACTCTGTCACTTTCAAGATGTGTGTGTTGGATATTAAATGGCTAATACTAAGAAAAGGCTGTGTGGGATTGGAGGGATTGAGGGAGATAGTGTGGCTCTGCTGTGTACATTTCCTTGATTGGGCTTTTGTTCTTAGAAGTATGTTATGTACTGGACTGGAAATGGCTTCTATGCTCAGACATAGACAGGGGCCTGTGGTTGCTGACTGTGGTAATAAGATGTATATAGGGATTTCTGATGACAGGATGAGTAAAGGACGCGAGCAGGGGTTCAGGGGGCTGCGCCCCCTGACAAGCTGAAGAAGCAAGCTGCAGGAGCGATGTGAGCGAAGCGAGAAGAGCACCGGTGTGGCAGGGTCAACAGCCTGCTGGTAGTCTTGTTGATGAGGTCGTCACGTCGCGAGGGATGGGGTAAGCGAGAAGAAAGAAAGTTCGTAGAGAAAGGGGAAAGAAGAGATGGATGAGCCTTAAGCTCGTCGAATGAGACTCGGAGAGGGGGGAAATGTGGGATCAAAAAGGATGAGATTCAATGCTGCAGGTCACCTTTAATACAAAAACAGGTCAAGAATACCACAAACAACTCCCTCGCATGTGTTCTCTTGCATTGAAAGGACCAAACAACAAGAAAAGATAAGCCAAAAAGGAAGTCAGGTCCTCATCTCAGGGTTTCACAGCCAGGAATTGCTCAGGGAGAGGCTATCATCAAGACTCTCTATTTTCGGAACGCGACTTGTCCCCCAGCAAGTGCGGAGAGTACCTGATTGATGCCTCTCGACCCTACCATCCAGCTATTAGACCCATTGAATCAGATTGGAAGCCAGATTGTTGCCAAGAAAGGTAAACTTGTGCCTTGCAGAAGAAAGATAAAGAATTAATTAAAATCCGGTACCAATCTATCATGTCAAGGGTAGAGCTGTCGGATCAGAGACCGAGGAAGCATGAAAATGCCACAGGGCATGAGACTGATGTGTCGTCAAGTGGAGGGGAATAACTTGCTAAAATATAATTGAACTTAACAGAATTAGTAACACAAAATATTGATAGAAATAAGCTAAAAGGAAAAGTAAACTGTTACCCTCGTTTATCTGCAATGCTGGTGGACCTGAAATAATCTCCCTGGAAAGGGTAAGTTGACGAACAGGACAACTGACCCTACCACACCGGAGGCGCGCTTCAGAAGCTTGTACTAGCTTAAAATTTGGGGCAATATTATTACATAAGCGCCCAAATCCGGCTGACGTGTCTATAGCCAGCATTGCCCATATATTCTGACTAGGCCTCGATTTGCCTATCCTAACACTGCTCAAGCGCTCATATGTGGCTGGTGTGTGACTTATGACAGGGCCACAACCAGCAGAATTATCAAGAAAGGGCAATTGTTTAGGGTTTGCCAAGACCTGCCATTGAACAAACAGGCAACGTCACTTCAAGGGGAGGGGCCACCATCACTACATACAATCCCTGTGCCTTTAATCAATTATCGGTTAGGTGCGTTGCTCATGTTCACACGCTGCCTCAGTGCAGGCCATCCCGATGCTACAGCGACTTTCACACCATGCCCAACACTGCCTCCGACCTCGTTCTGGACCTCGGGGTTTTAAACGCCCTCTCACCTCAAGGCTCACAGCATGTTCAGTCTTACTTCATGGTGCGTTGTAAAGGTTCCCAAGCATCCAGCGTCCATGCTCATCTCGCATTCCGAGTCACAGGTGTCGAAAGTGGTCCTTGATCATGGCCTGCATGTTGCTGGTCGTGCCATCACCAACACGATCCTTTGGTACAATCAATCACATCGGACAACTGGCTGAACATGAGCGCATCACTCGTGCGGCTCTTGCTTGTCCCGCCAATGCACCTTCAATCGTCCTTCCGGGGTCTAACGGAGATTGCTTCGAACCTGTTTCAATTACACAGCTTGCTGGCGACGTTGGATTTTTTGGCGCTGTCGGAGCGCCAGACTTTCCTCTACCACCCCAGGGCTCTGCCGCGCACTGTGACGATGCCGACTTCTTCATCGCACCCGACTACCCGCGCACTCGAAGCGACGCAACGTCTGCGTTAGAGGATTGTGTCCTGCATTTGCAGAGAAATTTTCAAGGTGGCATAAGATACGCCAAGGCTTTGGTGGACGAGAAGAACCGGATCATCCCGTTCGACGTAGATCTCACCGTTGAAAATTGCGATTATACGCTTAGTATTCCCCTTCGTGCTAAATGTAATGTCCTGGAAGGGTTCGGTCGGGCCTTGCACGGAGTCCAAGACTTCTACTCCCACAGCAATTGGGTTGATGTGGTCCCAGGACCTTACTCCGTTGAAAACCCACCTGGGCTTGGGCAACCTCCACTCGCGCCCATACTCGACTTGCGCCGCTTTGCCCTCTTCGTCCCTCTGCCATGGTCTGTTCCGGAGAATCTGAGTACTGGATGTTATGGTGGTGTGGGCGAGGACGAAACCCCTGGAGTGGGAGATTGCAAGAATCGAGTTACACACGATACGCTCACCAAGGATACAGGCTTCATTGACCCGGCGACGGGGGAAACCCATTCGCCCACGACGAAGCGAGGTCAGATCGTTACAGACGGTGTTGATAACTTTGCCCGTGCTGTCGATGGTGCCATTGTCGAAACACGCTTCCAATGGCAGGTCTTCCGTTCCGAATTGATAGCAATGTATGGATCACTGCGCGGTAATCTCATGATCTGCGCTATTACAAGGGACGACCCCATGAATTCTTGCCAGGGCCGGAAGATTGCGATTGTCATTGACAGTTCGGGCTCGAATACGAGGACCGATCCTGGCAACCTGCGTATAGCCGCAGCCCAAGAGTTCGTTGGGTCCCTTGTCACTTTTGCAGACGCTGGCGATCTGGGGCCCCCAGACGAAGTTATGGTTGTCGACTTTGATAGCTCTGCACGCGTCGTATATCCTCTGGGTGACCCCGCAGGTGCCACATTTGATGGCATTGATTCATCTGGCGAGACTTTCATCGCTGGCGGCATTTCGTTGGCGATTGACGAACTGACAAAAGACCCAGCGGATCGTATCACTAATAACCATGCAGGAATCATTGTATTTACAGACGGTCAAGACGAGAATCAGGCATCTCTAGTAGACCAGTTGACGAGGGCGCAGCATCTGGGCATTCGTGTTGCCTTTGGTTTTCTATCTCCAGTTGATCTCTCCCCAGATCCTCCCACGCTCCGGAGGGCCACTAACGACGTGCCAGTTGGTTTACTCACCGCCATCCTCAAAACAGGTGGCTTCTATAGTACAATTGACTCAGCACGGGCGCAGCGTTATTTTGTTGAGCAGGTCCTCGCACGCGGAGTAACTAGTATTAACGATGGCAAACCATCAGTTAGCGGTGGCCCACTGTTCCCGGGAATCACCCTCACTGGCCTCATTTCAGCTGCCTCCAATCCCGGTATCTTCACTTACCGCGCCGCTGTCGGAGATCAGCTGACATTCACGACGCGATCCTTGAGCAATCAGGTAATAAATTCCGTGTTGCGTGACGTGCGTGCAGCCACGGAACTAACACACGGAGTCACCGACCCCCAAGGAACCGCCACCATGACGTACACAATTCCTGGCCCTAGGGAAGTTGAGCTTGAGCTGGTTGTCAAGACCCTCAGCCAGAACGAAGGCGTGTACTCCGTCGGCCTCAATGTGACCGCCCCATGCAACTGTGTGGGCAACACCAATCATGACGTTATCGTTGGTGGAGATGCTGGACTTGTTTTCACTCCGAACCAGATCACAGCTCGGCCAGGAGACACGATCACTTTCTCCTTCAGGGCCAAAAACCACTCGGTCACGCAGTCTACTCTGGAAAGCCCGTGCAACAGGTCCATGCAAAGTAACGGCCGGCTCGGGTTCAATTCCGGCTTTATTGTCGTTCCCAACACTGTCAAATCGGACTTCCCGACTTACAAGATCATGGTCAATGACGTAAGAACATGGGCTCATTTTTTTGACTGAATATGTTGTGCTGATTGATTATTTACACAGACGAAACCAATTTGGGGGTTCTGCCAGCAAGGACCACCCATATCCGATGCGCATTGCCCTGCTGGCATGGTATTTTCTGTCAACGCTCCTCCGAACATGTTCGACGAGTTTCTTAACAAAGCAAAGCAGCAACACGCAACACTTTGCACTGCCTTCACAAGCGCAATCGTGACTACCGTCCTGGCAGAGATCACTACCTGCTATCCTACTCCGACACCTACCATATTTCCGCCACCTTCTTTTACACCTACTTGTGCGATTATCACGACGTCGATGGCCACCACATACGTAACGAGGACGACTATTTGCACCCCGTTTCCTAAGCCTCCCACTACTCCGGTCTCCGTGCCTCCCACTACTCCTGTCTCTACACTTCCAACTCCGCCCTTCTATACGCCCCTCTCCACACCTTCACCCGTTACTTCGATGTCAACCAAAAGTGCATATAATGGTGCCGCGGCAGGCGAATTCAACAGCAGCACGAGTCTTCTGGACGCCGCGGATGAAGAAAAAGGCGTGTTCCATCCCTCGAACAAGTACTTTGGCATGTTCGTTTCTCTTGTATGCATCATCGCGGTTCAGGCAATGGTCATCTTTGGGACTATCGCGTGGTGTTGCTACAATCGCAGAAAGAGCCACACAGCTGACGGACATAAAGGTGCAGCTTTCACGCCATGGTGGTCATTCCGGCCTCCTAAGGATATGTATTTGACGCCTGGAGAGCGCACCGCACCCAGGTATGTATCTTCCCCGTGACCCTTGTTTTCTAGCCAAGACCTGAAAAACTGTAATAGGCCTGGTGGATTAACGGTCATTGAATGTGAAGATAATGCCGAAAATTCAAGCCGCAAAGCAGTCTTGTGATATCCTCGAACATCCTCCTGTATCTGTTTCCTTTCCTATTTTCTGCGGGACCTATGATAATTTAGTTGGGAAAAATGAAGACTGACCATTTGACATGTTAGGACCGTTCAAAGTAGCCACTTAGGTCACTTATTTTCTCATTCATCACTTATTCCTCCCAATTCAATAATAATAAATAGCAAATAAGTGACTATTTTGAACTCCCTGAAAAAGAAATCAGTGATATGTGGTGAATAATGAGGTCTGGCAAAGCATTCAGCAACACCTACTCAGTTTGGACTTTTCAAGTAATTTCTCATGCAATCACAAGGGCTCAACATAAACATATGTTGTGTGAAAAATCATTGCCTTTTTCAAACATAATCACTGGGGGGGGACCCCTCCATGCCAGAAAGTCATACCTTATATATGTAAATTCATGCCACTAGTAGTGTCTACAAGTAATGAATATAATACCTGGAGGGAAATAGTACAATCCACAGAGAAAATAAATTTGGTCCCAAAATAGAGCTGGTAATTGCATGATGTTGTAGTATCATTTTCATTTTTGAAAAGTATAAACTGACATCTGGGAATTGAGGATAATTTGATATACTGTTGTCTTATAAAGTCATAGCATAAGTATAACTAGTATAATTTAGTGCTATCAAGGGTCACCATCTTGGCCGCCCTGAGCACTTGGTGAATTCCATATTTAGAGTCTGTATATAATAATGTGGGTGTCAATATTGAGAAGAACCTCATGGGAAATTATGTACCAAAAACAAATCCACCAGAAATCACTCATCTGAGATAAGGTCTTAAAATAAGCAAATTATTAATAATATGTGCAATTCTGATATGTAGTCTGGAAATGCTATTTAAAGGATGGTAGGGTTGGCAAATTTTGCAAGCACCACCAGAATTGAGCTGTTCCACAATTATAGTACTGTTAGACCAGATGGTATTGCATGTATAATTTAATAATCTGAAAATTCAAGCATGATGGATCAGAACAGTTGAAACCTACCCAAAGGTAAATGATTATAAAAGACAGTAGCAGTGGCAAATATCACAATCCATACCAGAAAGGCAGTTCTTGTCAATGGATATAAGGCTGTGGCATGTTTGGAATGCCTGTAAGAAATTTGACTGCAGAACATGAGTGTCAGATTGGCAATTGGAATTTCAAATGGATAGATGGGTGTGGCATGTTGGGAAGGTCTGTAAGAAATTCAATTGTGAGCATAACTTTGGCAAATGTTTCAGCGCTATCTTAGGAGACCACCAACTGATTTCTACAGTTGGTCCAGTGCACAAACAGATTGGCTCTCATCGAGTCCAGTTCTTAGCTGGCAGTGCATCAGCTACAAGCTACATGCTTCATCCACTGTCATGTGGACATTGGAGGTGGCAAATGGATCCCACATGAGATGTAACCCAAATTGATCACCCTCCTTGTTAAGACAAGGGCTTTACTCTTGTCAACTAAAGGTTGATTGTTGTCTACTGTTTGAGGCTTTCAAACAGTTGTCTGGTCTGCTAGTTCCAGAGGCTTTCTGGACTGGTCTAAGTTCAAGTTGAGCAAAGAATAAAGTGGTAGATTGCTTAGGTCAAGCTGGGGAGCTTAGACCTTTGTACTGCTGTTTATATACATAGAGGACAAGGCTGTGCTAAGTGTTGTATGATGCCAAGGGGTCTGAAGAAAAGGATAGAAGAGTAGTAGAACAATAAAAGAGAAGTGTTTCAGATGCATCAGGATAGAAGAGTGGTGGAACAATGGAAAAGAAGTGAGAAGGCGATTGTTAAGGCGAGAGAGCCTCAACTACTTAGTACAAGTATCAAGTTCGTTAATGATGAGGCTTTCGTCACTAAGTTATATCACGCTAAGTCAGGGGCTTTCTGACTTAGGTCGAGTCACGCATTCTAGAGCAGTTATAAGGCTGTATATTGCCTAGGTCAAGCTAAGGAGCCTTGACCTTTGTCTACTACAGTTTATATAGGTGCTTTCATGGCTATGTGTCGAATACGTGTCTACATGTATTGTAAGAGTCAGTAAGCTATCTATAGGCGCAAAGCTGTAGAGTACAAGGTAAACGGACAGCTATCTACTCGGTGTCTAATAGAAAAGGAAGTATGGGCGCTGCCTGATGAGTCAGAGATAAGGAGATGAATCACAGAAACAAGTCATGGTAAGCACTGCCGCGACGAACAAGGAAATAGATGTAAAAGGAAATCGTAACAGTGATGTTGTAAAAGAAGAGAAGTAACAAAAGGAAAATTGATGTGAATGAAAGGCTGCCTGGTTAGGTAGCCTCACTAAGTCAGACGGTAAGACAGGATCACGTTATCTTTGTTGCACAAGGTAAAGAGTCAGTCTAAGATACATAAGAAGGTCGGTAAACTATACCTTTGTTGCACAAGGTAAAGAGTGGGGCAACAAAGGAAAAAAAGATGGTATATATATGAGATTTGAAACCGTGTTGGAAAGTGGCCGCATCAAGCGTAAGTTGATATATGAGTTCGCCGATGTTCGCCGATGTTCAGGGTGGCTGTGTAGCCATTGTAAGCATCAATGTGTGCCGATGTTCACCGATGTTTGTGGTGGCTGTGCATATTTGTGTCGTGAGTCTGGTCACAGGCTTACACTCCTCCCCACCTAAAAAAATTGTGAGGGTGTCAAACCTCTGTCCCATTCTCAGCTTCCCATCTGTCAAGTGCATCTGTTTCAGTCATTTCTGAACCAGGGCACCACTCATCATGTTCTTTCCCATATCCTTCATAGCGGACAAGGTATTGTACACCTCGTCCACGTCGGCGAGCATCCACAATCTTGTCAATGTACCACTCCTCAGTGCCATCTTCAGTAACGATGGGTCGTGGCCGGGCAGGCTCACGGTCAGGGAAGAGGAGGGGATTGTTCGGGATGTATCATTTGAGTAGGTGGGCATGGAAACCAGGGAAGGTGTTTGGGTTGTTTGGGAGTTTTAGTGTATATTCTGAGCGTTCAGGGAAGGTGTGTGTGATGGTGTAGGGGCCGTCATTTCTTGGCATGAATTTTGCAACACGCATTTTTCCTTTGCATTTGTAGTTCTGGCATCTGTTTTCTGTGGAGAGCATGACAAGGTCGCCGATCTCATAGACATCTTCTGGGGCCCGATGTTCATTGGCATGGTATGCCTGTCTGATTTTTGCAGCAAGGAGATTGTCCTGCGCTTCTTGGACATCAATTGTGACTTGGGATATTATGTCATGTGCGGTAGTTTGTTTGGTAGTGGCATTACTAGGGAGTGGTGTGATCGGAGGGATGATTCAGGGGGATCGTCCAGACTTCAGTTGGAAGCCTGAGAAACCGGTGGATGAGTTCACGGTGTTCATAATAGCAAAACGCACACGAGGGAGTTTGGCTAACCACCCCTTCTGGTTGTTGTCAACATGGTACCGGATGGCTTGGTTCACAGTTTTGTTCGTCCGTTTGCTGCTGCCGTCGGTCTCAGGGTGGTAAGAAGTTGACATCTTCAGTTTTACACCAGTGAGCTTATGGAGGGCTGTCCAAAGTTCAGCAGTGAAGAGAGCATCTCGGTCAGAGATGAGATGGAGCATCAGGCCATTTTCACAGTACCATTCATTGAAAAGGACAACGGCAACTTGGGCGGCAGTGTATGTGGAGTGGGTACCGGCAATGTGTATGTCAGCACCAAGAAGGTCAGTCATGGTCAGGATGGTGTTCTTTCCATCCTCCTCGGGGAGTGGTCCAATGAAATCCAGTGCGATGGTGTCAAAACAGTCATCAGGAACTGGTAGGGGGTGTAAGGGACCAGTGGGTTTGGAAGTGCGGGTTTTATTGCGCTGGCATTCAGAGCATGATGGGATGTATGCTTTCTCCAGGTCCCGACGCATGTTTGGCCAGTAGTAGGAGCCATGGAGGGATTCATAGCTTTTGTTGAAGCCAAAATGGCCCAGAGTGTCATGGGCAAGGTTGTAAAGGAGTTCACGGACTCGGAGATCTTGTGGGATCACCAGCCGGCGGCCAACATAAAGGAGTTGATCAGTGAGGGTTGCCCCTTCGATGCTCCCCATATTGATGTCCTTGGTGAGTTGTTTGGCAAAATCATCGGTCTCATAGCCGGTAATGATTGCGTCAAGTAGGGATTGGTCAGCGGCAATATTGAGTATGCCAGCGACTGGGGTTTTGGGTGCATTACGTGTGTGTGCCATTGCACAGGCCACAAGGCAGGCATCAGGCACAGTGTCAGGCGTGCGGGATAGGGCATCAGCAGCGGTGTTGTCTTCGCCGCGGATGTAGGTGATTTGATAGTCAAAGTCTGCAAGATACATCGACCATCTCATTTGTCGTCTCGACATCTCCTTCTGCGATTGGAAGTACTCGAGAGTTCTGTGGTCAGTGAAAACTTCGAACTGGGCACCAAGCAGGTGGGATCGCCATTTCTTCAATGCCTTGATAATGGCAAGAAGCTCCTTCTCATGGACTGGATAATTCTTCTTGGCGTCATTGAGCTGGTAGGAGTCATAGGCAACTGGCCGGGATGTATCCCAGGTTTTTTCAAAGCTTAACACAGCCCCAGTCCAGTGGTCACTGGCATCAGTGGTGACATAGATGTTTGATGCTTTGTCTTCATAATTAATTATGGTGAGACAGTCAGCACTGAGAACAAGTTGTTTGATGTGGTCAAATGCATTCTGATGTTCTGGGGTCCATGTGGGGAATCGTCGGTCACATTCCTTGGTAGTGAGGGGGGTGAGGACACTCGTGTATTCTGCAAGTGCTGGAAGGAAGGTGGCAATGTATCTGGTTAGTCCTAGGAAACCTCGGACATTGGTGGCAGTTGTTGGTTGGGGCCAGGCCGCAATACGGTCGGTTTTGCGTGGGTCAGGTTTGATCCCAGCCCCAGAGACGATGTGGCCAAGGAAACATAACTCAGTGGCAAACAGGCTGGATTTCACCTGGTTGCAATAGATGCTGGCTTTGCGGAGGGCCTGAAGGACTGTATTGCAGTTTCTTTCATGTTCCTCCATGGTTTGTGACCAGATGATAATGTCATTGAGGTACACATGGCAAATTTTTCCAATGTGTTCTCGGAGCGTGTCAGTCATTCGGCGCTGGTGTGTGGCAGGGGCATTGCATCCACCCTGTGGCATGACAGTCCATTCATAGAGTCCCCATGGTGTTCTTACAGCAGTGAGGTGAATGTCATCAGGGTGTACCCGTGTTTGGAAGAAGGAGTTAGTCATGTCCATCTTCCCAAAGATCTTTCCCTTCCCGCAATCGGCGAGTATGTCGTCAATGCGAGGTAGGGGGAAGTTATCTCGGACAGTGTTACTGTTGAGAGACTGGTAGTCGTTTACCCAGCGGGGGTTGACTGTTAAGTCAGGGACACCAGCTTTATATTTTGGGACACAGAATGCTGGCGAGGCATATTCTGATGAAGATGGTCATATTCGGCCAGCCTTTAGGTGGTCATCAAGTAATCTTTTCCAAGATTCTTGGTATTTCTTTGGTGCTGCATATCCTTTGCCATTATTGACCTTGGTGGGGTCTTTGAGCCAGATGCGGTGGAACATGTGTCCAGGGACTTCAGAGGTATTGTCTGGGAGTCGGAGTGGGAAGCGGTCGGCATATTTTAGTTTCATTTTCCGGTCTGCTTCTTTGAGGACCTCTTGGAATGCAAGGCCTTCAATGCAGTCTCAAACAGCAGCCATGATGGGGCCAGGGAGGAGGTAACCAGCAAGTGTTGGTGCTCCGGTCTGCTCAAGAGTGGTAGGCTTGGGTGCCCGAACTGTCTTTGGCATTGGTGGCTGTGCTGTTCGCCGATGTTTGTAGCTGTGTTCCAATCCTGAGGTGCCAGAGGAGGGGGGTTTAGGAGGTCGTAGCCTGTGCGTTTGTCAATGGCCGTTCGCTCATGTGGGTCTATCAGGATCTGTTCTGATGAAAGAAATGGCATTCCTAGAATAATGGGGAATGGTAGCCCCTTAATTACTTTCATCTTGTGTACTCCTGACTTCCATATCCCCCGTTCAGAGCTGAGGTCTAGTTTCACATACTCCTCAGAGACAAGTGGCAGCATTGATAAGGAGGACATGTTGTTCTCCTTGGCAGGGAGACGATATCGTCGGAGACCAAGTTTCTTGACGAGCTCCAGGCTAAACACTGTGCAGGCCAATCCAACGTCAATTAGTGGTTGGACTGGCATGGGGAATTCGGAGATGAGGGGGCCAGTAGCAAAGAGGTTGGTGTATAATTGTGGGACAGTGAGGGGGACATTGATGGGGGAAGGGATGTACGAGTCTGTTTCAGAATCTGAGATGTGTCCGGTGGCCATTGCCATGTTTTGGGCTGGCGCTGTCAGGGTCATGTAGGTCACCGGGTCAGGCCATGAGTTAGTTGCAACCATTGGACAGTTGGTGAAGGTGTGCCCAACGTTGAGCTTCCTGCACCGGGTGCATCCATTGTGGTCACGGATGAGGGTTCTCTCGGCCTCGGTGAGGGCTGGCAGGCAAATTCTCTCAGCCTTCTTAGTTTGGCTGGTGGGGGTAGAGGTAGAGGCATGGGAGGTCAAAGGTGCATCTGTGAGGTGGGAGAGGAGATCCTTTTTTTCACCTCGGCATGCAGTGCGGGCAGCGGCCGAGGCATCAATCATCTTTTAGGTCTAGGTGTTTTCAGCCCGCATATGGTCATCCCGCTCCTTAACCTCAAAGGCCCAGGTAGCGAGATCAGTGGCTAGGGCTGGTTCAAGGCTTAGATTGAGCCTCAGGTCCGGGTGTAGGTTGGATTGGAGTTGGACCTTGAGCTGGTCCTTGGTGAGTGCTTTGCTTGGTGCCAAGGTGGTGAGGATTGCATTGAGGTTCTCAACCTCTATTTTCCAATCCATAAACTCCCGGTTGCCTTGGGTTGTGGAGAGGATGGTTTCGAGGATGTCATAGGACCAGTTCTTCTCGAGGACCAGTTGGGCCAGCTCAGTGAGATACTGATCCAGGGTGAGGGCATCAATCCGAGTTTGATCTGCCTGATACCAAGAAACGAGGTGCGGCTCAAACATCCCCTCAGCAACGTAACTGACAATTTCAGTGCTGGTCTTCCCACCATGCTTCTTGTATCGTTTGCATGCAAGGGTCCACGACTGCATGATGAGTGGGGTGATTCTGCCCGCAGTGAGCATTGGGCATTCCTTCATCTTCGTGACCTTGACTTCAGCAAGGGGTTGTGTGGTTGGTGACATGCCAATTCGGGCAGCAGGTAAGGTGGCTTGGTAGTTGCAATGGGAGGTGGCTGTGGTAGGTGCACTTTTGTCGGTAGACAAGTCAGTACTAGGTGATGGGGACAGTGGTAGAGACACCGGGCTGTTTGGCTTGGGGCATCAATGTGTGTCCGTTAGGATCTGTAGTTTGGCAGGTTGGCCAGGGTCCTGCAACTTTCTTCTCGCACTCCTGGTGAGGAGTGGAATTGAGGTATAGGGTTGCCGAGACAGTGTGGGTTTGTCAGGTATTGAAAGACGCAGTCGGTGTCAAAAAAAAAGTGAAAGGCTGCCTGGTTAGGTAGCCTCACTAAGTCAGACGGTAAGACAGGATCACGTTATCTTTGTTGCACAAGGTAAAGAGTCAGTCTAAGATACATAAGAAGGTCGGTAAACTATACCTTTGTTGCACAAGGTAAAGAGTGGGGCAACAAAGGAAAAAAAGATGGTATATATATGAGATTTGAAACCGTGTTGGAAAGTGGCCACATCGAGCGTAAGTTGATATATGAGTTCGCCGATGTTCGCCGATGTTCAGGGTGGCTGTGTAGCCATTGTAAGCATCAATGTGTGCCGATGTTCACCGATGTTCATGGTGGCTGTGCATATTTGTGTCGTGAGTCTGGTCGCAGGCTTACAGTGTACCCCTGACAACGATCGGTTAATTGTAACACTCCTGTTCAGAGTCACATCTGGTGATCCCAGAGTCTGGTACCTGGCATGTGCACAGCCTCACATGTGATAGAATCTCCCTCAGCAACCTATGCAGGGTAGAGACATCTGATCAAATAGATCGTCGCAGACAATCTATATCAGAGCAGTTAGGGCAGTGGTTAAGCCCTCTGATGAGCCCCTTTGCAAGGGCAAAACTGCCTAAGTCCCAGATCTAAGGATTCAATCCCTGTAGACCACCAAAATGTCAGAATGATAGAAACAGAAAAAGAGTGACTGATGGGCACCAGTGGTATCAATGCTTGTGAGATGTAGCTGTGCAGTCAAATTCTGCCATGGAAGGTGGTGCTTGACTAGGGACCATCTGGATATGCAGGGCTGCTATTTCTTGATCATTGTTTTTTTTGAAATCTGTATGTTGCTGAGGTCTGTCAGAAATGTTGTTGTAGGGCATTTGGTCTACTAGAGGTTCATTGACTTAGGTAGTCACGTTGCAAGGTGTGGGGTAAGCCTAGTCACAGAAAGGAGGAGGAAAACAAAGTATGAAAGAGAGGGGGGGGGAAGACAACAGCCTAAAAGAAAGGTTGCCCTTGTAGTAAAAGGTGTTGCTAATTGACTACAGATTGATTGATGGGCAAAAACGCGATCAAACTATGATCAATGAGGTCATGTGATGTTCACATCCAGATGAACAGAAAAGAGATGAAGCCTTTGTTGACTTGTTGGCTCAGGCAATGTGGTGAAATAGACTTGTAAACTTAAAGACTTAGCTTGGGAATCTGCACATTGGTGTGCAGGTAACTTGAGGGTTATTGGGATTAGGTCTTTGAGAGCAAGCGGGGGATCACTCAGATGAAGTAGTGAGTGTGTGGAATAGGCAGGGAATGTCTATTCATCTCCTACAAAGTGTGGAATATTTATACAACACTGTTAGGAGGTATAGTGTAATATACTCCTATAATATATTAAGGAGGTATTCTGTCATAGACCCCTGTATCAGTTAATCTTGGAGTAACTATGTCATTTCCCCTATAACAATAGTGTCATAGTACCTCCTATTATATCATAGCTTGGTAAGTCTGAGACTTCCTGCAGTATGGGTCTTAGACACTCTATCCAAGGCTCTGTCTTGGATAGCCTATCATAGACATGCTATATGTGTTTCACTGTGCAGCATGTGTTAACTGTGCATCCCCCTAATAGTCCTTACATGTGTTAATGACTTAGCATATTGGGGAATATGTCCTAGCCATGGTTACTGCCTGGGCTTGCCTGTATGCCATATCCCAACAAGGGTACCTGAGGACTTGATGTCAACAAGAGAGAGTGTAAATAAAATTTCAGAGAGCAGGAAAAATAAAAGGGGGTGCTCCATTTGAGAGGTGGGAGGTCACCTTTATACAAATGATCTCTATGTACAAGCCCAAGACTGATTGCATGCGTTCTCTTGCATTGACCAGGCCAAACAACCAGAGAAAAATTTAAAAATAGGGAGAAGGCATTTGTCAAAGGGAATTGAAGCCATCTAGTGACAGGGATGTATCTGGTGTGGAAGTAATGAATCACAGGCCTTCTTGCATCCTTGTGTAGGGGTTTTCACTGCTGGCAATGGCTCAGGGAGGAATTCTTCATTGAGGTGTTCTATTGATGCAACGTCGCTTGTGCCCCATCAAGCATGGAAGGCACATGAATGAGTTTCCTTGACCCTATGTCTATTAGATCTGCCTGTCAATTTGGATTTGATGTGCCTGGAAGCCTCTGTGTTGCTTGACATGGTGAATCACCATTGTAAGAAGGTATTAATAGCACAATCAAAAAGAGAAATTAATGAAATCAATGCCATGCCATTCCCTTCCATCTTGGGACCTGATACTGTTGATGCTGAGGTTGAGGGAGTAGGAAGGATGTGGCAGGCATGTTGCAAGTTGAATGTTTGCATAGAAAGCCTATGAAATAAAAATAGAATGAGATGTGTTAGCAATGCAAAGTATGAAAGAATCAAATGAAATTCAAATAAATTAGCTGATGAGGTGTCATCAGTACAAGGTGTTAAATCTTGAAGAAGGCTGGTGAAAAGGTGAGGATGATGAGTGGGCCTTGTTGAAAGGCTGCCTGGTTAGGTAGCCTCACTAAGTCAGACGGTAAGACAGGATCACGTTATCTTTGTTGCACAAGGTAAAGAGTCAGTCTAAGATACATAAGAAGGTCGGTAAACTATACCTTTGTTGCACAAGGTAAAGAGTGGGGCAACAAAGGAAAAAAAGATGGTATATATATGAGATTTGAAACCGTGTTGGAAAGTGGCCGCATCAAGCGTAAGTTGGTATATGAGTTCGCCGATGTTCGCCGATGTTCAGGGTGGCTGTGTAGCCATTGTAAGCATCAATGTGTGCCGATGTTCGCCGATGTTCGTGGTGGCTGTGCATGTTTGTGTCGTGAGTCTGGTCGCAGGCTTACACTTGTCACTCTACTGCAATGTAAATCTGTGGCATTGGCAATGGGAAGACAATGCTGGCATCCAATGGTTATTGATTATCTCAAAACAGCATCCTGGAGGAGCATATAAGAAATCCAAGCTCACATCATGTCAACCTAGGGATGATACAAATCACAATGGGGCACAATCATGCAGCTCCCTAATCAGATATTCTCATTCATGATGCCCAGGCATTCTGTATCTGCTTGAGGGCTTTACACTCCCCCACATGTATACAAGGAGTCTATGTAGACTACATAGACTTTAGGTGGAGTATGGGTTCACCAAACATGGAATTCATGTTGATGGCAAGTCTATGTAGCCTCCATGTAGACTTGACTCCATGTAGACTCTATGTAAACTCCACATAGACTCTATGTATGCAAGCCTCATACTATTAAATATAAAAAAATTACCATGTTAGAGAATTGAACCCACAACCATTAGATAACATATTACATAAGTATCCATACATAACCATTCAGCTACACAACCTTGCTTATTATTGTAACTTTGATCTATAAATAATATGTTCATCACATGTTCATTGAAACAAGTGGCCTTGTGTGACTGTTTGTTTATCAGTTACACATGACATACTACCACCACCACCACCACCACCGACCTCATTGCTGCCACTGCTGCTGCTGCCTCATGCCTCAACCACCACCACCTCCTTCGCCATCTCTGTCCACAGCCCCCAACCTCACTCCCTCAGGCCAGCCAATGCGCAGCAACGACCCCCAGTGCCCCCAGATGGTATGTGGCCCCCTCCCCCCCTGTTCCCTGACATGCCACATCAATAACCACCCCCTCCCACTGGGTATCACCCCCATGACCTGGGGCAGCGACCTCAGCACCCCCCACAACCTGGTAAGCCCCCCCTCCCACCCATGAAGGTGCCACGTCACTGACACCCGCACTGTCCCCCCCAATCCCCCCTGCACCTCCTGCCTGCCCCCCCTCCCTCCCTCCTCCACTACCCATCCATGGGGGCCTGTTGCCCTTATGTTGGGTATTTTTTTTCTTTATCTATTTTTTTTAAGCTCAAATTTATTTCTTCAGTTTTCTATATGTAACATCAGATAGATAATGCACCACCCCACCTCCCCACTCAGCTAGGAGTGTGAGGGGCATGGAGGGGGATAGGGAGGTGCCAGGAGGCCTGAGCAGCGGGGTACCTGCAAGGTGCACACAGAATGGCCCACCCTGCCTGCCACATCACTAACCACTTCAGGAGCCAAGGGGGATGTGATGCAACATGCTGCCAGCTGTGGGGATGCGACAAGAGGGCCAGCACCTGAGGGATGCAAAAGAAAGCCCCTAGAATGAGGGGGACACCTCTGGGACATGATGGGAGACCCCTAGAACATGGGGGACACCTCTGGGACGCGGCAGGAGGATTCACCACTCCCAACCGCTGAGGGTGATGTGACAAGTGAGCCCAGCACCCCAATGGATGCCACCCAGCCCAGCCTCATGAGCCACTGCTTGTGGGCTGGAGCATGGGTGGAGTGATGATGCAGCCGAGCAGGCCACAGCCCCCCACACCAGCACCCCCAACCACTACCATGAGCCATTGCTCATGGGGTGGAATGGGGTGCCATGAGAGGGGCAGGTTGCCCCCCCCCCTCCCCCGTCTCACTCCAAGCAACATTGGGGGGGGTTATTTTATTTCATATTATTTAGTCTTGTATTATATACATGCCCCCCCCACCTCTAGCACTTTGGGGTGTTTTTACATTGCTAGTATTGATGTTTCCATAAATAGTAATAAATACATTTAATATTTGAAGTAATGACATACCTCTAGGAATGATGGCTAGGAATGGCCAAAGTCCATGTGGACTCCATGTAGACTCTCTATAAACACCCTATAACATCTGTAATGGGTTTTACATTGACTAGTAAACAAACTCCCTGTAAACTCCATGTAGACTATATGTAGACTATATGTAGACTCTCTATAAACACCCTATAACATCTGTAATGGTTTTTACATTGACTAATAAGCAAACTCCCTGTAAACTCCATGTAGACTCCCTATAGTAGCTTTATTTCTTTGGAATTGGTATGTACACTATACATGGAGTCTACATAGACTTTAGTGGGAGTCTATGTAGACTTGTGGGGGAGTGTAAAGTGCACATCTGCTTCAGGGCTCTTTCTTTTTCAATTTGGCTAGTGTGCTCTGATTTGTCACCCCATGCTCACAGGTGACATAGCTTGGAAACATCTGGCTGTCAAAAATATGGGGGTCAGCATTCAAAACAGGAGGGAAAATCATAATCACCTACCAATTCTACCAGTTCAGGAGGTCATCCACTTCCCCCTTCTCCTCTGGATCATTCAAGAAAGTCCAATACACTCTTATAAAACCTTTCAGAGTCCATTAAACTGTCAGTCCTACAGAACATTGATAGGACAGCATGAAGTGAAGCTGGCAAAATGGTAAGCAGTGGATTGATAAAGGCCTCAACACTAGATGCACCTGGGTTGCTACATATGCCAATGAAGCAGTGGTGACCCAGGTCATACCACAGATGTGTGCATTGCCAGATCTCATTGTGTTCACCTCCTTCTCTATTGGACTGGGTGAGGTAAAGATGTGCTTATAAACCTGTGCACAGCAGAACTTGGTCAGCAAAAAGAAAGGAAGAAAAATGCATGCTGACACAGACAAGGAGCTGGCTTCTAAACAGGCCCTCACAAGGTTCTCCAGGATTAAACTCCTGATTTGATGCCATCGCAGCTTTAAAAAACAGGTTTCAATCACTCAAGGAACTTTGCTTCAACATTTTGTCAGCAAGGATGCACTGTTTTGTATCCTTTGGATCACTTGCTGCCTTATCCCACACAACCTGGTTATTCAGATCAAGGAGAAAGCTGGTACAAATGACATTGAAGAATGGTATCACCCAGACCCTGTCATAGCAGATCAGGGAGAGGGAGAGGACATCAACACTGGGCAGGGAGCAGACAGTCCTGACACCATAGAGGGTGAATTATTTCGTGAAAACCTGATGAGGGAGCTTCTAAATAGTGTCATCACATAACTTTTTTTTGTTGTATTTAGATGCACTTAAATGTATCTCATGTGAACTGCATTCAGCCATTTTAAGAAATAAAAATAAAAATACAACAACTACTACATAATAATGTGGACATATTTGTTGAAAGCTACGTCACCCAGAAGTCCCCACTCTGTCAGGTGCACCTGAAAGTCCCCCCAGACCCATGTCAAGCGTCATACCCAGGAATATCCCCAGCCCCACATCAGGCATTAGACCTGGAAGTCCCTGGCTATTTCCCATGTGTAGGGCCATCTGCATTTGCAGGAGGCGCAACTGATGCACTTCCTTTTCCTGCTCGCACTTATGCTGCATCTCAGGTATATGTTCTGCTTGCTTCAACTTCTCTCCCTCCAGCCCAAAATCTGCATTTACTTTCACTTGCTTCAACTTCTCCTTCTCTAGCTCAAGATCCACATTTACTTTTGCTGTTGCACTTTCATACTTCACACATTTCACTGCCTGCTCAGCTATCAAACAATCCAATTTTTTTGACACAAGTGAAGTCAACATATCCTTGCTGTCGGTAGGTGTGGCCAAGGAACCAGGAAATGTGAATGGAGAACTCCTGCTTGAAGCAAATGCTGATCCACAGAGTTGTCCATGAGAACCCATATGTCCATGACTCACAGATCAAGTTGTGGACCTCATGAAGGGTGTGGGTTTAGAGAGCTTGGGATTTTCTGCAAAGAGATGTGGCATAACTGAAGGGGAGGTCAGGGCACTTGGCAGTGGAGGAGGTGAAAGATTCAGCAGTGGAGAAGGTGAATGATTCAGCAGTGAAAATTCCTCATCCTCATCATCACTCATCCTATCATCTTCAGCGCCACCATCCTTCTCCCTATTCAATCTGCTGCCACCGAGAAATTCTTGTGCTTGAGCTGCAAGGTTATGGCCAGGCTCTGCAGATTGTGTGTAAGGATTGAAGTTTGGCAGGGTATGCAAAATACCATGGAGGCACTCCCAGTAAGGAAAATCAGGCAACAAATGAGCTGGGGTGTGATGAGAGCTGAATTGCAGGTAGCCAAAAGGATACTCACCAACAAGCTTATGTAGATCTGAATCCGCCTCTATCTCCTCCAATCACAGCCCTGGACCTGTCTGACCTAATGTTTTGTTAAAGTCACAATATTTCTGTTTGAGCCTAGAAAATAATTCAGGTCATGCTCCAGTAAAAACCAGTTGCTACATATGCTCAAATTTGATTTTCCACAGATTTGGCATACCTTTCCAAATCACAAGCATAGCCATCCCTCTCATCTTTGTCATGTTCAAAAATGGCTTTTGCAATCTTGTGGTAGTAGAACATCTTTACAGTTTTTGCAGTTCAAATCTGCCTCCCTTTGGCAGAGGCATCTTACACATTATCCAAGAAGAGGTGAATGCAGTCATCAACATTGCTGATCAGCCAATTGATGATCTTGTACATGCGACCATTCTTTTCATATGAGATCTTCAATTTAGATGGTTTGCCAACATCTGCTGATGGTGACACTGTCTTCTTCTGAGGTTGAGTAGAATGGGGGGGTGAAATTGTCCTCTTCCAGGAGCAATTATTGGATTGCAAGGATTTCTTCTTCTTGGGAGACATTGGGTGAGACAGGCATGGACAAAAGGGGGATCTTTTGTTCTGAGTCACTGGATGTCAGACTTTGAATTGGAGTCATTGTATCACGTGGCTTGTGTCTGTAATATCTATGGACTTTGAAATTCCATGTGGTTTAATCATCTACAGATTTTGAATTTTCACTAGTTCAAGTGCAGTAGGTACCAGACTAGGGATGGACTAGGGGCTGAGTAGGGACAACTTTGAATACCACTATTGACTTGAACAAGGATGGAGTGCTAGTTAGTGAGCACCAGAATGATGCATCACCCCCCAAAGGCTGATGCATCACATGCTGGAGAGTTTAGTTAGCCAGTTAGGGTGAAGCATCAATGTCAGTTAGTTCTCATGCTGCCAGGATTCTAGGGTTCAGTTAGTGGTTAGGCTGGTTAGGATTCAGTTAGCTAGTTAGGCATGGCATAGAATAAAAGCATGAATGAGGCTTTAGTGTGCCAACTTGAGATGACCTGGCCCAGGGGACCCCCAAGCACAGTGAGGGAGGGGAGGGTCATTGAATGGTCAGCCCTCTTCATGCACATAGACTGCTGCAGCAGCAGCACATGGCAACAAGCCATTCTAAATAGGGATGATTTCAATTTGGGCCATAACATATAAATCCTTAGAGCAGAACTTCTGTTGAAGGCCATTCTGACATAAAAACAACAGGTTGTAAGGTTTGTAATATCTCCTTTATTATTCTGACAATTGCCTGCTAATGCATCATTACAGAATTTATGCATCACAGTGGTATAGTAAGCACTGAGCAGATGAAGAGGCTAATGCATGATTATGAGGGACTGCTAACTAGCATTGTATATGCACTACAGTTGGGTACTAACAAGCACTATAGTGAATGCTATTCACCCAGCAGATTGTGCGCAACACGTGAGCTTCGGAAAATGCTGCTGTGGACTTAGCACATTTCATGCACTTGTAACATAGATAGATTAGCAACTGGTGTCAAGAACAGAGCAAGAACCCATGTAGCAACAACAGGGGACCATCAGTGGCAAAGGGAAGCCCCCAATGACCACGGGCAGCCCACTCAACAACAACAGGGAGGAAGCATCCCCAGCGAAGGGGGCTCCCCACTGCTGAGGGAGAGCCACCAGCAGCGGTGGTGCTCCAGCTGACACAAATGGGAGGGGCCCAGGCTTTTGTTATTTCATTTTCTTTGCCACCCTTGCACATGTGGGGGTGCTATATAATTTAATGCCTTAATACATCCATTTAAATAATATATTTGTTCAATAAATGTGCTTGTGAGGTCTTGAGATGTACATTTGCTAATTTTCCTCGCGATCTCTGTGCGATTTGTAAGCAATTCCCTTTTTGGGATGGGGGGCCCAGTGGTACTTTGTCAAACACAAAAAAAATTTATGCCTCTCGAGTCTGATAACCCATTGTGTTCTGCACCCGTCGTTTCTCTACCTTTGTTCCTATTAGGTAATCTATCTATGTTACAAGTTGTGCGTGAAATGTGCTAAGTCCACGGCGGCGTTTTCCGAAGCTCACGTGTTGCGCACAATCTGCTGGGTGAATAGCGTTCACTAGCACTATATCATTCATCAGATCCACAGTATTGTGGAAATCCTAGACACGGAAATCAGTCAGATACAACAAAAGCTTAAATTAGAGATAGATTACACACCTCCAAATATGACTCAAAAAGTTTGAAATGCGGACCTGGTCTACATCATTCAGAATGGTGTCGAGAAGTTGAGGTCACAGTCAACAAGAATGGGTCCCACGCGTGGCCCAGCAGTTGCCATGTGAAAATATTCATAGCGCAACAATGGTCTTTAAAATTACAACTGTTGTATATCATCCTCCTAGGATCCTTGCCTACCGTCCCAGCCTATCAAATCCTATAAAACTCGATTCTACTCAAGTAAATCATTCTTCTTGCCTAGTAGGTGGCCCACTTCCTGCCCTAGCACAGTCGAACAAAGCAATCACATACTCCTTTGGATCTGGTGATGAGTTTATATGTGGGGGATAAAAGTGGCCCAGGAGACTGTTTCGGACACTCCTGGAGGGAGGAATCTAAGAGCAATCAAGGCTATGACAAGCATGATGACCCGAGCAAGTATATAGACATATCGAGTTGAGTCCACCACTTCACGAACTACAGGCCTAAAAGGCAGAAAATCTTTCCAGAACAACATAAGAAGCCCAAATATCACTGCAAGCAATGCTGGCACGCCCATTATTATAATGCAACATGCACGCCATAATATCCGCTCCGCATAGGATGGAAAGGCAAAAGACCACGCAATGCAATGAATTCCTCCAAAAGTTATCGCGGATGATCCTCCAACCAGGAAAGATTTGAGCAACTGATGTGGTGGCAAAAATCCTGAATACTGCCTGTGGACTCTTTTCTGCGTGGTCCTTAGGTGCCATTCGCGAGCCGGAGAGGCGCGAGCAGACTCGAACACAAAGATCGGCCAACATCTTCCATCCTTGGTTCTGTGCTTCGTTTCGTGGTGGGCCGTACGATCCGTTTTGCCTCCTGCACCTTCCATTGAGCGCCTCATATCGATCACTCCTCCCTTTTCTGCTCCCCCTTCGATCACGGGAGTTCCGTCATCTAGAAGCTCTGGAATCTGGATAAACCGCATGCATTCCTGCCAGTCCTCGTCCGACATTGATTTCTTGAGGCCAACGGGAACAGTGCACTCCGAATTGAGAGGCTTGTTCCACCAGAATAAGTATGTCATTGTATTTGTGACCGCAAATGCAAGCGTCACAAGCTCGAGCTCTGCGATTGGCAGCCTTCGGATCCGCCGTGCAAGGCATTGCATTATAAACCACCCTGTTTGGACAATTGTAATCCCCTTAGACACCACATCACCTTTACTCTTATCGTTGATTTCTTTCTTCGTAATGCCGGGGACGTCAATGTAGCCCTTTTTAACAAGGAATACAAGCTCGTCCGGGGTCAGAGGGTGATCTAATCGGTCAGGGCACCCATGTAGCATAAAGCCTCCCATACTGACGAAATAGCCGTGAGTTGTGGTCCATCCGGGATCTGAACATACCGAAACATCAGCCTGAGCAACAGTGCATTTTATTGATTGGAGAGGTGAACGTACCATTCATATCCTTGACTGATTTACGAGCAACAAACCATTGTTGTATTGCCCACACAATAACCAATTCTGGCGTAAGGAGAGAATCCATAGCGAGCCAAGCTCGGAAGAAACCAATTATGACTTTCCCGTGCTCCGGACCCGGCATATTTGGATGACCGGCGGTCCAAGTGCATAAAGAAATGGTCACCAGACAACTCCAGACGATATCCCAGACTGTTCTGCAAGTTCGATAGGCGCAGACATCCAATGTAATAGGTCGATCTATGGCAGCAACTCGGATGGGTAGTGCTTGGGCAACATCCCTGGATAAAAAGACAAGAAAAACATATCCAAGTAGAAGGGACATTACTGCCTTACAACGACTGTCCCATTTTGATGGTTTCTTATATACAATGGCAGGAGAAACAATCTACCCTGACTATGTTCTTGGGATAAATTGCTCATGATGTAGGTCCAAGTGTGTCCATGAGGGTCCTCCTTGTTCTATACTTGTGCACCGTACCAGATGTTATCTGATGATTAATGTTCACATGATGCATTGACGGTCCGTGTCCCGTGAGTTTGGTGATCGGTAAGTAGTTTTCCCATTCTAAAGGTAATGAAAGATGGTGCAACTTGGAAGTAGTAAAAAAAGGGTTGAAACGTGGGAGCGTGACCCAAACCTGACAATGCCAAAGACCTACCAGCGTACAGTGACAGCTATTCAGAATCAACACGGATTTGCTCAACAAACCACACAACAGATTGTCAAATCTGGCAGGTTTGACAGTTTTGTGGCATACAACCTTACGTAATGATAGGAGCCTAAAACAGGAATTGAAGTCGGACCCGAATCCCGATGGCCTGGCAGAGCCTGTGAGTGCACTGTGGCTATTGAATTGCATCTAAGCTCCGGATGGTGGTCATATTCATCGCACCTCAGCATGTGTGAAAACAAGGTCATGACTCCATCTTCAAGTTGGTATTGCTCTCAGGCTGTGCTACCCCCCTTTCTTGATAGCGTCTTTGGCACTAGTCCCACTCGCTCGTCCACAGTAATAAGTGGCATTGATCAATCTTGCCTACATACTTTTTTAGCATCCGAATTGGACGAACTGCTCGTCAGTGACAACAAACTCTACGAGTCGCCGCCACCTGGTCCAATCCGACCATCAACAGCAGTGCTTCCCTAGAATCCCTTCCATCCATGCCGACGAGAGGCACCCAGCCTCGAAGCCACCAAGGACCAGCCTATCGAACTATAGTTCGAGCAGATGACGACTATGTGCGGCGTGAAGACGGCTGCGGACACACTGAATCTGCTCCGTGAGTCCTGTCTGATCTCTCCATCGGACAGGTATGTTTAGTGCAGAACTGAATTCGGACTTGTTCGTGACTAGGACGCTGGAGCAGTGAGACTGGAGTACACAGTCGAGCCAAACGAATGGGTTGTTCTTAATCGGTGTCCCCCCTTGCTGGGATGACGCATCACGGGCCTTTTAGGCGAGCCGCTTACGGTATGGCGCATGGAAAGGCGGATCCATGCATCTCGTTCTTTGTAGGGGATGGGATCGTGTACCTTGCGCGGACTCCGATTGGTGCAGGGGTTGCCTTCACATAGAAGTATATCTGCGAACAGTATGCGAATATGGGGACGGTGCAACAAGGACAGGTGTCGGAGGCTTTTAATATGACAAGCGTTTTAGCATCGTGGCTACGCGCTCGAAGTTTACTCTCGGCGTTGCGCTATCTTGGTTTGATCCCGACATGCGAAATCGGTGCGATATTTATTTGCGAGAACAACAAGTTGGGGTGAGGACGTCACCGGAACACACTGGCATCTCTGCGAACTTGGAGTACTGTACTCGCGGATCTAGACAGATCTAGACATAGGGAGGCTATCAGCCAAACACTCTCTTCCGAGGCCTTTCGACAAACGAGAAAGCTTATGTGCGTGCACAGCATTACTAGAAGCTGTATCGAGCATCGCATACCTTGATTGGCTATGGTGGTAGACAATAAATGGCTTGTGCAGTTGTGTGCCAAAGACGAACGGATCGTGAGCAGCTATAAGCAGGAAGATGAATAGCGTTCGTGATACTTCTGCTCGGAAGACTGGCAATAGTCTTCTGCTGCTTTCATGGCATCCGCAAAGTGATTGCCGGGAAATGTAAAGGGGCTCTATCCTAATCCTCCGTTCATTTTCATGATGCAGCTCTCCACCTCATCATTCACACCAACCAAAATGACTTTTGTGGCTTTAGTCCTGGCGCCGATACCGCCCCGCTGGATTCGATCAGCGTAGAAACTCATCAAATTAACATGTGAGTGAGCGACTCCGAACTCACTCAGCAGTGACTTAGCTAGATCGATACAGACGTCCACACATTAAAGATAAAAGTGAAGGCCTGAGGGATCCTCATGACGACAGCCTGGCCGTCTCGTTCGCACGATTATATTGAGGATGATCTACTATGATCGACGTGATTTGGCCGTCCTCCGCATTTCTTCCTGGCGTTGTGGTCGGAGTCGGTGTTTATCTTACAGAACTTGCAATCTAAGTACGTAATATGGTTGCCTATTCCTAGACTTCCACTGAGGAGATGCATGTTCAGTGCGGCCTCCTGCACAAGTCACTAGACGCACCTGGATAATAAAGAAGATCTACGCGATTTCATACAAGTTGTAACCAAAATAGCAGTAATAGTAGCGGGCGCCCACCCTGACTCTTCACGGCAAGTGCCACCCCTCGGAACTTGCATGGAACAAACCCCCCCGAGATTGGAGTCAGTGACGCGAGAGGGCCTTACATTAAATCTCACAGCGCCTCAAAAACGAAAGGAAAGCCAGGCATTCTACAGCCACAAACGATCTATTTTTGTGGTACTTTGTCATTAATATATACGGCTTTGTCGCGAAAAACTCCCCCAGCTCTACTCGCTCTTGGACTTGACGCGGTATTCGTCCGCAGGCCGTCTGATCGCCTCGCCCTTCTTGTTGCGGTAGAACAAAACCTCACCTACATATAGGTATCAGCACGGAAGTAATGATTTGGGGGGAGGGGACGGTGTGCTCACCCTCGTTCTCGACGAACTGGCAAAAGTTGTAGCTCTCCCAGAGTGATTTGAAAGCGGGCTTGTCGGAATAGGCGTAGTGGTCGCCGATGAAGGCCTTGAGGTGCTGCGTCGCCTCGGGTCCGTGGTCTGCACACAAAACACAATCAGGAAAAAAGAACAAAGAAAAGAAGAAAAAGACGCACAAAAAGGCATCTTGGGGAAGAAGTGGTGCACGACGTGGTAGTGTGCGACGTCATGGAGGAAGAAGCGGCCTTGCCAGCCGAGGAAGTTCCTGTCGACGGTTGCTGCAGCACCGCGCTGGAAGTTCCACTCCTTGCCGCGGTAGTGGGGGAGGCTCGGGTCCGTGTGATGGAGGTACGTGATCATGATGACTGCACGGCGATGAGATGAGCACACATCTCATAGAAAGGGGGGGAGGGGGATACGCACACCAGTGGGAGACGCAGAGCCACGGCAGCCCGTAGTACTTGATCACCTCGGAGGCGCCCCAGACGGCAGACGAGTGTGCAACGCCCCAGACCATGGCGGCGATGCCGATGTTGGACATGATAACGGCGCCGCGCTGGGCTTTGGTAAACAGGATAGAGTTCGCTGTGGAACGAGAGGGATGAAGGGGGTTAATGGGGCACTGCGGGGACGGGGTGGGGGAAAGCTCACGGTCAAAGTGGTTAGTCCATTTGGGGTAGGTCTTCTGGCCAGAGACGTTGAAGACTGCATACACGGTCAATTGTGTACTGGGAGATGAGTGTGTGTGGGAAAACTCACGGAGGTACGCGGGGAACGCGAGGACCTGCTGCCGGATGAGCATGTAGAGAGTGTAGATGGGGGTATCGCCAAAGAGCTCGTCCCAGTTGATCTGGTCGTTGGGCTTCTCGGGAATGCCGAGGTCCTCCCGGGTCTTGGGGACGTACACCTCGTCGCGCTCCATTGACGCGTGGTTCGAGTGGTGGCGGTGGTGCGAGATCTTCCACGAGAAGTATGGGGTCCAGAGGAAGCTGTGGGTGATCTGGTACGTGTGTGCGTAAGCGTAGAATCCTATTTTGAAGATGGGGGGAGAGGGGACGTACGAAGCCGACGATGTCGTTGACAATCTTGTGGTCCGAGTACGCACCGTGCCCGCACTCGTGCCCGATGACCCAGATGCCGGTGAAGATGAGGCCTTGGAACCACCAACTGTAAGACAAGGTGGCGCGACACAAAAGTCAGAAAGAGGGTGCAAGCGCAGTAGGGGCAAAGGAAACAGGACGCACTACACGCCCCACGCGGCCCAGCGCCCGAGCTCGGCGCCGACGGGGGTCAGGGTCTCCCGCATCGCAGACTGTTTGAAGAGCGGGTCGATGTTTGTGGCGAGTGACCACGCAGCAGCGGCGAGCAGGATGTCGCGTGCGAGGTAGAGCAGCCCGCGCCGTGTGTCGCGCACGAACATCTCGGCGGGGATGGCGGCCCTGATTTCTTTCAGGGACCTGTTTTTTTTGTGGAAGAAAGGTGAGGGTGAGCGGGATGGTCGGGAAAGGAAAGGAAGAGGGTGTGTACCATGGCATGGGCGTGTAGGCGGGAAGAGCATCTTCCGAGTACTTCTCGACGGCAGTCTCAGCCCCCATTTATGTCTAATGTCTAATCCAACCTAAAAAAAAAACAGGGGAAAGGTGTTGAGTCAATAATACCTCACAACGGGGGGAGTGAGAGGTATTAAAAAGAGGAACGACAGGGAAAACCCCCAACCGCACCCTGGTGGTTTTATATGGAAAAGTTTCGACAAAGTCCGAGCACAAGTGATTAGCGGATTTCGGGTCCGTTGGCTGGCTGGCTGGCTGGGTGTGTAGTGTGTGGGTGGGTTGGTGTATGTGGGTGCCTAGGTGAGGTGGGCCCCGATGCGGGCGAACTCTGCACCAAAGCACTAACGCACCGGCACCCCACCCCTGATTGATGAATGAAGGGGGGCCGGGAGACCTAGGTAGCGGGACGGTAAGAAGTAACGAGAGCCAGCGAACCAGCCCGGGGGTGCGGTGAAACCCATTGAATGTGGGCGTGGGCCGGAGCTGATTGCTTAGAAGCGTATGCATCCCAGCATGTGATTTTTATTTTATTTTATTTTAGTGATGCAAGCACCTGCGCATTGCTTGTGATTATGCGTCAAGTATCACTGTTTGGTGAAAGGATGGGGATGGTATGGGGTGCCATTCGGTGGATGGTGAGCTGCGGTGAGTGTCGGTGGTGGAGGGCAGGGGCAGGGGAGGTGCAGGGGGAGAATGAGCGTTACTGAACGACGAGCCATGTGAACATTTCGAAAATAATCAATAATCGCGGTTTGGGTATCGCAACAGCGTCAATGGCTGGTGCGGAGTCACGGGTGGTGCTTCCTCTTAGTGACGTTTGGAATCCGCCTCGCAAGGGGCGAATCTTGGGGGACGTGTGCTTTGGTTTACTCGAGGCCCTGGGCGGTACACGGTACTCGGTGGCAGGATGCCGCGTCATGAGAGGGTGCCCCAGTGCCGGTGGTAAAAGTCGTGTCGTGTCGTGTAACTGTAACCTGGACCGTGAAATTCAACAGTGTACTTTTGCGACGACCCAGGGTACGTGGGATGCCTGATAGTGAAGGTTGGGTAGCGAGCTAATCCGAGTGTGGGATCATCGATCAACGCCGAGTGTGGATGAAGGCGAGATGGGCAAGGGGGACCCACTTCAAATAGTGATAGCGACAACTGGATGGGAAGGTGGTTCAAGTCACCCAAGTGGTGTGTTGTCCGGTGCCAGTGGGCGCGCAAATGAGTTTTAGAGTGGCGGGTCTATAAGATGTTGGGTCGATCAGTTCGGAGTCGCCTGACGATTTATAGGGGCCCTACGGACGGTAATCGATAATCACAGTCTGGAAGCAAGACTTGCAAGATGGAATGTGAAAAGGGCAATTCAAGTTCAGGGTGACCGCAGAAGGCCACCCTGCGCATTAGACATACCTTTTACGAGCTCTTTTGGGAGACTGTCCGTCGTCACTTGGCGTCCTCTGCCCATGGCTGAACGATGTCTATGCCCAGTGCGTTTTGACTCGGAAGCTGGCAAGCGCACCGTTGGTTTACGTAAGTGACAGCTACTTGTTCCTCGCATACACTGCTACTGCATGAAACCGATTTATCATGCCCGACGACATGCCAGCGTCCTGGCGATACCTAGGTTCTGCGTCTTCGCGGTTTTCGACGGTGAAGGGGTACCTGAAAAGAAGCAATGGGATCGATGCGGAGACACAGAGCTGGAAAGAGTGGGCTGGCGAGAAGATGGGGCGGAGGCAGGGCGAGGCTGCAGGAGGGACGGAGAGGATCACGCTGTTTCCAGGCTGGGCGACGCGGCGATATGACAATGCAGTGGGCAACGGTGAGTTGCATTCCTCTTTATATTACCGAGTTGAGTAATTTGGTAGAGTCGTTTGGGATCGACGTGTTCGTGTCTGGCTTTGCGACCACCCACCGCTCACCGGAGCAGACGACTCGCTCCCAGCGTGCCTTCCTCCGCCTAGCAAAAGGTAACACTAAATCCATTCATTTCGTAACAAAACCTCCTCACCAACCCCATCCAAAGGTTTCGCCTCCCTCCCAAAACTCGCAGCAGACGCCATCGCCCCCGAGTTCCCCCCGTCCGACACGCTCCCACTCCTCCGAGCAAGCCCATCCACAGAAGCGCTCCTCGCCCACATCCGGCTCCCCCCGCGGCCCACCGAAATCCCAGACGACTATGACGTCGCACGTCTCGACCGTGAGTTCCAGCGCGCCACCGCTGACTCGTCTTCCATGGAAAATGACAGCGACAGCGACACTGGCGACAGCAACGACCACGCACCCGGCACGCCTACCCACGGGCACGGGCACTCCCCTGCTCACGCCGCCGCCGACATGCTACGCCGCCAGCACGCGAACCTTGAGAGGCGCCTGATGCCTTTCTGGTCCTCCGTCCTCCCCGCACGCACCGTGCGCCTCCACCTCTTCGCCGCCCCACCCCCCCACGACGAGCACGCCCCCCACGATCCCGCCCGCAGCCCAGTCGGCTCCCAGGACGTCCTCACCGCCGCGGACGGCAGCTTCCAGGCCCTCTTCCGCGTGGAATGGTACGACCTATGCCAGCACCCCGGGGCGCTGCACATTGCGTTCGGTGACCACTACGAGGAGCCCGAGCTGCTCCTTAGTGCACAGCTACTGCCTTCCGCTGCCTCCTCGTCTTCGTCCCCCCTGTCCTCTGTACAATCCACACCGCATTCGCACTCAATTTTCACGCACCGCGACGTGACCCCGACCCGCTCATCATCCTCCTCTTCCTCTTCCTCCACCTGCCGCCCTCCATCGACCCTCCAGATCTCGCTGACGCACACCCCCATCCGCGTCATCTCGGACATCGACGACACGATCAAGTTGTCCAACATCCTCCTCGGTACTCGCGCGGTGTTCCGCAGCGTCTTCGTCAAGGACCTGCATGAGAACATCATCCCGGGCATGGGCGAATGGTACACCCAGATGTGGCGCAAGGGCGTCCGATTCCACTACGTCGTAAGCTTTCTCCCTTCCCACCCATATACATATATCATATACTCACCACCGAGTTATAGTCAAACGGGCCCTTTGAGATCCTCCCCGTCATCAATGAGTTCCTCCAGATCTCCCAGCTACCTCCCGGTAGGCGCCTCATCTCACTCCCCACATCCCGCTCCCACTGACACAGACACGCACCCTCCTCGCCACCCCACAGGGTCCATCAAGCTCAAATCCTACGCCGGGCGCTCCCTCTTCCATGGCCTCCTCTCCGCGCCCGCGACCCGCAAGCGCGCCGGCGTCGTCGACATCCTCGCCGCCTTCCCCGCTGCCCGCTTCCTCCTCATCGGCGATTCGGGGGAGCAGGACCTTGAGCTCTATGCCGAGTGAGTGTTTTGAATTTACCTACCTACCTACCCCCAGCCGTCGTCGTATTCATCCTCGCCGTTGTCAAGTCATTAGCGCTAAACTCCTTCGGTCGGCTTTTAGCATCGCGCGGGAGCGCCCGGACCAGATTCTTGCCGTGCTCATCCGCGATGCGGACGGCGCGTGTGACCCAATCGACGACCCCACTGGGTGGAAGGCCATCGGCGCCGCAGGGACGCGCTCGGGCCCCCTGCTGTCGAGCGCAAGCAGCAGTAACTCGGATATCAACAACACCACCTCCACCTCCACCAACTCCACCACCATCCGCCCGAAGAGGACCTTCTCAGACATCATGCTCGGCCGCAGCGGGTCTACCTCTTCCTCCACCTCCTCCCCCACCACCACTACCACCTCTTCCTACTTCCCGGCCCCCCGCTTCTTCGCCGCTGAGCCGGAGCCGGAGCCCCCAACCGCACCCCCAACTGCGCGGCCCCTTCCCTCCCCGGCACCCTCCCTCTCGGGGAGCAGCAGCAGCAGCAGGAGCAGCTCGGCGTCGTTGTCCCGGCTGTCGCTGTCGCAGCCGCTGTCAGAGGCGGAGCGCAAGCGGCAAACGTTGCAGTCAAGGGTGTACCGTGCACGCACGCAGATGCCGGGGCATGTGCCGCTGAGGGTGTTTAGGGACCCGCGAGAGTGCGTTGAGGTTGACGAGGTGGTTGGCGGGTAGGGGGAGGAGGAAAGCGGGGAGGGTTTATTTTTCTTGGTAGTTGGTGCTTATTTTATTTTAGTCAAAATTTCTTCTCTTTGACATTATTGCATGTGGGAATGAAATGGGTATTATATTAGAGGGACAGATTTTTTCTTTCTCCCTTTCTTTGCGTCAAAGCTTTGGAGCAAGGCCGAGGCACTACATACAGATTGAGAGATTGGAGGTGGGTGTCTGATTCTGTAAATTGAATTTAGTATCACATCTGCACCATCTGGGTTTTGGGCCGAAAAGGTTAAGGGTAGATAAGGACCCAACTTGAACCTCAACTCCTTACTTGGTTTGCTGGGCCTTGAAGTTGACCGTCACAACCACCATACTCATATGTATCCCCAAAACTCCCTGGACCCGCACCAGGCGTTGTAGTCGTCGGCACCCCAAACACCGCTGGCGTATGCGGAGACGACGCACACGAGGGCGCTCCAAGACGTGCCTCTGGTACAGGGTTTTCCGAAAACCCTGTATTGCGAACCTCAATGTTATACGTATGTGAAGAGATTAAATGTAGTCATTGTGTCCCTTCCTTTTCCCTTCCTGGTTCTTCGTCGTCCTGCTTGGAGGGGCTACGGGGTAGCCCTCGAAGCACCTTTGGTGCTCTAATAATTGGTGCCGTGGCCGTGGATAGGGTAGAGGTTGTCTGGTCAATGTCTTTCTAGTTGCGTAGGGGATTATATATTTCTTTTATACTAATGCCATGAGTTCGAGAGGATAGTGCCTTTCTTCATCCTCCAGCAATATTGCACATCGCGGCTGACGCCAGTAACATGAAGACCCCTCCCCTCTTCATAACCGCCGCCGCATCGCTTCTGCCCACGGAGTCGTCGGCATAAATTGGACCATGCCCATTATCCCCTCACCCGCCTCAATGACATAACCTTCCCCTTCTCCATCGCAAATGCCCTCCACCAAACCGGCTATTACTTTGCCCACAATTTGCCATCGTGGGCCAAGCCAATATTGGCTACACCGGCCTCCAGCCCCGCCCCGACTCCAAAGAAACCCCATCATCCATGTCACCTTCTCCAGCATCATGATCATCAACGTCACTACCTTCACCGGTTTGGAGCACTGCTCCAACGGCGCCGACGGGGGTCCACTGGCGTGAGCTGCAGCACGGAATTCTCTGCACCGTACCCACACTGCTGACATATGGTGCGCCAAAATAGAGAATAAATTGGAACAAAAAAAAAATCCCCAATGCTCACTCGAAAAGTTGTAAAGTCTGAGTTATTCTCACAGTGAAACCTCCTTCAAGTGCTCAAGGTCAATTTCTATGCCAACCAGCGATTATTCGTTCATCATCTTCCTCGGAAGCTCGAAATACGATCTAGAAGCAATCTTAGAAGTTAGAGTCGTGCCGGACTTGAAGCTTGAAGGGTTGCGCAACCAATGTTAAGCACTAACAGATCATACATGAAAACGACTTAAGAAAACCGGAGTTGAATCCGAACCCCCCACCAACGGCACCTCACGACTCCGCCCAAACACTGATGGCAAAACTAGAAGGAAAGGTGAAATCATGTTGATCACGGTGAATAAAAATACTTGACCTACTAATCAAGACTGTATTTGTGGCAGGATTTTTATGAACTCAAGCATCCCAATATCCTTAAGAACAGTCATCTTGAGGTTGGCTCCTACTCCCGAGCCGCCGAGAGTGACAACGAGAAACTGAATTGTCTCTGCACCATCGGAAATCTGAATAGTATAGTCGCCGATGGTGGAGAACCACTTGGATTGGCCCAATGACAAATCCATGGTCGAATCAGGGGTAACAATGGAGAGGGCGCCATCGCCTAAAACATTGACGGCGAAATACAAGGATGCCATCTAGGCAAATACATGGTCAGCGCACCGAGAGCTTTGGTGAAGAGGCGTCCTACATTTGAATTCAAAG
This sequence comes from Tricholoma hemisulphureum, assembly GCA_964034925.1. Taxonomy (NCBI): domain Eukaryota; kingdom Fungi; phylum Basidiomycota; class Agaricomycetes; order Agaricales; family Tricholomataceae; genus Tricholoma; species Tricholoma hemisulphureum. The sequence goes on along the minus strand of OZ035935.1, from coordinate 704,828 downwards.
TAAAGCTACCATCGCACGCAAAGGTCAACAAACGTGTATGAGCGAGAGAAACAGGTACCACTTGTAGGAAATGCGCTAATCTGTCTAGTAACAGAAGTTGGAGTCTGGGCGGCGTGGTGAGAGGGAATAGGGGACGTACGAGACTTCAAAGAACCTGAGCTGGTTGGTTAGAGGTCAGAATGACCTTCCTCTTATAAACCTCCAGAAGGGATTCGTAGTTCCAGTGTGGCCAAATCAGACTCCCAGTTCTTTTCCCGAAAGAACTGAAGGCTACACTCATGCAGGACGTCCATCCAGTCGATCGATGTACAAACCTTGTCGTAAAGGTGGGTTCCAAAGGTAAATCTTTTTGTAGCCTGGCACCGTCAGCAGGTGCACTCTCAGGCGTAGATCGAGCTCCGCTCGTAGGTCCACCGTCAGCCCAGTACGTCACATATTTGTGCACTATTGCTGATGATGCCGTTGTTGTGACTTGGTGACGAGCAAGTACTGTATAGAGGCCCGAGGGACAGGCGAGCTAATAAAAAACCAACGACTGATAGTGAACGTGGCACGCGATTATGATTGGGCGTCTACTAGTATCGAGTAACACATCCACATGATGATAACCTCGGCTACAGACCTATGGGCATCAAGATAGATTTTGCGTAAGTAAAAGAGTACGTTGTTGAAAGTAGCTTCTCGTTACATGGACATATCTTTTGTGACATACTTACGGGAAGCCAACTTGAACCTCAACTCTTCGCGAAGTTCTCTGGGTCTTAAAGCCAGCTTTACCCACACAATCGCCAAACTCATATGCATCCCCCAAACTCCCTGCGCCCGCGCCTGGCGTCCTAGTCGTCGGCACCCCAAACACTACTGACGCATGCGGCAACAGTGCGCACGAAGCTGCCTCCAAATAATACTCCACGACGCCCGCCTGGTTGCTCTGAATGCCCTGCGTACCAGACGGGAGCGTAAACGATCCGACATGGTACCTGAGGCCCGTGACTGTATCAACCGCTGTCCCATTCCATGTAGTGCCTCCGATATTGCGAATCTCAATATTATACGTGCGTGTGAATGGTGCAGAGAATTCCACGCTGCAGCTAACGCCTGGACCCTTGTCGGAGCAGTGTGTAAGGTCGGTGGTGGTAGTGCCGTTGATGTAGCTGGCTAAGGCGACGTGGATGATGGGCTTCCCATTGGAGTCGGGTTGGGGCTGAAGCCCGGTATAGCCAGTGTTGGCTTGGCCCATGAAGGCAAATTGTTGGGCAAAGTAATAGCCGGCTTGGTGGGGGGTATTCGCGATGGAGAAGGGGAAGGTTATGTCATTGAGGCCAGCTGAGGGGACATTAGGCATGGTCCAATTTATGCCGACGACTTGCTGTCCCATGGTCAGGGTGGGCAGAACCGATGCGGCGGTTATGAGGAGGAGGGGAGAGGTCTTCATGTTACAGGCGTTGGTGAGGCGTATTACTGGAGGATCAAGAAAAGCGCTACCCTACCGAACTCGCAAAAGCTGGCTCCCTTTTTATTATAAACCAAGCAAAGATCAGCCTGAGATGCTGGCCGAGTCGCAGGGAACCTATATCCGTTATTTGGCTAGTTTGATGTGTGGGTGAACCGATTAATACTACAAATCGAAGGCAAGGTCACCCACCTCAGTCCAGATTGCAGCGACGACGCTGTAAAAAATTCAGCCAGAGTCTGAGAACAGAAGAGCCGAAGCCACTTGTGTTCTGTACCGCATTCTTGGAGAGAATAGTTTGGGGGTCGATTTCAAGTGGGGTAGGGGGATAACGTTGTAACTTACGTTTGTTCGCTTAAGGAATCCAGCAAGCACGCTCCAACCTTAGAGGGCACGGCTAAGCCTATGATAGCTAAGCTTTGTGTAGAGTAAGAATTTACCTAATTACAGTTGCCATGAGGCGAATAACTAACTTCGAGAAGACCCACCGGGAAGGGTCCGGTCAAAATGAAAATGGTAAGTATACATAAGTGCTAGTATATATGTAAGGATCCAGTAACTGCTGGAATCCGAACAAATACCATGTTTGGGGGGGGCATTCTAACCATCGCTCTGATTCGATCTATCGTCGGGTACCAGTAGTGTCAGGAAAATTTTGCCAGTGATCTGCCTCAGGATGTGAGTCTAATGCACATAACTTAGAATAGTAGTACACGGCCATGTACTTTGAGTTTAAGTTAAAGCGGGGATATCCTGGCAGCGCCCCTAATACGGTTGGCGCCTGGGTTCAGGTCTGAGTTTGACAGGAATTCTCAAATTCTGAGGGGTATTTGGGGGACTCGACACCGCTTCTGTAAGGGTGTGACAGAAGTTCAGAAGTTGCCCACAAGGAAGGGTAACGCACGCACACCAGGAAGTACTATACCCGGATATTCTTTATAAACATTCCGTCGACTCCTTGAGGTTTGGTCTCGGTGAGCGAAGCCCATTTGTTTTTTTTGCAACAGAGGTCACGTGTAGCAAAAAAACCTATGCGGCTCACTCGTAAGTTACAACCTTTTATCAGACCACCTCCCGTTGAGGAGAAGCTCAAGTACTGTATTCCCAGTCGTCAGTATCATGTTATGTCTTGATAACGTGCCCTTTCTTTTGTACGTTGTATCTAACTTCGAAAACATAACACTCACCTCGAGGAACAGGGGGATCCCACAAAACACCTTTTCCTTTGTTCCCAGTTCTGTTAATATCCACCTGAAGGGGTTGTGAGTCAATTTTTGAATTCACGAAGAGGGTACATTCTCAAGTTCATCCACATTTTTCTCGTTCCATGTGCCTTTGACTGCCAGGCTATAGCCACTTGTACAATAGAAAGGAATACTATGGCATAAAATTCAAGGATCGTTCGATAACGTCAGTCTAACCGTGCTAATTCTCGCATATAAAACTCTGGGGTCCAAGGTGAACATTTTCAATCCCCCCAGCATCTCGTCGAGGCCATTTTATGTCCAGTTCATCATATAATTGTAACCCTGCTGGCCGCAATCAGCACTCACACCGCAAACCTCGTAAGCACTCTAGCTGCATTTTCCTCTGTTTGAGCAAATTATTCTCCATTATAGCTGAGGAAGATGAGCCTCGCATCTGACAGGCACTGGAAACCTACCATCGACAACGCCTTTTCAGCAATGAGAAGATCTCGGCACTATTGCTCAAGGAGCATGGCCTTGCTATTGCGTGAGTTCGTTTATTGACTTCATTCTGAATTGTGGATCAATTGGTGCCTGATTTATTCCAGGAGTTCGGCTGTCAAACGGCGACGCAAGGAGCTTGGCTTTCATAGCCCCCGAGTCACTATGCGTACCATGCCATATCAAGAAATGGTCCAGCTTGTTGTCAAGGAGCTCAACCATGATCATGCCAGGTCAAGGGGTGTCCAGAACATCCAAGCGAGGATCACCTTTAACTGCGGTGTTACTCTCTCCCGGGACTTTGTCTCTGACATCATGCACACCCACGATGAAGAGGGTTTTACAATGCACGATCCGAGTTCCAGACGCATCCTTCGAGTCGTCAAATCCAACATAGGCATCCACAAGCGCTGGTCGGGAGATGGACATGACAAGCTGTACTCCATTGGGTTCCCTATTTGGGCAGTTGTGGACGAAGCTACCACAAAATGGTTGGGCGCCTGGGTTGTCCCCAGTAACAGACTGGGGGATGTTGTTGGTTATCTCTGCTTGCTTCTAATCGAAAAATTTGGAGGTATGTCAATTCCCTCCTTGTTATTTCATATGGCTCATCAGTTTTGGTTCATCACAGGCATGCCACTACAGTTTGCAACAGATTGTGGTTCAGAGACAATCCAACTTTATGGACTCGTCAATGCATTGAGGTACTCTCACTATTCATTCCCCAATTATTTTCTAATTTGGCTTGCATAGGTCGACTCTCTTCCCAGAATATGATGGAGAAACACTTCCCGCCCATTCCTATGTACGCAGTGTGCACAACATTGCTATCAAGTGGTCCTGGCTCCGTCTTCGTCTCGACTGGGGCAACAATGCTGTCATTGTCTTCAAAGATGGTATCAAGGATGGAAAGTATAACCCCGACATTGGGCAGCAGCAGTGAGTTTATTTTCTGTGTTAAACTGGTATCAACTGCTAATGGTTTTTATATCGGCCTTTAGCGAGCTTTGCCAGTACCTGTGGCCCAAGCTCCTCTGCCAGGAACTCAACAAATTTGTTGAATTTCATAATGGAGTTCGAATGCGGTGAGATAATAATAAGGCTGGCCCATCTGGATGTTCTTGGAACATGGCGTTCAGCCTCCATGAAAACTATGGTTTAACTGATTAGGGTTGTTCACAGTAAACATTTTTGGGCCATTTTCGGCTCATTTTCGGCTTCATTTTTGGATCATTTTCGCGTGTTTGGCAGAAGAATGATCAGAATGATCCGAAAAATGAAATGAAAAATGACATGAAAAATGGCTACTGTAAACGCCCTGGAAAGCAAAAATCATAAAAATGAAGCAAGAATGCATTTTACATGGTCCTCGGCAGTGCTGGCAAGTGCTCGGCACATTCAAACTCCACCTTAAAGGACTTGATGAAATTTTTTTCTCGAGCTTGTACCTTATCAGTCTCAACTTATTATTCAAAGTGCAATAAATATGTATTCTTTCGTACTACTAACAAAAATAACTACGAATAAAAAAGGGACCACATGCAGAAGGCAGGCCCCGTCGTGATAGCCCCCCTCCTTGCCACGTCATGGTTACGCCGAGCCCACTGCCCCTCATCGAGCCGGTTCCCCATTGCATTGTCACCTCAGCACCCCGTGTCCACGCTGCAAGTAGTTGGCTCGCAACAGTGGTGGGGGGTGCTGTTGTTGCCGTCGGCCCTTGTTGTCGGTCGCTCTCCTCATTGGTGATGTGGCCATCAGCACCCGATCCCCCCATGTGAGCAAATGCTCGCAGCAGTGGGTGTCAGGTGCTGGGCTATCCCCCCCATTCTCCGGTCGCCATTCCACCCACGATCCACCCCACGAGCAGTTGCTCGTGAGGCTGGGGGCAGGTGGTGCATCATCGGTCACCATTGTTGGGGTCCTGGCATCCACCGTCATTCCCGCAGCTGCGGAGGGGTGCCATCGTCATTCCACCCACGATCCACCCCACGAGCAGTTGCTCATGAGGCTGCAGGCGGCTGGTGCATTGTTGGTTGCCATTGTTGGGGGTTCTGGCATCCCTGGTCGTGCCCGCAGCTGTGGAAGGAGTTGTCATCATGCCTGTGGTCATTGGGTCGTCACTGGCTGTGCTGGGTCGAGGTCTCACATTGGGTGAAGTGGGCGCCATGGATAAGTGACGTGGCACTGAGAGGGGGGGTTCCTAGTGCTTACCTGGCAGGTGTCCCTCTCCACGGGTCTCCCAGCGCCCTCCCTGATGTCCTGAGCCTAACCAAGACCCCTCACATTCTGTTTGGATGGGGAGGAGGGGGAGTGCAGGCAGGTGTGGGCATGGGTTGTGCCACATCGCCGCCTGTCGTTACTGGTAGAATAGATCCTAAAAATAAAAATTACAGTTAGTTAACGTATAAAAACAAGAAATGAATGAAGAAATACATATCCTAAAGCCCAAACGACAGTTGCCGTCATTTGGGCTCGCGTTGCATCTGAAACGGGTTGTTTACGACCACTCGCGGCTCCTGCAGGCGTGGTAGTGGGCATGGGAGTGATGATGGGGGGTGGTGACGAAGTTGCGGTGGTGGTAGTGGGTCAAGGGAGGGAGGGAGCGGTGGCAACGTGGAGTCGGAGTGGAGGGATGATGTTAATCGCACATTGGGTATTGGAGCGGAGTTTGAAATAACAACAAAAATGGAACATGAAAAATGAAAGTGAAAATGACCAACTTTGCAAAATGGGGGGGGGGCTCCATTTTGCAAAAATGATCATTTTTCAGGTCATTCTTGACTCATTCTGAAGTTAATTTTTGAAAAATGGAAGAAAAATGAAAACGGAAAATGAAGTGAAAATGGCCCGAAAATGGCTACTGTGAACGACCCTATTGCCTCCTTCGGATCCCTGATATTTCTATTATCCAAAAGCTCAAGGAGGAAATGGGTGGTGATGAACTCCTTGAGTTTGTTTAGCCAGATTTCACTGCAAGATGTGATGCAGCCTATGAATCCCTCACTATCTCTGAGTTAACGTTTGAGAATGTGTGGGAGGTATTTCAGGCATTGCTCCCCCTTGTCTTTCCTCCAGCTCTAGAGTCGGATTAGTTGTCTCAGCATTTGCAGCTTAATTTTTGAGGTTGTCCCATCCTTCATATCTTTTCCCCATCCACAATGCCCCACTGTCCTACTTGTAGCTTTGAATTTTTTCGCCTCAATGAAGGGTTGATGTGTGGAAAATGTCACGCCAAGGCACCTGGTTTATCTTCAATCGAGCTGCGGCTCATCAGCGTAAGTTCAGTTACACTTGACAAATAGCCATGTACCTTCCATTAATAAGTATGTGACAGGATACACCGCAATGTTTTATGTGTGGTATAATCTCCACCAGCCTTCAAAAGCCATTGTGCAATGGATGTATTAAGCATTATCGTGAGAAACATATTTTAATAGTGCCGGTAAATGACTTGCGACTGGAAATTTGGTTTTCAGAAAATGCAACAGATGTTCCAACGGCAGTCTTAACAAAGCCTGGGATTGCAGAAATCTTATTTGGCAGTGGGAAAACTGCTGCCCATCACATTGAGCCTGGCACTTCAGATGGTTCAAGTTTGTCTCAGGTGACATCTATTCTCCACCTTGCCTCGTCCTACCATTCCCAGGCATCGGAGCCCAGACTGAACAACAGTGTTCATACAGTTGGGGGTGTAGCCCAGCCTCGGGGACTAAACAAATTCAAGAACCTCAGCAAGGCCAATCAAGCTGTTGAGCTGCGGAAGGCAAAGCAAGAAGAGGCGAAACTCCTTGACAATGGAATTCAAATTTCAGCAGTGCTTTGGATGGCAGAAGGTTCGTCCAATCGGCTTACTGAAGTACGTTTCCTGCTTTTAAATTCTGAGGGCATATGTATTAATTTCTTTGTGCGATAGATCAAGACAATACGGGTTGTCCATGTCTTCGAACCCACTACTTCAACCCATGAGGCGCTTGACCAGTTGCTTGGGGAAATTAAGGTCATATTCCAGAAAAGCAGACCTGAGGCGAAGGAGTTGACCTGGTGACTAGATCCTGACAGTTTCGCTGTTCTTTCAAGTTCAACCTGCTCACATGTTTCCATGCTATGTAGGTCGAATGTGACATGCCATGCGCACGAAAATCGCGCAAAGTATTCATTGCTGATGCACTTTGACCGCGACAGTTCAGTGTTGATTCTTTTCAAGGAGGAATTTGTGCGAAAGAAATTAGGCACGGCACAGCAGTTGAACAACCGATTCATTGATATTCGCTTCATATTCCACCGAGACGATATTGTACGGAAATCTTTTTTTTTTTTTTTTCACAATGGCTCAAGACCTATTCATTTTTTTTTGTGTTGAAGATAAATGAAGACGATGATGACAACCCTGATCCTGTCTTTGTTGGTTCTAAAAGAAAACACCCAAGCCGTCAGCCTGCAAATTCCAGGCAGCCTTCAGTTGTGCAGCCGCCATCCCATGGTCCCCTCCAACAGCCTTCCAGTGTTGCCGCTGACCCTCAGTCTTCCTCCATTCGGCGGCAATCTAACATTCTCAAGAGCGCATATAGGCCAGCTAACAAACCTATCATGACCTGGACTCGTAACCTTGCATTGGTCGCATGTAACTTCCAACGGATAATGGCACACTTTGACCTCGATGGTACTGGTCAGGTCACCACTAAGGAATTGACTAAACGGGAAGTTATTGAGGTTTCCCCTCCATCGCAATCTCAAAGCACCGGACAAGCAGGGTTCATCGGGGAAGGGTTCACCAAGCGCGGTATATATGTAAGCCGTCAATTAATATTTAAAAGTTCAATTTTCACCCACTTTTGACATGAATGTAGGCCCGATTTGATGGCCGAGAGTATGTTGTCACCTATCCACTTGACATTAATATGAGCGACAAGGAGGTAGAAACAGTGCTTAAGGCTGAGTACCGACTACTTTGCCTCTGCAATGCATTCAAAAATGCATTTGACGGGCTTGCATGTTCTTCTGGAGTAACCACTATCCCTAGTATGTCTATTTTTGCTTCAACGCCCAATATTTAATACTGGGAACGTCAATAGAATTCTATTTCAACTTTGAAGCATCTATTTTTGGGAAGGTCATACCCACTCCTGCATCGGGCAGTCGCCCACTTCCACACAAATATTTTCTTGCAACACCTCTCTTGCCTTGCGGACCTCATGATGCCAAAGTACAGAAATTTACTGGAAATGGAACTCTTGGCACTGCTGATGATCATCTCACAAAAGCGATTCACACATTCGCCCACTTTTCCCTGGTGTATTCAAGTCACGACGTCCTCATTTGTGACCTCCAAGGTGTGTGTAAACTGCTGTTTTATCTGTCCTTCCCGGCTCACCTCTTTTCATAAGGTGCACCTGATAGAAAGGGGAGAATGTGTCTCATAGACCCACAGTGCCATACGTAAGTGCGCTTCTTCTATTCTGAGTCACCATGCCTTATAACTCCCTTCCTATTCTAGACGTTCACGTACCGAAGACGTTTATTGGGACCAGGGCCCATCGGAAATCCAGGCTTTCCAGGACCAGCATGAGGACGCCTGCAAAAAGAACTGGATTTGCAATGGTTTAAATCTTGCAAACCTCGTTGCTCGGGCTGAATCTCCAGATGACAAGCATTCAAGCGGGCACAGTACATCTCATAGCCCATCCTCTTCTCCGGCAAAAAAACCAGTTTGTAAACAAAGCATTTCATACATTATGTGAAGTTCCGAGTGGAACCCAGTCCCCCTGTTCTTGCAAGGCCATCTTTTCGTACAATACCCCAAGAACCTGGTTGTAATTTATGTATTTCCGAGTTGTATACAGTATAATTTGAATTGAACTTCTTTCTTGGAACCATATTGCTGTGACTGAGTCGAGGATCCTTCCAAGATGCAAACATCGTGTTACAGCAATATCATTTGGTGCCCAACAGGCTTCACTCCTCTTGCGCTGATGGCAATAAATATCAAGGTCAATTACAGGAACAATGTGAACTCTTCGGAATCATGCCGCACCCACCAGCTACACAGACTCGGACACCCAATATTGTGACTGCTAGCAACTCCCTGGTTCTAAAGAACCATGCAGGGCAAGCGGGGTTGTGACCTCAAAACTGTCTGATATATTCTTGTGACCAACTTAGAGCTCACAGGATCTCACGATTATACTTGATCAAGGACCCCAAAGAATCCATCAACTGTCAAGTGAAGCAAAACTTAGAACTGAACCCAGGCACCAACCGCACCCTAAACAGCCTGAGAAAGGGTCCAAATTGTACAGATACGGTGCCCGCCAGCACTTCAAGCCATGAGAAATTAGAATAGTCAATTTCGTCATTACTCAACATGCTGGCCATGATATTTCGGCCTTTAAACCGAAAGTCTGGCGGAGTTTCAAGTTGGACTTTGATCAAATACCGTATCCTGCCTAGAAGCGGGCCATCCCAAAATAGAATTGATGTGCTGTGTTGCAGAATCGGTTATCTGAGTGTAGGGTGTATAAGCTTCTCAGGTACCCAGCCAAGCAATGATCATGAGCTATAAATATCTTTTGGCAGGAGGTCTGAAAATGGCAAAATCAACTTGAAGGAACTGGGCCAGGAACAGGAAGATACACATAAATTCAGCTAAAAATAACCAACCCATTCTAGATTGTTCCCCGATGTTCTATAGAGTCATTTTGTTCACCTGGCAGCTGTTCTGCTGGTCTCAACTAGTGTTTCAAGGTCCAGTCTGGTCTGGTTTTCTGCCTTTTTTGGGCAGTAACCAAGACTGTTGTTGAAGGGTTGGTGATCCTCTGAAGGCTCTTGGAACCTTTGCGACCTGTCACAGCTAACAGGGTGAGTATAAAAGGAAAGAGGAAAAGAAATGTGTAAGAATGTGTCAGAGTGTGAAAAGAGGTGAGAATGGGGAAACTCCCAAGCCTCCTGATGGACAAGGTGCATTGAGGAGAGAGGGGGATGGTAGAGAACCAGACATTGATTGCTGTATGCGATGATCAACAGAACTCATGTGAATTACCAAATAAGGTAATTTGGCAAGAGCACATGGGGTTTGACATGTCAAACGATGAGGACAGTGGTTACGAGAGGTTTGGACAATAAAAACTCAATGGGTTGAGTATAAAACAGAGAGGAAGGGTCGAGAATTCAAGAAAAGAGGTTGAGAAGCAAACACTCAGCTGAGAAACTACACTGTTGAGTGTAGCAAGACCAGGACACTTGAGGCTTAGAGACAGGGAATGTGAAAGTCAGAGAATATGAAGATCATTTTCCAAGAGGGTCAGGGCCCCCTTTTATACAAACTAGAGGTACAGACTGTATGCACTTTGATTGCATACATGCTCTCGTGCCAACCAAACCGTTGGGGATGACAAACAAAGTAATAAAAAGTTTCAAAATAGAAGAATAAAGTGCGCATATAATAATAGAACTCTTGAAGCCTTTGGTTGGTACACAATTGTCAGTCCAGCATAGCCAGGCCCATCTCTTGGGGAGTCAACTGCCAGGTATTGCTCAGGGAGGGGACCAACACTGAGGCCCTCTATTGACAAGATGTCGCCTGTGCCCCAAGCAGGCATGGAGCACCATCCAATGCGTCCCCTTGACCCTACTCATCTGACAGATTGGCCTGTCAAATAGGACTGGAAGGGGGAACATGCTGAAGAGTCAGGCCTCGAAGGAATTTCGGAAAAATAAAATAAAATATGGAAAGAATAAAAATAAAAATCCAGTCCATGCTAATTCCTTATCAGAGAGGTCAGTCACATCGAGGAAATGATGTCGGCAGCCAAAGGAAGCAGTGGGATGACAGGCGAGTATGTTTAAATCACATTGGGGGTGTTGCAGCTCTCTGTGAAAGGTCTGTCAAGCCAAATCAAAGTGTCAATGCTGAAAAGTGGAAGTGAAGAAAAAGAAAAAGAATTGTCGGGTAGAGAAATGAATAAACCAAGGAATGGGGAGACTGTAGCAGAAGACCCTTGGAAGTGGAGAGTTGACAGGTGTGTCAGCTCACCCTTCCACAGTGGGTGGAACTTCAAATGATGCCCCCATCATTCTGGTCATCTAGGAAACGAGGCTAATCAGACACCTGTAGGCTGGAAGAAAAAAAATGGTGAAGAAGGGAGACAGGCTTGGCAGAAGTCTGGACCCAGTTCTATCAGCTCATCATTCCATTTGATGAGGTCCAAGATGTTGTGCCTGACATGCTGGTGCACTTCTTCCCAGCGAGGGCCAAACCGTGGATGTGTACAAACATAAACCTCATGAGTGCCACTTAGGAACAAATCCTCGAGGTCTCCAATCATTGGATGCCTAAGCAACTCCCATGACATTTCCTGTTGGTGTGTAGGATTGGCTCAAAGATAAGCATCTCATTCAGAGGATCATCCCAGCCCAGATCACAAAGTTCCCAGTCATCCACTTGGCGCAGTGCCAGCATGCCCAAGTTCTCCATGGTCTCTCCCACTTCAAGTATAGTGATGTGTGAATTAAACACAGGTCCAGGTCTACTGACATCCAAGCAAGGAAAGGAGCGGGCCAGCACAACACCACGTAAATATGCCTTGCAATGTCAATCTGGTGTAGGATCAGGGAATTCCGTGATCTCCTGCACCCAGTGTTGGGATTATGTATACAAGAGTATACAGGCAAGCCAAGGCAGTTAACAAGCCTATGGAGATGGAATACAAGTCCTAAGCTTAAGGTTAGGGTTAGGATCTGCCACTGGCAGAATCCAACACAGCCACAGGGAATAATATTAATTCCCAAGCTGTTACCCTTAATAGACTGGCCAAGACTACAAAGACTGCCAAGACTGTCTCCTATGCTATCCAGGGAACCCCCTATAATATACAATGATAGACAAGTCTATCTGGAGAATTACATAGGGGATATGACATAGTTATTCCATTATTAACTGGTACAGGGGTCTATTACAGAATACCTCCTTTATGTATTAAAGGAGCGCATTACACTATACCTCCTAACTGTGTAGTATAAATATTGCACATCATGTAGGAGATGATAATAACATTCCTCCCTGTGGCAGACTCCCTCACTCACTAGCCTTTGAGATTAAACCTCATCTTCTTAACCTTGCCCTTAACTCTTCCTGTCACTGTTCAGCACTCCATTCCCAACACCCAGCATTCAGTAGTGTACATCTTAATGGTCTGGTAAGTGTTCCTGTAATAGAAGATATTGATACGGTCCAGGGCCACTGTTCCATGCCGAACATTGCCATCTAATTCCCATAGCTTGTAGCCTTTCAATTTTCCATTGTGTATGATGTGCTCATGAACAATAAACAGTCCACCCCATCATAGAGCACCTTTGTTCCCATACTGTGTGTCCAACCACATCTTGTGGGCCAGGACCCATATCCCTATCTCAAAGTTGTTACTTACCAAGACCTTCTCATATCACTTGTTGAGGTCATCCACTGCTCGCTGACGGTGTCTCCATTGGCTTTCATGAGCTTCAGCAAGTTGCTTATCACGCTGGAGGATTTGCTGAGCCCGGATGGCAATCAGATCTTCAGTGCTGTGAACCATATGCCAGTCTAGGGTCTCCCATGTGGAGTCAGTGATGTCAAAGGCAAGAATAGGGTGATGTCCGTATGACAAGAAGTATGGTGTGCAACCAGTCATGCGACATACTGTGCACCTTATTGCTAGCAATGCTGCATGAATGTAGAGAGGCCATTTACTGGAATCTCTGCCACAGAAGCGTCAAACAGCATTCCCCAAGGTTTGGTGAGTGCACGCAACAGTAGCATTTCCCTGTGGGTGGTAAGGTGAGGAAACAATGACAACAATACCATAATTCTTAAAAATGATCTCTGTGGCTCCCAAGAATTCAGGGCCTCCATCGGTCATGCAGTATGGTATGCAGCCAAAGTGACAAATTAGTTCCTCATAAATGAAAGATGCCCAAGCCTTGGAGTTGTTCTTAGTGGATGCACATGCCTCTGGCCAGTCAATTGCTGGTTCAATTGCCTGCAAAAGGAAATTCTTACCTCCAAACCCCTTCTCCATGTGTACAGTGTTGAGGTCAAAGTGGCAAAGGATTGCTGTATTCCACATTGCTGAAAAAGGGATTCTTGGCCTGTGTTTGGATTCAAGTTGGCAGGCATAGCAAGACCAGACAAAATAGGTGACAGAGTCATAGAGGTCTGGCCAGTAGTATTGTTCAGACAATAATTTGTATGTACCATCATGTCCTCAATGTCCCACTTCATTGTGTACCTGAGCAAGTAATGACTTTCAATGGTCAGGGTCAGTGATGACTAGATGTGGACTCTGGTCTTTCTTTTCCACTTTCCACAAACACCTGTCATGTACACTCTTCAGCATCTTCCTTGTCAGAGTCCAGGGCTGAGGGTTTGTGGCATGAGAGTCCATCTGGGGCCTGGTGCTTCTCGGCCAGGACATGGTTGATCTCAAAGTCAAAAAGAGATAGATACATTACCCATCTTGTCATCGGAGCATTTGGAAGGTCACCAGGTGTCTTGATCATCTGCACTAGAAACTTTGCATCAACATCCAGATGGAAGTGTATTCCCCATATTTGATGCCTGAGATCCTTGAAGGTGCGGAAGACCCCAAACAGCTCGCATTTCGATTGTGAGTACTGTGATTCCACTTCGCCGTATGTGCATGACCCAAAAAGGATGGGATGTCTCTCATCCCTTTCTTGCTGGTAAACAACCCACCCTGCACCATTTATACTTGAGTCTACGGCAATGATCACCAGACCACTGTCCAAGTCCCTAGGTTGTGGGGTGATCAGTGCAGCTGCCTCATAGTCCAGACAGGCCAAGACAGGTGCTGTCGAAACTAATCGTTTGAGGATCTCTAGAGCTTCTCGGGCCTGATCGTCCAAGTAAAATTCTCTATCTGGCCCTTGTGTCAGAAGAGTCAGTAACAGGAGAGAAATTCTTTATCCATTTATGGCCTACACCTGCCATACCAAGGAACCCATGGATGTCTGTTACGCTTGTAGGCTCTGGCCAATTAAGGACTTTGTTCACTAGGCCATGAGCAAGGTGCCATCCTTCTTGCGAAACAGTTGTCCCCACTATCCCTAACTTGGGTGTAACTAAAATAAATTTCCAGCTGGAAACCATGATCCCCGCTGTGATGAACCTAACCAGAATCCTGTCAAGTGTGGTCAGATATTCATAGACGAACCTTCGAATTCCAGGTGAGATCTCCCTTTCTTCATAAGTCGTCAAAGGGTCTTTGACAGTAACGTTGTCAATGAATGTCGGGGTTTATCTTCATCTAGAGTGTGCATAATACACCTTTGAAATTCGGGCACAGAATTTGTTGCCCCTTGTGGCAACACAGTGAGTCAGTTGGGGCCAATCAATGAGTTGAAAGTCGTCAATGGTCATGATGTCACAGCCAAAACTCGCCCATCATATCCTGAAAACAAGTCAGCCACTCTTTCCCTTCTTCCACCAAGAACAATGCTTGGCTGATGGAAGATGCGATTCTCTGCCCTTTATTGTATGGAATGTTTTGCCACAGACAGGGCATTCAATGTTGTCCAGTTGCATCTTTTCTCATGAAGAGGATTAAAAAACTGAGTAAATAGTGTGGAAAGGGAGAGGATAGGTCATGGAAATATGTGGGAGATGATGGTAAATTGAAGAGTGCTTGGGGGGTTTGAGGGGTTTGATCACTTGAGGTTCATTGATTGTCAGTATGCCAAACAGAGTTGTTTCAAGCAAATGATGATTGACACATAGTTGAATTAAAACAGCAGTCTATGTACTCACAGAGAGATACCCAAAATAATCCATTCCAAACCACATGAAGTCACCACTCTTTGTTCAGCACCTTTTAACTATCCAACCAAAAGTGGTGTGTAGCAAAGCACCCTTTGGTGCAGGTGTGGTGTATGCAGGCTGAAATTTAATTGAGAGTTGTCAGTTAAATTTACCAAAGATTTCACTCAACTGTAAGCAGTTCAAGATGAGGCTGGTGGAAGAGGTGTCAGCTATGGAGGTGTGGGAATTTTAAAAAATGATAGGATCAATTCTCACAGTAGCCATCCTCCTCTGAGTCAGGAATAATTGTATCAGAGCACAAGTCTTTCTGAGTAGACTTTGCAGAGAAAACTAAGTCATAAGCTGAAGCTTAGATTGATGTTAGCAGATATAAAATTCAAAATCATTGAGAGTAACTTACTTCTGTTGTAATATGGAGATGAGTTGTCCCATGGTCTTGCTTGTGAAAAGCCAGGCATATCATCATCACCGCTGATGATGTTCCTTCTCAAAAACTCATTTTCCCTGCATTCATTTAACCATTGCTCCCTATACCTGTCTACTTCAACACAGAGATGAATAATTTCTTGATGGTATTTCTTTTTCAGGGTGTGAAGTTCTTTGTTCACTTGTTTTACTTTGAGAATACTTTTAGCTGAGTCAATTTATTAGTATCAATAAATTATATTTGGAATCATGCATTCTTACCAAGTAATTGTTTTCTTGAGGCTGACTTTACAATGATGAGTTGTCTGGCAAATTTCCTGTTACCTTTAGTTTGAGGAATCCACATAAAGTAACAAGGAACTCATATGCTCGCTTGTTGCTCATATGCCTTTGCTGTACTAGCACTTTGATATTGGGAGCTTGAGAACTGATAAGAGGCAGTTTTGTGTCACTGGCATGAGAATATAATTCTAAGTCAAGTATCGTGAGAACTTAAATGTGCATCTAACTTGAAAGTCATGGTATTGTCCCTGACTGAAGTTCTACTACCATTTCTGTGGGTGAGTCACACCTAGAGATTCAGCTAGTGAGGATCACAGTTGTCCTATTCTATTTTATAGCCAGTAAATGCATTGATATGCCAGTAGGCCAGAATGGTGAGTCTGATAACTTTATAACAGCTTCAATCATCACAGATTTAGCAAATGCCTCCTAGTACAGATCTCATCTCAGGAAATGGCACTGTGGCCCAAATTTGCTCTAGGTGTGATGAAATTCCTGAAGAATTGAAATGTTATCATGTGGTGCACTAAACTTATGTGGAGCAATGCTGATGAGCAAGTGAATGTGGAGGTTGCGATGCAGGAGAAGGGCGTGGGCTGGATTCTATGGGAATTGGCAGGCGACCAGCAGGTGAAGGCTCACTCTGACGTTATGGATGTGGATGAAAAGCCTGAAGTTGGCCACTCTGGACCCTGGGTTGACATTACAGCTGAAGCACACAGTTGATCTGGAGAGCATGGCATTCAGCCAAGGAGGGCACCTGATGTCGAACAAGAAGTGTAAGTTATCAGAGGGGTTGTTCAAGTGGGCCAAGAAAGGGTTTGAGGAGATCCACATCCCTGAACCAGAGAAGGGGCCTGTGACAGGTGGTGGGCTTGTGCCGGTCTCAGATATGCCTGTGTGGGTGAGAGAGGCCTTCACTTTCTCAAAACTCAATCATATCCAGAGCAAGCTGTACCCTATTGCTTTTGGAACTGATGAACCTATTCTTCTTTGTGCACCCACGGGTGCTGGTAAAGCATGTATTTTTCTCATATGTTTACTTCATTGATCTAATTTCTTTATTTTCAGACCAATGTTGCTATGCTCACCATCCTCAACAAGCTTGGGAAACACTGTGAGGAAGCCACTGGAACATTTGATTTGGATTCATTCAAGATTGTCTATATTGCCCCGATGAGAGCCCTCATGCAAGAAATGGTTGGGAATTTTACAGCTTGTCTGAAGGTTTTTGGTGTCAAAGTCAGCAAGCTCACTGGTGACTCGCAAATGACCAAACAACAAATTTCAGAGATGCAGATTATTGTTATGACACCAGATCTTGGCTAGCATTTTGTCTTCATTTGATTGGGTGAGAGGAAAAAGTTTGACAACATCAGGAGGTGGAGTTTCTTCAGTGAGGAAGTTTGAGGCAACAGTTATCCATAATCGGTTCAGAGGAAGGTGCTCAAGAATGGGAGGCATGTGGATGTTCACTTGGAAATGGGTAACTGCCAGGGCATGTGCGCATTTGGACTTCAATGGTACATACAACATCTGAGGCTGCTGGTCTTCTTCCTGAACGTGACAACCTCCCTTGCCACTGCCTAGTATATGTCACAGGGAGTCTCACTTATACAACTAAGCTCAACCTTTCATTCTCAAATCTCTCTATTGAACCAGCCTTAATCACCAGTGGTTGTTGACAATAAGAATGCATACAAGGATTGATATGTCTGATCATCCCTTATCAACACTGGTGGGCACTCAAAGCCTTCCATATATATCACTTTGACTGTAGTGATTCTGTTCAGGAGTCTTGCACTGGATGGTCTGTGGTTCTGGGTCTGATTCCTTCATTTTAGTCTCAAGGTTAGAGTTAGATCCCCAATAAATCAGATAGTTGCTCACTTTTCAGTAAGGTGTTCAGGCCTCTCTTTTGATAAGGAATCATTTTAAACACTTGAATCTTTTATCCACACATTCACGATGTGGGCATTGGACTCGAGAACCCTCAGTCCTCTACTCCAACAACTCAAGGCTACCAGCAAGAAATGTTGGAAGAGAGCCTTCAAAGCAACATTATCATAGTGCTGGATACTGGCTCTGGAAAGACACACATAGCTGTTCTCAGGATGAAGATTGAAGCGGAGTAGCAAGCAACAAAGGTACAAGACTTTAGAATTTGTGAGTATCGCCACATGTCTACCCTGGTTAACTGGAGAGCAGATATCTTGGTTCATTGTGCCAACAGTCGCCCTGTGTGAGCAGCAGAAGTGTGTTATCCAAAGGGCTATTCCTGTCTCTGTAGGGCTTATTTTGGGTTCATTGGAGCCTGATCAGTGGGAAAATGCCCAATTATGGGTGAATGCAATTAATATGCATCAGATTATAGTGTCCATTCCACAGGTCCTCCTCGATGCGCTCTGCCATGGATACATTCTCTTGGGCAGAGACATAAGCCTTCTAGTATTTGATGAGGTGCATCATGCTGTCAATAACCATCCATACAACAGGATCATGCAAGAGTTTTACTTTGAGTTACCTACCCACCCACTGGATACTGCCCCTGATGTTCTTCACTCCGCCATTTTAGGTTTAACCACCAGTCCTATGTTCGGTGGTAATGTAGTTAAAGCATTCCAGTACATCTATCCACAACCTGGTTCTCCAATGGCAGGCCTTACAATGATGTTCTAGGACAATTGAGAGCAATCTGAACTGCACCATTTGATCACCTCATTATCATCACTCGGAACTGGCCACCTTTGTCCACTACCCAGTCTTCTGGCATGTCATGTATTCCTCACCTGACCCTCTCAAACCTCCCTCCTCAACCAATCTGGCTACATTGAGGGCTATAATTGATACTCTTGATATTGAAAATGACCTTTATGTCCACGGATTGCGTCATCAGCTTTCAAAAGTGACTTGAGAAACAGTAGAATATGCCAGATTGGACCAGAAGCTGTCCAATGTGATTCTCAAACAGAGCTCATTTACACACAAGGGGTTGCATGACTTTTCGAGGTTAGCAAACAAGATTTGTCTGGATTTGGGACCATGGGCAAGCGATTGGTATGTGTGGGAGGTTATCAAACAGGCAAGACAGGCCACAAATCCCTACAATGTTGTCCTATTGAGCTGGAAGAACAATGAAAAGATTTATTCGCTTTCCATTCTTGACCAGATCGTCACATGCCCTGTTTCTTACTACCCAGACGACATTGTCGATGACTCATCTGATAAGGTTTGTGTGCTGATCAACTGCCTGTTACTTGAGAAGAAAGATATGGAGGCAGAGAATGAGTTATACAGCGGTCTCATCTTTGTTCAGCAGCGTGATGCAGTCCTTGTGCTCACAGAAATCTTATGGCATCACCCCCTCATGAAGGGTTCCTTTCATGTTGGCTGCCTGCTAGGCACCTCTGAGAACCTGCATCAATATTTGTTCCTTGATATTACACATATGTTGGTCAAGGAGCCTCAGGATGACACACTTTTAGATTTCAAAATTGGAGAAAAGAATGTCATAGTATCCACTGCCATTGCTGAGGAAGGCATCGATATCCAGGCATGCGGAAGCATCATTCGATGGGATCCTCCACAGAATATGGCAAGTTGGGTGCAAAGCAGAGGCAGGGCCCATAGACAGTGGAGTGCATATACCTTAATGTTTGCGAAAGGAGGGGTTCAGCAGAATGATGTGACAAAACGGGAGACTCTGGAGAAGGAGATGGTTGCCCTCTATAATGACCCATTGAGAGACTTCAGCAAAGCAGTTGACAAACCTATCAACAAAGAAGACGATGATCTGGAGTTCAGTGTGCTGTCAACTGGGTGAGTAAGGGATACCTTTGGATGCACCATTATACCCAGTGCCACACACATTGATACCAGACCCTTGTATGATATAGACCCTCCAGAGATACCTCAAGGCTGGCACTTGTTTGATAATCACTCCAACCAGAGCCCCATACACTGGCCCCTTTGGCTTGAAAGTGACCTTACCTCGCTCACTTCCCATACCAAATCATGAATTCATAATACCATGCACATACAAGACCAAAATATCTGCACATCATCATGCAGCTTTCATGGCATACTGTGCTTTATATGACTCTGAACTGCTTAATGACAACCTTTTGCCAATAACAAGCACTGTTGAACCGCATCTTGAGGAGGAGGTTAAAGTGATGTTACAGGATATTGAGAAATGGGCAGGAACTGCCAATGTCTCTCTTCAAATAGATCCATGGGCGCCTGAAGGAGAACAGATGGAGTGCTGGTGGATCTATGAACTCATCGCCAATGGCCTCCCTCCTTTGAATCTTTTCACCCGTTTGAGGCATATAGATTTACCTGATGATACAGGCCCCTTGTTGTACCAGCCTGGACATGACCCTGTTCAGACTTTCCTGCATCTGCTCACAGTTGTCAGTCACTCTGACAAAAGGATCACGAAAGCTCAAGAATATACCAGGAGATTGTTCTGATCGCTGAATGGATCTAACATGACTTGGGACCAGATCAACTTTTCCTACCTCCTGCTACCCTCTGATCCACGATCAATGGTCCAAGTGAAGTGGGACCAGCGATGACAATGGCTCATGAGACTCAATGAATCTCTCTGTATCTCACATCCTGAAGAGCTTTTTGCTGATGTGGATTTCTTCAAGAAGGAGTTCTCATACCCCAGCGATGTGACCCTTGTTTGAAAAGGACCCCAATTTGCAAAGGCATATCAGTTTATCCATTGGCAGTTTGAGCCATTGACCCTGAATGAGGAACAAAAGCTCTGGGAGTATTATCGAGACTTTTGTGAAATTGTCATATCTTATCCTCTGCTTGTTGCTCAGCCCCTTCCTTCCTGCACCAATTTCCTACTCCCAACTCACACAAAAACTGAACCCAGCCCAGAAGTCCCAGCTTTATTGCTGCTCCCCAAACATTCTACCATTACTCTTGTTTCCTCAGCAGAGATTGAATATGCCTTTCTGCTTCTGTCAGTTCCCAGGTTTGCTATGGCCTGCACAACTTATTCCCTCCATGAGACCTTATTCACTGGATCTGCCCTATATGACATCCCTCTTCTGCTTTTTACTGTCACAATAACTAAGCATCTTACAGACCTTGTGGCCTGCAGCAGCAGTTCATTGGGATAACAGAGAAGAAGGCAATCAAGTGGTACCAAGTGATGAATGAGATGTGCTATGAAAAGGTGCTCGACTAGGCAGGCAGGAATCAGACACTTGTATTTGTCCATTCCCGCAAGGAGGTGTCAAAGACAGCCAAGTTTTTGAGGGATATGGCTATGGAAAACAAGACTATTACACAGTTTGTCAAGCCTGATGGTGCAACACAGGAGGTGTTGTTGGAGGAAGCAAACAATGTCAAGGATCCCCATTTATGGGATCTCCTTCCTTTTGGTTTCAGCATCCATCATGCTGGCATGTCTTGTGAGGACTGAGGGTTGGTTGAGGATTGTTTCGGTGATGGACATCTCCCTGCACATACAGTCATCATTAAGGGGACACAGATCTACAACCCAGAGAAAGGACGATGGGTGGAGCTTTCCTCACAAGACATCCTGCAAATGCTTGGACAAGTGGGGTGGCCCCAGTACAATATGTTCAGTGAGGGGATCATCATCACAAACCATTCAGGACTGCAATACTACTTGAGTTTGCTCAACCAGCAGCTTCCTATTGAGTCGCAGTTTGTTTTGAGGCTTGCAGATAATCTTAATGCTGAAATCGTCCTGGGCACCATTCAGAATTGGGATGAAGCAGTACAGTGGCTTAGTTATACCCACCTGTAAGTGATCAAGCACTTCTGCCCATTCAAGCTCTAGCTAAATGGATTTATTGCCCCAGGTACGTGCAAATGCTCAAGTCGCTGGGCCTTTACAGCATCAGCATTGATTACCAGCAAGATGATGTGGGACTCATACAGAAGTGTGCTGATATTGCTCATTCTGCTGCTGTTATCCTGGAAAAATGCCAGTTGATCAAATATGAGTGCTTGACAGGATGATTGCAGAGCACGGAATTGGGTAGGATTACTTCACATTATTATGTGACACATAGTTCTATGATGACATATAACCAACATCTCCGCCTGACAATGTCATCACTAGAACTGTTCAGAGTTTTTGCTTCACCAAATGAGTTCAAGCTCCTTCCAGTAGGTCTTGTATCATGCTCCTGCTCCTGTTATTATTTACTGATTTGACTTTTTAGGTTTGGCAAGAGGCATGTTTGTTTTCCAGGAAGAGATGATTGGATTGTTGACCATGCCATACAGGAAAAGCTAGAACTTGCAAAACTTCTGGAACATGTATCAATACCCATTAAGGAAAGTGTTGAAGAACCAGCTGCTAAGATCAATGTGCTTTTGCAGGCTTATATTTCCCAGCTCAAGCTCAATGGTAAGTTTCATCTTGTGCTAATATTGAATGGTTTTGTGACAAAATATCAGGTTTTGTCCTCATCGCCAATATGGTCTTCATGCAGCAATCAGCTGGGCAGTAGGAATAATTTTTTGTCTTTCCCTGTTCCATGTGTTCTCAACAATGCTTTGTATAGGATACTCTGTGCCATATATGAGATCTGCTTGAAGCAAGGATGGGCTGTTCCAGCAAAGGCTGCCCTTGATCTCTGCAAGATGGTTGAGAAGTGGATGCAAGTTCCTTCATTGTTGTATTCAATGGACTTGAACTTAATGCACATGACTGTAGGTGGGGATCAATGACTCCTCTTTGTCAGTTCAAGGGTGTTCCTGGAGAGGTGTTGGGAATGGAGTGGTGAACAGTGACAGGAGGAGTTAAGGACAAGGTTAAGAAGATGAAGTTAATCTCAAAGGCTAGTGAGTGAGGGAGTCTGCAACAGGGAGGAATGTTCTTATCATCTCCTACAAGATGTGCAATATTTATACTACACAGTTAGGAGGTATAGTGTAATGCACTCCTATAATATATAAAGGAGGTATTCTGTAATAGACCCCTGTACCAGTTAATAGTGGAGTAACTTTGTCATATCCCCTATAACAGTGTCAATAATAGTGACATATGATATCATGGCTTGGTAAGTCCTAGACTTCCTGCAGGGTGTGTCATAGACACTCCATCCATAGCTTTGTCTTGGATAGGCTATCATAGACATGCTGCAGTATGAGTAATCCTGTAGCATGTGTTAACTGTGGGTTCCCCTATATGTCTCTGCATGTGTTAACTGTCCATTCCCTAGGGTTATGGTTAATGCGCATTAGCCCTAACCCTAGTGTTGACTTAGCATATTCTGGCAATATTCCCTAGGCATGTTAACTGCCTTGGCTTGCCTGTATACTCTTGTATACATAATCCCAACAAGAGGTGATAAGAAAAGCTGAGGGAAAACAATTTGTAAGTAATGGCTCTTTTTGCTTATCTCTCTTTTTCAACCCATACATAATTCTTACTTAGCCTTGGTACTGGTACTTTGATCTGGTGAGTCAGGTTCCACTCAGGCCAACCTCAGTGACTGATTTCATCATCTTTAGAGCCCTCCGGAAATCAGTGGGCTTATTGGTAGTGTTTGAAGGTCCAGTCTCAAGACTGGAAAAAGACTGAGACCAGACTGGACCAAGACCAATCAGGACTGGAAATTCTCAAGACTGATTAAGACTGTAACCGCGGTCCAGTCTTTGGTCCTTCATTATTTTAATATAATAAAGACTGAGCAAGACTGATCTTAACCGGTTAAGACTGGTTAAGCATACTATATACTAATATTTAACATATTTGAACTTAAGTATATTTTACATACAATACTAGCAATGGGACAAGCCCAGGGAATCCAAAGAGCGAAATCTCGAGGGTTTATATACCCTTAGTGAGTTTGCACCTGTTTGTTTGATAGCACGAGTGTTGCTACGGTGATTTTCGACAGCCATCTTTTTTTTCTTTTTCTTCTGATCCCACACAAATACTCAACAAGACTGTCAACAACCACATCAAGACATGACGATGGTTCCCTCACACCACCACCATGCCCCCCTGGCCCAAACAATGTCTAGTGTTGTTTGGGCCCCTTGTAAGTTTTTTTACATTGTTTTTCAAATCCACTAACTTACGATCTAATTATTAGGATTTTACTTGTTCTGAACAGCCAAAATATGGCCTGCAGCACCCACCCACTGCCATGAGCAACTGCTCGTGGGGTGGAATGGGTGCACTACCACCGGCGTTCAACCACAACACCTCCCTGCCCACCCCTGGCACCCCCTACTTGCCCGGCACATCCCCCAAAACCGGCGATGCCAATGCTGTCTATACCATGATGCCAGACACGGCTGCCACATCACTGCCCCCACCAACACCACCAATGCTGCCCACACACCCGACACCAAACAACGTGGCCACCATGTCACCGCCCCCACCACATCTTTGATGACACCCCCACAATGCCAGACACGGCTGCCACGTCACCACCCCCACCAACGCCTCCAATGCTGCCCACACACCCAACACCAAACAACGCGGCCGCCACATCACCACCCCCACCACATCTTCGATGACACCCCCCCTCGCTTGCAAATGCGAGTGGGGGGGGACTTGTATATATTATTTATTTCATAATTATTCACATTTCTACTAATGTCACCGACACTTTGGATGCGACAACAGCTGGGGGGAGGGCACCCTTCTATGGATGCTGAGTAATGCCACCACTTGCACCCCCTTGCACAACAGCTGACTGCCGTCATGTGTGATACACAAGTTTTTTTCTTTTTTTTCTTTTGTTTTTTGCTCTGCCCTAGTTCTTAAATTATATAGCTAATTAGTAGTTGTTTTGCCCAGCCTTGTGAGCAGCTGCTCACGAGGTGGGTCAGTAAAATAGAATGAAAGACCGGTCCAGACCAGTTAAGAGACTGGTCTGGACCGAAACAGGTTCAGACCGGTCTTGTAACCGGAAAAGACCGACTAAGACTGGTGAAGACCGGTCTACACTGGTTCAGTCCAGTCCTGAGGAGTAAGTAAATTTGTTAGGACTGGTCTTGGTCCTGGTCTGACCCCTTGAGGGCAAAAGACCGGACCAGACTGGACCTTCAAACACTACTTATTGGCATCCTGAATGCTGGGCGACTTGTCCATTGTCTCATCCACAACTTCCCAAAACTTTAGTATGTGAACACTGATCGAGGGGAACCAATACTTACCATTTATGGATAGACTGCAAGCTCAGGTGCAACCTATCATGCGCTCTCTGTTGTGAATTGATCTCTCTGTCATTCCCAACTTCCATTGGGATGAGAAAATCCATGGTACTGCGGAAACCTTCATGATTGTCATGGAAGATGTGGATGGGGAGATTATCCTTTTCCATGACTCATTTGTTCTTTGTCAATGCTATGCGGAAGACGAACACAGTGTGACACTGATGGTACCGATGTTAGAATGTAAGGAATGGTGGGATGGGGTTTGGTAAAGCTGATCACACAAGAGTACACAAGACCACAATATATAGTGACTGGTATGACGTAGTGTAGATGTAAAGCTGGGGAGACCTGTGTGACTAAGGTAACACTAGTAACATCCCCGGGAACACCCGGAGTAGCACAGCCACAAGGGGTAATGGCCATGACATTGTGTGCCCCCCCCTTGGCCCCCCTTACATTGAACCTGTTTCACCAGACTGTTACATCTCCATGGTATTGGATTAATGGTTACACTTGGAGACCCATCTCCCTATTTCATTCGAGCATCTCATCCTTCCCAAGAAATTCCTGCCTCCTACACCTCTACTTGATCTGTAAGCACTTCCATTGCTGCATAACAAGGAGTTTGAGGATATCTATTCTGGGGCTTTGCCTGCTTCACTGTGGGAAAGTATACCATCAATTGCCAGAATTCTCATGGTTTGTGAGCCTCTCTGCAGCAGCTCGCCACCCATTTCCAGTCACCATAGCTTACCTTCTTTCTGGTGCTGAACTCCAAACCTTTGTCTCCTTTCTGAAGCAAAGTATTATAACAGAAGAACTACTGGGTCTAAAGCACAAGCTGGAGAATGCTCTTGAAGTTTATGGTGGCAGGAGGCAGTGAAGGTGGTGGTGGTGGTCAACCTCCCTATATTTTTGCAGGCCAATGTGTATGAGGAGTCAGGCACTGGGTGGCAAGACAGCATGTTCCTAATGGTCAATTGGATCTGTTGTTGTCCAGAATCCTCAACAATGTCTGTGCTCCATAGGTCCTTCAATTTTTGGAGTCTCAGTCCAAAAATTCTGTCATTGGAAGGTCAAGCATTGAGGGGTCATCTTTTGATGACAACAGCCTCAGGTCATTGGCAGAGAGATGTCTTGCAGGAGAGGTCATGGATGTGGGTTCCAAGTTCTTTGTGATGATCAATCAGATCCAGTTTGCTGCAAAAATAACAAGGTAATCCTTCAATGTTTGGAATTTGAATAGTACTAATTTATGTTCATAGCCTTCATAAAAAATCATCACTAGCAGACATAATTGGTGTTTGTCTGCAGGATCATTTTCCTGTGGGCAAGGTTAGAAAGTGGTTGGAGAATGGTTCAAAATTTGCAAGCATTGGAAGTGCAGGTGAGGTGTACTCATTCAACAACATTCAACAATTCAATTGTGTTTTTATCTTTCTTTCTTTTGTAGGTTCTGTGTATCTTCTTATGCTGATAGCTGATGCTTCACAGAGACAGGAGATTGAAAAATTGACAGTTAGTTATGTTAACGATCTTTCCAGAGAAATTCATTTTCCACCAGAAAGTAAGCTGCACACTACTAAATCTTGAAAAATTACTGAAGTAAAGCTTTCAGCCCCAGACAGAGAAAAGATCAAGAGCCAGCTTATACCTGCTGTTTCATCCCTAAGAGAGAAACACTGTTTATTCTTTTTGACAACATTTTACTCTGCTCTACTTCACCAACTACAACTCCCTTCTCACGTAGATTGCTCTAACTTTGAGCACTCTGATAGATTCTTCGATTCAATTCAATCAAAGTATGTCCTTTTAAAAAGTTGGTTATCTCTTTGAATTTATACCAAGTGAACTGTTTTAACAGTGTTCTGTTGTCATCGCATGATGAAAAATCTTGGAGAGAATGCCTAGTACCTTTACCTTTGGCTCCTTACCTCATGCTAAATGAAATCAACAAGAATCTGCTTATTAAAAAAGCAATAGGGCTAGGGCCTGTTGATAGCATGGGCTCTCCTCTTATAAATCTTACAGATGACAATATGGATTATTCTGCAAGAAGTTTGGACGAACAACATATGATTCAAAATTCTTTTAATGACTTGATCTTTGTCATTGATACAGGTTTCAAACCAGATTTACCTTTCAACAAAAATTTTCCTGTTGAGAAAGCATCGGAGGACACAAGATCTAGAGGCATCAGGGTTTTTACTGAAAAAGAGAGGGCCAGGGCATCTGAAGCATATGAAGCATCCTGCTTAGAGGAATTTTCCACAAAGGTGTAGCTGAGTTGTCACTTAGTTTAATTGAAGCTTAACTAACAATGATTTTCAGTTGTGAAACCAGTTAAAGGCAGGTAAAAGAAAAGGTGTTAAAGATTACATCAAGATTTCTACAAGTAACTTTCCAAAGTATGTTTACTATTGACTTCCTTCAGAACAATACATTATTTTGTTTCTGGGAGCATTCTTTGAATTAATGATAGCTGTAGGCAGCCTACAGCTATTGTAGTGCCTACAATGCCCAAGGAGTTAAGAAAGTCATTACTAGACAACTTGTTGGGATACAAGCCTAGGGAGATGGAATACAAGTCCTAAGCTTAGGGTTAGGGTTAGCAGATGCTACCCTTAACCCTAGAGCAATGGCAGTCTCCTATACAGGAATAGACTGCCAAGACTGTCTCCTATGCTATCCAGGGAACCCCCTATGATATACAATGATAGACAAGTCTATCTGGAGAATTATATAGGGGAAATGAGGTCACTATGAAGTCATTGCAGTATAGCTCCTTTATATATTATAGGAGTACATTACACTATACCTCCTAACTGTGTAGTATAAATATTGCACACTTTGTAGGAGATGATAATAACATTCCTCCCTGTGGCAGACTCCCTCATACACTTATCTTTGACTTAAACTCAATACCTCAATAACCTCGTCCTCATCTTGTGCTCAACTTCCTGATCCCAATACAACTTGTCTTTCATCTTTGCAAACACCATTCACAACATTAATTCTTCGACAGAGGAAACTGCTAGTACAGCTACTGGCTTGCACTTCAGCTGGTATAACCGTTATTCAACAAGGGTGAGTTTCTTGTTTTGAATTAAAACATGATAACAAAATTTATTTATTTTTAAGAGAGATGGTGCACCTATTACCTCTGATCCATCCACACTTACCAAGGAAGGCAGTAAACAAAATCCTCATTTTCATGAATTTATTCCAAGGCCTTCCCAGGAACTTCAGCATAATCTTTCCAAATTTAACGAATTAAAGGTTGTCTTTGAGAAAGTGTTTGAATGGATGAGAGATACAGTAAGATATTTGTGTTGCAATTGAACTTGGTCTAATTTCATTTCTAGCTAAAAGCAATTCTGCCAGACACCTTTGACGTTTTGAAACAAACAGCAGATATCTTACCCAACAATGAATACCCTCCTGTTTATCCTTTTGGTGGCCTTGTCATCAACTTCAATGTCTCTACAAGACTTCACAGAGACCGTAAAGATCTTGATATCTGCATTGTTCTGGCCACACCTGATTGTGAAGGAGGAGAGCTGGTTCTTTATGAGCCAGGTGTGGTTCTGGGCCTGAACAATGGTGACATGGTGATTTTCACATCATCCAAAACAAGTCACTTCAACCTTCATTTCAAAGGCAAATGTGCATCTATGGTCTTTCACACTGATTGAGATATAGAAGGCTGGGTGAAGGATAGAAATGGATGGAAGAATAATACAATGTTCCAGTCATCAAAATAATGTAAGCACTTCCTTTTTCTCAGCTTTAGTATTTACAGAATTCTAGCTTTAGGTTTACTTATGGGATATGGTTGGGCAGTTCTTTGTCACTGCAGTTGTGGTTGACATTGGCCCACACATCCCAAGCAACAACATTTAGATTTATTATTTGTTTGTTTGTGGCTTAAAATTTGATGAGTGAGCAAATCATTCTTGTTGATTGTTTTTTCACCACCTTCATTGCATCAACAATGCAAACCACTAGGAACACTACTGCTGCTGCTGTGGCCAAAGCTAAGCCTGCTAGTAAAGCTAAAGCCAGGCCTACTTCCAAAGCTAAATCTAAGTCCAACTCTTCCTCAAATACTGCCACATCATCACCTCCTACTGCTCCTAACACCATAACGCCTGCAGAACTAAAACTTTTCAAGGACCTCCAAAAAAGAATGAAAAACCAATCCCAATCTGCAAAACATCAACTTGATGCAGGTGACATTCTAACATTTACTTTGAGTCAATATATTCTAATTAGGCAATAGCACGGGTACTCCCGCGGGTACCCAGAGCTCTACCCGTACCCGTACCCGCGTCTACCCGTACCCGCAACCCACGGGTCACGAGTCACGGGTCACAGCGGGTACGGGTAGACCCCCGTCTCCCATTGTGTAACACCTCCTGCATAGGCCCCAACAATGACGGTGACAACACCATGTTGTCGCCGTCATTGTTGGGGCCTTGGATTTGTTACATACATTTAACTAATGGTTTCGTCACTCAGATGAGTGTCGACAACCTTTTAATTATTTATGTACTATGTGTATGTACTAACTAACTTAATATATATATTATTTACGGGGGAAGCGACGCCCCAGAGGAAGGGGAAGCTTGTGGAAGCAAGGTCTTATATACCAGATAATGTTTATTACTATTTGGTTCCAGTAAACGAACGCGAACGCGACACGTCATTTAAGTTGATGTTTGC
Source organism: Tricholoma hemisulphureum (assembly GCA_964034925.1). Lineage (NCBI taxonomy): Eukaryota > Fungi > Basidiomycota > Agaricomycetes > Agaricales > Tricholomataceae > Tricholoma > Tricholoma hemisulphureum. The sequence continues at coordinate 675,265 of OZ035935.1, read as the reverse complement.
CATTGTTTGGTTTCAGTAAATGCGAACGCGACTCGTTTATGTGCTGCATTCATTTACTTCAACTATATACTAGTATTAATTATCAACTTGTTTCAATAAATGAGACATCACATTCAGAAAAGTTAAACCAAACAATATGTACTAGTAAATATCAACTTGTTTCAGCAAACAACGTGTCACGTTCGCGTTCGTTTACTGGAACCAAATAGTAATAAACATTATCTGGTATATAAGACCTTGCTTCCACAAGCTTCCCCTTCCTCTGGGGCGTCGCTTCCCCCGTAAATAATATATATATTAAGTTAGTTAGTACATACACATAGTACATAAGTAATTAAAAGGTTGTCGACACTCATCTGAGTGCCGAAACCTGTAAATACAAAACTGTATGTTAGTACATAGACATTTGGTGACGGGTTGGGTGCGGGTCACGGGTACCTAAATCATGACCCGTACCCGTACCCGTGCCTACCCGTACCCGTAACCCGCACGGGTTGGCCAAACCCGTGCTGTTCCCTAATTCTAATTAACTGCAATCATAGAGGTCAGAAAGAGAAATGCTTGTTTGATGGAAGAAGATATAGAAGACAGTCAGCACTGCAGTGAAGAAGATGAAGATGAAATCTTACATCCACAAAAGTGTGCAAGACAACTTCATTCCTCAACTGTTACCAACCTTTATGTTGATGAAGAAGAACTTTTGATAGCAAAGGGTTTGGGGTACCAGATGGAAAAAGACAATGAATCCAATGAACAGCAAGGTAGTAAAGATGAATTGGGAGCCCAAGGCAACAACTCCAGTGGAGAAAGTGGAGAAGGTGTAGGCAAAGGTGATCTCATTAACGAAGTTGACAACACACCTAGAACACCAGTGGAAGATAATCCTTTTGTTGATAATGGGGTGAGTCTACCTCAAAGTTGATTCACTCCTTTCTTCAAGTTTCTGTCTGAATAATGTCTTTTAGCTCACTTATCCACCTCATTCACAATCTCAAGCTCAAGCCATATCTCCCAATCCCCATAGATCAAGGTCATTTTCTGTTGCCTTGTCAGCTAAAAGTGGTAGCCCCTGTTCCAGGACTCTCCATCTCAATCTTTGAAAAGGACCTCGAACTCTTCAAAAAATTCCTCTAGAAAGGTTACAGAGGATGACTTCAGTCCCAATACTCGATGTCTTGCCATTGCTAGCAAGAAAACTATGTGCACTAAGGTTGCACTTGGTGATACTTTTGGTGATGTTTGCACAGAATTCCAAGAGAAGTTTATATGGGATGTCATCAAGGAAACTGCAGATCAAGATCATACTCCCAACAATTGTGGTATCCCCTCTCTCTCTCAGGTACTTGAAGAAGTAAAAGAAGATGAGGATAAACAATGATTTCTGTCTATATATGTAAATTTCCTTCTCTGGACATTCAAATTCTGATGAGGCTCTTTTGTTCAAGACTTGGTATAGTAGAGGTAACTTGCTTGCTGTTCTCATAGCCAAAGTTCAACTACAGATGAATTCTTTTGGTCTACCTGGAAGTCTTTCCAAAGACCAGATAATAGGAATGACTGTGTGGTTGTTGAATGGTTCAGTGTTTAGATATGGCGATGTCAATGCCAAGGTCAGCATTTTTATTTTTAATGTACAGATCATGTTTGACTCTTGACAAATAGGAGCATTCTTTTGATAAAGGAAAACCCTATGGCAACACATTCTTCCTGGACATTATTTGTGCTATATGCTTTTCAAGAGGCAGAGCAGATTCTTTAACCCTGGAGCATATCAAGAAAGATAAGATAATCCCTAGTTCTATTATAGCCTTGATGGTTACTACAGTGAGTAATTTATTTCACCATTTGTATTTGACATTGTAAATGCATTATTAAAATTTCAGGCAGAACATGGTATAAAAGAATACAGCTCTGGTAAGTACGTTCAACTACCATTCACAGGTGATGTGATATGACAGAGGTAGGTTCTTACTTATTGAAATATAGGATTTTATCCATTGTTGAGTTGTTACAGATATCATCATCATATGACTACCTGGCCAACACTAGAGGAACAATGTCCAACCTGGTGCAAAGTGATGCAAAAAAAAATGTTCAATATGATATTGTATGGTTCCAAAAAGTTCAATTTCTTTCTGTAAATTTATTAATCTTGTTACCAGGTCTCAATCAGGCAAAAGTTTTAACAATGAGGAATCTTCTAAAGTGATCAAAGATTTGAGAGACATCAATTTTGCAGCTTTAGAAGCACAGGCAAAGGCAAGGGAAGAAATCTAGATTGTTGCCATCTTTTATTGTAGTGTTTTAACCATCGCGTCTATTATTTTGTGGCAATTGATTTATAGTGAAACTTTGGGAGCTTTAAAAGCATTTAAGGCAAACAAGAAGGAAAGGCTTGAAAAGAGCACAAAGCAAACAATGGCTTTGTCATTCTTTGTTATGCTTTTAAAGAGCTTCAAGATGCTCTGAAGAGGTCTTGAAGAGGCCCCAAGGCACCACAAGAAATTACAACAGTGGTAACCTTCTGTTATGGAGCCTTGTGGAGCCTTGAGTGCCCTGATTTCCTTGCATTCCTCAGGACTCCTCAAGGCTCCTCAGGGCTTCTCAGGGCTTCTCAAAGTACCTGGGGGAAAAAGACATTTTTCCTGATGTCACTAGGTGGGCACAACCAGAAGACCCCAGATTATTAGGCCTAAGGGTGTTTCAAAAATGTCAAAATTCCAAGATTTTTGTCTGGACACCTTTTTGCGATTTTGTCCAGATTGGAACTACCATTTTTCAAAAATTTCAAAAATTGTCTGGACTGCAGAATCAGCCTTTCAAGTGGCCCAAAATTGTCCGGATCAAGGAAACAGCCTCACTATAGGCCTAAATTTTGGGCACAGGCACAAATAGCTCAGTAGAGACTACCTAGACACAAGAAAGACAAAAAAACTAAGCAGCATAGGAGAAAATAAATGTAGTAGTAGGTCATTCAACTTCATCAAATTCCTCGTTCATCATCCCTGCTGTTTTTTTTCTCTTCCTCAACAACTTCATTGCATCCTTAAACCTTGCAGTGCCTTGGTCAAGTGTGCAGAACCAATTACTATCTTCTTGTGTAAGCTCAGGAGTGCCACTGTGAGTGTGGACTGTTGGGATATGGCATACAGGCAAGCCAAGGCAGTAACCATGGCTAGGACATATTCCCCAATATGCTAAGTCATTAACACATGTAAGGACTATTAGGGGGATGCACAGTTAACACATGCTGCACAGTGAAACAGATATAGCATGTCTATGATAGGCTATCCAAGACAGAGCCTTGGATAGAATGTCTAAGACCCATACTGCAGGAAGTCTCAGACTTACCAAGCCATGATATCATAGGAGGTACTATCACACTATTGTTATAGGGGAAATGACATAGTTACTCCAAGATTAACTGATACAGGGGTCTATGACAGAATACCTCCTTAATATATTATAGGAGTATATTACACTATACCTCCTAACAGTGTTGTATAAATATTCCACACTTTGTAGGAGATGAATAGACATTCCCTGCCTGTTCCACACACTCACTACTTCATCTGAGTGATCCCCCACTTGCTCTCAAAGACCTAATCCCAATATGGACCTTCGGAGACATGGAAAGCAAGCAAAGAAACATCAGCGAGGGTAGAAGGGCAAACTGCTTTGTTTGTAGATGAGAAGTCATCTCAGGAATGTGATGGAACTGGTGGCCATGCATGAATTTGAAAAGTGGTACAGCAATGTATGATACCGCACTGATATTTGAAGACTCAGTGATTGATCCATGTTTTCCATGCTTGCCACTGGTTTTGGAATAGAACGCAATAACTACAATAGACATTGAGATTCACCAATCAAATGTAGTAGAGTCCCATACTTACCATGTGCCACTCTCAAGCCATGTTCTATGAATACAACACTGTAATCATTAATCTCCAAGGGCCAAAGCATCATGACTTGTGCATTCTTGACTTCTGTCAAACAGGGAACCTTGGCCTTCTTGAATATATCATTGCAACAAATGGCTGCCTTCAAAACAACAATAAGTCAGTAAAATAGTGAAAATTGGCCAGCTCATGTAAACATGGACTTGTTTTGCCACCATCACAGTGGCAGCGGCAGCATTTGCAGAGTTTCCTGCACCATCAGCCATGCCCCACACTCACACCCAGTTCCTATGGCATGGTCATCCTGTTCCTCCAAAACCTCCTGCATATGGCAGATGATTTGCTGTTTGATGGTAAGTTTGGAGTCTTCTTCTGCTGTTGACTTTGAGGTCCTAGTCCAAACACCTAATGCAGCTTGACATGTTTGGTGTCGACACCGCATCTCAACGAGTGGGGAGAAGTCAAGATCATCAAGTGTAATCTCACCAAGTCCTAATGGTTTTGATAGCTCATCCAACACCTGCAACCGAGGCAGACCTTCCTGTAATTCATGTGAGTTCCAATATTCTTCAACCATGATTTTCTCTACAAGCTCATCACCCATCTCTGCCAGATTCTGCCTGAAAACACAAAGTTGAGCATCAAGTTTTCAATCAAACAAAAGTTGATGTACACGTTCATCATTATCTGCTGTGACTGCTAGGGCTGTGCATGTTAAATTTAGCATCTGTTTGTCTTGTGCTCAGGTCCATGAAATGTTGATATTCTCTTCTTGATCTATGAGATTCTGGAGTTCCTGTGCTTCCAAGATGCTTTTGGCATTGGTGTCTGTACCAGCAAGCAAAGAAAGAATGCTTGGAAGAACAACCATGGGAGCACCTTGAAGACGATGCAACTGACCCAGAACAATACCAAGTAAAGCAACAAGACTGTCTGCTTCCTGTGCTGCCTCTCTTGCCACCTCATCAATCTCATCATTGGTTGGATATGTTGCAAGAGCTTGTAGATCAATGTTGGTGTGGTCAAAGTATGTGTGATGGTAGCCGCTGGCACGGGCTTTGGGATCAGATGCTAGGGCATGGAGAATAGCCTGACAAAGACGGATGGGGAGTTTTGGGACCATGTAGAAGTGAAGTCTTTCACAACCTGCCATGATTCACCAAACACATGTTCACATGCTTCACTTGAGTACAACCATGGAATGAGTGGTGCCATGCCACAGACATGATCATGATGAATGAATACCAGTGAAATATAGCCTTCAATTATGATTCTTGCTATATAAATGGCCTTGCAAGATAGGAAATACTGGGATTTGTTTTAACCAGTATGACCCAGGAATGTCTCCCAGGAGTCCAGGAAGTACTCCACATGCAGAATGAGCTTGATGCACTCATGATGGGAAATTGAGTGATTCTGGTAGGCATCAATAAGTTCACCAAAGATGAAGAGGTAGACAATTTCGCCAATGTGGTCTGGATGATGATCAGAGAGATACTGCAACACATCAGCAGAGAACAATTGTGAAGCAGCATTGTCATCTTGACAGTCAAGCTTGTCAACATCACATTGGTAGGGTGGGGAGCCAGTTTCGAATGCCATTTCTTGAATATGTTGGAAGATAGCAGTATAGTTCCCAAATGTGAGTAGCCATGCCCCAGAGAAGAGATTGTTACAGAACATTTTCAAAGCATGTTTTGAATCCTGAATCATGCAAATTGGTTGACCTCAGATAATGGCAATAGATATCTTTGTGTTGGGAGAATTTGGATGGGGGTTTTTGATTGTATGTTCAATTTTTTCTTCTGCTTTTGCAACAAGCAACCACTGAACAGAACATTTGACCTTGGTACCATTGCAGGCATACAAAATAACTTGGATTTTGTGGTCTAATAGTCCATGGAGAACTTTTTCAAGGTATGTCAAAAGGATATTTGCATCCAAATCATTAGTGATGGGAATGGCTGCGATAATCAGTGGAGTCATCTTGGGCACCGGGATTGTCAAACACCATAGCTGTAGCCGCAAGACACACATTACTCAATTAGGTTTGCACAATAGATCTGAGGTGATATGTACTTTTGTGGCCTTCTGAATGTTTGCATCCTTGATGACTTTCTTAACCTGAACCAGATCTGCCACATGACATGGTCCATCAACTCCACCAACAAGAAAATGGGCCTTCTGCTCTGCATCCCAGTACAAGCGCAAAGAGCCAAAAAGCTTTGTGTCATTGCAACTCAAGCCTATGGGTCCAGTGTAGTCTAATGCTGCAAGATGATCCACAACTAATTCAAATGTCTTCTTGCAAATTTCCATGGGAAACCAAGGTTGCCTGGCCTCCTTCATCCTTGGATCTCATCAGACAATGTGTTTGGTGATGGGATCATAATATACCTGAAGCTTCGTTCACTTCTGACTGGTAGGTGTTCTTTGAGGGCTTGAAATGCATGAGGACTCTGGATCTTGACTGTATGGCAGAGCTCATCCCAAGCAGGGGCATAACGAATTTTGCATGCCGACACCACGCTCATCATGATCTAGTTTGGCAACCACTGTGTTCACAAGCCCACCAAAGACTTTATCATTGTACTTCCCACTCAATGCACCTTGTGCATAGCACACACAGGGGGTGGATTTCGCATACTAGGATAGATGGTAATTGTCAAATAGTATGCACAGAAATAAGGAAGGAATATAGTTACAGGTGTTTCCACAATATCTCAAAGCCCGATGGTCTGCACATAGATTTCTCCAAGGGTTTTAATGTGATAACAGTGATTTGTGTATATAAAATTCTTATCTTCTGGAACTGGCTTGCATAGAATTTCCTTAAATCATTTATTGGAAAGTAGTCCATCGTAAACATTGCATGGAAGGGCATGCTCATTAGGTGCTGGTTCAGCCACAACATGTTTGCACTTAGTTGCAAACACATGGCACTTCTCATGCTTGTTTCACCACAGATGTTTGTGAAGCTGGAGATCCATAACTTCCTTCTTCTTCTTCAACCCAAGCTTGCTGAAGACTTTGTTAAACTTATCCTTTGCTATTACTGCTAGTGATGGTGTGCCACCACCAACAAATCCTGTATGCTTCAAATAAACTGGAATTTGAGCATCATCAAGTTTGGTGAGACCTGGGCAGGGGTATGTTTCCTTTGGTGGATCCTTTGCAGTCTTGCCCTCCACTGATTTCCCTTTGTTCCAGCCTAGCTTTAGTAATGAGGGCATCCCAGCAGCAGGTCTCTGCTTTCTGGAACTGTCTGTGCACTTTTTGATGTGTGCACAAAATTGTGTGACATCAAATGGCTCTTTCACATTGACAAAAGCCCCACACTTTGAATGGCATGCTGAAAAAGTGTTCTTCTTGTCAAATTCAGCACCAGGGTCCTCCTCAAGAATTTTATTCTGCCAGACTTTCAACAGTTTCATGTCTACCTCTAGCCTCCCAGCCCAAAATTTCTCCCTCAACACCTGTGATGCAATAGCAGATTTACTCTTTCCTTCAGATCTAAGCCTCTTCCTGCTGTCATTACCATGCTTCTCCTGCAAAACATCATCGGTATCATGCAACGAAGGTGCATCCCTCTTTCTGGAAGTAGAACTTGATGAAGAATGAAAGAAGGATGCTAGTGAGGTTTGTTGTGTCTTTTTGAGACCAGTTTTCAAGCCATCAAGTAGATCATGTACAAGGCTCAATGATGTTTCTGATTCAAAGGTGGGTGCATCCTGTTTGATGATTATTCGGTTTTCTGCCTGACTAGAATGATCTGAAGCATCTGCTATAATGCTTGTTGTGAGGTCCATGGAACTTCTGTCAGTATGGCTGATATCCATTGCATCAGGATCACTGACTGTCATTGCATTGCTATGTGTTCCTTCAGAGACATGTGTTTGTGTAGGATCTCAGGCTGCAATTGCCTCATTGTCAGAGGATGATTCATCAGCAGCTGGATCATACTCACTCTCACTTCTGTAGGCTGGATTGAGTAGGTCTGTGGGAGATAGTCGTGATCAGACTATTGATTCCACCACCAGTATCCAATGTGTTTCTGACATATCTGGAAAGTTGTGATCATTGTGCGCAACTGATACTTTCAGTTTGGCATCTGACTCTAGGTCAAGAAGTGGCAATGGCTGTGCTTGGGTTTTATTATCTGGATGAGTTGGCTTTCCCAAAATTAGTTGGCATGCTATGATTTTCTAGTATGAACTTACCTCTGCTGTTGCTTTTTGACTGTCAAGGTCTGGCATACATTTTTCAGTCTTGACCCCTTTAGCAAGCATTAGGAACCAATTGACTCTATCAAGAACAGCTCTCCTTGGAATCCAAAGGCTATCACTGAATATGCTATGTGTGATGGTATTAGGGAGGACAACACCACAGGAAAACCAGTCGTTTTGGCTGCCATGTGTCAAGCAGTCGCCATCATTTGTACATTTGATTCCAACCCCATCATAAAGCCATTGTTGAAGGTTATGCAAGAATTTGCTAGGTGGTCCAAATGAGGGTGAGGGCGGGTCTCCTGCATGTTCATGAGTACAACTTCAAGATTTGTTTTATTCATTCATACTGTAGCCAATGGATCAAGCTGGAATATTGATGACACCAGCAATCCAATGGTTGCTATTGACGTTGATGGGAAAGTAAATCTTTTCAACCCCCTCTGCAAACCATTTCTGATAGTGATGTAGCAGCGGTGAGTTATGTTTGGTATAGGCTTTCACTTTTGAGTTGTTGTTGATTTGGATTTGGAATGTGAGTGATGCAACAATGGTCTTTGAGGCTGTCTCAGGATCTAATGCTAATCTTGCTGCAAGTTCCTCCATCATCATGTTAACATGTTCATCACTGAGCCATGCTGTACTGAGCAGGGCAGATAGGATGGAAGATGAGACTTCTCCTTGCTGATAACGTGTTGGGATTATGTATACAAGAGTATACAGGCAAGCCAAGGCAGTTAACATGCCTAGGGAATATTGCCAAAATATGCTAAGTCATATTAACACATGTGTTAAGCTAGGACAACACTAGGGTTAGGGCTAATGCACATTAACCATAACCCTAGGGAATGGACAGTTAACACATGCAGAGACATAAAGGGGAATCCACAGTTAACACATGCTACAGGATTACTCATACTGCAGCATGTCTATGATAGCCTATCCAAGACAAAGCTATGGATAGAGTGTCTATGACACACCCTGCAGGAAGTCTAGGACTTACCAAGCCATGATATCATATGTCACTATTATTGACACTGTTATAGGGGATATGACAAAGTTACTCCACTATTAACTGGTACAGGGGTCTATTACAGAATACCTCCTTTATGTATTATAGGAGTGCATTACACTATACCTCCTAACTGTGTAGTATAAATATTGCACATCTTGTAGGAGATGAGGATGACATTCCTCCCTGTTGCAGACTCCCTCACTCACTAGCCTTTGAGATTAACTTCATCTTCTTAACCTTGTCCTTAACTCCTCCTGTCACTGTTCACCACTCCATTCCCAACATAACGTGTTGTAACATCCCACCCCAAGGTCAATAACTCCTTTTGTGCAAGCTGTATCTCATTTGACATACTGTCCTTTCCCTTCACCTTTGTGCCTTCGGTATGGAGCCAGCAATGGCTCCTCTTCCATGCAGTTTGCTTCTCTGTAATTCCTGCCATTTTTTGCCAGAATGTTAGTGCCCACAGTGGGAGCCAATCTTGACCATCATTATGCTGCCAATCAATAACTGACTTTGAGCCATCAAGCCAGGCTTGGCCCAATGACTTGTTGAGAGCAGCAAGAAAGTCTTTCAATGGGACAGGCCTCTCTAATAGGCATACCACATCGGTCCTTGGGGAGTCTTTGCTGAACCAGACTTTTGGTGCAGTTGTTATGATTTCTGTAGAGTGTATTGGAAGAGGTAATTCAATGAATTTTGTGACTGGCAAAGGCACAGGAGGGAAATGGCATAAGTGAGTGTCTGGAATGACAATCTGTTTCTGTTTCTTGATGAGGACATGCAATGGGGTTTTTGATAATGAAAATGTCTTCCCAGTGCCAATCCACTCCTGGGTATCGAAGGTGGGAAGCACATCAAGATTGTCAGGTAGTTCTTCAGGCAGTGCTTCCATCACCACCTGTTTACATGTATGCTGATATAGGTAGGGGGGTGCCAAATGTATGGCTACCAATGATATTCCCAAAAAGAAAAAAAGGAGCCAAAGATATACAAATATAGGAAGGCAACACATGGAAAAAAAAGACCACAAGCCCAAGGTTCAATCCCTCAACTTCATGGTTACAACTTTGATGCTTAACAATAGTAAGTTACCACTCAACCACAATGCCTTGTCCAGATATGGATCTGGCATCCTGTAAAGGTCTCCATCTTGTCCGGAATATCACAACAGGTGTACCCCGATTTTGACCCTATTCTGTCCGGAATAGAACTGGGCTGGCACCTAAATTTTTCAAAAATCTGTCTGGATTGGTGAACACCCTTAGGCCTAATAATCCGGGGTCCTACAACCGGCGGACACCAATTAGCTCTAACGATCGCCGTGTGAGCCAAACCGAACAGACGTCCCACGGGCAGCCAAACGTCCCTTACCGACCACCCGGCCGTAGTCGCGTGACAACGAGCATTGTCACACGGCTGGGACTGTCCTTTCACAGTACTTTGCAATTTATTCCCATCGTTCAGTGAACGACTATCTTCACTACAAGACGGCTTGCCAGACTACGTTCTATGTATGTTCTTTGTCCAATAACTGATACCAGCTGACGGATAATAAGATATGACTTGGTCCGACAGCATCACTGAACAATTCAGCCTCGTTGATCTCTTCACTACAGATGAGAGCGACTTCTATGGACCCTACAACACCCTCTTGTTCGAGCTCTTCCCCCCTAATGAGCACTATCAGGTGTCCCCTCAGTTCAAACGCATCACAGGATCTATGGACTTCACCGTCCTTTACATCGTTAGTAAGCGAAAGGTGCCAGTCTTCTTCGTTGAAATCAAGACGTACCTCGCTCTCGATAAAGTCTCCTCGCGAACGGAGGCCGATGACCAGATGCGCAAAAGGTTCGTCGAATTCGCCTCCGGTAACATCCCTACCCCCAAGCTGGTTGGGTTAAGTGCCTTGGGCACAAATTTCTGTGTCTACGAATTGACGACGGTGGATAACCAACTCTTGCCTGTCCGCGTTATCCCCGATCCCCGATTCCTTATCGACACGGCGCCCAAGGCATGGTGGAATTACGACATCCTGGATGCAGCTGGAGAAGCGAAGCTGAGAGAGGTCGTGGAAGAGGTCAAGGCAATGTCGGTAGATCTCAATCCGTGAGAGAGCAATGTGGGCGCTCGTAGCTTTTTCATTTATTTTATTTTTCTTCCTTGCACCGATCGTCAGATGGGTTCGAGTCTTGTTCTGAATGGTAAAAATCCAGTGATGAGTTCTACCCCAACGGCATGAGACATCTGAACGAACTGTCCGCGAACATCAGTGTTTATCCATAACCAAGAGTCTGAAGCAAGTCTGAGCCCACACACTGGCGTGCATGTCGTACTCCGAAGGTGGGAATGTTCGAAGGAATGAAGCATAATGATGATGTACGAGACGCAGAATTCCAACTTTCGCTTGGTCAGTCAACGAGATCTACCAGCCTGCTAGTTGAGCGGATCAGCTCCTCGTGCACTATCTATCCTTCCCAGTCAACCTCTGCATCACCAACGAGGAAACGCGGATCCAAAATGGATTCACGGAAGCGGGATTCGCGGGCCGACATCCCTTTGACCCTTTTCTCTTTATTGGAAGTCTCCTTTTTTGTGCGACTCTGTTTGAGCTATCTCATGTCCTTGATCAAGTTTTGCTGCAGAGGCTCCCAGATCTTGTCCGTTTGCTACAATTTCCCTTTCATAAACCCGTTGCGTACAGAAAGTGAAAAAAGAGCCCGCAAGTCCGGAACCAGAAGGCTTCAACGACAAATAAGTTGTCAGTACTACGTGCGTCGTCGCATTTTCGCGATCGGGATGCAACCATGAAACCTAGGAGAGCCATCAGATACATCATCAATAGGGTCGTTCACAGTTACTAGCCATTTTCGGCTCCTTTTCGGCTACTTTTTGACTTACTTTTTTGTTCCTTTTTGAAAAATGAAATGTGAAAATGACTCGAAAATAAAGTCAAAAAGGAGCCTTTTTGCAAAATGGGCCTATACCCCCCATTTTGCAACGAGGTTCCTTTTCATCTTCATTTTCGTTTTCACTTTTTGTCTGTAATTTACACTCCTCCATGTATTCCGGAAATTCCGGTCCATTCTGGTCCATTCCAGCCGGAATTTCCGGAATATGGCTAAAGGACTTAAACGAGTCCAGAAAGTCTGGAAAGTCTGGAAAGTCCGGGAGAGTTTGGAAATTCCGGAAATTCCGGACAGAATTTCGTATAGAATAAATATAACAAAAAAAAAGAAAAGGGGAGGGTGAGGGAGTGTGGCATGTCACTGGCCCTCCCCCTCCCCATCCCCCTCACCTATTGCATGAGTCCCCTGCCCTGCAAGCAGTTGCTTGCAGCAGTGGTGGGGGGTGCTCAGTCACATTGGTTGTCCTGTGGTCACACATCTGGCATGTCCTTCACTCTGACAAAGTGATGTTTTTTTATTTAAAATAGAGTACTAATAATATAAATATATGAGAGGGGAGAGGGGGGGGGGAGTGGGGCATGTTGCATCGGCATCGTTGCCCCCCATTCCCTATCCCCTTCCCCTTCCGTCACCCTTGCCTATTGCACCCCCCTCCACCCCGTGAGCAGTCACCCGCAGCAGTGGTGAGGGGTGCTCTGTCATGCTGGGTATCATGTGGTCAGGCGTCTGGCACGTCCCCAAATAAAATTAAAGGGGAGGGGGGGGAGTGGGGCATGGCACGTCGCCGTTGTTGCCCCTTCCCTGCCCCCCCCTTCCTCATGCCCATCCCCCCACCTCCACCTAGGCAATAGCACGGGTACTCCCGCGGGTACCCAGAGCTCTACCCGTACCCGTACCCGCGTCTACCCGTACCCGCAACCCACGGGTCACGAGTCACGGGTCACAGCGGGTACGGGTAGACCCCCGTCTCCCATTGTGTAACACCTCCTGCATAGGCCCCAACAATGACGGTGACAACACCATGTTGTCGCCGTCATTGTTGGGGCCTTGGATTTGTTACATACATTTAACTAATGGTTTCGTCACTCAGATGAGTGTCGACAACCTTTTAATTATTTATGTACTATGTGTATGTACTAACTAACTTAATATATATATTATTTACGGGGGAAGCGACGCCCCAGAGGAAGGGGAAGCTTGTGGAAGCAAGGTCTTATATACCAGATAATGTTTATTACTATTTGGTTCCAGTAAACGAACGCGAACGCGACACGTCATTTAAGTTGATGTTTGCCATTGTTTGGTTTCAGTAAATGCGAACGCGACTCGTTTATGTGCTGCATTCATTTACTTCAACTATATACTAGTATTAATTATCAACTTGTTTCAATAAATGAGACATCACATTCAGAAAAGTTAAACCAAACAATATGTACTAGTAAATATCAACTTGTTTCAGCAAACAACGTGTCACGTTCGCGTTCGTTTACTGGAACCAAATAGTAATAAACATTATCTGGTATATAAGACCTTGCTTCCACAAGCTTCCCCTTCCTCTGGGGCGTCGCTTCCCCCGTAAATAATATATATATTAAGTTAGTTAGTACATACACATAGTACATAAGTAATTAAAAGGTTGTCGACACTCATCTGAGTGCCGAAACCTGTAAATACAAAACTGTATGTTAGTACATAGACATTTGGTGACGGGTTGGGTGCGGGTCACGGGTACCTAAATCATGACCCGTACCCGTACCCGTGCCTACCCGTACCCGTAACCCGCACAGGTTGGCCAAACCCGTGCTGTTCCCTACCTCCACCCTGCGAGCAGTCACTCGCAGTGGTGGTGGGGGTGCTCTGTCATGCTGGGTGTCATGTCTGGTGCGTCCCCCCTGCCTCCTAGTCGTGCTGGGTGTCATGTCTGGCGCATCCCCTCCCTCCTATGGTGTCCCCCCATCCCCCCACATGTCCCCCTTGGTCCTGGGGTGTCCCCCTCCTTCCCAGCGCATCCCCTTGTCCCCCGGCGCATCCCATGTGTCAGTGGGGGTTGTCCCTGGCTAGAGGAGGGCGGTGGATTGGTAGGCGGTGATGCGGCTGTGGCGGGTGCTGGATCGGTGGGTGGTGGTGACATGGCAGCGGCAGGTGCTGGGTCGATGGGGGTTGTGGCTGGGGGAGGGTGCTGGTTCGGTTGGCAGTGACGTGGCAGCGGGTGCTGTGATGGTGGGTGTGATGTGGCAGCGGCGATGGGTGCTCGGTCAGTGGGCAGTGACATGGTGGCAGTGGTGGGTGCTCGGTCGGAAGGGAGGTGGCGCTGGTGTGACGTGGCAGGTCTCTATGAAGCTGTCATATCCCATGTAAGCCTGCAACAGAACTCCAGCGGATCACCGATGGAGCCACCGCTATTTCAAATAACTATTTCAAATAACCATTTCAAATTCTATTTCATATACTTCTCCTGTTTTGCTTGTATCACATATCATTGATTGATTATCTTACTTACTGCATACTCGGTACTCTGCAGGCTCCACTGTAGTTTACCTCGGTCACTTAGTTACTATAAAACCTAGATACCATCACTTGTAACTTCAGTTTGATTATTGCATTGTTACCTCTCCAACTCTCTCATCTCTAAGTCCTCTTCAACTCTTACTTCTGGAACTCTGCTGGACCTCCGCTCTTATTATCGTCTTCTTGTAAATTGGACATCGGGTGTAGAGAAGGGCGCAATCTCTTATAGATTGAAGCCAAGTCCATTGTCACATCAGAACTTCATCAGACACCACTGTAACTCCGCCCTATGAGATCAGTTTGTAACAGTATAATCAAACTCACACTTCTTATGCCCTCTTCACGAACATATTAACCTTTTTATGTCAACTTCAGTTGCTATGCGTACACGCTCTACCACCAATTGGCAACAAAGCGGATTACAAGCCGTGCGCAGATCCCGACTATCCTCACCAACCCTACACCGACCTTTGTCAACCTTCGGTACCACACCGCAACCTTCAAACATATTTCCTGGCCTGGTAGCAAACCCAGAAAACTCCAACACACAACCTCCGTCTACTCTGCCGCAACCCCGCGGCACACCGGTTGAAAACCAACCTAGTCATGGCGATCCTGAAGGGCCTGATGACCCTGATGGTGATGACAATGACCCGGAAGGTGATGACCACCAATCCAATTCCAAGTTGGAGCCCCGTGGCAATGACCGGTTATTCCTGCACGTACTACAAGAGTTATTGGACAGTATCCACGCCTCCCGACAACCTCGCAATGAGAAAGTCAAAGTACGCGAACCTGACACGTTTGACGGTACAGACCCACGGAAACTCTGTGACTTCTTAATCTCTTGTAACCTTCACTTCTGTGACCGTCCTACCCTTTTTGCATCTGATGAGAAAAGTTCATTCTTTCTTATCTGAAGGGAGCAGCACTTGGTTGGTTTGAACCAGGGCTAATGGATGTGACCAATAGTGCCAATTGGATTTGGGACTTTGAAGCTTTCATCAACGAGCTCGAGACCAACTTTGGCCTGCACAACCCTGTCGGAGATGCCAAGAAATCTCTATACATGCTCAAAATGAAAGAATCCCATCACATCATCAAGTACAATGTCAAGTGTTGGGATTATGTATACAAGAGTATACAGGCAAGCCAAGGCAGTTAACATGCCTAGGGAATATTGCCAGAATATGCTAAGTCAACACTAGGGTTAGGGCTAATGCGCATTAACCATAACCCTAGGGAATGGACAGTTAACACATGCAGAGACATATAGGGGAACCCACAGTTAACACATGCTACAGGATTACTCATACTGCAGCATGTCTATGATAGCCTATCCAAGACAAAGCTATGGATAGAGTGTCTATGACACACCCTGCAGGAAGTCTAGGACTTACCAAGCCATGATATCATATGTCACTATTATTGACACTGTTATAGGGGATATGACAAAGTTACTCCACTATTAACTGGTACAGGGGTCTATTACAGAATACCTCCTTTATATATTATAGGAGTGCATTACACTATACCTCCTAACTGTGTAGTATAAATATTGCACATCTTGTAGGAGATGATAATAACATTCCTCCCTGTTGCAGACTCCCTCACTCACTAGCCTTTGAGATTAACTTCATCTTCTAACCTTGTCCTTAACTCCTCCTGTCACTGTTCACCACTCCATTCCCAACATCAAGTTTTGGAAGCTAGCCGCTCGAGTCGATTGGAATGACTCGGCGCTCTGCGAAGCATACTTCCACAGACTTCTGCTATGGATCCGTGTTGAAGTCCTCCGAGGAGGCAAACCAGCAACTCTACCAGCATTACGTCTCAAAGCCCAAGAAGCCGATGAAGTCTACTGGATGCAGAAAGACGAAGCAGCGCTTGAAACCCACTCTGCTAAGTCTGGCAACAACAATAACAAAACCAATGACGCTTCCTCCTCTGGCGGCAAGTCTGCAAACACTGCCAGTAAATCCAAAAACTCCAACAAGTCCAACTCCAGCAACAACTCCAATAATTCCAACAACACTAGCGGCTCCAACGACAACAACAAAAATAAACCCTCAATAGCCGACAAGTTAGGAAAGGATGGTAAGCTTACCAGAGATGAACAGGCCCGCTACTTGAAAGAAGGATTATGCCTTTATTGCAGTATAGCGGGTCATGAGGCTAAGGATTGCAGGAAGGCAGCTAATCCTAAAGGCAGGGCAGCGACTACAGAAGCCGCCACTCCGGCAGCCCCCGCAGCAACCTCTGCGGATTCAAAAAAATAGTCAACAACCCTCAAGAATCCTCCACATGTGCTGGGGGTTGTGTTGACACCAACCGTGCACCAAAGGAGGTCCGCCTCAATGCTGCCACTCTTTACAAGCCTAAATCTTTTCAAATTGATTTAACTTCTATTTATGACCCTACTATGATTACTCTTTTAGACAGTGGTTCAACTCATTGTTTTATAGACTCATTGTTTGTATCAAAACACAATATTCCAACGACAACTATATCACTGATACGGCTCTGCCTTTTTGATGGGTCTTCAAACCAATGGATCACGCAACAGTTACAATTGCTGGTTTCATTTCCCACAGGCAAGACTTTTGACCTACTATTCTACGTTACCCTGCTCAACTCTAGTAACTCCACTGTACTCGGACTAAATTGGCCTAGGCAGATCAATCTGTTGATTGACTGGGCCTATGGCCAAGTCGCTTTCTGGATGGATGAGTACAGAGGTCCAGCACCGTCGGCAACCTCAGGTAAAGCAAATTCCTTGCCCGAACCTAACAAATCTTCCCTAGAACCGTGTCTACCCGATGCGCTGGTGGAATCTCCGAAGCCCGCTGCCGTCGAACAACCCACCCACATCTCGTTCATCAATGCCGCAGCTTACACTCGCGCCTGTCGCCTTCCTGGTACCCAAACATTCTTGGTCTCTCTCTCTGATGATGGAGTCCACAGCAAAGCCGCCATGCCAGGCGCAGAGGATGCGCCAGATTTATCCAAAGTCCCTGAGGAGTACCATGAATTTGTGGACATCTTCAGCAAAGGAAAGGCCAACACCCTTCCACCACACCGACCTTACAACCTCAAAATTGAACTCAAGGAAGGAGCGGAATCTCTGCCGGGTCGCATGTACTCCTTGTCCGCCTCAGAGTTAGACACTCTGCACGTGTTCATTGAGGAAAACATCCGGATAGGTTTCATATGGATGTCTAAATCACCGCACGGAGCTCCAATCCTTTTTGTTCACAAAAAGAGTGGTGAACTCTGGTTATGCATCAATTACCATGGGCTTAACAAGCTTACAAAAAAGGACCGCTATCCGCTACTCCTCATTTCCGACCTACTTGACACCCCGCACAACGCCCGCTTCTATACCAAAATTGACTTGCGCCATGCTTATCACTTGGTACATATTGCCGGCGGCGAGGAATGGAAAACAACATTCCATACCCGCTATGGCTCTTTTGAATGGCAGGTGATGCCTTTTGGGCTTTCCAATGCGCCCACCGCCTTTCAATGTTTCATGAATGACATTTTTAGTGACATGCTCGACGTCTCTGTCATTGTCTACCTGGACGACATCCTGATCTACTCCGACGATATGTCTCAACACAAGAGGCACATCAAGGAGGTATTACAGAGGCTCCGCAAACACGGCCTTTATGCAGCGCCACAGAAATGCGAATCCCATGCCGACACTGTAGAGTACCTCGGTTACATTCTGTCACTGGAGGGCCTATGGATGTCCGCCAACAAAGTCCAAACAATCATGGATTGGCCAGAGCCCCGCAAGATTAAGGATGTACAGTCGTTCTTAGGTTTTTGTAATTTCTATCGATGTTTCATTCATGGTTATTCCGATATCACCGTTCCCCTTACTAGACTAACTAGAAAGAACATCCCCTGGACTTTCACAGACAAGTGCTGACAAGCCTTCCAGAAACTAAAGTTAGAATGTGAGTCAGAGAACAAGGCAATGCATGCCCCGGTCCTCACCCATTGGACCCCAGACAATACAATGATCGTCAAGATGGATGCTTCCGACTGTGTGCTTACCGCCATACTGTTGATGTACACCACCGACGGTGAGCTACACCCGGTCACCTTTCACTCCTGCTCTTTTACACCCCCTGAACTCAATTACGACACACACGACAAGGAGCTATTGGCTATCTTCGAGGCCTTCAAACATTGGCGGCAGTATCTCAAAGGTAGTGGAACTCTGGTTTCCATCGTTACTGATCATAAAAATCTAGAATATTTTTCCACTACAAAACTTCATCTGGTGGCAAGCCCACTGGTCCGAGTACTTATCCCAATTCAGTACTAAGCCCGATGCTCTCACTAGATGATGGGACGTCTACCACAAAGGGGGAAATAGCGATTCCATCACAGATAATCCACATAACTTCTGCCCAGTATTTTCCAAAGAACAACTCAATGCATCTTTACGTGCTACTTACCTTGCTGAACCCATCCTATGCAGTGCTGTAGCTCTCGACATAGAAAGCCTGAACCCATCCTACGCAGTGCTGTAGCTCTCGACATAGAAAGCCTGCATGCAGACATCTGCACTGCTCTCCCATCAGACCCCGCTATAGCATCACACATCACTACACCTTCCGCACCCTGGTCACTTGGGGATGATGAACTTCTTTGACTTAATGATCGCATTTATGTCCCGGATGCTGCAGACCTCCAACTTCGCATTCTTCAATACAAACATGATCACACCTTTCTGGTCACTTTGGCCAAAACAAAACATTACAATTGGTATGCCGAGAATATGTGTGGCCTAACCTCAGAACATTTGTAAAGGATTACTGCAATACTTGCACTTCGTGTAAACGTGCCAAGTCGCCACGGCATAAGCCGTATGGACTATTGAAGCAATTACCAATCCTGGAGAAGCCGTGGAATTCCATCTCTATGGATTTCATTGAACACTTACCCCCATCCCTTGGTTATACTTCCGTTTTAGTCATCATTGATTGACTTTCTAAACAGGGCATATTCGTTCCTACAGTTGACAAGATCAACTCCCCAGAGCTCGCCCAGCTCTTCATATTTTCTAAGCACGGAGTTCCGTTGCACATCACTTGTGACTGTGGCTCTGAATTCGTCTCTAGGTTTTTCTAGTCATTAGGTAAAGCCTTTGACATGAAGATTCACTTCACTTCAGGTTATCACCTGGAGGCCAATGGACAAACCAAATGACTTAATCAGACACTAGAACAGTACCTGCACATCTTTTGCAACTACCAGCAGGACAACTGGTTGGAACTCCTTCCCCTTGCCGAGTTCGCTTACAACAACATGCCTAGTGCTACCACCGGCATATCACCGTTCTACGCCAACAAATGTTATGACCCTAACTTCACCATCTACCCTGAGCATGAGCTGGCTTCCAAAAAGGCTAGATCCTATGTCATGGATCTTGATGAACTACACACGGAACTCCGCTGGCAAATCAAACTTGCCCAAGAGCGTTATCAAGTTCCCGTGGATTGCTGCTGGTACCCCACTCCGCCTTACAAAGTCAGTGACCAAGTCTGCCTTTATGCTGAAAATATTCGCACTACTAGGCCTTCAAAAAAGCTATCAGAAAAGAATCTTGGCCCCTTTGAAATCATTGCCCAAGCCAGCACACATTCCTTCACCCTTTGTCTTCCAGACCACCTCCGCACCTTACACCTGGTCTTTCACGTATCCCAAATTGAACCAGCACCCGTCAACACAATTCCTAACCGGATTCAGCTGCCGCCTCTGCCGATCACTATCGACAACAAAATTGAATATGAGATTGCAGAAATCTTAGACTCTAAACTTGATAAGTGGCAGCGGTGTCCATTGTTATATTTGGTGCGCTGGTCAGGTTACAAGAACACTGACTTGGAACAGTCCTGGCTACTTGCTGAAGAACTCGAGCATGCCCAGGAAGCCGTCATGGACTTCCACACACGGTACCCCGGCAAACCCGGTCCACAATAACTCCATCATTCCCTACCCTTAAACAAAGAACAAAGTCAATTCAAAACAAAATAAAGCCATTTCATTTTTTATATATTCTGTGACTATTACTTACAAAAAACAAAGTCATCAGATACCATCACCTTACATACAACAAAACAAACAAAGTCAACATTACCTATCAAACACCGTCATTACCTACAAGAAAAACAAAGCCATTTCATTATTATCAAAATACCATCATCTTACTTACAAGTTTACTTATCAGATCACTCTTTACTTTGCCTTGTACGCGGCGTAATCTTTCTCTTCCTCCTCCAACCGCTCCAGGTCCCGTCAGACCTCCTCCTTGTCACCGTCAAACTCCAACTCCTCCATCTCCCCCTCATCCATCCGCTCCCTGCCCCACTTGACATGCTCCATGAGGTCGCGGATCACCGCCATCATCTCCACGAACTCCCAATGGAGCCTCGCTATGCCTGCTGACATGTCCTTCACATGCTCCACAAGGCTCTTCTCCGTCGCCTTGTCCACCATCATCGCCACCATCGTCACTTCCTGTCTCGTGCCAGAGGTTGCCCACGCCCGCACCACCACCTTAGCCTTCTTCTTCTTCTTAGGTGGCTCTTCCACCACCTCCTCATCTTCCTTGGCGGTGGGGTCCGCGGCTTTTCGCTTTTCCATGTGGCATTCTTCGTGATGACACGCTTTCTCCTCCTTGTGCAGCCTCTTCTCTTTGGCAGATTTCCTCTCCGCCTCCTCAGCGGCAGCCTTCTTCGCGGCCTCCTCCAGGGCAGCAAGTTCTTCAAGGTGTGTTCCTCAGCGGCGGAAGACAGAGGAGTGAGGAGGGAAGTGTTTTGAGAGTTTGACATGGTGGTTGATACTGAAGAGCTGCGGACAATCAAATTCCTAAATACAGAATATGAACACCACGTGACCTCAAAGGCTCAGTCCTAAGGGGGAAATACTGTCATATCCCATGTAAGCCTGCAATGGAACTCCGGCGGATCACCAATGGAGCTGCTGCTATTTCAAATAACCATTTCAAATAATCATTTCAAATTCTATTTCATATACTTCTCCTGTTTTGCTTGTATCACATTTCATTGATTGATTATCTTACTTACTGCGTACTCGGTACTCCGCAGGCTCCACCATAGTTTACCTTGGTCACTTAGTTACTATAAAACCTAGATACCATCACTTGTAACTTCAGTTTGATTATTGCATTGTTACCTCTCCAACTCTCTCATCTCTAAGTCCTCTTCAACTCTTACTTCCAGAACTCTGCTGGACCTCCACTCTTATTATCATCTTCTTGTAAATTGGACATTGGGTGTAGAGAAGGGCGCAATCTCTTATAGATTGAAGCCAAGTCCATTGTTGCATTGGAACTCCGTCAGACACTGCCGTAACTCCACCCTATGAGATCAGTTTATAACAGAAGCCCCCCACCTCCCAGTTAAGTGGGGAGGAGGGGCAGTGCATCATTGCATACACAAAACTGAAAGAGAAAGAATATATATTTGATTAGCTTTAAATCAAGATGAAATAGAACTTGAATTAAAATGCTTACCATGGGGGCCATAGGCCCCCATGTTGTGCTAGAGGGAGGGAGTGGAGGGGAGGGGGAGGGGGGAGGCTGTCATCATGATGGTGGGTGGCAACATGTGAACTGGCAGTCACAATGCGTCATGGTGGCGATTGTGGCCATGTGACACACGTCCGGTGAGTTCAGTTAGTTTGGTTTTTCCTGGTTTGGGTAAATTCCAGAAATTCTGGTTCAAATAATTGAACCAGAATTATCCTCTACAGTGAGAAATACACTAAAAAAAAGTACACCTGGAATCCGGAAATTCCGGAAATTCCGGCTGGAATATGTGGGGGAGTGTAATGTACTCCCAATTCAGAGAACTGCTCCTCAACAGAGGAGCATTGGTGGTGCTACAAACACTCTGAAAATGTGTCAGAGTGTTACACTTCAGATGATGAGGCTCTCATATGAGATGGTAGTGTGGACAATCATTATTCAGAGAATAGTGATGAGGTTACAGACTCAGATTCAGAGTATTTTATCTCTGAAGATAATCTCTGTGATGATATCACAGACTCAGAATCAGAGAATTACACCTCTGATGAGGATTTCCTTGATGACCCTCATGATTCTGACTCTTATGATTCTGATGCATACAATTTTGATGAGTCATATTGACCATTTCCCTTTCTGTCATCTTTCTTTGGTTAACTTCACCTGTGGATGAAGCTAAAAGGGGAGAGTGTAGTGATCCCCACTACCCAGGGGGATCATGTTTGTATCCATTAGATTCAGATTCCACTGGTCTCCATTTTGTACCTTAGTTTACACCAGATCAGTTGCTCTACATAATATATATGTTATTCATGTCATTGTTGAGCCTTGATCTATGTGAACCCCAAGTCACTACACTCTCCCCCTTTAGCTTCATCCATGGGTGAAGCTAAATGAAGAAACAGGACTAAATAACACCCTGGAAACCCAGTCACAAACCCACCTGTCCCAGCAAGTGGAATGCAATCAATATGACTCATCTGAATCATAAGGATCATCATGGAAATCCTCATCAGACTCAGAGGCATCATTCTCTGATTCTGAATCTGTGATATTATCACAGTAATTTTCATCAGAGGTCAAATTCTCTGAATCAGAGTCTGTAATATCATCATTCTCCACAGAAGAATGATCATTCTTAGTCTGATCACTATCATCTCAGATGAGAGCCTCATGCTCATCCGAAGTGTAATCCTCTGACTCTTTGTCAGAGTCTTCATAGGGTTGCCAATGCTCCTCTGTTGGGGAGCAGTTCTCTGGGTCAGAACATGGCCAAGTCTGAATGTCATAAGCCAAGCCCTTCTTGTTGATGTGGCGCACCTCATCCGAGTCAGTTGAGGCACCTTCCAGGCCTTGTTCGGCTGGATAATGCATGTATTCTCTGATACATGCCATCTGCATGGGCTCAGTATCACTGTGTAAGGTTTCCAAACACTTAATGTTTCATTCAGAATCAGTAGAATCAGAAGAGCAGTCAGGATAATCCCAACTGCAGTCAGAAAGACATGCTGAATGCATTATATTGCATAACATGTGACATTGATCACATGTTGTCCATTGGGTCTGTATAAACAAAGATGCAACCACATTGCATCTCTTGCATCTTTCTCCAGCACCGCAGTTCAACTCTCCATTGCTGCATTTGTTGGCACAGCCTGACTTCTTGTCCCTGTGGTCTCTTCCCATCAGCCTCCTGACCTTGTCAGGTCAACTCGGCAATGTATCTAACAAAGTCTTTGGCTTTGTTTTACCTATAACATTAAGGATTGAACATTTCCCCTGTCCTGCACTCCACCAACATGGATTCAACATCTCCAGACAATGGATATGCAATGTTGTGGAGCCTCACAGGCATTTCAAGGGCACTGCCATTTGGTGGCCATTGGGAGTATTGCAACATGTTTTGAAACACACTGCCCTTTGGGTAACTGGTAAGCAGTGAGGTTGAACTGCCAGGGGTGGTGCCAAGGGTGCCACTCATCATTTACTGACATTTTTACTTACAGAACAGCATTTCTTTTTGCTGTCCTGCCCATGCTTGACATCATCCAAACAACAGCTGAGCTGTTCCTCACAGGATTGCAGAGGAATAGGGATGACAGTGTTTTGGGCACCGTAGGAAGGACCAATATGCACTCTTGAATATGTAATTTGATGGTAACAAGGTGGGTCCCCCATTTGAATTGCAGGGGGTGGTGCCATAGGTGCCACCCATTGTTTATCGATGTGTTTGTTTGCAGAACCATGTCTCCTGCCATTCCAGCACCACCCATCACTGTCAAGATGACAGCCACCTGATTCCTCAAGGAACCATGCCCCACTGGACAGAACAACTGTGTTGGGGTCTTTAAAAATGTTGTCATGCACTTTTGAGTGCGTAGGATCAGTAATAAAAGGTAAGCAGCTCATTTGAACTGCAGGGGGTGGCACCGTAGGCACTACTTGTCATGTACTGACATCTTCACTTGCAGGACAATATTTCTTTTCATTGTCCCACCCATGCTCAACACACTCCAAACATTGGCTGAGCCACTCCTCATGGGATCACAGAGGAATGGAGATAACAGTGGTCAGGGCACCATTATTGGGTTTATCACACACATTGGCAGGCATTGGGAAATGGGTAATGGTCAAGTCAGTTACCTGTTGGGTTGGGGACTGTGCCATTGGCACTGTCCATTGTTCACTGATGTTCTCCCTTATAGGATCACATCCAAACTCGTTCCTGCAAGGCTCAATGCCATCACCAAGAAGATGGTGACATGACTCTTCAGGGCATCATGAGTTGGTCACTGAGGCAGCCGCTTGGGGACCATTTGAAGAGTCATTACATGTGTTGAATGGGAACAAGGTGAGCAGCTTTCTTGAGCTGCTTGGGTCATCACTGATGAAGTCTCTGACTTCTTTTCAGCATTAATGTTCACATTTGAACATTCCTGCTCAACTGCACTGCCTTGGTGCCATTCTGGCTTCCCTAACTCAAACAAGGGCTGTGGTGTGGTATGCCCACCCGCTGCACACACTGACGATGTGTCTGTGCCCTTTGATTGTGCAGGACACTTTCCAGAATGACACTCATTGTTATTCTTCAAGTCTAGCCAACTCAGACTTAACGTGAGTGTGTCAAGTCTCATCCCAATGCCATCACAAAGACAATGATGAGGTGGCACCTCAGGCTCTAGGTGGGTCAATAATACAGCCTTCTTGGGGTTGTATCATCAACTTGTATGAAGATTTAGTATGCATTTTTGGACACATCTGCTTCTGCTCAGTTCAAACACTTGTGTTCAAACATTGTTGATCAACTCTTTCCTCCTGCACCTGTCTTCTCTCCTCCTTAATGATTTTGACCCTGCATCAGTCATTATGCTGCTGGTGCTCATACCCAGCAGACTCACTGTATGTGTGTCCTTCAACACACAGCAGGGAACTGCTGGCTATCACACCAGCATGGGACTCAAACTGTTGAGTAAAACAGTTTGCAAGGGATCTCAAGTCTCAACTAAGCTGTCAGGCTCATCTCTGCCTGCTTTAGTATAGCAAGCAACTAAGTCACTCATTGCCTGAGTGAAATGCACAGCAGTGAGCTCTCTATTTGTCTCTTGGGCCATGCAGAATTGTGATGTGGCTCAATGTTCACATGCATCATGCCCTGGTTTCAGGCCTGTATGGCCTGAATGGGGATTGTCTGGTGCCATTGAGGCATCTGGAAGATCAGGGTTGATGCTGATGGACTGATAGTGAACGTGAGAATGCTCATCATGAGGCATGATGGGTGTGAAGTTTGTATATGGCTTTGATTGTCAAAAAAAGTGTAGTGACTCGGGAAGAGTTCACATAGAGGCTCGACAATGACATGAATAACATATATATTATGTAGAGCAAGTGATCTGATGTACAAAATAGGAAGAAGCTGGTTTTATAGGACTGGCAGAATCAAAATCTCATAGGTACAAACATGATCCCCCCAGGTTCAGTGGGGATCACTACACCTTTCCCTGCTGTGCCCTCTCTTTTTCTATCTTCTTCCTTATCTTCTTGGTCTCCTTCTGCCATTTTTTTTGCTCTTCCATTTCTACCTTATGGTCCCTGTTGCTTTGCCTCTGCAACACTTTGAACTTGTCGCTTTTGAAGACTTCCCTCATCTTTGACTTCCATTCATCTTGAGCCAAGGCCTCCAAGCACTCCTCCAATGTCATGTGATCACTATCTACCCTTGACCATGTGTTTGATTGTAAGGACCTTGACACCTACCCTTAGCCTTATGTATAGGACAAACAACAAAAATAATAGTTTAAAATGTCTTATGGAAATCATACTCCTGACAGGTGAGGGATGTTGTTTTGCCCATATAGAGATGAAAACCATCTCAAGGGATGAATTTGGTGTGGTATGGATTGGGACAAAATAGGTGAGGAATTCATCCCATCAACTCATCCCTTACAGGTATGGAAAAAACTTTTTTTCACTCCTTTTAGTAGTAGATTTTCATGTCAACTCCTGATAAAATTCATTCCATTTTGGGGTTTTTCAATATATGAAAACTATATATTATTTTACACCATTTAAGTGTTTGAAATGTGGGATGATCATCCTACCATGCTGGTCCCATAGTTCCACAGGATTGGCTGCCTCCTGAGGGGTATGGCTTGTGGGGGTGTCAACTGTAACTGGATTCCAGTGGAATCTGACTAGAATAACCAGATTCCAATCAGAATAGGTAGGGGAGTGTAAATTACAGCGAACCCTCTAGCTCTACCCTACTGGTCATTTGATGTCCTTATATTCCTTTCGACGTTGGTTCAAGTTTGCTACTGCAAGTTGGCAAAACAGATAATCCAATCCGAGTCGCCAAGTAATTGCGGGCCAATCTCCTTGAGGAAGACGAAGTAGTAGCACCTACATAGACACCAATGAAATGACAGAAAAATATTGGGGTATGCGTTCCCTTCTCATTCGAGCTTGGGGAGCCCTAAAGCGCCAGAATGAGATCTCCTACACATCTGCCCTGACAAAGTATGAATGCCAATCCAGGATGATGAAGCGTAAGATGTATCGATCAGCAAGAGAAGCTCGATATTCCGATGCTGACTGTTTGAAGGGAGTATCAG
Source organism: Tricholoma hemisulphureum (assembly GCA_964034925.1). Classification (NCBI taxonomy): domain Eukaryota; kingdom Fungi; phylum Basidiomycota; class Agaricomycetes; order Agaricales; family Tricholomataceae; genus Tricholoma; species Tricholoma hemisulphureum. The sequence goes on along the minus strand of OZ035935.1, from coordinate 648,027 downwards.
TGACAGTGTCGAGGATAGTCAGCTCCGAGGGTCCCATGTCGCTTCCGTATGGGATTTGAATCGACTCATGGGATTTGAAAACTAAAGCTCGGTGAATCACTGGGCACAAGGTGCAACCAGAAGCTTTGCCTTGACGAAATACTTCTTGCCTACAAGAGTGGGGATCAATATCTTTTTCTGACAGGAAGCCCACGATGACCCAGAAAGTCGTCCATATAAGATCTGGGATTTCTAGGAAATCTCTGGCATGCTACCAAGGTGTCCGGGATGGGGGTTTGGAGATTTGCATCAACCCAAGTTTTCATTCAAGTCCAAAGGAAGCCATGCAAAAGCACGTCTACTGTCAGTTGCAATAAAGAGGTTGGAATATTATTCCCTTGTCGTCTGCATCTCAGCAGAGATATCTAGCAGTGAAGCATCTAGCTGAAATAGATATCAGAATCGCATGTCCGAACAAAAGACATGTATGTCATTGATAAATATGAGGTGGAACACCGGGAGAAATATATTATCCTCAGTCGTTCACGAGGAAAGTGCATTGGGGGAATGTAACCGATCTCGCTCTGCAGATAAATCCGCACCCCAAGACCTGACTTCTGGATGTCGAAGCATGGGCAAGCTGCTGTCGAAGAAGGACTGTAAGGCCTGAGCACTGTGACTTGTTTCATACTCGAAAGCTGGCAGAAAATCATTCAAATTAATCGACAGGCTTACGAAATATTGATGAAGGTTGCTATTACCTTGTGCAGCCATTTCAAACCGGTCGAGATCTTTAGAAAAGAGATATTTAGATAGGTGGCCTGGGATGAGGGAACACGCACACCTTTTACAAATTTGGCTTCCGCAGTTTGCGCTTCTTCATATTCCTACAGAAACCATAAAATCATAGACATATCGCACATCACAAATACAGCACCTTCCACAGCGTCTCTATTCGAAGTGCAGCTGGAGTTCCGTGTAGCATGTCATATACGAAATTGTGCATGGCCTCCTGGAGGACTTCCTAGCTTTACCGTGCTCGGGAAAAACCTGAGTGGCCTAACGCACCGATTCCCGCCTGAGTTTTTCTGCTTTCGAAATCCCTTCTGCAGGGCCAATATCTCCGACTACGTGACCCGTCGTAAGCCGGGATATCGTGTCTACCGGAACAATAGGCTCACCATGTGCTTCAGCAAGATCATGAACTATACACATCATAACACATCTAAGGTGGTCAAGGTAACCCAGTATCAGAAGAAAAACATGTAGTACGAACTTGGGAATATCAAGCTCGGTATCAGAAGAACACATCGCGAGCATTGCCATTCTATACATGTGGTCTGATATGCTAATATCCGTGCATCTCAAAGGTAGGCAGCCAATTAAATAGCACAAAGATTTCACCTCTCGGGATTGGAAATCTGGTGTATGTCAACGATATAAATTTAAGGGCATCACGGTGGATGTAGCCTACATCATGATTGACCCATCCTGTTCGCTTTTGTGTCTTAATCAAAATGAGAATGAGAACGGAAAGAATAGAGAGAGATACTTCTACTCACCTTTAACTTTTCTAATATGTGTACAAAAGCAAGTCGATCCAATGATTCATCACCAGTTGATTTATAGAGTGGAGCAAAGACGCGTTTAGGGCTCTGCAGACATGCGCGTGACAATTGACATTCGGACTCGTTGTCGTCGGTCATTTAATATTTAATACTGAGATGTTAAAGTCACCCAATTTCAGCGTAGAACACCCAGAGTTCGATGAGAGAGATCGCTCAGACTCGGACTCGTTCAAGCTTACGAAGCGTCATCGTGACTCGGATGCAACACGTGCCAGTGACTCGGGCAACATGAACTTGGATTCTTCACTGGTGGCAAACCCCAGGACCCTCTGGTATCACTGAAAGGTACTATCACGATTAATATCGATCGCTCCAATGGCGTTATACTCTCAAGAATCCAGACTTAAATGGTCATGGGTTACGAAATTATCGATACGGACTTTCTGTCTGAACCATTCACAATGAGCAACAACGCACATTTCTCCAGCGTTCCTGTCCTTGACTACTCTCTTATCACCTCCGAGTCGCCGGCATCGCGTGCTCAATTCCTAGCTCAGCTCCGCCATGCGATAACATCCTCTACCTGTCTAATCATCCCATTCCATCAACTCTGATCGACTCCCTTCTTGGATACGTTCCAAAACTATTCGATTTGCCGCAGGAAGAGAAAGACAATATGGCCTTGGTTAATTCGGAACATTTCTTGGGATACTTTAAGTTAGGGGGAGAGTTAACCAAGGGGAACGTGGATTGGAGAGAACAATTTGCTTTTGCTACGGAGTTGGAACGTTGTGGCAGGGTAGAATGGGCTAAGCGAGGTCCGTTGACGAAGGTCGTCACGTCGCAACAAATGGAGTAAGCGCTTGATACGGATGAGTTGTGACACGCGTTAAACGTGTTGTGCACATGGTGCTGGTGTGATCAACGATTGATCGATAAACGATCGGTAAACCGCGTGAAGTGCTCAGTCTTGGTCAGATGACCGGTAGACGTTGGGAGAGACGAGGGAATACAGAACAGATAAAGGAGAACTTGGATACTCAACTTTTGTTAACAGGCTTGTTAGACAACTTGTATGACTTCAATAAGACTTAGTGGAAATTCCAGGAGTACGTCGAAGGGTACAAAGCGAAAAGACAGCTCCATTCGAAGGTGGGAGGGCACCTTTTTATACAAATGACTCGTATTTACGGACCGAAAACTGCTCGCACACGTTCTCTTGTGTCGAGTAGTCCAAACAACAAATGTGGCAAGAAGAGACGTCAAAGTATTAATTAAAATCAAATGTTCGAGAGCTTTTTGATTTGCCTGATCATCGCCCAAGGGATCCACCATCGGGAATGACTCGGAGAATGATCAATCAACAAGATGCATCAATTTGCGTGACGCGACTTGTCCCCTTTCAAGTGCGGAGCATGCTTATTGATGTCACTCGATCCTACCGTCCGATAGCTTTGCCCCATGACTCGGACTTCGGCTCGTCATGAAATAAAATAAGCAAAGAAAGAATAATAAAAAGAAAATAATAAAATAAATGCTGTATGATGGAGGCGAGAATTGAAGAGGCCACTATCTGACCAGTAGCTGGTGTGCACTGAGGGGAGTCAACCAGCACTCCCACAACGTCGATGGAAGAAGGAGAAAGAAAGGAAGACTTCTGGAGGTTTTGGGGACCTAGTCAGGTTCATTTTTCTATTTCGCGTACGCATATCCACAACGCCATGTAACCATTGAGTCTCCAGTGGCCAAATGAGACCAGCTCTGATTCGAAACTTGCAGGCTTCAAAACGACCTACCAAGATCACCCTGTCGCTCTTACCTCACTCTCATATGACCTCGCAAAGCTGCTCACAGAGGCATTGTCTCTACCACCAGACAAATTTTTCGAATTATTCTATAATAGCGGACAGGACATGCAGCATTATGCGAAGATGGTTAAATACCCCTTCGTTGATGGAGAAACACAAGGAATAGGACCGCATTATGATGCAGGATTTCTTTTGTACGCCTTCTGATGTCTTAACAAGCGAGTTAGTCTAATGTACGCAAAAGCTATTACAAGCCTCTCCACACCGTGGATTGCAAGTGCAGAATCTCTCTGGGACTTGGATTGATGTACCCCCTATCCCCAATACATTTGTAGTTAACATAGGGAAAGGTTGTTATCATCTAATTCATTTCTGGCCCGTCTATTCTATTCCATGCAGTACTGGAGTTTGTTACCCAAGGGTTAGCAAGGGCTACCTCGCACCGAGTCCTCTCTCCAGCTTCTGTACCTGGCAACACCTCTGAAATCACCTGCACACCGTGCTACTCTGTCCCATTTTCCCAAAATATATGAATTGATGTTAGGCTGAATTAAGGTGCAAAGAAAATAGCATGTACGTATCACATTAAATTGTGCGCAGCTCAACTTATGTCTGGTTATTGGTAGTCCCTGATGATGTGCTGAAGTTGAGAGACACGAGGGGTTTTGTTTCCAAGACGGATGGTGCGTAGAGTTGTCTCATGTAACCTGATCCCACAAATTGAAAATGGACCCCACAGCTGTAAATTTGGCAAAGAACCGTACGGCATGGTGCACCTTCTGGGCAAAGTGAGGTGAGTTCCATTTCACATATAGTCTTCCTTTGGAAGTCGTTGCCTCATACATACATCTGCTGCCGGCAACGATTTTTTTTGGAACATCCCTGAAAGGCTGCCTGGTTAGGTAGCCTCACTAAGTCAGACGGTAAGACAGGATCACGTTATCTTTGTTGCACAAGGTAAAGAGTCAGTCTAAGATACATAAGAAGGTCAGTAAACTATACCTTTGTTGCACAAGGTAAAGAGTGGGGCAACAAAGGAAAAAAAGATGGTATATATATGAGATTTGAAACCGTGTTGGAAAGTGGCCGCATCGAGCGTAAGTTGATATATGAGTTCGCCGATGTTCGCCAATGTTCAGGGTGGCTGTGTAGCCATTGTAAGCATCAATGTGTGCCGATGTTCGCCGATGTTCATGGTGGCTGTGCATGTTTGTGTCGTGAGTCTGGTCGCAGGCTTACAATCCCAGATTGACAGTGTTGTTCCTGCCGCCTGTATTAAATCTATTTTTACCGACCTATCGTTTCTAGGAGCCACCCTGATGTCGCTAAACGCCATTATCCCAAACTGTTCCACAAAGTATGTTGGGAATGGAGTGGTGAACAGTGACAGGAGGAGTTAAGGACAAGGTTAAGAAGATGAAGTTGATCTCAAAGGCTAGTGAGTGAGGGAGTCTGCAACAGGGAGGAATGTTATTATCATCTCCTACATGATGTGCAATATTTATACTACACAGTTAGGAGGTATAGTGTAATGCACTCCTTTAATATATAAAGGAGGTATTCTGTAATAGACCCCTGTACCAGTTAATAATGGAATAACTATGTCATATCCCCTATAACAGTGTCAATAATAGTGACATATGATATCATGGCTTGGTAAGTCCTAGACTTCCTGCAGGGTGTGTCATAGACACTATATCCAAGGCTCTGTCTCTGATAGCCTATGATAGACATGGCTATATCTTGCCTATCCTATGATAGACATGCTGCAGGATGATTAATCCTGTAGCATGTGTTAACTGTGGATTCCCCTATATGTCTCTGCATGTGTTAAACATGTGTTAATATGACTTAGCATATTCTGGCAATATTCCCTAGGCATGTTAACTGCCTTGGCTTGCCTGTATACTCTTGTATACATAATCCCAACAAAGTATTTCCCCACCAATGATGGGTTACCTAATTAGATTACAAGTCGTGTAAACATTCATGCTATTTTCAATCCGATGAGTTCCATTTCCTTTCATTCTAGTCATCAATTTGAAGAACTTAAGGTGATACTTATTTCAAGGTGCTTCGACTTGAACTTCAAGTTGTTGCCGTCCAACTTCAAACTCTGCCAGACTTTGGGTTTATGTAAAGGCCGAAATCGAAATACTAGCAACACCAGGTGGGAGAACATCAGGAGGCTCGACGACAGAGAAATCAGCAGGTTGAGCCAGTAAGACAGAGTAAATAAGCCTTGAAGCCAAGGTGACAAAGTCAACAATCTGTTTCCACTTTATGCCTTGGAAAGAAAACAAGACCCCATGAAGTTGCTGGACCAGCTCCTTGAAGTGCTCATCACGATTATAATCTATTGTACTACTAGTCTGCATGGCTGTCTGTGTATTCTAAATTTAGACAAGCTGACTAATTACATATGATGGCTGGACAGTGGAATCTCCAATACTGAAATTTTCCGGCATGTTGAGTGATAACAAAATTGACTGCATCTACTATCATTGACATAGTTATTTTGAAATGTGGCTTGAAACCAATGGCCACCTTGTAAAACCCTTCTGGAATTGTCAGTGTTAGGACAATAGGTGTCATATCCCATGCAAAGCCTATGATGGAGCTCTGGTGGACCACTGATGGAGCTGCTGCTATTTCAAATAACCATTTCAAATAACCATTTCAAATAACCATTTCAAATAACCATTTCAAATTCTATTTCAAATTCATCCCCTGTTTTGTTTGCATCACATATCATTGATTGTTTATCTTACTTACTGCATACTCAGTACTCTACAGAACCCCACTGTAGTTACCTCAGTTACTTACTTACTATAAAACTTAGATACTGTCACTTGTACTCAATTTGATTATTTCATTGTTGCCTCTCCAACTCTCTCTCTTAAAGTCCTTTTACCTCTTACTTCCAGAACTCTGCCAGACCTCTGCTCTTATTATTATCACTTGTAAATTAGACATTGGGCATAGAGAAGGGTGCAATCTCTTATAGATTGAAGCCAAATCCATCATCACATCAGAACTCCATTGGAACACCACCATAACTCCACCCTATGAGATCAGTTCATAACAATAGGTCATGATGTACTCAATTGGTTTACAACATCACAATTGCTGGAAACAAGGGACAACTCATTTCACACAGTAGCTGGTTGTGCAAACCCCCAAAAATCAAGTTGTTCAAAGGGGCACTCAATTATCAAGTTCACTGAAATCAAACAACTTGTTCATCTACCAGAGGATGGCAGTATCATGCAAAATATCTTCTAATTAGAAAAAATGCTGTAGTATGCATATTTACTTGAGAACTAGAAGACCATTTTGCAAAATTTCTTCTCATTAGAATGCCCCTTTTTGCAAAATACTATTCTAACTACAATCCATATTAACTGAGAATAAGGTAGCTCTTGTTCAGAACCAACTTGATCATATAACCTCAGCATGACAAGGGAGTGACATTTGGCAGGAGCACATTTGGAAAATCTATTGCACTTTGCAAAACACAACTTTGTGGAAAAGTGTTAGCACAGAAAGTTTTGTATTTAGAATTACTAGAATCCTGTGCAAACAGAATTTAAATTTATGCTCATGAAAATGTGCTAATAGATTTTTGAGTTTGGGAATGCCTAGATTCCCAATTTAGAAGGCACCACAAATCTGCATTAATGTCACATCGTGTCATGTCTATACACTCATATTCTACAACTCTCATGCAATTATTATGCCAAAGAAAAGGCTATTTAATCTCAAGAATCTTGGCAGCTGGGCTGGCATAAAGAAGAAGAAGAATAATGGTGATGCAGAAGTAGTTGCCAGTGACAAGGAAAATGTGTTTTGTCTTCTATACAGTCCCAGAAACAATATACTCACCTTCACTACATGATCTTGATTCATTGGTACAATGATATCAATCACAATCATGATCAGTGACTTATCTGACTCATGATGGCAGGTTTGCAACATGTTCTATGCGGTTCATGAATGCCTATTGCTTGGGACTAAGTGGAACACAAGCAGCTTGGGCAGCAAAGAAATATCAGGGACACAGAATCATTCCTGATGATATTTTAGCCCAATTTCATAAGGCCCACCAAACTTGATTCACATACTTCAATTCATGTCAATATTACTAGTACCTAGCTTTACCTATATCCTCATACTTACTTACTCTACATACATTATAATACAACCTACTTTAAAATATGATGGGATGCCATTCTAATCAGTGCAACAGATCAATCAAGTCACTGCTGTGTCACAGCTGGTCACTGTCATGTGATTATGCTGGTTCTGAATGAGAGCTACCTTAGCAATTTCCCAAAATAGTAAATGTTCCCACAGTCTATCTAACCCCCAATACTAGGCCCTGAAGGGGCCCAGCTTGTCATCAATGCACAAACAAGGCTTTAGTGTGCCAATCTGAGATGACCTGGTTTGGGGGACCCCCTGAGCACAGTGAGGGAGAGGAGGGTCATCAAATGGTTGGCCCTCTTCATTGTGGTAGGGTCAGTTGCCCTACACATCAACTAACCCTTTCCATAGATTTTATTCCAGTCCCACTGTCAGCCCTGATATGCAAGAGTTATTGTATACCATCTCTTTTTTTATACTTTTATCAATATGTTGTATTGCTAATTCCACTTAGTTATTTATAGGTTGATTCCCCTTCCCTCAAAGACAGAACCACACCCAAATGCTGCATCTATCACACACATCAACATCATTTTCACTCCCTTAGGTCTTTAAATCTGACAGCTTGGCTTTGGAAGTAAAGGGTTGGTTACCAGTTTTTAATTAATTCTTTATCTTTCTTCTCCTAGGCACAAACCTTATCAATCTTAGTGATGATCTGGGCCTCAGTCTGATTTCCTTTTCTGTGACTAGTCAACATCCAAATTGACAGGTCTAACAGCTGGATGGTAGGGTCGAGAGGTCGCATCAAAGCACTCTCTGCACTTGCTGGGGGACAAGTCATGTTCTGTAAATAGAGGGCCTTGATGATCTACCCCTCCCCAAGACATTCCCAGTCTGTGACACCCCAAGATGAGGAGTAGACTATGCCATCTTACAGGACACATCAAAGTTTCTCAAAATGGTCTCTTCTCCTCCCTTTTTGCTTACTTTCTTGTTGTTTGGCCCCATCAACACAAGAGAATGCATGCAATGGGATTGTTTGTAGCTTCTTACACCTATTTGTATAAAGGTGACCTGCCACCTCTCAAATGCAGCATCAAACCTGATCCTTTTTGATCCCATATTTCTCCCTCTCTGAGTCTCATTCGACAAGCTTAAGGCTTGTCCATCCCTTCTTTCCCCCTCTTTTCTCTTTTTCCTTTGCTCTTGCTTACCCCACTCTTCACGACATGATGACCTTGTCAATGAGACCTCCAGTAGACCATTGACCCTGCCACATCATGTGTGGTGGCAATTTGATTAGCTAACATGCTAACTGTGTGCCAACTGATTGCCAGATGCCTCAGCTCATTGGCACTGTAGGAATGGTTTGATTTGAGGCATGGGTTTGGGTGTTTTGGGGCTCAGAAATCTGATTGGAGCCATTTTGACATATAGAATATGCTCTTCTAAATATTGCAAAATTATGTTTTGAGTCATGTGAGACATTTTGTAAAATTTTGTAATGAGAACTAACTTTAAATTAGAGGTAATTATGCATACAACATTTGTTCTAATTAGAATTAAATTTTGCAAGCTAATGACATATATGCCTGGTTCATCACTAAATTACTGTTTTTGGAAGGGAATTTTGATCTCCAAAACACAGCATTTTTGAGAATGGCACACCTGAACATCTTGCAAAAATAGCAATTTGGAGTTTTCAAAGATGCTAAAAAGAAATCTCTTGGCTTTGGGAATTGATTGTAAGAGCCATGTGTTCCATCTGACATCAAAATCATGATCCTCATCCACTTGAATGTGCATCAGCAAAACCTGGGCCCTCTGCTGCAGACTTATGCAGCACTGCACAGAACCCAGTGATTTACAGTGCTGACAGAGCCTGTAGAGAAGGTAAATCTCCTGCAGAGTACTATGGCAGACCTGCTGCAGCCTTTTGTAGTCTCCAAAGTCTGCTGCAGTCTACTGCAGTCCACCAGCCCTACTACAGCCTGCTGCACCCTACCAACCCTGCTGCACCCTATATAGCCTGTCATGCCTGCAATAGCACTGCATACCTTTTCAACAGACAACCTCAGACTGATATAGTGATCCCACAGTTCTCAATTCAATACTAGTACAACCAATTTCATTTTTGATGAAGACCAGGAAATTAGCAAGGTGAAGTGTAATGTTTTCATTCAAGCTATATTTAACACCAGATTACTATCTACATTCTATTTAAATATCTATACCTACTTCATGCATACTGAAGATCTTACACTAGAAAGCATGCATTAGAAGATTAAGATTCAAATTGAAATACTGACTTACATGTGAATACCAAACTCCAATCCAGCTTGTATAATGTAACATACCTATATCAGTAAATGAACTAGAGTTAGAACCAAATACTGACTGGCAAAAAATTATACTAACTTGTATAACAAAATGAATTCTACCTTGTATAATAGAACTATAATAATAAAGCACCCATATTAGTATAGGAACTAGAGTTAGACATGAAGAAATCTCAGTGATAAATGTGGAAGAAAGAGACAAAGAAACAAAGTCTTCAAGGATGAGGGTTTATATATCTTGTACTGTTGGTGATTCAATTTGGCTGTGTTGCTGTGACCAAGTTCTGGAAGTTTCTGTCACATGCATGCAAAACTTGTGGCAATGCAAGCCCAAACTTCAACACCATGGTGTACTATAGGCACTTGGTTTTTTTATGTTCATTTATTGTTGATATATACCAAGTAAATGTATTATTTCATTGTACAATGTTAGATGATATGTGCCCAATGGCACCTTCCTCCTTGTCAAACCAGGATGTGAGGGCAACAAGGGGCACCAGTATAACTGTGCATGCAGACTTGGGCCCATGACCACTGTGACAGCCTCCCAAACAACCACAATCCCCACTGTCAATGCCATTATGCAAACAGCACCCATTGACAAGCCACTGTTTCTACTGAGTGATACTGTAAGAGTGGTGCCAGTGGGATGGGGTTTGGCAAAGCTTATCACACAAGAGTATGCAAGACCACAATATATAGTGACTGGTACAATGTAGTGTAGATGTAAAGCTGGGGAGCCCTGTGTGACTAAGGTAACACTAGTAACATCCCCAAAAACACCCAGAGTAGCATGGCCACAAGGAGAATGGCCACAACATTGTGTGGCCCTGTAAGGTCAACCTTACGGCCTACCACAAAGCTCAAGCACTTGGAAGGGGGATCCAAAGAGAAAACTCTAAGGACTCCCCAAGCAAAGGGCGACTACATAAGGGAAAGGAACCTAACAACCAACAGCTGAGAACGAAATGGGGGATAGGAGTATCATGAGGGGGGATGTGAAATATGTCTAAAGTAGGAAATGTCCATCAGAATGTCAACAGGAACAGTAACATAATGAAATAGAGGAGAGTATGACTAATGTAAATAACATATGGAATGTACAAGTGAGTGAGCAATATGTCCGATCAAGGCAACATCATGCGAACAGGTGCAAACAGGTGTGCAAAGTTGCAAACAAGTGTGCAAAGTTGCAAACAAGTGTGCAAAGTTGCAAACAAGTGTGCAAAGTTGCAAACAAGTGTGCAAAGTTGCAAACAAGTGTGCAAAGTTGCAAACAAGTGTGCAAAGTTGCAAACAAGTGTGCAAAGTTGCAAACAAGTGTGCAAAGTTGCAAACAAGTGTGCAAAGTTGCAAACAAGTGTGCAAAGTTGCAAACAAGTGTGCAAAGTTGCAAACAAGTGTGCAAAGTCTCAACAGGTTTTGCGAAGTTATGAATGGTTTCACAGAGTTGTAAATGGTTTTGTGAAGGTGTAGGAGGGTTCACATGGCAGGTATAGGTTGGGGGTTACAGGCCCCCTCTTGGTCCCCCTTACACTCTACACTCTCCCCCTCTAGATTGGCCCCACCAGCCAATCTAAACCCAGGAAGAAAAAAAAGTGAAAAAATGAATGCATAAAATTTTTTCACACCTTCAAAATATTTTTAAAATGAGTGTAGGGGCATGGGGTATCCAGCCCCTGTCATAATCCAATTAGTATCAGGTGGTCTCAGCACCTGATGAGTATATCCCCAGTACCAGATAGAATAGGATAAAAATAAAAATAATAAGACAGAACAATGATCCACATATGTGTGACAAGGATGTTTGTATCTTGAGGGTCATATGCATAGTGTGATTTAAGTGGTGCACCCATCAAAATGCTTCCCATCAACAATTTTGTCTAGAGTTTGAAGGTCCAGTCCAGTTGCGGTTGCGGCCCTTTTTGGCTGCAACTGGAACTGCGACCGGTTGTGCCACTCACAAAAACTTCCCGACCGGAACCGCAACTGCGGCCAACCGGTCGGGACCAGTTGCTTACCAGTTGCACCTTGGTCGAAACCAGTTGCAACCATCCTACTAGTAGTTATTAATTTTATCTAAAGTAGTCTACCAATTAATTTAATTACTTAAAAAAACACAAACGGGAGGGGAACGTAAAGAGGGGGGGACTATAACCGAGAGGGGGGAAGTGCGGACGAGAGGGGGGGGGGGAACGAGAGGTGGAACACTACAATGGAGTAGGGGGGAACGTGGACGAGAGGGAGGGAAACGAGGGGGGGGAACGTAGACGAGTGGGGGGGAACGCAGACGAGAGGGGGGGAATGCAGATGAGAGGGGGGGAATGCAGACGAGAGGGGGGGAACGCGGACAACAGGGGGGCACTACAACCAAGAGGAGGGGAATGCGGATGAGAGGCAGGGGAGGGAAACGAGGGGGGGGAACGTAGACGAGTGGGGGGGAACACGGACAACAGGGGGGCACTACAACCGAGAGGGGGGGAATGCGGACAAGTGGGGGGGAACGCAGACGACAGGGGGGCACTACAACCAAGAGGGGGGCACTACAACTGAGAGGGGGGGAATGCGGACGAGAGGGGGGAACACGCAGATGCAGACAGAGAGCAGGGAACAAGAGGGCAAGAGGGGGATGCAGGTGGGGCAGGGAACGGCACACACAGGGGGGGTGGTTGTGGTTGTGGGACAACGTTGAATGTTGAATGTTGAAAGTTGAACATTGATGTTGATCTTTGATGTGTAAGCACATGCAAACATAAACGTGTCATGACGCGTCACCGTTTACTTGCACAATACATGTGCAAACATATGCAAATTAGTCAAAGGTATATAAAGCCTTGCTTGTCCACTCATTTTTAGTTGGGCATGCCCCACATTATTTACGAAAATTAAATTAGATATGAAATAGTAAGCCCTAACTAAGGATGGTTGTAACTGGTTGCGACCAGTTGCAACCCGGTTGGAAGCCCAGCAGATTTGGGGCAACTGCAACCGCGACCGTCGACAGCTGGTCACAACTTCAACCAAAAATTCCGGTCGTGACCAGTTCAGTCCAGTTGGGTCCTGGTCTTTTTTCGGTTGCAGCAACTGGACCCTCAAACACTAATTTTGTCAAATTAAAAAATTAAAAAATAATTAAAATTCCAGCTGCCCTGTGGCAGCCCAAGTCAATAGTACTCTTCATCCAACTCATCCATTGGTTCATCCTCTTCACATTCATCATGGGGTGACTGCTCTTGATCATCCTCATTCCCAGAAGAATAGTCTTGGTCATCCCCATCCTGGGATGACTTGTGCTCATTATAGGGCTTGTCCCCTGAGGCTCCTTCATTTTCCAGCCAGTCAGGTGCCTCACAGCCTATCCAGTGCTGTTCATCTGGCAATTTGCACATCACTGGGTCATCACACTCCATAAAATGAACATTGTAAGTCCATTCTTGACCATCATGGTCTTCATAGATACCATTGGAGAATGGTTCTTCCCAGTCCCCTCCATAGTCCATAGAAGTGAGAGATGGGTCATCTTGCCCATCCTCATACTCATCTTCATCATAATGAGCTCATCTGAGCCTTGTTTGGAACATCTGGTTTCTGCAACAGCCCAATGCCACCATCCAAACCTCCGTTGATTGGGTAATGGTAATATTTCCACATACAGGCCATATACACAGCCTCAGGTGGTTGCAATGTAGCATCCAGTTGGTCCCCTGGCTCCAACTCACCACTTGAACCTTTGGCAGATTCATTGTCATATTCAGGAGCCTCAGACAACTCCCTGGGACTCTTACATTGTTCAAAATCATTGTTCAACATGTTCAATGTTGCATCTGAGCTATATTTGGGCTCATCATTCTCATCTGGCACTATCAGTGCCTTCACAGCCTCCCTTGGTTGCTCATCATGATCCAACAATGACCAGGAGTCATCACTATAAGTTACAGGTGGAATTACCACCTGTTTCATGGGTGTTGAATTCTCAAAGCCACCTGAGGTCATGCACTGATGTGTTGCATCATGTGAGATGTGACTGTTGATGCAACAATATCAATTCATTACACTCATCTGCCTGGACTTAGAGTCCAGGCTCTCTAGGATTTCTAGGCCAGGGTGCAGGTTGTATCCTGGATTCTCATTCCCTCACTGGTGCTGTCTGGACTTGGGGTCCAGGATGGTCTGATCTCTCTGACCAAGGTGCTTAGCATGTCCTGGCAGTTGTCTGGTCAATGACAACCTGGGCATTCTTGCCTGAGTCCTTGGGTGTTTATGCAGGCTTGAACTTTGTACTAGGTGCCCATTTCTGTCTCTCAGCTGGTGATGCCACCCTCCAGTCCTCAAGAATAATGTTTGAGTTTGAACATTCATCTCTAGTTGGCTGGATGCCTTTGTCTAGTGCCTTGGCCACAGATGCAGGCTCAAATGTCCTGCTAGGAGCCTGGTCTTGTTGCCCAGCCAAGACATTGCCCTCCAATCATCAAGAGCAATGTTTATATTTGAACCTTCATTTCTCTCAGCAACAACACATGGCAGTGGGTGTCTGCCAAGCATCTGGGTGCCAACTCCGTCATCTATGCCCCATCAGGTTGAGGGAATGGCTGTCAAGAGGCTAGGGGAAGGATATTCACCCATTTTTGAGCATGTTAGCTGTCTGGTGACTCTGGTCTTTGGTACATACCTTATTAGTATGTGTCTGGGATGGCATGTTTCACATTATCAGTCACATACCATCTATTGCAGTGTATGAGAAATGTGCTTTGTTGCTAGGACCTGAACTCTGTGTTGTTAAGTCCCCTGTTCCTGCATCCCAAGCCTTGCCAGATAGATCCACAAACATATATGTTTGTTGTTGTGTGGTCTTCCAATTTCCCTTGTCCATATGATGTTCAAGGTAGGTCTTCATGATATATGGACCAGCTGAGGACCTCAAGGAATGAGCCCCTTCTTCTGTAAACATGACTGTTTGTCTGCCAGTGTTCTTTGGATGATGTGCTTTGTCATCTCTTTGATTCTTCTCAGGTACCTTACAGGATCAGCTCCCCTTCTGGATGGTGCTCCTCACTGTCCTGTCCTCCCAGTTGGACTCTTGGTTGTCGCAAAGGGAGTTGATACCTCTGTGATTTGAGTGTTCATTGCAGCTGGTAGATTCCATGGACATGTCCTCATCCACATCTGGTGCATGTGTGAGGACCTCTCTGCTCCCCTCACCACTAGGAGAGTATGGCCCTGCCTGTAGTCCCAGATCCAACCTTGGAACTGGGGTACTGACATGGACTGGGATTCCTGTTTGGTCAGAGGGTTCCTTTTCATGCCCCCTCTCATCCTCATTGATGACATCATTGCTGCTGCCATCTGTGCCACCAGTGCCATCATCCTCAGGTTCTTTGCTGGCCTGTGATTCCCCAGTGCTGATAGTTCTATCTTCATTGACAGACTGATCTCCCCTGCAGTTTGACTGTTCATCACTGCTGTCAGGGCTCTCTCCCCTTCTGCCTTGACCCATGGTTGAGGTAAATCCCTCATCCATGGTCTCTTTGCTGATCAATGCCTCACTGGCATTAGGGGTGCTTTTGTTGTAGTCAAACTGTCCACAATCACTGTTCAAATTTGTGGGGGTAGTAATGTCTGCCCCTACAGTCTCTTGTCTTACCTCTCCAGTGCCCTCTGACCCACTGTCAGTTTTAACAACTTGTTTGCATGCAAGCTGTTCCAAAATAGAGTGTACAATCATAGATTCTTGACAGGTAGGGAGGGGCACAATGTAAGGGGTCTGAGTTGAGAGTGTTGCCTGCTTGCTGTAGATTCTTTGTGGCACCTATTTGTGCCCTTGTCATTAGCTACAGTGGATAAAGGCCACTTGTTTTCTAGTAAGCTATGCAATTGCATAGCATCTCAAGCAAGATCTGTGAGGTCTTGCTCCTCATTTTGATTTCCATTAGAATCTTCCAATGGAATCCAGTGCCCTCTTATGTAGACAACTTTACCATTTAGTAGACCTCAAAAGTCAAGATCTCCTGCATCCTCAAGCTGTTGCTCAATTTCTGAGACTGCTGCTTTGCAGGCCTATGTATCTGTCCTGTGAGACATCCACATGAGTTCTCTTGGGTTATAGTAGAAATACTTATCTAGTACTTCATTAGAATATATGCCATAACATCTTAACAGCATGCTGTCACAACTGTGCATCACTTGAAGTTGTGATGTGGCATGATGTGATGATGTTGCATTGTGCAATTCTCCCTCTTGAGATACTCCAGAGTGACTATAGGCACTCTTCCAAGGGTAGGGTAGATAAATAGAAGCCATAGAAAGAGGATCCAACAATAGAGGGATGACTGGCAAGCCAGTCTAGTTTTTAGGAAAACTCACTATATCTCCAGCTTGTTGGAAAACTAGAAATGGGTATGTAAAAAAGTGTAAGAGTGGTGGGATGGAGTTTGGCAAAGCTTATCACACAAGAGTATATGAGACCATAATATATAGTGACTGGTACAACATAATGTAGATGTAAAGCTGGGGAGCCCTGTGTGACTAAGGTAACACTAGTAACATCCCCAGGAACACCTGGAGTAGCAGACATCTACCAAATCCTCCTGCACTCACAAGACTGGTGAACAGGCTGATGACAAACCCCAATACCCCACTCCACCTGCCATTGATGATGCCTGCACAGCCCCCATCAATGATGCCATCATTGTCAACAACAGCCACCAATAATGCACCCCCAGCCTCTGAACTGCCCCCAGCACCTCAGAAATGATGGCACTTGTGGCCAGGTTGACCCACAGGCCCCCAGCTTTGTCCCCAGACCCTAGCCTTATCAAGCATGACCCACAGGGCTGCTGCCATGTCATGGATGTCCCAGGCAATCCCCATTGCCTCCAGGGTGCCCCAGAGCACTTCCAGGACCCCCAGGACAATGCCAGGTGCCTGCACAAGCCCCCAACTCTGCCCCCTGGCCCCAGCTTTGTCAAACTTGACCCCCATACTCCCTGCCATGTCACTGACCCCCCAGGTTTTGGAATGGAGCCCCACAGTGCCCACCATGCCCACCATGCCCCATCTGACTCCCAGATGAGCTAAAACACCCTGGGAGCCTCCCCATGTCCCCAGACCAATGAAACAGCCCCCTAGTAATGCCAAGACATTGCTCACAATGATGCCAATGCCCTCCTACTCTGCCATGTCATCTATGGCCCCAGGGCCATTGCCTATACTTCAGCTAACCCCCTGCTGCCTTGTGTTAGGATGATGCTATACCAAAAGGCACAACAATGGCTCCCTTCAGACAAACAACAACAAATGAATAAAGGTGATAGTCTTATTAGTCACAGGCTGCTATGCTAGTATAGTGGATGACCCAAGAGAACACAACTAGTGTCTCTGAGTGATATATTCAAGTTTATATACTACTCTACATGGGGTATCCATGCATTAGCCATGCTTTGACCATGAGTCATCAGTGGGCACAGCATGTGGTGCACAGCTACATGTACCTACCATGAGTCTGATCTTGCAATGTGTTGCCCATGTGTATACCATGTGTTGTACCTACCCTTAGCCAAATGTTTGATCATAAGGACCTCATGCCTACCATGTATATATAAAAGTGTGCTCAATACCAAACAATGAAAATAATGGTTAAAATTGCCTTGAGAAAATCATACTCCTGACACCTTGGATGTGCCTATATCTATCTCATGCACCCAGAATAGCTGAATGGCCACACATTTGCTGCCACAAACCCCCCACTGCCTTTACTGTATCATATTCGATGATGACAGCTTTTTCCCCTGCCTACCCTGCCTCGCTGCTACCCCCCATCTTCCCTCCCAGACCCTGCTTGCCCATAGATGAGCCATCTTGCTGCTGACTATGTCCCTAGCCTGCCATAACCCCCTTCAGCACCCCCAACCCCTGCAACTAGCCTAGAGGTACAGCCCAGCAAGGAGGACACTGGATGGGACAATGGGATGATGGGGCAGGAGGATGAGAGAGGCAAAGAGATGAGAAAGATGAGAAGGACCATGGGGCAAAGGAGACAAGGGAAGGAGGGGGATGAGGCATGTGGGTCTGGCACTGGGTTGCAGATTTTTTTTTCAGCTTGAATATGCCCATAAACCCCTTCACAAAGGGCAGGCCAAATTTTGATTAATTCTACTGTACTGTTTATGCTCTACTCAATACATGATTAATGAGAAAATCTTTACCTTGAGTGGCAATGAATATCTACACATGTCTACAGACTATCTACCACTTTTCTGCAGTTGTCTACAGTCTACCACTTCTACCAACTGCTACAAAATACTGCAAACATCTACCAACAACTACCAGATCTACTGGCTCTACAGCAATTTCCAGGATTTGCTGATGTAAACCATCCCCTTTATCCATTTGTTGTTGTTTGTCTGAAGGGAGCCATTGTCATGCCTTGTGGTGTAGTGTTGTCCTAACAGTTATGGTCCAGTTTGGTCTTGTTCATTCTTGGTCTGCATGACTGGACCTTCAAGCACTAGTGACACAACACATGCTGGGAACTTTGTTTGTTGTGCAACTTTACTGTCTTTGTCAACACATCAACATCTGCAACCCTGACTGCCATGACTGCCATATGGTGGAGTGACTAAGCTTACTTCTGTATATGTTTCTTTCTTATTAACACATAAATTTCATTTTTGTAGGATGCTGATTAAGCTCAGCTACAACCTACTGCAATATAAACAAGCATGACCCTGACAATGAGACTGCCAAGCACTGGTCCCCAGCCCTGCAACCCACTGCTCCAGAGTGGATTACTGGTTCAAACAACTCTCAAACACAATGGTGATGGACCAGCAGGGACCAGCATGATGAGGGATCATGCAGATGGAGCATGGTCTTGCCATCACCAGCACAACAGTGCAATGATGACAGCAACACTACTGTCACCACCTACCACTGACAACAATAACCAAGCACCCCACAATGCTAATGCATCAGCAAAATCAAGGGTTGACTTATTTTACTTATCTCACTTAGAATCTAATTAAGGAGATTAAGTAAAATAAGTTCATTTTTTTCCTCATATTTCATGACCAGTTAAGTAGATAAGGAGTATAAGAAAACATCTAAGTTAAGCTAGTTAAGGAACTTCTAAGGCATCAAGGTCCATTATATTTTTTAAGTGGGTTAAGCAGAGGACCCTACTTATTCCAAGGAAGATCTATTTTTTCTAAGGAGGATCTCCTTAATGCCCATTTACTTATTTCTGCTGAATTTCAGATTTTAAGGGGAATAAGGAGATATAAAGCATAATAAGTAAGCATTGGATTTTCCTGATGAGTCTTCTCAGAATCAAAAATTCTATTAAGAGTTGTGTTCAACAGAGGTCTTTATACTCCACCACCCACCACCCACCCTCCCTCCTCCACTCCACCATAGTAAGTTTTCTTTTTGTTCTAATAAGTTCTTATTCAACTGATTCTTTTCTTTTTGTTTCAGTTGTTTCTGCTGTGCATGCAACAACAGCCACCCCCACTCCCCCCCTGCTCCCTGCTCCCTCCCTCCACCACTCCACCATAGTAAGTTTTTTTTTTGTTCTAATATTCTTTTATCTAGCTAATTAACTTTTTTTTCAGTGCTTGTATTGTACTGTACATGCAACGACAGTCCCCATGTGCCAGCCCTCCTCCCCACTCAGGTGGGATGTGAGAGGCCTAAAAGAGGATAGAATGCCCCCCCCACTACCTGGTGAGTCCCACCCCCCCACTGCCCCATGTCACTGATGCCCCCCCCCCCCCCCCCCCCCCCCGTGCCTGCACTAGGCTCCCCTGTGGCACATTACAATAACCCTGGTACACCCACCACCTAGTAAACCCCCCCCCTTGCCCCTGCCTTGTGCCATGTCATTAACACCCCCAGGACACACCACCCATCCCCAGCCTCACAAGCAACTGCTCCTGGAGTGAGTGATGGGTGGAATGATGACAAGGGAGGGGAGGGCAACAAGCAGGGGCAGAGAGGTGACTAACAATGGACAATGCACCACCCACCCCCAGCCTCATGAGCAACTGCTCACAGGGTGTATCATGGGTGGAACAATGACATGAGAGGGGGGAAGAGGGGAATGCAAACCAATGATAAACACAAATCACCAATGATGAGGGACAGCAGGGAAGGGAGGGGGGAGATATGAATAACCATGGCACACCACTCACCCCCAGCCTTATGAGCAACTGCTCATGGGGTGGAACGCAGGTGGAATGATGATGGTGAGAGGGGAGAAGAGGGGAGTGCAGCCAATGATGAGCACAGCCAAAGATGATGAGGGACGGCATGCTATGTAGATTTATTAGGCAATGCTGTATTTCAATAGCCCAATAGATGGTTACTTATACTTCAGCTTAATGTCTACTTAAATTCCTTACTCTGACTACACTTTTTTAACTACTTATTTTCCTTATCCACTTAAAAATACTGATATGATGCTGCTTAAATCTACTTTTGGAGCTACTTGTTGTCCTTAAATGCCCCTTGTTGTAGTGCTTAGACTAAGTGAAATAAGGAGGCCAATAAGGACAAATTAAGTGAATTCAGCAGAGGACCCTACTTATTCTAAGGAAAATCTCCTTCACAGTCATTTACTTAACTCTACTTAGTTCTACTTAATTTCAGGTCTAAGTAATAATAAGGAGATAATAAGCACAATAAGTCAAGCTTGGATTTTCCTGATGTGGATGTCCCAAGTTGGACCAAGAGAACTGGCACAAGATGATGAGGATCACAGCAATGAAGGTCACTGTGGGGCCAGGCCTATGAATGGGGGATCCCACAGCCAACAACAAAGGCAAGGGGGTGGTCTCACTGGAAGCCAAGATTTTTTTTTTACTTACATACTACTTGAAACCACAGGTCCACAAAGCCACAAGAAGCAAAAGGATTTACCTAAATAACCCTCAGAAGCTATCCTACAAAGTCATGATAACTCAATGGATACCAAGTCTGAACCCAGAGCTAGAGTTTTAAAGTCCAGTCCACCAAACTGGAAAAGGCTGTGGACCAGCCTGAACCCAAACTGGTCCAATAGGACTATCAGTCCTGGTTTGAGGCAGTCTCAGAACACCCCTGTCCATGGTCTGACTAGCTTCTCAATCCCAGCAGACCAGGGGCAGACTGGTTCAGACTGGTCTGGGACCAAACCCTCAGTCCAACATGACTATGCTAATTTTATATTACATTATATTACATATATACTAGGGGACAGAGCGTTTTCCCCTCATTCCAGCCCATCAAACTGCACAGTAGAGTCTCTCCTGTCATATAAAGCATTTCATTTGCTTAGGTGGCCAGCTTCCTGACCTGGTACAGTATTTATTTATCAACATCATTAGAATATCAAATTAACTGCACGTTACAATATTCATGTCTCCTTGAATTCGGCTGTCCTCACAAACAGAACTTTAGAATCGAACGTGGAGTACAATCTAGAACAAGAGTCTAGTACCATGGTACCATGCACACGCATATCTCTTCAGGGGATTCTACTAATGGTGGTTTTGTTCAGCCACTATTCTGAACTGTCGAAATCGATAAGTGGAAGAACAAGCAGAGAAAATGAATGAAAGCTGTCCATCGGTGAATAATAGATGCGTAGCACACGGCAGGCAAGTGGCTTCTAACACGAGGGAAGCACAGAGCCATGGCCGTTTTTATTCAACAGCCAAAATCAACCCGAACCCATCATATGCAAACGAACATGCTGTCCCAAATTATCACGACGACTAAACGATTTAGTGCACCCTTCGTACGGGCACGGATGAGCTAAATACCAACGTAAGACCGTCAGAAACCCTCTCAGCGCACACATAGAAGAAAAACGTACGTTTCTCGTTCGTATGAATGCTTCGCACATGCCTCTTCAAATGCTCCCCGCGCACAAAACACTTCCCGCATCCAGAGACTTGGCACACGAACGACCGCCCACTCCCACTACCGCTCGCCCTTCCGCCCCTCCCTCTTCTACTAGGCGTGCCCCTCACGCCTTCACCCGCCCCCTCAGACTCATCCTCCTCCTCATCTGCACTCGCACCGGTACTAACACCCCTCGCCGCCCGCACATCGACGTATGGTACCTTCCGCCCCCGGCTCTTCTTCGTGAGGTGCGGCACGGGGACAGGCAACGCAATCGTGCCGTTCTTCCGCGCTCTGAGTGGAGTCGAGGACGAGCCAGGTACAGGTGTTGATGCGTCAAAGGGAAGAGATTGCCACTCCACATCGCCCTCTGGCTCTTGCGCGTCTTCTGCCTTGCCGGCATTCATGCTCATGCTCACGTTGTTCCCCGCATTCGGGTACCGCGCCGTCACCCGTGCCAGCGCCTCCGCCGCACTAATCTTCGGCATCTGGTCCTTGCCCTTCTGAGTGACCCTCCTCTTATATAGACTCTTCGACAACCCAGAGTCAGAGTACTCGCTCGCAGAGGCCTGGTCGGGAGACGAGGACCGCGAGGGGATATACACATCTTCATCCCCCTCGTCCTCAGAGCAGGTGGGTGGAATATTTGCCTTCGCTTTCCCTTTCCTGTCTGGCACACGCCGAGAGCGCTTCGGAGGCGACACCTCGCTCTCGCCTTCATCGCCGTCATCGACGAACGGAGTGGTGTTGTTGGCTGAGGAAGAGGAAGAGGCATACGAGGGTCGGCGGCGCTTGAGAGGAGACGAGTTGCCGGCTGCAGCTTCAGTCTCGAACTGAGGACGCAAGGTGGGCGTCATGTGTCGCCCGGCTCGGCAGGTGCCCCTGCCTCTGCGGCCTCGCGTGCTTGCACCTGCACCTGCACCTCTCCCTCGCCCACGTCCCCGGCTTCGAGAAGGGGAGGTGCTCGTCTCGCGCCCAGTCGCAATGTACGGACCTGTGAGCTCAGCAACAGAGACATAGCGTTGCGGTTCTTCGAACTGCGGGGAGGGCGTGGGTGGTGAGACGGAGGAAGGGAAGAGGAACCGTGGGTCGTCAAAGATTTCGCGGGAGGGGACATCGAGAAAGGCAAGGCGCGGGGTGTGGTATTGGAAGGGCGTGTGGTAGTTCGAGGGGCTGGAAGGGAAGGGTGAGGCTGAGAGGTTGTAGGAGGCATGAGGAAGTGGGCTTGAAGGCAGGTAGTAGGACTCGGGTGGGTGCACTGGGGGGAGATACATGGATGAACCGGCGGGATCGACTAGATGGAGGGGGGGAAGGTGGATGCCATGGCCTTCGGCACCAGATGATGTCCTTAAATCCGGCCACTGGGGCTCGCTGGCAATGGGGTATCCAAGGTCAGCATCCTGCGAAAAACTCGCAGAGGAATACGAATGCGAAGAGGCGTAACTCCCGGACTCAGAACGGGTGGGCGTGGAGTACGAATGTTCTGATAACGCGAGTTCCAGATCCCCGCCATTGTTGTCAATGAGCGGATGGTCAGCTATAAAGTACCGATTAGCTGCTTCTGACCAGGACAGGTCAAGAGGGTCGAGGACAGGGGGTGTGCTGAAGAGCTCCAAGTGTTCCCCAAAGTCATATGAAGCGTCAGCCACACGCCACGGCACTGAGCCCGCGCTGGACGGAGATGAGTGTCGGTGGGGCGTTACTGGATAGTGGGCATGGCCGGTGGATGATTGTGAAGTACCATTGGTGTCCACGATCATGATATCCATGGGACGCGCGAGGGAGTCGACGGGGAAGATAGAAGTGGGAGATAATAAAAAAAGAGAGATTTTAGCGTCCAGCTACTTTTGTGAGTCCTGGAGGCTGACATGGCGTCGATCAGGCCAGAAGAAGGTTTCGCGAATCTAGAACATCGACCAATACAGCGTGTACGCGTTGAACGCGTTGAAAGTGCTTGGCGACGTAGGGTAGTCGTCGCCATACCCCATAACTGAACTCAGGATCCACGAACTCCACGAGGACGTGCTGAATCCTCCCTCCCCCTTGCTCAGCCCAAGACTGAAAACGAATGAGAAACCGCCCATACACCTAATAGAGGGGCCATGTTCAAGGTGGGGGCACCCCGAAAAAGGCCGGTGTTCATCATCGTCTGTTCACCATACGCACTTCACCCTGTTGAACGAAATTGGGAACCAAAACGCGTACAATGTGCCAATATCGACCATTACCCATAGGAACATCAATTCTGTTGCCCAATAACCCATTTGGAAAACACCAAGACGCTATGCTGAACGGAGTACAGTGTGGTGGTGTGGTGGCAGTCGGGGAGAAAAGTTGACTGTTGACCTTTGTTGACTTCTATACTAGTAGTAGTACATACATCATACACAATCAGACATTCAATATTCAGGAGTTATATCCACAGTCGTCAATAGCAAGGCCAGCGAAGGACATTGCCATCTCATGCCTCAACTGCCCATTCACCACTGCCGGGGCCTTCCTATTCGTGTACACGCAAAGACCCAAGAAAATGATGTCCTGTGAGTCCGTCGCTGGCAAGTCGAGCTTGTCGTGGTCGTGGTCGTGGTCCTTGTCGCTCGAGTCCGACTCATCCGATGACGATGAACTAGATGATGATGCATCCTCCTCCGAATCTGATCCGTCCTCTTTCTCTGCTTCATCCTTCTTGTCCCCGTCTGACTCATCTCGTGCACAACCCTTCGATTTTTCAATGTTCTCCACCCCACCCAAGGCTTCGGGTGTGGGGTCGGGCTTGGAGTCAGGCTTGTCACCAGGGAGGGTCTCGGTCACAACGTCGTCGGATTTCTGAACCTCAACCTCTTCATCGGCCTTCTCTTCCTTTGCCTTTGCCTTCTTCTCCTTTTTTTTCTTGGTCTTCTTATCCTCCGTTGTAGCACCCGGGGTCTTTCCAGACGTCTTGAGCTCTTGTTGTTCTTTCTTCAGTGCCTCGGCGGCAGCAGCCGCTTTCGCCTCAAGTTCCGCGAGATCTTGGCCAGCGAGCGTGGGGAGCGGAATCGGAAGGTATTTTGCTTCCTCACTATAAACACTAAATCAATGAATACCTTATGGAATCATCAGAGCAACCAACCTCCTGTTGAAATCTAGAGATCGTCAAGATGTGTGCTGCAACGAGTGTGAATTTGACATACTGGATGCAATAGAATGGCTTTTAGCCCGCTCAGTCAGAACACGCGAATAAGTGCGTTCCTGCCAACTTTCCGAGACTTCCGACAAGTAATTCTGGAAGAAAGAGTTACGCGTCTCAAAGCATGACAGGGCATATATGAAAGCCAGCGCACCTCTCCGCGATATATCGTGCGATCGAGCCGAACCTGTGCTTCAGTCAGCAAAAATGAACGACTTCCGCAGAGTAAAAATATACACACATGAACGACGTAATCACCTGCTTCCAGGTACGTCTCGACATTCACACTCCGAGAGTAGAACCGCGAATACGAGGACGTGGTGAGGGGCTTCATCTCACCCTTGCGGAACACGGCGAAATCGAACTGCCAGTATGCACGGCCAGATATCGGCTTGAAGAATCGGTCGTCGAGCTGAGACAGGACAATAACGGCGGACGACGCCGCGGGGAGGGAGATCGTGTCTGAGTGCTCGTCAATTCACAGGGTCACGGCCAGTTGGTGCATGGTGCCTACATGATACATCTCCGAAACCCCAGGCCGAGAGCGCAGGGCGTGTTGTGACTTGAAGCCACTGCGTTGACATGACCCACGATGAATCAAACAGTAACACCCTGTCTATCTGCTCCCAATTTTCCAAAAAGTCACTATCTGCAATACGTTCGCCATGTCAATGATTGCACACATCACAAGCTAAAACCGACTGACATTCCATTACGAACTCTCCATCGTTCCCAAACCGGTGTCCCAGCACTTCAAGCGCAGGGAGCCACTCGGGCGTCCATTCTTTCGACCCATCTGACCATGGTCCCGTCCACTCCGAATTACCCCAGGGGTTCCGAATGATTACGAAGCGTTTCCTCTTATACTCGACTGCCCTCAGGACGGAATATGCATGCCCGCCCATCAGCCCATTCACTGTCGGCGCATACTCTCCACTACGGGTGCTGTCTAAATTGTCGAAGGCGCAGCCAAAAAGTCTATCTTTGTTTGCACGTAGCAGCTCGTCGTTCCAAAATTTATCGATGTCCAGGATGTCCTGTAGAGCACATCATTCATAACTTCAATGATCTCGGTAATGTACGCCTTACTTTGCTCGCGATGAAGCTGGAAACCCCACTGTGATATCATCGTCATGAGTGTGGCCAGCGGTAACTAAAAGAAAGGCCCCCACCCAGTCAAATCCTCTATAGCTTCGCAGGCCTCGCCACCGCTCAAGGCCCGATAACTCCCATGAAGCTTGGCATACGCCTTCTCGATAAGAGGCACCCAAGTTTCGCCGTTCGTCCCTGACCTAGCGAAATACAATCCTTTTCCTCCTTTCCTAGCTGACTGGTTATAGATTTGCTTGTCATGATGATACAACTCCTTCTCCGCGTATCTGAGTTCCTCGAATTTGGGGATTGATGTATACAACAAGCTGTTTGATCAGATCGGTATGAAACGCATAATGAATGAACTGCGGAGACGAACTCATCGATAATAACAACCACCCATTGTGTATCACGGAAGAAAATGAATCCATAGACACCCACTTCCTCGTCTCGCTGCGGAAAGTGACATTAATGTAGAGCGGCACCCGAAGGTCTAAATGACTTACTGCTACACAAAATTTCTCCACCAAGCCCTTAGCTGTAGACATCGTAGCCAGCGCTGAACAGAACCAGCAGTCGCCCAGAGCGCCTTGAACAATATCGTTCGAGTCCGCGCCATCGATAAAGAATGACGGTTTATCGAAAATCTGTGTAACTCGCTGGACATCCGAGGGCGAATATTCCGCATTGCTTTCCTCGAGTCCATGCAGACATCTAGATTTATCATTTTCAAGATCAAATTCGATATCTCTGCACCAGATCGAGATGGTCAGCACATTCTGTCTCCCAGGCAGCAAGACGTGCAACGCACCGAAATTTCCTGTTCTTCTCCTTGCAATCCTTCGCGATCTCCACAACCCTGGATTTGCACTCCTGCAGGGCCTTTTCGAGCTCATTGGTCACGAGTAAACCACCCCGTTTTTCCTGTTGAAAGAAGGTGGCCTTGCTTGGTTGAGCAGCTTGAGCTTTGACTGGGGTTTTGCGCGCTGCACGACCTTTCTGACGCTTGAAACCTGGCATCGTCCAAATGGGGAGTGGGGGTATGAGGAAGAATCATGTTGTCACGGCTGGGGTTTAAGTGGGGACCATGGGCGCTTTGAAACGTGAGCGTTAGGACAGTGAAACAACTTGAATGGACTCGTGATTGTCACCAGCGCCAATCTCATTTTTTCCGAGTCCTTACGAAAAGAATACTATATCATCCATAGGATATGTTCGCTAGCACGGATTTAACTTGAAGCAGCAGCTGGTGTCCCATGAGCCCAAGCGAAAACATGCAGTGTAAAGTTGGCATTGTACGCTGAAAGATGATCAGGTGATATGTTTTCTATCAGAGCGCAATCTCACGATTATCATCTCATCCGTTCAAAACTGACAACACTACGTACAATAATATAACTATATATGTACATGTTACTTGAAAGTAGTATATATGTACGTTGACGGCTAGGTGAGGCTATCGCACTTGTGCTTGAATGATGCGCCTCAACCTCATGCCCAAGATCGATGATGATGATCTGCCTGTGACATTGAGAGGGCCTAAGGCACTTGCGACTAGTACCTTAATTTTGAGCTTCCACTCAATATGATAGTACAACGTGGAATTTTTCAAGTCTTGCTTGCTTCTGCGACATGGGAAGTAACATTCTGGACGGTTAATGGCACAGAGGCTAGCGCAACTACTACGAATGTGATGAGCATTATCAACAACTTTAAGTTGGCTATTTGGCCCGGACCTCCGAAAGACTAATCGCCATTGAACACCTTCTCGGCAGTCCTGAGTTACTAGATTGCTCAGATTAATACCAGCTCTAATCAGTAGTGAGGAAACTCACCACCCACGGCCCACGGGTCGTTGAATCACCAGCGGAGAAATTTTACTAAAAGCGGTGACCCAAGACCGCTGTATACCAAAATAATATAAGACAGAGGTAAGAATAGAAGGGAAGGAAGTTGTTTAGTAAGTAAAATCAGATTCCAAATCCGAGATAAATCCAATCAACACCGGTCTTAAACAACCACCAATCATTTACGCAGTACATGAGGATCCACAACGGCCGATAGAATCAGCGCCTTCCACAGCTGGCGCCATGATATCGGGTTGCCCTGTGAGTTACGTAGAATCACAATCAGCAACAGCAACAGCAACAGCTCCAAAAATAAGAAACTTACGACATCCCGCTGCATAATGCAAAAACTCCCTTCACTCCCACGGTAACTAAACTTTTCTACCTCCACCCAGCCTTTGAACATAACTTTTCGACGGTCGTATCCCCCAATCCGAAGGCGGAGCGCCTGCGGGCCTTGCTGGCCCTGGTCCTCCCGCAGGGGTGCTGCCTTACACCGCACGTTCATGACCTCTAGGCTTTCTTGGATGAGGGGCATAAGCAGAGCTGGTCCGAGGGCTGCGTAAAACCGAGTCAAATGGGGCGTGTATCTGTTGCCAGATTGCGTCTGGGACTGGTGAAAAGGACGCGTTTACAATTGAAGACATAGGTTAGTAAAGGAAAGCAAGGAACGCACGAAGAGCATGAGTTGCTGCGTAAACTGCGAGCTGTGGGTTGCGGTGAGTATGAGTTGTTCCTCGTCAAGGTCTTCTTCGACATCTCTGGTTCACGTTGGCGACCCGGGTAGGTTCAAGCATTGCAATAAACGTACCCTGAGAAATTGGGGGCTGCCAATCCTAGATCTCCATTAAGTCGCAAAGATTCAGTCAGTTTGTCAGCTAATGTGGCAACTCCCCGATCAGCTAGTTGGCTTGGCCTTGGGTTGAATCATCAGTCAATTATTCTCGCCATCGATGATAAGATGGATGTAGTACCGCAGACACCAAGGATGCTCAAATACATCTGCAAGCGTCATGCGCTCGTTGGGATCTACCTTAAGCATACCAAGGAGGAGGGCTGCATTGTTTGGATTTAGGCCCTGATATTGCTAATGAGTATAAAGCATACACAGTGCATCTCTGCCCATGCGATTCCATGGCGCCTCTTGCAAGATCGACCCGGATAAATAACGGCGGAATTCCGGGCTGTGGTTCGTGGGTTCATCCCAAGGTGTGTCTGAAGACAATGATATTAATATATGGGGTACCAGGTAGGCACCTATAGACGCGCACTTCCCGCTAACAGAGTGAAAAGAATCACACCGATTCCCCATACATCAATGGGTTCAGCCTGATACGGCGCGTCTTCGTTAAGCTATAAGGACACAAAAATTTTAGAATGGCGAGGAGAAAGTTGACGGTGAACCCTTACCTCGGGTGCTACGTACGGTAGGCTGCCGCATCGTTCTGTCAGGGAACGGGTCTTTCCAGATTCTTTCAGTTTGAAAACGGCAGACAGCCCAAAGTCTGATATTTTTAGTGTCCCAGCTACGTCGAGAAGGAGATTTTCAGGTTTAAGATCTCGGTGGCATACACCTTGACTGTGAATGTAGTCCTGTGATCATGTAAACGGTTAAAGGGAATGAGATTTGAGCGTCATACCATCCCGGAGAGAAGTTGGTTGAAATAGTAGTGAGCGACTTCGTCACCTACACCTACATCGGGTGCTGTATGCAAACTAGCTTCAGCCAGGAAAATAAAGCAGAGGTTTGGGCGAGAAACGTACCTATCTTATCAAACAGGTCTCCCCCAGCAGCCAGTTCCAACAGCATGTAGATCCCGGGGACATAAACGTGCTTATGCTTTGGTTCCACGACGACAGCGTTCAAGAACTCGAGAACATTCTGGTGCTTCAAAGCTGAATGAACTCGCATCTCTTTCTCGATCGTCTTGCGTTCTTTGTCTGTGGATTGCTCGTTAAGGGCAATGAGTTTGCATGCCGCCACTCGGTGGTCCTCGATATTAACCGCTCGGAAGACACTGAAAGACGACGAGGTGATTTTGAATAACGAACCAAGAGAACGATCGCGTAGGATCGAGCCACCTACGTGGAGAATCCCCCGCCTCCGATTTGCTGAATGAGTTCGTAACCTAGAA
The DNA here is from genome assembly GCA_964034925.1 of Tricholoma hemisulphureum. Classification (NCBI taxonomy): domain Eukaryota; kingdom Fungi; phylum Basidiomycota; class Agaricomycetes; order Agaricales; family Tricholomataceae; genus Tricholoma; species Tricholoma hemisulphureum. Next base: position 618,064 of record OZ035935.1, on the reverse strand, counting down.
CAGAGTTGTTGTCTTCAGAGTGTAAAAGAATTGAGGATGAAACGTACATACCGACAACCTTCGGATATTTAGCTCCCATTTCTAGTGTAAGGCCAGGTACGAAATGAATGTTGACTCGGAATTGAGGCTTGCGCGTTACTTCCGAATGATTGTCTGTCACGTCACGTGATATGTGACTAGTCGTAGGTATATGTAGCAGCCCAACTTAGCCAAAGCCTTTTCTCGAAAACGATGGGTGTCAGCTGCGCAATTGGCAATAATTCACGCGAAACGCTATATTACGACGAAATTGACGTGTTTTATGCAAGTGCGGCTGAAACCCCCAAAATGGCAGGTGTCGGTGGCAACAGGTAATATCCGGTTACATCAAATTTCACCTCTCATCAAAGTTCACCACAACTTTTTACAGCGTCATGAATGGCCCATATGCATGTGGAACGAGCTTACGATTACGTGCCTTTGTCACGGGCTTGGCCATGACTCCAGCAGTCTATCCATCTTCAGCTCGTGGAATGGCATCACGAGGTTTTTTTAAAACTTTCCCAGAAAGGAAAGGTCAATCGATCATACATCACATCGCGTCTTGACAAGAAATTTATTTCTATCCCACCAGAAGAAAAAGATAAGCTATCTCAATGGTGTCGTGCACACCAGCTCACACTGTACGTTGCTGTGGAAAGTATAGTGGTGTTGATGCGACGGAATGTCAGTTGTCACTGGTAAAATCTTGAAATCGGCCCTGGGTACATTAACTTGGAGCAGCCTAGGCGTCTGCAGAGTCTCCCCTGTTGCCAAATACGGGCTGCCGCCCACTGGCACGAGCGCCAAACCACTTGGCCAAATGAGCGATTGTTCGACGAAGATCTCTATCTCACTTTCCCAAAAACCTCGCACTTGGTACGTATGTATGGTCACTTGAAGAAACATGCCCCCATAAATAAAAGAGATCTAGCTCCTCTTACTTCGACAGGATAACTTCAGGCTTTCCATTGGAGTTGGGGCAGGGCTGAAGGCCGGTGTAGCCAACGTCGGATTGGCCCTTGAAACCGAATTGTTGGGCGAAGAGGCCAGTTTTGTGGGGGGTTTGCGTGATGGAGAAAGGGAAGGTTATGTCGTCGAGGCCGGATGAGGGGGGACGGGCTACCCTCCAACCTATGCTGACCAGTCCCGTGGTTAGGGAGGGCAGAAGCGATACCGCGGTGATTGTGAGGAGGGGAAGGGTCTTCATGTTAGCGTGTCTTGGTGTCTGTAACTGGAGGGGAGAGAAGAATAACCGCTTCATCCAGGCCGCCTTCAAGTTCTCTAGCTTCATGTCCGGCGCCGGCGCCGCTGACGGCAGTTGCTCCAGCGGCGCCGACGGGGGTCCAGGTGTTAGCTGCAGCGTGGGATTCTCCGCACCGTACGCAGACAAGTATTACCTTGAAGGTTGCAACACCCAAGGCACGACGGGGAATGGGACAGTAATCGATTAGACTGCAGGCAGCAGGGTCGATATCGGGTCATATACGCTGCCAGTTGGTACACGGGGTATTGTGACGAAGCAGAAGGGCTTTGTAGAGTATTATCCGTGGAACTTGGAGACGCATTCGTGTTTGTCGTTGCCGCATACGTCAATCGCGTTTTGGGTGCCAACGACCTCGACAGTGGGTGCGGGTGTGGGGGGTTTGTCGGATGCATTTGAATATGGGGATTGTGTGGGTGAAGTTGCCTTTAAGGCCCAGAGAACAGAGCACGGGGTTGAGGTTGAGGTTGAGGTTGGATTTTGATAAGCAGTGTGGCAAAGGATATGGCAATTATGAGATCCACTCTGCGCGTCACAGCGCCTTCGAGTTGTTACTGCAAGTAATATCATACCTATCATTGAAACCTTTTTACTCTTTGCCTGAATCCCTGATACCTGACTTGAATGCTTTTACTTGCTGTGTGAACGCAATCCCAACGAGGTGGAAAGGCGAATCAATATTGCGATCCCAGAGCAAGAAAAAGAGGCTATATGATCATCTTCAAATTTACCATAGCAAGGAGGTTTTTTAGACACAAATCCCAAAGATCATATCATGGGGAATTCAGGGTCAACTTGAACTAGACCCATTTCGGCAGTTTGATTGTATTATTTTCCGATCTCCACGCCAAACATTTGTCAATTTCTTCCTCAACGTTCACCACGGCGACCAGGGACCCGTCATTCCCGACGACAAAGAGGACATAACGGCACTCGTAGGGTGCGATGTATCTCTAGCAATACACAGGATGATCTGACATCTTTTCTCCAGTATCCACGTCAACTTCGGATCCTTCTTTGGTCGTCATCAGTGGCAGCGCGGACCGAAGACATAGAAAACTCGCGACCGCCTCGTTTCAAGCCTCATTTCAGTCGTACATTGCCTAATTCATAATATGTAAGTCTCTATCTAAGCATTCACTCGAGAAAAATGACGTCTCAACTTAACCTCTTCCAGCAGTATTTCACGACCTACCGCAAGACTCCTTCAAGACGAATTGGCAGTCTCTGGGGACGGAAATCATCCAGATCCTCGAATTCAATCACATCCATCTCTCATTCATCAACTTTACACGTCGAAATGGAGACGTCGTCTTCGCCGCCACCGCAGCCCCTGACCAACGGTACAAATCACGACACGGCCCCTGCTGAACTCGCCGTTACATTCGATTCGGATATATTCCGCTCGTATCTGCTCGCTCTGCTACCTCCAGTAATTGGTGCTCTACCTTCAGAGATCAACTCGCTCTTCGATGATGAATTCGACGAGCGAGTGGCTCGGTTTGCTGCGGACACGGGAGGTTCGCTATATGTCGTAAAAGCAAAGGAAGAGTCCGAAGGTGCGTGTCGCATGAGACAATTGGCGCCATTACTGATGATGTTAAACACAGATGATGCCCCCCCGACATTCGTTTACCATTTAACTCCCCTCCTCACATACCACCCTTCTCATGTAACGACACTCGCCCTAATTAAACGGGGCCCGACCCTTGACCCCCTAACCCCCCTCGCTTCCCAACTACACTTCCTAAACCTTTTCGGTGACGAAGAGACCCCCTACGAGAGCCTCCACGCCGTAGTAAGCTGTGGTGTTAAACCATGGTTCGACGCCTTCGTCGGAGCGCGCGCTGGTGGCAAGGATGGAGACACGCGAATGGGGATCCCCGTGACTAAGAAGAAATTTGCCGAGCTCGAGCTCTCACTCCTGCATTTGCAACAGAATGTCGAAATACCGGAAACCCATCTCGTCATCCACCCTGTGATCCAGCGCGCGGTAGAGCAGGCTATCGCGGCAGGCGCACAGCCGAACATCTCGCATATTCCGCCGAAGATGCTGAACGACAGCTCGTTTTTGAATTCATTGCATGGGCATGTGAATCTGTGGATCAAGGCAATACAGAGTGTGACGAAGCTGACGAGGGATGTAGTGTCGGGGACGGCGTCGCAGGAGATCAACTTTTGGCTGAGCTTGGAGCGTGCCTTGGATGGTATTGAGACACAGCTGAGGAGCGATGAGGTGAACATGGTGATCAACTGTTTGCGAAATGCAAAACGCTTCAGGGCAACAGTCAGTTTTATCGCGGACACCGGACTGAAGGACGCTACAGATCTCGGTGGGTACCCATTCATTCCTTATTTCCTGCACACGAAAACTCAACTACTGCAGTGCACAAGTACAATCAACTGATGAAAGACTTCCCGCTCAACGAGCTCCTGTCCGCCACAGATCTGGACAAGATCCAAGAATCCCTCACACTCATCTTCGGGCACTTGAATCGGAAGCTCAAGCTCTCCCCCTACCCCATCCGTCGCGCACTCCCGCTCGTCGAAGCCATCTCCCGGGATTTCAACGACCAGCTGCTGCGCATCCTCACCTCACAGCGGCTCCCGTACACGCCATACGATACGTTTGACAGGCTGCTTGCACAGACAATGAACATCTTCCGAACATGGGATGACCTGATCAAGGAGTTCACGAACGTCGCTCGAGAGGTCACGAGGAAGCGGTCGGAGAAGTTCATCCCCATCAAGGTGCAGCCAGCGCATGCGAAGCTACAGGAGAGGACGAGGTATCTGAGGGATTGGAGAAAGCAGCATGAGCAGCTGGCCGTCATGACAGGCCCGACGAAGGGGCTAGGGGGCGTGGGGATGGAAGTGGGAGGGATGGATATGGAGGAGGAGGTCAAGGAGGCGTATGAGGTTGTGAAGCGGATTGATGTACTGGATGTTTCTGTTGGTGAGTTCTTCGTTCCGGTGGACGATGCCTGATAATGTGAATATTGACTTTCGTTTCATCTGTAGATGGCACAGAAATCTGGGTGGCTGCTGAGAATGCTTATAATGAGCGGGTATCGCGTGTGGAAAACCAGATCATTGCGCGGTTGAGGGATCGGCTTGGGACGGCGAGGAATGCAAATGAAATGTTCAGGGTGTTTTCAAAATTTAATGCGTTGTTCGTGCGGCCGAAGGTGTGTCGTTTTACATATTACTTGACTTAGTTCTTGACTGTCTGTTGCTGCACGTAGATCCGAGGTGCTATACAAGAATATCAAACCCAGCTCATCGATTCAGTCAAAGAAGATATCAAGCACCTCCACGACAAGGCATGTCACTACTCTCCCTGCTCAACACTCACAGCAACGCTGATCTTATACCTACACTCCAGTTCAAAACTCAATACCGATTCTCGGAAGCCTACCACATGTCCCAAATGCGGGATCTCCCGCCCATCGCAGGTGCCATTATCTGGGCACGGCAAATCGAGCGGCAGCTCGTCACTTACATGAAGCGCGTCGAGGACGTGCTCGGGAAAGGGTGGGAGCTCTACGCTGAGGGGCAGAAACTCCAGTCCGAGAGCACCGCGTTCCGGAAGAAGTTGGACACACGCCCAGTGTTCGAGGCCTGGCTGCACGACATTAACCGGCGGAACATGGGGGTCGACGGGCGGCTATTCGAGATTGTGCGGCTACGCGGGGGCGGGTTCCAGCTCGCGGTGAACTTTGACCCGCAGATCATTACGCTGTTCAAGGAGGTGCGGAATTTACTGTGGCTCAATTTCCAGGTGCCACATGCGATTACGAATATGGCGAAGGATGCGAAGAGGGTGTATCCGCATGCGGTGAGTTTGATGGAGACGGTGAGGACGTATGGGCAGACATTGGATTTGGTAGAGAATAATAAGGGGATTGAGTGGCTTGTGGCGGAGTACCGGAATGAGTCGCAGAGGATGATTGCGAGAGGTCCGTTGTTGTTGGCGTTGACGACGTTATAGAAAGCTGATTGTTACGTTACGATAGGGATGAACATACGCTGGGATCATTTCGTGAACCAGTACGATACTTCACGATATGTTTCTGGCTCTGATGGGAGGGACAATCGGCACATCCAATTCGTACGAGAGTTCGCCGGTGTCGTTTCTGTTCTTCAGGTGGCTCTCGTCTTGTTCTCTTGTGTTCTATGCTTACGGTCCCTTAGGATAAAACCAACAGTGTAATTGACCTTTACAAGGACATCCTTCGTGCTGTGGAAGATCTCGCGACATGTTCCTATACGACGGAGGCGTTTTCTGAACTCCTGGGCAAAGTGCAGGCTGCTGTAAGTGCACAACGCTGTATTCACTTCGCCTCTGTTGATACCAATTATATTAGATCGATCGGCTAAATCTGGAAGGCTACGCCAACCTCGATCATTGGGTGGCAGAGCTGGACAAGCGGATAGAAATCATACTTCTACAACGGTTAGCGCACATCATTCAAGTGTGGTGTGCAGAGTTCGACAGGATTGATGAAGATACCCGCCGGGATACGCTCCCCCTTCGGGACATCATTAATAAAAGGAGGGGTGATAAGCGTGTGAAGGAAGAAAAGGTACGCTCTCTGGTTTGATGGTGCTGAGTGATGCCCTGAATTGCTCGCTTTTTGGTGTAGTTCATGGAGGGACATATGACATTGAAGCCGATCGTACATGAAATCCGGATCCAGAACCAGGTTATTTTTTTGGATCCGCCAATAGAGTACGCACGGTCCAGTTGGATCAGGCAGTTGCATGACTGGTTGGGTACGCGTCCTTAATACTCATTCAATCTCGCGTTCTCAACGTCGGGTTTACGTCTAGGTGTTGTATGTCGGTTGCGCCGGATCCAGAGCTCGCGGTACGAGATCGGACTGCAGATGCAGGGAGCTACGGTGACAGAAACGACCTATACCTCCCTGGTGTGTTGTGTGCATTCTTTGATTCTCCTTTCTGGTCTGATACACTAGCTTTTTCTTCCCAGCTCACTCGTTTCCCCGACAACGCGCTACAACGTCCCTTCTCCCTTATTGAGATTAAAGTCCAACAACTCAAAGACTACGTCGCCAAGTGGCTGCAATTCCAATCGTTGTGGGATCTCGAGGCCGAATACGTGTTCAACCGCCTCGGTGACTCCTTGGCCCACTGGCAGCAATTGCTCACGGAGATCAAGAAGGCGCGGTCTACGTTCGACACCTCTGATACGCAGAAGTCGTTTGGCGTCTGCGTTATTGACTACGAGCAGGTGCAGGCAAGGGTGAACGCGAAATATGACTCGTGGCAGAGAGATATACTCAGCCGGTTCGGAGTGAAGCTGGGGAATGCGATGAAGGAGATGCATGCGTCTATATTGAAGGCGAGGAATGATTTGGAGCATCATTCCATCGAGGGCCTGGTAGGTGCTGCGCGCAGATTCTAGTCGAGATAGTGCTCGGTGTCCCATTTCCCCCCCTTCCCTTTTTCTCATCTTTTATCATTATCGAATACCCACGTCACTCACTACATCATGTTTATGTCGCCCTGCAATTTTCTTTCTTTCTCTCTTAGCGCATCATGTATTCGGATTTGAATAATGCCTCTTGCGTGAAATTGTTGACGACCGGGCCGAATTTCGCACGCTGGGACTGGGACCTGACCACGAGGATTGACTGAAGATAAACACTGACCATTGTGCTCCCGGGCCATTATTGTGGCGCGCATATGACTATTTTGACATCGAGACGGCGGAATAACTTGAACCCTGGTCCGTTCATTGAATCGATGAACGTTCAAACGTTTGCCTTCGCACCTACATTTTTTATATTCAACTTGAACGGTATTCCATCCCAGGCCCTGACTTAAAACCGTGCTAATCGCCAGGACAACAAATTGCATTGTGAACGACGGAAGTATACTTTATCACTTATAATCTCCGGTTCCTTCAGGTCACCTGGTAGCTGGCAACAACAAAGGCGCCAACTGGGACAAACGTGCATCGTCCAAATCGAGATACGTGACATTGACAGCTCTTCCGGGTCCGAGTCCACTATGGTGGCCGTCAACAGACTCCTACTAGTACATACAAGCAGCCAGTGTGTTCCTCTTCGAAAGGGAATATGTCTTGCGACTCCACTTGACCTCCTGCGTACACCACCACAAGAATGCATCGAGTGTTAAGTCTCTCTACTCCGAGAGCAGACACGCCTGGTAATCTTTCTGTTCCCGAGTGAGTGTTTGAATTTACTCATCGCTATGCCCCGCTTCATGTCCGGCTCCATCCTTCATAGCACTGGTCCACTGGTTAGTAGTGATGCGACTTCAAGCGTTCGGGCAGTGACCTGAGCGTCAATACAGTTCGTGGCGTATCTCTTTAGCTGGGGGCTTTATGGAGTGCTATCTGTTCAAACCTGTATGTTACTTAGCACCATCTTGAGGTTTTCTGCCCAAAATTCAAATGCTTATTGATCAGATCTCTATTACATGGCTTTCCCAGATGACAGACGGCTACATAAATGGCTCGTCTACTCGATCTACTTTCTCGAAACATCGGACACCGTCTTTTTGACATACGATGCGTTGTCGGATTTTCGCAACATGTTTGGTCTGTCAGTGCCCGTTTCCAACAAAAGTACGAATTCCCCGCTGCAGTTTTCGTGGCTCAGGTTGTACGTTTTCGGTGGAATCGGTATGAGTCCCCCACAGCGACGTCTTCTAAATGTTGTCCACGTCTGACGACCCCCTTAGTGACCTGCATGGTTCAGACGTATTATGCTCATCGTCTCAATTTACTTCGACGTTCGAAAATTTTCTCCGCTGCAGTTTTCCTGGTAGATGGCGCTTGGTTTCATCGTTAGGCTACCAGAATTCTCTAACACCCACGAATCTAGGCTGCTTTGACGCAATCCTGCGCTGGTATTATAGCCGGTGTTCTGCACGCCAATCAGAATTTTTACACAACAGCCACCCAGACGAAGATCCCAACTGAAATCTATGTAATTTTTTCAACTTCACAAGCCCGTGATCTACTCCAACTGATCGACTTGAACAGGTTTTTGGAATCGCTAGTGCCACCTGCGGCATAATAATCTCGGCTGTCATGACACATCAAGTAGGAGTCGTCCTCTTGTTCAATGGTGTCGAACATTTGATGGAATGATAAATTTAGCTATTGTGGGAAGACACAGACTGGCAAGGACGGCATCCCTTCTTCCCGAAGGTCGTTCGACTGTCTATCGAGACTGGCATGGTGGCTGGTAATGCGCCCCTTTCAATTTCTCGAGAACACTCATTCATAAATGTTGCTGTAACTCTCCAGCACTGGCTGCCATCACCTATGTCGCTCTTACGTTCTCCCACATCAACGCATTGGGTCTATTAATCCCTGCTCTCCTCCTAAGCAAGATATACTCCAATTCACTCTTGCTTTCGCTTAATAGCCGGATGAACATTGCCCAAGGTCGTATCGCTCCGACTCCTGCTGCGGAATTTACCCTATCTCAAGGATCCCTGACTGGCTCGAGGGTTTTCCCAGTGTGAGCACATGCATGATCATGCGTTCTCTTTGTATCCCTCAAAAAATCACAACAGACAGGTGACGAAACGTGTAGATGTCGAAACGGTGACGGATTGAAATGTACTAAACACACTACACTCTTCACTCCACGGACTTTGTTTTTTTCGTAAAATGTAATTCATAAGGGTAAGCTAGGTAGCCAAGCGCTTATTAGGTACAGGATCATACAATGATGTGAACCTCGTCCGCTGAACAGCATCAATCTTAGCAGGGCAGTGAAAGAAGAGAAGGAATGGCGTTGCTAGATGGCTACGGTAGGTATACAACAAGTAAGGACAGGAAAAATATGTGCATTACGGGGCAGAATCTGATGTACAAATGGGTGCTCAGGCTTCAATCATCAAGCCCTGCCGCTCTTAGAATGTCGCGGTGGGATTTAGAAGGTGTCTTGTCGAGCTTGAATGGCGAGGTGAGAATAACTGCCGAGTAGTTCCGGAAAAAAAAAGAAAAGAAAAACGCACTGGAATCACAAAACTACTCGTTGGGGCCGCATCCCATTTTGAAATGTGCGACTCCACGTCGCTTTTATCCGCATGTTGCGATGTGGTGAGTGCAGGTCCTGATAAGAGGCTGTCCCCGAAGGCTAGTTCCGAGGTTGGGTTGTTGATTCTTGGATTGAATGCCGTCATGCGATGGTTCAAGGTCAGCATCATCATGTTCGCGTACAACTTATCGAAAAGGAGCACGAAAGGAGTGCTGATATATCGCAAGGGTCTGATGTCGCTGGTGACCATGATGTTGATGAGGACAAAGACAATCACGGAAATCGCTGGGATGTCGTAGTAAGTAATGATAAGGCGGTTTCTTGTACACGAGCGCAATTGCTTACTTGTAATAATACCTGTCTCCAGTGACAGACGTACGAGTCCAACCAAAATCCTATGAGTGTCCCGCCACTGAGTATCCCGTCTCAAGAGCTGGAGTTGAACAATGATGCACATTGTTAGCTTCAGTCTCTGATGCCAGTCCAAGAATGGACTTGCATGATATGTCATCGTGATGGCAATCACGACGTCGCAAGCGACACTGGCCGCTGCCCAGAAGACCTGCGGATGATCCATTAGTCGAAGAAAATTGTATATAGACCCCAGCATACCATGACAACGATCCATGGGAGATTGAAGTCAAAGTTAGTCAAAATCAGGGCTGCGAACTGCACAAGGCTCGTCTGCGAACGAAGATGTGGGCTTGGTGATATCAAGGGGTGAAGGAGAGTACAAATACCGGAACAATGAAGATAAAAATATGCGTGGAGTCTGCAAGAACGCTGAGGCGATGCGCGTAGAAGATCTGCACTATAAAACTGACTGCACATGGCATCGGTGAAGGGATCTGCACACTAAACAGAGCTGTGGGGCTCACCAATACCACCCGCGAACGGCGCAGCACGTTCTGAGTAGAATCGAGGGAGGCCGTCCAATAGATTCTCATGCACGCCAGTGGATCTCGCCGAGTACATGATGTATCCATCGTGTAGAAGTAAAACCGTTTGCACTGTTTCGATCAGAAAAACTCCATATACCAAGGCTTTCGAATGGAACCTGTCCCGTGGAAATGCCATGTAGTAGAGAACTTGGAACATCTCAACGTCGCTCTGATAAACACATTTGTACCACACTTACACACTTGAGCCGACAATGCGCCATATAACCCCCAATTCAAAAGCCATCCAACCACCTGTGCCATACAATCAGAAAAGAGAACCTCATTGGAGAAAAGACAAACATAAGTGCTATCGGTAATGCTTCAGAACAAAGTCAGCGATAACGATTTGAGTGCGCTAGCTAGCAAGGGGAACGTACGATGGAGCGACTTGCTGATCAAGGGGCAGGTTGAAAAACACCATCTCAAGGCAGGCTTCGGGACAAGTTCCGTTTACTTAATGTACCATGTAGTATGGAGTGAAGTGCAGTCTGTCATCTGGCAACTTCAAGTTGAAAGTGCAATACACCCATTTGCGGACTGCCGGCACACGTGCGCACGTCAGTTCATGTTCCTGCAGGGAATTTGTGGGGAATTAGCAAGGGAATTCGATGCGTGAGTACACGAGAAAGTTGCCCCCCAACCAATGAACTGAATTGACGGAGAATTGAAGAACCCCCTATGCAGGGCTGGCGGTTTCATAATTCCAAGAGAGTTATGCATTGGTTCTCATGATTGTCGTGGCCGTGTTCAAAAAGTCCGGGGGATCCGAGTCTATACGAACCTGTCACGGTACGGCAATATATCGGCGGTCCGATCACCATCAGGTCTGACAAGCGCTCAAGCGCTCACGGGTCGACACGCCGTGTCGACCCACCACTCGGCGGGCGTATGCCATATTCTCAACAGCCGTGGGATACCCTCGTACGCGTGCAAGTGGCTGACGGTTGCTTGATAGAAGCAAGGGCATTCAAGTATGAAGGATTTTCTGAATATATTGTTGGGGGAAAGGTGTAACTGAGATACTGACACTGTTTTCTCGCTCAGACAGATTCAAAGTTGAAAATACCAATGAAAATGCTGACCCATAGATGGCAATGGCCGGTGCTTGGGAGAAGCGTCGTGAACAAGTCTACACGTTATATTTACAGTTTGGTAGTTTGGTTGCTGCTGTATGTACTACAGCCTGAGATTGCTGTCAGATCGCCCCAAGCTTTCCAAATCCCTTCAAAGTGCAACGTTCATAGTTTGATGTAACTAAAATTAAAACTCGGAGTGATTGGCGCGGCCATGTTTGAATTCCTACTCTTCCGAGTCAAGAGCACACCTAAAGGTATCTCTAAATTTCAGTTCTTGAATAGCAGTTATCACAAAACTGTGGTGCCGGCATCACTGGCTTGAAGTTGGGTAGCAATCATACAGCCATCATGTAGGGAAGACATTTTACACATCTCAGATCATGGCCTAGAGCTGGAATTGAGATACAGTACCACTCACAGTAATTATAACTCAACTTCGATTGATTAGGTTCCAAGCAGGCACTGCCACAACATCTCAGGCTGCCAACAGCGAGTCAACAATCGAATGAAGCCCAGCGAATCTCTCTCATTGTCCAAGAACCTCTCCCACGAAGTCATCTCTGCCATATTTTTGCATTCCACCCCGCCAACGATTGACCCACGGCTTACTTTGGAACCATAGAATCTTGCCAGAGTTTGTTCAACATGGAGACAGATCACACTGGATACGCCAGCACTCTGGAATGATCTGACCATCACTTTCCCCTTTAACCCTCCTGATGATGTTGTGGTTCGCCTGATGCAGGTGGCAAACTTGTGTCTTTCGCGGACAGCGCAGTCTCTGATTTCCCTCAACCTGGACATTGAAGCTGAGCCTGACTCGGAGGATTCAGTTGAAGATGACCTCGAACAGGACATGTTGCATATGTCAGTAAAGCATGTTTTACAGCCTTATCTTGGCCGGCTGAGGCAGCTATCGTTGCGACCCTTAGAAGGATTTTGTTGGGCGCTGGAGTTGGAACCAGGGATGGTGGATGTCCTGGAGTCTGTCTCGATATCATTCTGTGATGAGGCTACCAACACCTATGAATCATCGGTCTTTTGCTTTGACAGCCCGCTCACATCCAACATCACAGTTTTTACGGGGGCTCGTTCTTTACGTGCTGCCACCATATCGTCCTGCTACGGCCGTTGTGATCCACACGTTTTTCACTTTCCCTGGACGCAACTCACTCAGTTGGACTTCACATTCACTATTCTCATGTTTAAAGAGACCCATGAAGTGCTGCGCCAGTGCAAAAATCTCATTTCCCTGAAAATCGGGATACAAGCTGATGAAGACTGCAAGGAACACATACTTCTGGGCAATCCATTCCCCAATACACTTTTGCCGAATCTGGAATCGTTGGAAGTGGTCACGCTCGAGGAAGGATGCTATGGCGTGTTTTTAATACCATTTGTCCTTCCGTCCCTCAAGCTTTTGGAGGTCGAATCAATGGGCCGGGCTACTTTATGGTCTAGTGTGCTAAGAGCACAATGTCTGGGTCGTTTGGAACGTGTTCGGTTCGAGGGAGTGGAACCACGGGCAGTGCAGACGATCCTCAAAGATGCTCTTTTGATCGAGGAATGCTCATTGCACCACATCTCGTCGACACATCCATTCGGTGATACGATTGCGGCCCTTCGTCGTGGCGATCTGGTCCCAGCACTGCGGGTGTTTAAATGCGATGTCCAGATGGCGAATGTGATGTTGCTTCCCATGCTGGAAGCGCGAGGAAAATTTGTGGATCGTTCACCATCGAGATATGCAACGCTAGAGTCTGTTGTTCTTCACGGGGATTCTGATGGACTTCGCCAATCTTTGGATGGGGTGAGGAATCGAGGCGTGGAAATTGCATTTGTATAGTTTTGGGATGAGGAAAAGCGGCGACAGGCCTGTTCATAGTAAATATTCATAGTCGTATCGCAGTGGGCCCGTCCAGCCAATTCACGTTGCAAATGTACGAGCACCGTTTTCCCCACTAAATGATGCTGTCCTTGCAGGTGAGCCGCGTCACCATGGGGGTAAACACCGGAGCAGCCTGATATTAGCATGGTACTTTCGAGTTCTTCTGAGCCTTGGGGACTCACGCAAATTGTTACTCTGGCCTTGGGGTTTTGACTAGTTTTCTTTTTTGGAAATTCAAATTTTGACTAAAATGCCATATTTCTTTCATTCTTTCATGTCACTCAAAATTAGCTTCCCCCTCTAAAGGATAACTAGTTTTCTGTCATGTTGACGCCAGGAGAAAAATAATATCTTTCTTGGTCATATAGGTCGGGCTGGACCTGCGACGTGGGCTATATATATATGCCTATGCATGGTGCACGAGGTTATGGTACTGGGGGTATCTCACTGTATCTAATTTGAACATCCCTTTCTCATCTAACAGTGGTTCATCTAACAGCAGTAAGCCACTCAGACGGAACTCTTCCGCTTCATATCAATCCCAACGGAAGACACCACTGGCGTCAGCCTCTTTTCTGCGATCATTGCTTTCCGCCTCACATACCACTGGAGTAGAAGCATCGTGATGCAGAAGATTGCTATCCAGGCAAGGAGTACTCCGAAGTTTAGTAATACTAAAATCATATGAGGATTGACCAGCAGATAAGTAGGATTGCATAGGATTGGAAACGAACAGGTATTTTTTGTCCCAAACAGGATACTTCTGATTGCATGGGAAACATTATAGAATGGAACCGCATACCCATAGCGGAATATAGATGGCAGAACCTCAATAGGGTATGAACAAACTGCCACATTCGCTATATATTGTTTTGAGGTTAACGAGTGAGATAATCAGGTGAAGGGGGCGAGAATCTTACTAATCACCCAGAAGAGCGTGAAAAAGGAAATGAAGCGTGGCGTCAAGATCGTAATGAGTGCCTCTAGTGCAAGACCACTATTCATGGTAGAGGGTAAGCAAGCTGGGGGTATGAAAAATGACGTGAGCGAACGCACGTTGCCAACATTTCAAACCAGTTTATCATCCAAAAGATCACGAAACCGCTAGCTCCATAGTGGCGTGCAAAATCGACCTGGAAGGCAAGACTCAAGAAGGAAAAAAATAACTGCATGAATAGAAGCATTAATACCACTTTTGGTCGGGTGAGAGGAAGATACCTGCCGAAAGGATGAAGAACACCCCAATGGCCGAAGCGAATCTGGTGAGAAGGAGAGAGCGGAGGGTGAGGTGTCTGTTGAGACCTGAGGCCTCGCGCGCCCCGTACGCAATCGACTGCAATTCTGTTGTGAGAACCGTGTGCTATAAAGTGAAGCAACCAAGAAAAACATACAACGACGATAGAGGTGAGGATAAATTGATAGATTAGGCCAACAAATGTAACTGCGGAGGCACTACCGTGAACAGGTATGTCAGGATGCTTGGAACAAGAGAGGGCGAGGCGTACACAGGCACATCAAAAGGGACTAGGTTATCAATTGTGTACCAGATAGGCATAGTGATCGTTTGCGGCGATATCAACAGTACTGAGGTGAGATTGGATGACGAGATCAGTCCGTTGGTGGATTGGATAGCGAAGGACTGAGATATTGTCGTAAGGGATGCCTCAAACTGTGAGAATACAGAGCTATAGTGAGTGATAGACGTCAAGAGTAGGTAGACTCACTGATGGCCTGAGCAAAACTCGACTAGAGTCTAGGAGATCAGGACGAAAATATATCACCATTAAAATTTAGGCGTACTATCCATTATCGCTGCGTGCCTCATTGGCATAAATGGTAATCGCGTCGGAACCGTTGTAGGCTGCATCTGGTGTGATGTAAGACGATTGTAATCGGGCTGTTGCCCCCTCATTGACTATGAATTCTGCTCAAGACCCAAAGACATCGTAGACGAAAAACAGTAGCTCACTGGTGGCCACCACCCATATCTTCTGCTGGATAACGGCCTCGCGGACTTGGCTAAGACCACCGGAAAATGTACGTGCACCAATTGCTGTCCACGTAATTCTTGAAGCGCTGGGGGCCGTGGTTAATCCTTGAACGACTGTCTGGCCTATCGCTCCCCCATCAAAATCCTATGCGTGGTTTAGGCACACAACAACAAAATGAATGTATTATGGCTTACGATCACCCACCCATGAAGGTTCCGAGTTGGAACCTTCCATGCTGAGCCCCAGTAGATCGATAAAATGGTAAAAAGGGTGATTATGACCTTGAAACAACCGCTGGTGAGAATGCGCAGGTATACGCGCCGTGAGGTTTCATTATTTTTATCTAGGAATCGCCTGCTGAACAGTGCCTCCTGTGCCTCCTGCGCCTTCTCGCCAAAATGCGGGAGATGATCGAGTTGCGTTGTGGTGTGCGATTGTGCAGACATACTAGTACTAGAGGTAAATGTTGGAGCGCGTCTGTCAATCACTGTAGGGGATATTATATATTCTTAAGTTCGGATACGACTCGGCAAGCATAGGGCTGTGCGCCGTACCGTATTACGGGTACGGCCGTATATTTGACGGGTCCAAACGGGTCCACCCGTCCCGACCCCGTACCGTATATCGACTTACCATGAACTCAAACGGGACGGTACGGGTGATTGAACGGCCGTATTACGGGTTACGGGTCATATATTAAAGTATGACACTATCTTCACCCTTCAGTGCTCTGTTTGCATGTTCTCGTTGCAAGTGTAGTTTCTTTTTGACTAGCATAAGGGTCCTGATGGTCTCCGCCTTCAAGCTAGCACGACGAAGAGAGATTGTGTCACGGCCACCAGAGAAAACCCTCTCTACCGCCACTGCAGAAGCTGGAGAGAATAGTGAGCTGTTAATCAAAAGTAAGCAAAAGAAAAACTCACCCGGGATGGACAAGACATCACATGCGAGCCGATACAGGTTGGGAAAAGAAGTCCGGCGGCCCAACCACCACTGAATTGGATTGCAAGTGTCGAAATCCTCCTGAGGGAGCTTCCAGAACTCAAGAAGTTCGTCGATCGGCACACGAGGTTTTCGGAATCGAGCAGTGAAGTTCTTTTGTGGGGAGCGGTTGAGAGGCGAGGCGGTCTGACTGGGCGTGTTAGATGGGGAAGGGCGGGGTACTGTCTTGCCTGCGTAATGTGTCTTGTAATATACATGAAGCTTGTTCTTTGCCACTTCAAGGAAAGGCGCAAGATCTTCATCACCTTGGAACTCGTCCAAAAGTGCTGAATATGAGATACGAGGGTCCAAAACTAAAAGCGGTTTCAGTGTGATCGGCAAATGATTCACGAGATGAGACTTACGAGAGGCCCACAGATAGAAAGGCGACTCATCAAATTTATAATAATATTCACTGAGCTTTAGATGGGCGTCGGAGAGGCCTTGAACGAGTCGGGGGGATAGACCTTCTTCCTCACGAAGAATGTCCCTGATTTCGGCCTGGAGTCCACGGAAGATTGCGTGAGTGGAAGAGAGCATTGGAGTCTTCGTTGCCGACATTTGAGTAGTGGCTGACCGGAATGACTTCAGCCAGCGTGTTACCATCTCGATTGCTTTCCAATCTTGTTCGGTCAGGCGATGTTGGATTAAATCTTCATGTCGGTAGATGCACACTGTTCAGTATATAATACACGTACTTTACGTCTCCCCCGAGGGAGGAAATATTGCGAACTATACGTGGCCAGCGGACTGGGCCCGCGGTGCGTGCATATCAGATGGGCCCACCACATAAATATTGGATTGGCTAGCTAGTAGGCCAATCAGAACTCTGGTGCAGGGGACCATAGAAATGTAGTGCCCTAGTCTGTCTCCCAGAATGTCTCCGGGAATGTCTGGCAATATGTCTCCGGGTCCGGGGATGGGTCTCCGAGAATGCAATATCCAGGGAATGTAGTGAATTAGGCAATGTAGTGAAATAATCATATTGACCTACCCAGAGGATCGGCTGATGAAATGAGCTAGTGGGGCCTATCAGAACTCCAGCGCAGGGGACCCGAGAAATGTAGTGGAGTTAGATAGTCTGTCTCCGGGAATGTCTTCAAGGAATGTCTCCACGTATGTCTCCGGGAATAGGTCACCCGGAGAATGTAGTGAAAAGGGTCGCCCAGAAATTCCGAAAGTCCGGGAATCGGTCTCCGGGAGGGAATCAAATAATACACGCCTGTTGCATGAGGCAGATGTTCGTATTCTATAAGTAGTGGACACGTTGCACGCAACAACCATGGCACCACGCTTGGAAACCCAGCTGAATTTCACCGAAATAGTTGCACATTACATGGTCGAACTCTTTCAGCACCGACTTCGACCAAATTGCCATCAGGAGCCGGAATCACCGGATAGCCTCAGTTTACAGTTACTCTGCGACTGTCAACACGTTTGCACAATGGCGGCTGCAGCGTTCGGAAACCCAGGTATGACAGATACTTAATGTACGACCCCAAACCATATTTACATGCAGTGGCAACCACATGGGATGCCGACCGATATACAGATGCAGTTACCCCGAAACAAAGTGGCCGGAACCCCAAACAAGAAGCCAAGCTCCGGAAACAATATCCTCCGTTGAACCCCGAATCCACTCCGGGGCTTTTGCTTGTGAAACCGGGGATTGTTACTGATCGACATGGAAATATTTTGGTTTGGCATCTCCCTGAAGTTTTAAGTCCAACACGACAGGTATTATATCTTCTCCTGCAGACAACCAAGCTAAAGAAACTTGGAAGAACTTATTATGGGAATCATGCCGGATCCTTGAGTCAATGCTGGAGATCAACGAAAGGAATTGGAGGGGAGAGGCTGAACTCTACCAAATGAATAGATCATTAAAGTCGGGTGAAGTCCATCTCTCGCCAGCTTGGCACCAGGTGGGGAAAGAGGTATGTAAATCAGGTTAGTCCGGGATAGCCCACTTACTCCGGCTTAGCATGCACCACCGGAAGTGTCCGCATCGTTGAAGGCCACAAATTCACCTGGGCGGAAATGGCTGAAAACCATCTTGGAATACTCCGCGTTATGTGGAGGAATATTAGCAATCATTCACCCGGAGCAGTATAGATTGGGAATCAAAGCCATGCAAATGCTACTAGATAATCCAGAGCTAGTACAAGAGGTCGACGAAGTAGAAGGCATTGTTGACCTGTGGGCATCTCCATTCGGAGGACTGTCAGTCATGAGCAACCGACGGACTCCAAACCATCGAGACGTCAATGGACGGTTTACTTGGTATGACTGTCTGACCACCATTGGAAAATACGACCACTGCTGTTTGGAGCTAGAAGGAATAGGAGTGCGTTTATGTTATGAGCCTGGGACAATAGTTGGGATTGCTGGAAAGACAGTGGTCCACGGAGCACGGGCTGTCGATGGCGACCGGGTGTGCATTGCACATTGGACTCGGAATCGCGTTCACGAGAGGTTTGGACTTCGGGCTGGGACCTGGATGAATGTGTCAAAATATGATGATAAAGAAACTACGTAATACATTTCCAAGTACAAAATCTATCCTTCCGTCTGCTGCCTAGCTTGGGTACGGAGATCGTACCAATGCATTAGAATCCTCTGCTCGTGTGCAAGCGCAATGTCATTTTGCTTTAGAGTTGCCACGGCCTTTTCCCATGTGTCTTGCAGAGTGTTGTAGGTCTCCATGATCAACTGGAGTTCAGCTTGGTCTCCAGCGGCGAGGGGGGTTGCCAGGATGTTTGCCCATGAGATCCCTGTCTACATGACATGTTAGTGTCATCCCAAACTTCAGAGACTAATTGTGAATTATACCTGCATGCGGTGGACGTTTAAGTACCTCTCCGAGTCAAAAACATAGTTCACCATGTGAACATCTTGCTGTCCAGGGGACAACCACCATGAATCAAGATATTCCGGGACCTCGCGTGAGGGATCGTGTGGATCTCCGGGAAGGGAAATAACTTGCCCAAGCGCCTCATCCAGGTCCAGACTCTCATCACCCAAGTCGTGAGCATATATGGCTCGCAGCAGGGATGCGGCCCTCACAAGAACTTGGGGAACATAGGGATAATGTGCCTCCGCCGTCATCCGACCTACTGCCAGTAATGCCTGTTGCTACTGACGTTTAGTAATCATGACACCAATAAAACAAATTGATTACGATTTCAACCGACATCTGCATCCCCCACCAATCCGTCTGTAGATCAAGCGCATTATCTTTGTTATCTTTGTAATACCTCGACCAAGCGCCCACCGCAGCCCGGACCCTTGACGTGGCATATATGACAAGCTCCTGCCCTTGACATGCAGAGTCTGATGGAATGGGTAAAATCCCGTCACTTGCCACTACATCTTCCGAAAGCTCCCATGCACGATTTATTCTAGTTTGAAATTCTCCGGTGTCGAAAGGGAATGCGGGGCTTTGCAAGAAAGTCCTGTTCCGGGCCCGGGCATGATCAATGTTACAAAGAGTGGTCAGTAACTCCGATGTGGGTGGGACCTGAATGGAGAGAATGTTAAATGGGCTTGGGGGACCATTATCCAAGGATCCATAGGTTTCCAGCAACTGTTCCATGATGATGGTGAGGAAACCTGATAATCAGATTGTATTGTGACAGTCACAACGTCAACTGATTCCAAATAAAATATTCCAATGGAATGGATACTGTGAAGCAAACAGGAGGTTATGCACCAAAGACAGTATCATAGGACGGATTCACAAGCTTAAATACTTTCAGAGCAGCTGAACCTAACATACTCCACATTGATGCCTGCCTCAATGCATAAGCAATAGCTCCTGGGGAACTTTGGGAGTTGCTTCTGGACTTTGCCAACCAAAATTCTCCCTTCTGAGTGAAGTAGGCAGTAATCCATACCATCTCGTGCTTTGTAATGCTCAACTCCTCCTTCCATCGATGGTAACGGGCATGAGCCCGGAGCCAGTGAATTTTGTAAACTGTAGTTGACGATCAGTATCAAAGGAAAGATAGATTAGCATTTCACCTACATTCTTGAAGCATTTCGCCGGCCTCAACATTCCTATTCAAGTTCATTGTCCAGAACCAGGCCAACGGCTCGTCTTGTCTACGGCCTCCGGCTGATAAATTCCCCGTTCCTACAGATCTCACTGCTGCCGTGGAGACCTTCAGATCCTCTCTCCTGAGAACCTTGAACCGCTCCTGCAACTCCGGAGATGCACCTAAAGCTATAATCGCATCTCTAGCCACATGGTAAATCCATCGTTGCTGTTGAATGCGACGAGTAACCGCATGGACCTTTGACCATGCGCGCCCCTTCTTAAATTTGCTCTTTGCTAGACGTAGGTCCTTCCGGAATATGAATGTCTTTTCTCCGAGGGCCATTCGAATGGCCTGCAGGGCATCGTTCGCTTGTCCCACTCTTAGCTGAAGTTCCTTTGCGGCAAGCTCCTGTAAACCCAATGAAGCAATGTCCGAACTGACAAATGATGATGGAAAAGGAAGTCGACGAGTTTCAGCAAAAGTAACCAAGGATGGAGTCCCTCGAGGAACGAATGGGTTTTCATTCACATCTTGTCCGTCTTCGGAGTCCGTCCTATATTCGTTGTCCGGAACCAAGGTAGGACCCGGGGGGGTGTCGATCATCATGGAATAAGTATCAAGGGCTCGTTCATTAAGAATAGCATCTGCATGAGATACAAACGAGTCGATTTTTGCATCGAGGGATTCTCTTTTTGTCGCCAAGTTGACTTTCTCCCTAACTGAGAGGATATTGCCCATTTGACGTATTGAGTTTCTCAAGGACAGCCTAGATTTAGGTTGGTTAATGTAATCGAGGAAGACATCATTGACTTACTGTGCATCCTGCACCTTCAATCCCTGTGCCAACCAAGAGGTCTCTCCTTTCCCGTCACCGGAGGAAGCCTCGGCCATCAGCAGCTCCAGTTGTGAAGAGGCACGGGTTGTTGTGGCAGCCCCCGGATCCATATCATATGTATCCATGACGTTGGGATTATCTAGTCGTTCGCTCATGCAACGATTGGCAATTGCTTCCCAATTGGCAAGTTCCTCAGGCTGTGAGCGCTCGGAGAACATCTCCAAGTCACTTCTACTCTCCTGCTCACCATCTAAAGCCTCTCGATATCTCCGGCAAGTGGTTACAACTGTAAAATAGTGACATCCTGGTAATAATATAGGACCTGGAATGCTTACCGATATTTAACATTTTTTTTCTATTTGAATCACCCATATGATCGTCGAGCATCTCGGTCCGGGAGGCGATGGTTGCATTTTGAGTGCTAGGAGATATTTCATTCAGAACAGACCAAAGTGATTCCAGAATTTCTCCATCAACCTGGCCTGCACCGGGGATTAAGGTAGGTGAGAATCTTGCAAAACACTGCCACAAGTGTCCTCCGACATGGAAGAGGCCAATTCCAAGATACATTGCCACCAAAATTGGAATTGAAAGGTAATCACTTTCTTCACGCCGTGCTGCCATTCTTTTATAATACTGGCACATCACATCATAAATGAGAATGACGAATTTCAAGCCAGCAACATTGGAGTTTGAGAGTGCTTGGGACAAGGAGTAATCTATATTTGCTTGCCTGTCCGGAAAGAAACTCCAGAGTGAGTCTTCTAATCATGAGAAACCATACCTTTCGCCCTTCTGAAAATCTACCACTGCACCGGGGCAAAAGCAGCCATGTCGCCCACATGCGGTTGCACCAACTCCAGAGATATCCAAGCCCTTATGCTTGACAAATTTATCCTTGATCGCATGATGTTCATTGCAGGTTGGTTTCTATCGCGATAGTTAGATAATGTTTGCTAAGTTCCTGGGGACTGACCTCTTTCACCTCCTTTGCCAGCGCTAGATGAGCTTTATATTGATTTGGTTCCGTCATAAAGAATTCTCCGTGGGTTAGGCGTACATCCCGGAGTGCATTGTCCCGTTGCTGGTGTATTGCTGTGAAGTTGCCGTCCATAACAAATGTTCTGGTGTACGAATACCTGAATTGGATGTCAGTAAAATGACAGGAAAAGGTATCCACAACAAAAAAAGCAATGTACTGATCTGGGTCAGACTGCCAATTCTCCGGAATATTCACCCCCGGTTGTGGACATGCCGCACAGAATGTCGCCATAGATCCCGGCAATACTGTATCTCCAGGGTCCATCCCAGTCCATTTGTTCTCCTTCAGAACCCGCATTATTCGGAGTGCCCGGAGCAGCTCACGATAGCGGTCCTACAACCCGGTCAGGTGGGCAGTGGATTGGATGTTGAGACTAACCTCAACAGCTCCAGGGAATAGAGGTGATGTTAATCTCCGGAGCTTTTCGTAGTATTGATAGGCGGAGGATTTGCATTCCAAGTTATTCAAGTGGGCGTCCTTGAGGACTTTGTAGGTGAAACAAGTTCGAATATTCTTGTAGCTGACCGGAAAAAGTCTCATTTGTAACAGGTGCTCCTCCTGCCGGAGCCTAGAGTTGAGACAGTTGCACCATTTTGTCCAGACCTGATGGACTCCGGAGATATCCACCACCGTCATCTTATGGCAGTCATCTGGAGTGGGCAGGGGCCCGGAGGAGAGATTGTAGATGCCTGCCACCTCTCTAAGATAGGTTACAATGTTTCCTTGGGTATCCCCCTCAGTAATATCTTCGTCGTCATCCTCATAGCCATCGTTTGGAGGCAGAGTTATGTCCGGAGGATCAGAGCTGAGGTAGGCAGGACATGGAGCCCCACTATGACCCATGTTTAGAATCACACCAACTTGGAAGAGCCAAGCAGGTTCGAAGTATAGTCCAGTCCAATGTTCTACACGATGAAAAGGGAGGTTAGAGTGTTGGTCCCGACAACAGGTTGCACAGAAGACCGGAGACCCAAAGCAGTCGTTGCATTTCCAGTCACCATCCATGGCATTACACCCACAACATGTCCATGATACTGGAACTTCATTATCCATCATGGCTTGGAGGTAAAACGATTTCTTTGGGATCCACTCCTCGATGTAGTCCTGCTGTGTCTATCCAAAGATTTAAGAAAGCCCTCCCTGAAAGCATTGGATAACTATACCTTGGTAGTCCGGAACTCGCCATCAAGTGGGAGCAGCTGTGCACCGACATAATGGAGCATATTTGACCCAGCCGGAGAGCTTCGAGTGCTACCTCTGATGGATGACTTGCGTGGACTTGTGAGTGGAGAGTGTCGCGTGTGAACTGGAATGGTCCTGGTGCGGGGACCTCGGACGGTGTTAGTCTGTACAGTGGTCATAAGGGTTGGCCCTTTTCGGACTGTATGAATGCGTCCCTTTGCCATCTGAACATGCTGAGAGGTCCATATTCCTTAGCCTTTATATACTTCTCATTTCATTGTCTGGCTAATCCCCCTGGCACCGGAGTAATTCTCCGCCGAATCTTAGCATCTCAATGCAGTTCTTGTTTGTGCCATGGTAACAGCTCCGGGTTATCCATCAGGGTCTCACCAAGGTAACCGAGGTTATTCATCGGGATCTCACCAAGGTAACAGCCCAACTTATTCTTTTTGTTTTTGTTAGTCTGTGGTTCCCACCTGCTAGCACCATGATAGAGCATTGTCATCGCAGTGCCGTTCCCACCTCGCTGTGCCATGGAAAGAGCTCCCGGTGATATGTATTCTAGATGCGGCCCAAACTCCGGTCATACGTCGGGTAACAAGCACTTCAAATGTTCCGGGTTATGTAATCCAGCATACATTTATACATAGTAGTACTAGTGCAAACACTAGGGATGATCCATCTTCATGACTAGGGCCTCCCTGATTGAAATAAACTCCGATGGTTCAGTGTTGATTTTGGCCGTTGCCAGCACATCACCCCCTCCAAGCACTCCTGCCATCGAATTCATCACTTTAATAACCTCACAGCTATGTCGGTTTCCAATGATTCTACCTCTCCGGAGGGTGGCCCATCGGTTGATGCTCTCGTTAATGAAACTTTGGAGAGTAACAGACGGGTAGAAGCACCCAGAGTTTTGTTAGAAATAAAGGAAACAGGTGTCAACTGGACTACTGAGCAACGAAGGGTTCTTCTGGCCCGTGTTGATGATTGGAAGACAGCCAGGTACCGAAAGCCCAGGGGACTTGTGGTAGAAGGCGCAATGGCCGACCTACAAAAGCTGCCAGAACCACCCTCCGAAGAGGACTTGCGGAAGGTGGGTCCCATAGAAATCGTGTGTGATACCAACGTAACATGATGACAGCATGTTAGGACTTGGTATGCAACCAATGCTCGAACTCCGGCAAAGGTAGAGGTTGGTGAAATTCCAAAGTGGAAGGCAGTTATTGCAGCACTCTATGGGGAACTAATCCATGAACGGATCATGAAAATAAATTCCAGTCTTACGAAATCCTCCGGGCCTTACATGGGCCTATATACAAAGGTATATGAGGAACTGAACAAAGAAATCAAGGCAGATCCCAAGCAGAATGCAGAGATTGAGGCAATGCAGCTGCAATGGTCAAACAGTGGACCACCAGCTGATAAACGTCGAAAGTATGTGAATTCAGGCAGTTTCCGCCCGGACTTAATTTTTCTTGTAGGGATGCGGACATGTCCTTGACGAAGCGGATGAATCAGTTTGCTAGGACCATGTACCTGGAAATGGGAGTCCGGATGGTGGTTCTTGGAGCATGGATTGGGACCGATAGAAGGAAGAAATGGACCATGTAAGCAATTTAATCTGTTACAATAAGTACGGTCATCGAAATTAGACTGCAGATTTGATTCTAATGACACTATGGGCCACGAGAAACTCAGCTTCAAACGCGAGTACCCACACTGGGCAACATCGGATCTGGTGGGCGACTTCTCCCACTATATCCAGGACAATCTGAGTGGAACGTCCAGTGATGAAGCTCCGGAGAGGATTGCTTCATTAACCAAGCCCAAGCAACTCCTCGACATTGGTTCAATGGGACAGCCTATGCTCCCGCTGAACTGTTTGGTCAGTTACCCTCGTAAAGGCAAGTACCTGGACTATCAGAAGGACATTCTCCGGGCATATATCAAAAAGTTATACAGTGAGGGTTTCTGTTTTGATCATCTCCAGCAAATGGTAACAGTTGGGCAGACTATGGTGCAGGTCGCTCCACCGGCTCTGTACCATGGACGGAGCTAAGGGTGAGACAATCGGAAATGATTAATCAGCCGGAGTACATGCCTCTTGCGCGTCCGGGGTTGAGATCCGGAGACACAGCTGGAGTCTCGGCCAGCGGCCCGGATGAATATGTTGTACTATGGGATCCATCCAAGATGCATAAATGGGAGATAGTGCTCTTGTTTGAGAGGTGGTTACCTATTCAGAATAATGGTGGTAT
The DNA here is from genome assembly GCA_964034925.1 of Tricholoma hemisulphureum. Taxonomy (NCBI): domain Eukaryota; kingdom Fungi; phylum Basidiomycota; class Agaricomycetes; order Agaricales; family Tricholomataceae; genus Tricholoma; species Tricholoma hemisulphureum. The sequence continues at coordinate 592,500 of OZ035935.1, read as the reverse complement.
TCCTTTTCAGTTTGAAAAAGTCCTGATTCATGCCGGAAATGATATACCAAAGGCTGAATGGAAGAGCAAGGATGCTGTACAATTTGAAGTCAACGGGGATATGTCTCCTCCGCCAACTCTCCCACCAATCATCAGGGCCAACAAAGGGCGCCAACCAACGGCACCGCTCAGAGGCATGGCCAACAATGATGATGATGTATCGGACAGAGTTGGAAGAAAAACTCCAAAGCCACGGACACGGCGCCGGAGACTCAGAGTAGTTACCTCGGGAAGTGAAGGGGATGATGAAGGACCTTCCCCGAGACTTAACAGGCTTATTGCCCTGGCCGATGAAGAATGGGACCCCATTGGTGGGCCAGTGAAGACATCTCCCAGCTCGCCAATTGCATCTGCATTTGTGGCTCCCCCGGACACCTTGGCGGGCCCAGTCTCCGTCTCTTTGATTCCGGCTGGCAATAGTTCCACCAACTTGTATACTGACGGTGGCGAACTGAATATTGATCATCCAGCAGTGCAGGCAGCCATTGATGCACATGTCCGCCAGAAGGAAAGGACATCCATCCCTTCAGTCCATAAACAGGGAGAGCCAGAGGCGGAGCTCTCGCAGCCGGAGTGTCCAACAATTCCGGAGCCCGTACTCCGGACACCAAGAGACGGTAGCCCGGACTCACAGGCAGGCGTTTACCGGTGTGCGACTGGAGAGAAGATATATCCGAGACAGGGTCCGGAGGACCCAATCATTGCTATGTCTCAGGATACAGTCACTCCAAAGAGGATCAGGGTCCCTTCCATGAAGCAGAAGCAAAGGATAGAGACAGAAATGAAAAGACAAAAGTTGTCTGGGGGCCAAACTCCAGGGGGGAACAAGTCAGGTAAAGGCAAGGAGAAGGAAGTCCGGCCGGCAAAGTCCGCTTCTAGACCGAAGCCTCGGAAGGCGATAAGCAAGGCTCCGGCTGGGGACCATTATGACGGAGACTTACATGGGAGGCGCAACCCCAAGAGCTGAGCTGATGCGTCATTCCACCGCTGTCACTCAGAGACAATTGACTTCAACAGTTAACTACATTTATTTTTCTTCCCCACATCGGGAGGGTAGATACAGTACTGAAAATAAAAAGGTGTTTGTAGAAAAAGTCTCTATGAAATGTCCATGTCTCCGTGAGTCTCAGTGTTTTCCTCCGTTATCGACTCCAGCACCTCCGGCGGAATGAAAGTTGGGACCGAGCGAGATCAAGAGCGTGGAATGGTACCAGAGGAATCACCGGCCACAGATGGTTGGTGTGAGGAGGGCCGGGATGATATGCGCGGAGTGATTCCGGCTGTGGTGATCGTAGCTAGAGGAACAGGGGGTACAGGGGCCACAGGAATCACGGTAGGGAGTGTGGATGAGGAAAGTCGACCCCCTGGAGGCGTGCCCGGAGACGGTGGAACAGGTTCGGAAGTTGCGGGGGCACTGTTTGGCCGGGAAGTGGGAGTGTCCGAAGACGAGCCGTCGTCGCTGTCCTTCCCGTCGTCATCCGACTCATCCTCACTGTCATCCGGCGTATCCTCCCTGTTTTGTCTGGCCTGAGCTTCTTCCACTTCCTGCAGGCATTTCTTCACCCCACCGAGCTCCGACTCCAAGGTGCAGTTCCGCTCCAACACGTCCTCGAGCTGCCGGGACATCCTCGTCATGCGTTCCTCCATCTGCATGTCATCCGCCATCCGGGCATCAACAGTGTTCACATCCCTTTCCAGCCGTCCTTTTAACTCTTTCATGCACTGAATCCATCCCTTCATCGCCTTGTTCTCGTCCAGAAGTACCCGATTCTGCTGCTCCAGCTTCGTGACGGTGGACTGGATCGCCTTGTACTCGGAGTGAATGCCAATGATGCTAGAGACCGCATGTCGATGGAGGCGATCCGGAGACAGTGCTTTGAGGTCCTCCCACCGCTCGTCCTCGCTGAGATGTTCAGCATTCATGACTAGAGCAAATAAGTGTTTAAAACCAGAGAAAAAGTGTAGGTAATTACGCACCCCATCGCTTCCAGGGAACTAAATTTCTCTCATCTGGAGTCGTTTGCCTTCCCTTGGATCGCCCTGCTAACGTCATTAATGCCTTAGCTGAGGATGCCGCGGGTGCAATGACGGGGGACTTGGCCTTCTCCGCGATGGCAATGGGCTTCTCCGGGGTTTTCTCCGGCATCTTGCCTTTCATCTTGACCTTGTCTTTCGCCGTTACCTTGACTGGCTCCGGGACTTTTGGCAGTGTGTCGATAATCTCCGGGTCGCTGCTGTCATCCTGTTTGTCATCAGTTTCTTCAGTTCTCTTCCTCTTCTTCCCCAAACCATTGGCCGTAGACCGAAGCAGTCCCAACTTCTTCTTCTGTCTGTAAAGTGACTTCCGGAGTACGGTGAAACTACATCCTGTTTTCTTCTGCGTGCACCAGTAGCAGCTGTAATTCGTCCCGTAGAACACACACTCCCATTGATCCGTCACGGATTTCTTCTCGCATTCTGCACAAATCTTACCCAGCCTTTCTACGGAAGACCAAATATGATCTTCCGTGAGCCCGGCCAGGGTGTGCAGACGGGGCATTCGGTTCTTTGCCTGAATCGAGGTCCGTCGGTGTCGATGTGGGGGGGGCTCAGAGTGAGGAATTGGGTCCGCCATGTTATCGGTAGGAGGTTGAGGTTCAGAGTCTGCCGTCGCGAGGGTCGACTTTGCTCCAGTGGCCTTCCGGGGTTTTTTGGCAGGGGGTTGGGTCCGAGATCCAGAGGCGACAGGCGATTCGCTCCAGAGGTGATGGAGAGGCACCTCAGCGGGCGAGACGGTGAGTTTCACTTTCTTTGATGTTGCGTAGGTGGTCACCTGCGGCTTGTTCGCCTTTGCCTCTATCCACTGACCCTTCCCCACTTCCGTTGCATTGGCGAATCCCTTCCCCTTCGACTTGGTCTCTCTTTTCGCACCACTCCCCACGCTAGGCACTGTAGTTGTCTCACGAGTGGCAGCCGGTGGTTCCAACGGCAGGCTCGCGATTGGTCGTGGGGTGATCACCGACAGGTTGGATTCCGGGGCTGCGTCAGGGTTGGAGGCAGGTACTGGGGCAGGAGGCGCAGTTGGGATGGTGAGAGCGACCGTGCCATACTCCGTGATGTCCCTGATATTGTGCCAGGGGATTGGCTCTTTGGGGTGTGCATTGCGCCGCCGTACCCACTCGCCCACTATCTTCAGTGCGTGCAGGAGGTACCGGGGGATTTGAGAGATATCGGTTCCCTTTCGTGCTCTAGAATACTGTCCCTAGATGGAAGTGGTATTAACATGTATGGAATGTTAGGATGGTAAAACTCACCAATTCCCGTATCATCGCAAAGTCCTCGTCCTGACTGTGAGGTCCAGCCTGGATGAAATTACGAAGTTGCCGTTCCATATCAGGCTGCTGACCAAGAATAGAGCGGGGCCCTGAGGCAGTTACTGCAACACCTGAGGTAGACATGCGTTTTGCGGTATCACAGGAAGTCGTTAATTGCAGTCAACGCGTAATTGGCGGCGGTCACGGGGCTTTGTTTATTTCTCACAACCTTTGTTGATTGGGACTTGAATGATTTTGGTTTCACTTCCGCGCCGATCATTACACTTTCATTAGCTTCAGATCACCGTCTTTCGCATTCAGTCAAACACTTGATCAATGCAAAAATCATTCGATATGTTACCATCTGTGGAGGATTTCAACCTAGACATGCACCCTGAAGATGGCACTCCCTACCTTCCATCGCTGGCATCAACAGGAAAGTCCGGAGGTCGTACAATTTATCCCCAAAGGCTGATTGGTTCGATGTTTAGTATCTACCTCGTCTCTGCTTCAGGTTGCCAGTGTCATTCCAGATGCATCGGACTTCGACATGGAGGTTATTCCTGCCAGGCATTCTCTGGACACTACTTCCGGAGCAGTCCTGGGCTCCGGTATTTCCTACTATTACAGGGGGAACCATCACTAACGTATCCCCATGGTCCCACAGGCGCTACCAATCTTCCCAATGCGTATGACTTTGAGTTGTTCACAAAGAGCCCTTTTCGGAATTCACCTCCAGTCCAAGATCCCCCGGACCCATCCAACTGTCCTTCCCACCACCCTTCTGACCTCCACCCGTCCAATACACAATGGGTGGCATTGGGCCAGGAGACAGGTGAGTTAAGCACATCGTCCTGTCCTTGTGATGACACGACGCACCGGACATTGCATTGACCATCTCGCCGAGCTCACAGGGTCTAATGGCACCCCAGAGGGAGGTTTCTGTCCTCCGGTGGGTGCTCTGCCCGATCCAGGCGACTTTGACTTTGAAGATGTACACATGGGGGCTCCGGAGGGTGTACTAGATACAGGTGTCTTTGACCTCCCCGGGATCAGCAATGCATCTGCCCAACCCCCTCCGGCGAGTGGCCCCGATGCCGGAGACTTTAACCTCCTGGGGATCGAACGGGTTTCCGCCCCACACCCTCCGGCGAGCGTCCAAGATGCTGGCAACTTCGACCTCCCCGGTGCCGGCTGCTTCAATCTCCCGGGGATGGTTAATTCGGCCCCACACCATGCATCGAGTCTCCCAGACGCCGGCGACTTCGACCTAGGTATTTCTCTGGGCGCCCCTCGCCCTCCGGCGGGCGCCCCAGATGCCAGAGACTTTGACCTTCCTGATGCCGTAGGGATCGAACAAGTTTCCGCCCATCTTCCGGCGAGTGTCCTCCCAGATGCCGGCGACTTCAACCTCCCCGGTGCCGGCAGCTTCAATCTCCCGGGGTTGGTTAATTCGGCCCCACACCATGCATCGAGTCTCCCAGACGCCGGCGACTTCGACCTAGGTATTTCTCTGGGCGCCCCTCGCCCTCCGGCGGCCGTCTCATATGCCGGCCACATCGACCTCCCGGGGATCGATGATTCCGACCCACACCTTCCAGCAAGTCACCCAGCCGCCGGCGACTTTGATCTCCCCACTGTCGGTGGCCTCAACCCCCCGGATGCTGGAGACTGCATCTGCCGAGCACTTTCTCCGGCCACCTCATGCCCTCTGGCGGGCGGTCCAGATGCTGGAGACTTCAACCTTCCTGCTGCCGGAGACTTCAACCTCCCCGCCCCCGGTGACTTCGACCTCCCTGCCCCCAGAGACTTCGACCTCCCCGCCGCCGGAGACTTCATGCTCCCGGGGTTCTGTGATGTTTCTTCCCAACTCCCTGAGGATCCATTCGCCTCAAACCATGTGCCCTCCCTGTTAGACCCATATGGCTTTGAAAAGATGGAGGTGGATGCTCGGGCGTCCTGTGTTACCGATGCCAAGGACTGCCAGGTCCAGATTGATTCCCCAACCTGTGAGTGACAACCATTTATTTGTTGGGCATGTCCTTCAATTTCTTAGCTAAGTTTAGGTTCAGTGATGTCCTGTCGGATGATGATGACTCCGGAACGTTTTCCATCCCTCCGCCACTCTGGGATATTGCCTGTAATCCTATGGAACACGATGCGGGAGAATCGGCGTCCAAGTATCGCGCATCCTGCTCTACGGAATATGACTCTGACGATGGGACCGTGAAGAGCCCCTGTCGTTATCGCTTTTGCTTTGATCCGCCTACGGAGGATGACTTCAACGATGATTCCTTCTCGCTTACTGACTTCGAATTACCGGATATCCCCCGGCCTACTGTGAGGTTGCTCCTTCCCGGTCGATCAGACCATGCTATCCCTGGCTGCACACCTTCCACTCCGGCAACCTCCCAGGAGTTTGCTCCCAAGGTGAGTTGTTTCGGTCTTGAGATGGAGATGGAATAGCTCAGTCCGCTTAGCAAATCACTCAGTATCAGGAAGCTATTGAACTTGGGTATCGCGAGTCGTTAAAGATGTCGAGATCCCACATTGCTGTAAATAATCAACTCCACAAGCAGTTCCGGGCTTTGACAGCCACAATGGAAAACACAGAATTGCTGCTCAGACAGAAAGAACGTAATATGATGTTTTCTCTACCTCGATAGTATTGTTTACTTCAAAATTCAATACATTCCATTATTTAAATGCCCCCGGGTTCCGGCGTCCGGATCAGCCTGCTCCAGTCCAGAGCTCTCTGGTCCGGGGGTCGTTTGGCCAGTCTCCGGCAACAGAAATACGGTGGCTGATGCGATGCTCTAGCTTATCAGCTCACGCGTGTTCTTCTGGTACTTCCCCCTATCGGCCCATCGGCCACCTTCGTCCCGTCGGCCCATCTGTCACCTTCGTCCCATCGGCCCAGTCTGCTGGCCACGAACTTTAGCCTATATTTTTGTCCTCGGGGGAAGCGAAGACCACGTCTTTTTTGACTGAATGCCCTGGTAGATGTAGGTGTTGATCGCTTCACGATGTTGTAATGCCCGGCCTAGAACCGTGTCAGATGAGTACGTTTCGACTAAATGCCACTTACGAAGCATTTGGTATGTTGACGACCATCTGGTCTTGACATCTAGAATAAGCATGAAGGTCGTACTGCCAGCATCTGCTAATTCTTCTAAAAGAGACATCCGGACTTCCCTAATCCAGCTTTGCCGCCTCTGGGGACTTGAGCGAACCACTCATGTGACTTTGCGAAGCTGACAGGAAGGAGTCAGCCACAGGTATAAGTTGACCTGTAGAATGCACCTTGGAAATAGCTTCCAGAACAAATTCTTCATAATCATCATCATCCCGGCAGGCTTCGCTGTCATCATCAGCCCGAAGAGTAACTTCATCTTGGTAATTACCTCCACAAGCCGCGCTCTTGTCGCTATCCCGCTTTGAGATTGCACCGATGGCTTCAAGGAGCTGGTACATATTAGCATATGACATAAAGGCTATGAGAGTTAATTACAAACCTTGAGCGCCGCAAGATGGATAGTATGAGGCATACATCGCATACGAGAGTCTCTAGCTGAAAATCCGATACCTTCTGCATGACAGTGAGCCTCTAAAGTAGTCATCAGTGTGTCGTTATTGCTTGCATTGTCCATCGTTATGGCAATAATCTATACCTTGTCAGTAAAGAATAATTGATACCTGAATAACATACCCTGCCCTTAAGTCCGTACAGTTCTAAAGTTTCCCAAACCACTTCAGCCATGTTCTCACCCGAGTGAGCACCAATCAGCTCTCGCAAATCAATGAGAAGCTCCTCTAAATTCATTGGTCAATGGAAAAGAAGGTACAAATAAAGGTAGACATGCCTAATTCTCCTTTGTTGGTGACATAGTGAGCAACAATTGCCAAGAATGCAATGCTGTTGCTTGATGTCCATGCATCAAGGGAGAGACTGACCTTTCCTTCCAGGGACTGTGATCGAGCATTAGACACGAGTTTCTATGAAGCGAGTATATCCCACCTTGAACATCTCTCGCGTACCCTCAATTGTCTCTTCACCCAGCTTCATCACACGTCGTCGTATGCCATGTCGATCTGGCAAATTGAGCTTGGTTGGGGAATGGTGTGCATACTGAAGCATGTCAATAAACTCCGGCTTCTCTACTTCATCAAATGGCTGATCACAAGCGACAATCCACTCAGTGAGAAGACACTCAAATTTTGAAGAATCAAAAGGCTCCTAAAATGATGTCAATCAGTAGTACGTGAGGATAAATACCATACAACTCACCATCATGGCTTGTTCCTGCCTTAAAAATGCTGATGCTATTGTTGATGCTCTCACCTCAAGAGCCTTGACGTATTCCGCTTGATCCCGACCAGTAAATTCTTTGGAGCCAGAGGCAAAGGTGATCTCATCTTCAGTCAGCGGAGCGTCTCGATCTTTAAGAACCATGTAGAGGTTGAACAGCGGCTTAGAATGGCTTCACAGATGACCAACGAGACCTATAAATTGTGAAAACATGAACTATTAGTTGAAGCTATGACGTACCATTCAGATTATGGTTCATCGCTTTTGTGATAGTAAAGACTTTCTTGTTTCTGTGGCGGCATCGGTAATGTTTGTCGCCTGGCTTACCAGGGCTGCCATCGGCCGCAAGGTCCACAGCTTCGTAAAAGAGGTACAGTCGACTCCCTCTTATCCCATACCCCCGGTAACCCATACTCCCTCATATCCCATGGCATTTTCAATCCACCGAGTTGGTTTGCAGGGAATCTGGGTGCATAACCCATACTCTCGCATACCCCATAACCCATAGCCCCTCTGAGGGAAAACCCATACATTTTCGTGGCATATTTTTAGAACATTTGCAAATTCACGGGTGCTGTTCAGTCTAATCCTTAAATATTTAGTAAATTCGCAAATACGCGGATGCAGTTCAGTCTAATCCTAAAATATATAATTTCAACATCCAAACTTTCACGACGTTATGGCACCAAAGCCTCTGGAAGTCCTGAAGAAAGGGCTGAAAATCCTACAGAAGCAAGTTAAGACCAAGAAGGAAAAGCTCCAGACTCAGCTTGCCGAGAGGAAGTCAATTTTGTCACAAGATGAGAGGTGGCTGGATCACGAGGCAAACTTGGTGGACAAGGAGCAGGTTTTGGAGGCTCTGGAGAAGGCTTCTGACTATGAGTGGGGATTGGGGAGACTCAGTGACGTACAGAAGCGTATCGTCAACAAGTTATGAGAGGTGGCTGGTGACTTGAGCAAAGTCATAGGGCAAAAGCGGAAATGTGCGTGTGTGATTTAGCTGGCTGTATGCACTATAGTAAAGACTAACCTGAAGGTCCTGACTACAACCTGAAACCTAAAACACCCAACACGGCAGGATTGTCGACTCAGGCTGTGGCAGCGCCTGTGTTTACCAAAAAGGAAAACGCAACAACTGCGCAGCGCATCGAGATTTTGGATTGGCATCATGCCAATGGCCAAAACCAGTCAAAAACCGCGAAGCATTTTGATCCAATATACCCAAATCTGAAAATCAAGCAACCACTTGTCTCTGCATGGCTGAAGGAGGAAGCAAAATGGCAAGAGGAGTGGGCACGTAGTGATGGTGCACACACAGCCAAACATGCTCGCCAAACACAACATCCTGAGGTCACAGAAATGATGGATCTTTGGGTGTCAAAGGCAATGGCAGACAATCTCCTTCTCACGGGTGAAGTCCTGCGGCAGAAGTGGACAAAGTTTGCTGACCTGGTCGGAATCCCAACAGATGAGCGCCTCAATTTGAGTGAGGGATGGTTGTCATGATTCAAGGTTCGAAACAACTTGAAACAGTTCAAGCACCACAGGAAGCTGGATCGGCCATCCAGGAAATGGTTGAGAATGAGCGACGACGTATCCAGGCCCTTATTGAGAAGTATGGTTACGAGCTACGTGACATGTTTAATATGGATGAAAGTGGATTATTCTATGGGTATGTCAGGACTGTTGCCGGTGTCTTTTTCATTTCCGTACTCATTTCTATTGAAATAGGATGCCTCCAGATCAAGGACTAGCAGACAAAAAGAGTTCCGGAGTCAAAGGCAAAAAGGTCAGACTGACATATGCATTCACAACCAATGCAGATGGGTCCAAGAAGCTGCCACCCATTGTTATTGGAAAAGCAAAAAAGCCTCATGCATTCCAAAGGAAGACAGGGATGCAGCTGGGATTTTATTATTGGAACAATGCCAAGGCTTGGATGACGGCGGTGCTATATCAAGAATGGCTTCAGCAATGGGATTGGGAGCTAGGCGCAAGCAATCGCAAGATCCTTCTCCTACAAGACAATTTCTCTGGCCACATTGTCCCTGACGGCCTCCAGAACATCCGCGTCGAGAATTTTCAAGCAAATCTGACGGCACATGTTCAACCCCTGGATCAGGGAATCATCTGCTGCTTCAAGGCTCACTATTGTGCAAAGTATGTCCAGCGCGCTATTGATCGCTACGATCACGGTGTAACGCCCTCGGAAATCTACAACATCGATCAACTTCAGGCCATGCGTCTCGCGGATGCTGCTTGGTGGGAGGTGGATGTGACTACAATCAGGCATTGCTGGCAAAAGGCTGGCATTCTCCCTGCTATTGACCCCACCCCTGTCCAGCCCACCATCCAGGTTTCATCACTTCTCAATCTCGACGAAACTGCTGGAGCTGATCAAGATGATCCTGTGAGAATTGCCGAGAAGCAAGTCGAAGACGCTCTTGATGAATTGGCTTCAAGCGGGGTGCTTCAACCGGCAAACAGAATGGATATCGAAGAGCTTCTAAATCCTGAAGAGGAGTCACTTGGGGCCTTGGATGAGATAACAGACGAAGAGATCTGCCAGGCTGTGTTGGATGCACGGCAGGCACAGGAAGATGGGCACGAAGATGGCGATGATGATGTGGATGATGACGCGATTGTTGAGGCTTGCCCCGCATGCCATGAAGTCCTTCAGGCTGCTGCAGTCATCAACAGATACATTGACAACGTCAATGATCCTGTTGCACGGAAGCTTGAGGCACTTTTGGCTTCATTCGGGCGTCAAATGCGTTTAGAGGAGTCTTGTTCCTTGGTTTCTACTAGAGTTACTGACTACTTTCATCGTAAATAGCTGATAATGTTGAGTAAATACCTTAGCGCGACCTCAGATGTACGAAATAGTTTTTCTGCGATTTTTTATGATTTTTTCGCAAATTTTCGGACCTATTTTTACCATCTTTCTAGAACACCATACTCCCTCATAACCCATAGCCTCCAAGGGTGACCGAGGGGTATGGGATAAGAGGGAGTCGACTGTAGATCGGATTCCTTTTGACTCCCTGGGATAATCAGAGAAGAACGAAATCAAACAAGAATAAGTATACTTTTTTCCGAGATGAACTTGAGCCTTCAAAGCTATTACTCGAAGCAGAGCCCCGTAATGGAAGGGCCTGTGACAAATCCCCATCAGGAGTACCGTCAATGATCTTATGATGTGGTTTCTTTGCCGCGGAGGGCTTGTTGGATGAGGCCTTGGCTTTACCTTTCCCCTTTGATGACTTTTGAGACTTCAGGGGTTTGGTCTTCGAAGGTAACATATCAGCAATCTAAAATCTGTGTTAACAGAGGTGACAATCCCGTGGACCAAAGCTGACCTCATCAGGCATGATCTCAGCAATGCTACTACCACTCTCGCTATCGGAAGCCGAGGATGCGGTTGCCGTATATGGCTTGTCTTCAGGGTCGGATAGCACCTCACGTTTGTGTTTGCTATTTTTTCTCCGACGAGGCCGTGGATGCGTGTCTGATTCATTGGGTAGTTGCTCTGCTTCAATGATTTCCTGCATTCCGATTTCGTGGATTTCGTGCTGATGAGGCTTAGTATTTGAGGAGGAAGAGAATGGAAAGGAAATTCACCTGTCTGTACTGTACTTGAGGACGCAATAGGCATATCATCATCCTTGTCATTGAACCAGACAATGTCCGATGCATCCTTTAGAGTTCCATCAGATCGCAAGGCACATTGATCAGTAGCTGTCCACAACACTCAGATTAGGTCGTCGTAGATGATGACGGTTGTACTTACCCTCTGAACTACCTCCGAGCATCATGACATGCAGCCGGAGATGCGAAAGCGCCGACAAACCATATTCACCAATAGTAGACAGGCCTTGAAAGACCTTGGGGGATCGAGACATTGTGCGGAGTTGAATGCAGGCCGGATCATCCTTTGATGGAAGCAGCTTGATCTCTTGAAGATACTGGTGGATATCGTGGGCAGTCGTCATTCGTGAGACGACTATCGAGGAAGCGTTAGAGTCTGAGCTATCCAACCAGCCAATGCAGCTAACAGCGAACTAACCGATCGGAATAGAGGAGTGTCTGGCGCCCATGATGAATATGGTGAGACGCTCAGCCTTACAGACCGCCCGCATTTGCTGCTGAGACATGAACATCCAGTGTGACCGATGGCGCTTGTGACGCATGAACAACCACAAAATATGGTGATACCTGAAAAACTTTGGGCGGTACAATTGTCCTGTGGCGTAGCGTGATCAAATCAATATAGTCAAACTGAAGCAAACTGGACTTGCCCATGAAAACGACATATGTGGATGCATAGAACATGATGAGAGGAAGACCTATAGCTAAATCATTCATGCTCGAGACATTGTTGATGATGCAGGGGAACAGCTTGAGTAGAAGAGTGCCAATGATAAAGGGCAAAGAAAAGAGTATGAAATTGATGAATGCCCACTGGGCAAAGACATTGGCAATCACAGAAGGTGAGGTAGGCGATAGTGAGCCTCTCCGACGAGATGGCACTTGACTAGCAGCCACTATGCATGACTTGCACATTGTGAGCAAATGGGGTGAAAATGAGCGCAGTGTGGAGGTTTTTAAAGCATGAAAAATATTCTTGTGGAGTACTTGGATCTATCCCTGCACGCGAAATTAGCTTGCAAAGAGCTTGGAAATTTGAAAAAGGACCCACCTAATCTACATAAACCTGCATGCTCGCTGCACTAATAAAGCAAAATCGCATGGTGAATCTCCCTTCCCAACGTTGCAATGGATTGAATATCGGCGTCCGAGTATCCACCTCGAATGATCGAACGACGATCAGGAGATCCAGCCTAAACCCCTGGAGAAAGTTGTTAAAACTCACCAAAAATACAATTACTTAGTAAGAGAGAGAAGCATCCTTATTATTTGTGTTAGATGGTTGAGCTTTGGAAAGTGAAGCCTGGGTGTTTGTCTGCGCAAGTCATCGGCAATGTGGCAAGTTGTCTTCAGCCTTTGTCATATGGAAAGCCATGACCGTGACAACACCAGGTCCCCATGATATTGGGTCAGATTGTGACACATGGGGCAGAAAAATAGATTCCAAATCTAGACTAAGTAGTACCCGTATGACGCCTGTAAACCACCGTCAACTGACAGGTCTCGACGGGTAATACCTGTACCGTACCCGTACCGTATGCACTCTGCAGCGATCAGCAAATGGGACCGGTATGGGTCCCGTATACCCGTAGACCACGGGTACGGTGTACAGCCCTAGGCAAGTATAGAGACAACCTGCCCTTGCCCTGCCCGAACGGATGACACCCGGTCAATCATTTGATCATGTGGAAACTCCATTATTTGTCTCGCCTTGAGTAGCCAAATGATACTGACTGAAACTGCGTCTGTGCCTTAAGCCCGGTGGCACCACGCAACATAGAATGGGCACCCTTCATCTGAATGTGTTGAGGTAACGATGTTATGAGTGCGCTTTTTGATGCGCCGACTAGTGATACGAATATAATAATATTTGAGAATGATTTTAATAAAATAGTTTGTTGTATCGCTTCTCAGAATCACGTGGGGATGGAAGGGCGCATGCAAGGAATTAATTGTCTTAGAACATATCCGGTGCCGATTATATATTCCGGATTAATGTCTTACTTATTATCAACCCTGATCGGGTGCATGTGCCTGACCACTCAACACTCCCCCTCAAGCGAAGGATATTCCCATAGATTCCATATGAATCTTATGAGCTTGCCTCAGTAAGGCTTTTGTTAACACGTCTGCGGTCATTTGTGCAGTTGGACAGTATTTTAAAACAATTGATTCATTTTTGATTTGATCACGAATATAATGATGCTTAATATCAAAATGTTTTGTCCTTTTGTGATAACGCGGATTTTGGGCGATTGCCAAGGCACCCAAATTATCTCCTTTAATCAAAGTTGGTTGATATTGTGGGTAACCAATCTCTGAATAAAGATTGCGAAGCCATGTGGTCTCGCGTGCTGCATCTGATAGACAAATATACAGTCGAACCCCTCATAACCCATACCCCTCGGTGGACGGCCCAGGGTATGGGTTGTGAGGAGTTATGGGTTATGAGAGGTATAACTAAAAATGGACTTGAAAAATCATCGAAAAATCATAAAAATTAGTAGAAAAAAATTAGGTCTACAGATTCGTGTTAAATTATGTTACTAACCTATTTGTAGACTACTTTGAATAATACCATCTATAACCTCTGAAAGAAGTCATTTCTTTCAACTCCTGGTCTCTTCGAGGCGGAGCAGCCTACTGAACGAGCCCAAAATTGCTTCAAAATTGCGAGCAATGGGGTCATTTAAGCCATAGTGATGTGCCTGGCCCGGCCCAAAGCCGTGAGCCAGGCTAAGCTAAGCCTGTTTGGGCCGGGCCAAGCCAGGCCATTGGTGACGGCCCAGCATTGGCTTTGGCCCAGCTCAGAGGAGCTGAAAGCCAAAGCCGCCGGCTCAGGCCACGGCTTTAGTTGTACTAATTTAATCATTGAAATATGTGTAAATTACTACTTTTTGAACCTTTTGTGAACCCATTCTGTTTTGTAATTTGAAGTATATCATATAGCTCGTAGTACGTTGACAAGAAACATGGCGTCGGTAAACAGCCATCAACAACACGTCAATACTACGCAGGTGTGGCAGAACTCGGTGAGTTCTGCTTCAGTTCCTATCATCTTATACTTAATTCCAATTAATTTACACATCATTTAAAGGGCCTAGTGAGAGGAGAGGCCCACGGTGTGCCGTTTTTTGCATTTCAATGTTTTCACGATGTAGTAGCTACAACCTGGGTGTGGCTGAACTCGGTGAGTTCTGCTTCGTTCCTTATCTTGTTTGCTTGTTTCTGATATATTTACATGTCGTTTAAAGGGCCTAGTGAGACGAGAGGCCCACGGCATGCTGTTCTTTTGCATGTCGAGTTTTTCACTATGTAGTAGCTACAACCTGGGTGTGGCAGAACTCAGTGAGTCCTGATTCATTTCTTATCATCCTGCACTTGATTCTCATGTGCTTACATGTCGTCTGAAGGGCCCAGTGCAACAAGAGGCCTGCGATGTGCCGTTCTTTCGCATTTCGAGTTTTTCACTATGTAGTGCCCACACCCTGGGTGTGGCAGAACTCGGTGATTTCTGCTTCATTTCTTATTATCTTATATTCCATTCTAATCTATATATATGTTGTTTGATACCCCCATGAGATGAAAGGCTTACACTAAATTGTTCTATCACATTCCAAGGTTTTTTTTATTCCACATGGGGCCTTCTGGAACTTGGGCCCAATATTTTTTCCATGCCTATTTGCATCACAGATAAATTTGACGAGAATGTGTGCCAAAAGCCGTGGCTTGGGCCAAGCTGGGCCAGGGCCAAGCCGTGAGTGGCGGCTTTGGCTCGGCCCAGCTCTCCAGAAAGCCAAAGCCGGCTCAGGCCAAGCCAAAGCCGTGGCTTTTGGGCCAAGCCGGGCCGGAACATCACTATTAAGCCATCAGTGTATCTGCTGATGGTTGATACTGCATTGAGAACATCACGTCGAGTTGGACGGGGCTCAATGGGTATATCCTTGTTGACATCATCTCTGCCGTTTATCTCGATGTTCTTGGATGCCACAATCAAATCAATAACTGCCTGATAAATTTCTTTGTCCGATGTTTCTTCCAAGGTGTGAGATTCACCAGCTGGATTGAGAAGAGATTCGATGTCCATTCAGTTCTTTGTCTGAAGTGCCCCCATAGTGACCAAATCATCAAGTGCAGCCTCAACTTGCTTCTCTGCATGAGCAACTGGATCTGTTTCAGGGGGAGGATCGTGGAGAAGAGAAGAAATTGGGATTGAAGGCTGAATTGAAGTGGGATCCATATCAGGTAAGATTCCTGCCTTGCACCAGCAGTTTCGAATAGTTGTTGTATCAACATCGCGCCAAGCAGTATCTGCGATTCACATTGCTTGCAACTGATTGATGTCATAAATTTCTGCAGGTGTTATACCTTCATCATAACGATCAACAGCTTGTTGGATAAATCTGGCATGGTAATTGGCTTTGAAGCATCGGATGATACCTTGGTCCTTTGGTTGGACATGCACAGTGAGGTTTGGCTCAAAGTTTTCAACTCGGATGTTTTGAAGGTTGGTAGGAACGATATGGCCAGAAAAGTTATCTTGAAGGAGGAGTATTTTTCAATTCTTTTCTCGAAGTTCGCGATCCCATTGCTGAATCCAGTCTTGGTAGAGTTGAGCAGTCATCCAAGCCTTTGCATTATTTTGGTAGTAAAACCCCGACTGCACACCAGTCTTCTTGTTGAAAGCTCATGGCCGTGCTGCTTTCCCAATGACAAAAGCAGGGAGTTTCTTGGACCCATCAGCGTTTGATGTGAATGTGTACATCAACCTGATCTTTTTGCCTTTAACTCCTGATTGTTTGTGATCTGACAGGCCTCTGTCTGGCGCCATTCTATGTTGGAGTCAGACTTGAAGCCAGAAACAAGGAAATGGGTATGTACCCATAAAAAAGACCAGTTTCGTCCATGTTAAAGATATCACGAACCTCATATCCATACTTCTTAATGAGCTCTTGAATCCTTTTCCTCTCCTGCTCTACAGTGCTGGCATTTGCTAATGCAGCTTCTCCATGTCGCTTCATCTCCTTCAAGCCATTCCTGTCCTTAAAGCGCCCCAACCAACCATTGCTCAAATTCAGTCTCTCGTCTTCAGGAACACCAACCAAATCCACAAACCAGTTCCATTTCTGGCAAAGAACTTCTCCAGTCAGTAGAATCCCATCGCCCATCGCCTTTGAAACCCATAAGTACATCATTTCAGAAACCTCAGAATGCTCTGTCTGTTGAGCTCATTTGGCAGTCCAGTCACTTTTGTGGTCTGTCTGTTCCCAAAGCTCACACCATTTTGCTTCCTCTTTGGTCCATGATGAAACTAATGGCTGTTTAATTTTAAGATTTGGGTAGATTGGATCGAAATGCCGAACTGTCTTTGATTGGTTTTGGCCATTTTTGTGGTGCCAATCAAGGATTTCTATCCGCTGAGCCAATGTAGCATTTTCTTTCTTCACAAAAGCAGGAGCAGGGGCTGGCTTATCAGATTTCTTGATTGATGCTTTAGGTTCTTTCTCATATGTGGAACCTTTTTCAAGAAATGTCAGTCATGTACATTTTTTGGACATATAAAAACTTGTACGTTTCCATTTGTTTCCTGTGACCTTTGCTAAGTCACCTGCCCACTCCCTCAGCTTCTTTACAATTGCCTTTCCACTTTCATCCAAAAATTCAATCCCTCGCTCATAGTCTGAGGCAGACTCCAGGGTGTCAAGAACACATTGCTCGTCAACTGTCTTTCCTTTGTTATCCAACCAGTGTTCATCTGATGATGAAATAGTTTCTGCCTGAGCTAGTTTTGCACTGAGTTCCTTCTTGCAAGTCTTGATTGTTTCCATAAACTTAGCGAGACCTTTCTTAAGAACTTTGAGCGGTTTGGGAGCCATATGTTCAAAGTAAAAAAACTTCTAAAAGTTTATTTTTAGAGCCATTCAGATGGTGGCGCATCACAAACCCCATTTTTCAGGCTATTCCGTGACTCGCTGTGATGACCAGCAATTTGGAGTATCATTATTTGACAGTAGAATCAAGGGACTAAGTCTAATATGATAGGCAAAACTATGGGTTTTGCCCATGGATGGGTATGGGTTATGGGTTATTGCGGACCCAGGGGTTATGGTATGCAATTCCCTGTGAACCAAGTTGGTAGATGGCTGGAGCTATGGGATATAAGGGGTTATGGGTTATGAGGGGCATGGGTTATGAGGGGTTCGCTGTATTCAGCTTCTGTAGATGAGAGGGATACAATATTTTGTTTCTTTGATCCCCAACTGATCGCGCCTCCTGCAGAAATAGACGCGTATCCAGATACTGATGTGCGATCATAATTATTCGTGAAGCTGGCATCAGAATACTGCATGAAATTGTTTTGCTCAAAATTATTCTCAGATTTAATATATTTTATTCCAAGGTCTTTTGTACCCTTGAGATATCTGAGAACACGTTTGGCAGCTGTCCAATGACACATTGATGGATTGGCCATAAATGATGCGAGCCGATTTACGGCATACGCTATATTGGGCCTTGTAGCTATGGCAGCATACATCAAGGACCTGATCAAAGATGCATAACTTGAATTTTGATTACCGGTATCCGGTTCACCAGGCTCGAGCATTATATTTGGATCCATAGGCGTGCTTACCGGATTTGCATCCTGTAGATTATATTTTGCTAGGATTGATTCAATATATTTAGTTTGTGCAATCTTCAGTGTCTTTTGATCGCAATCCTGGGTTATTTCAATCCCAACAATTTTACTGGGTTCACCAAGATCAGTGACCTCAAATAATTCTTTTACTTCTTCTTTAAGAAGTTTCATTGAGTGGATCATTGTAGAAAATAATAATAAATCATCAACCCATACAGTTATTATTACTGTACCATCCGGTGTCTTTCGGATGTAGACACATGGGTCAGAATAAAGATTATTGAAACCTCGTTGTCCGAGTTTTTCATTTAATTCAATATTCCACTTACGTCCGGATTGTTTTAATCCGTATAAGGTTTTGACGAGTCAGCAAGCTCATCCAGTATTATCATGGAATCCCTCAGGTTGCGCCATATAAATTTCTTCCTTGAGGTTTCCATTCAAATATGCACCCTTGACGTCCATTTGTTGTATTTCCCAATCTTCTTGTGTAGCCAAAGTGAGTAGTGCACGAATTGTTTCAAGACGTACAGCAGGGGAAAATATATCAATAAAATCCATTCCGGGTACCTGGGAACAGCCTTTTGCCACTAAACGGGCTTTGTATTTTGTTAATAATCCCTCTTTGTCATATTTCTTTGTAAAGACCCATTTATTTTTAATAAGTTTATGCTCCTCAGGTGGGTCGATTAGTACCCATGTCTTTTTATTATGTAATTGATCTAACTCGGCTCGGATGGCTTGGTCCCATTCCGGCCACTCAGGGAACTTTTTAGCTTCCTTTAATGATTCAGGATCGTCTGAAGCGAGGTTTGCACAATTAAATGCTGTATTAATTACCTCATCCGGTGAGTATATTAGTTGACCTTCTTTGGGGTCATTGGCTAATGCCGCTAACTCCGTGTCATATATGAGGGGCGGTTCATTCAACATTTGATAATTATGCTGAACTCTGGGTCTCGTGCTTTGGCGTGAAGATGGTTCTTCTTCTGGACATTTCCTTTTTAGGTTATTTGTGGGATCATTTGTAATCGCATCATTTTCGTCCTCTTGTTGAGTCCAAATTTGTTCTCCTTCATTCTCCCCCTCAAATTGGACATCTTGGGGAAATTTATTGAAATGAAAATTTTGGGAAATAGAAATAGTCCTTTTATTAGAGTTATAATATCTAATAGCTTTAGGACCATCAACAAATCCCACAAAGATTTGTTTTTCGGATTTAGGTTCAAGTTTAGAAATATTTTGATGATCACGTAAAACCCATACAGGTATCCCAAATTCTTGTAAATGGCTAACATTGGGCCGTTTATCAGTCCATGCATGTTCGGGAGTTTTCCCCTTTAGGGCTCGTGTGTGTGAAATATTTCTAACATATGCGGCATAATTTATTGCCTCATGCCATAAATATTTTGGTAAGTCACGTGCAATTATCATTGCACGTGCTAACTCGACCAATGTCTGATTAAATCTTTCCGCAACACCATTTTGTGAAGGAGAATATGGTGCAGTTGCTTCGATTTTAATCCCTTTTTCAGCACACCAAGTGATAAGATCTTTATTAAGATATTCTTTCCCTTGATCTATTCTGATGCACTTAGGGAGACATCCCTCTTGGCGTTCAATAAACATGAGGAATTGTTTTAGTTTTGTAGAAGTCTCATCTTTTGTCTTCATTTGTTTGCATACACAACGTCTTGTGCAGTCGTCGATAAATAATATATTATATCATGCACCTGATAAAGCTGTAGTGTGCGCCGGTCCCCACACATTGGTGTGAATAATTTCACCGGGTACCTGAGATCTAGATGAGGTCATTTTTGGAAATGGATTACGTGATTGTTTGGCTTGGATACACACATCACAATCATGAATTTCTGATTTTTTGTCAACATTAAATCTGTCTACTAGGTTATCATGTAGTAACCTTTGTAATCCTTTGATGCCGACGTGACCATACTTTTTATGCCAACTGTCCCAGGTTGCACATTTATTTTCATTAGTGATATTACTATATTCAATATTATCTTCTCTTTTATACATATTAAGGATGTACAATCCATTGGACAATTGTCCTTCGGCTATTATATTACCATCCTTGTTGAGAAGAGTGGCCTGATTATTGCCAAATTGAATTTTACCACCAATTTTATCTAATCTCCCTATTGATAAGAGATTATCTTTTGAATCAGGCGCATAGAGCACATTTGTTAGCTTTATTGTCCTTTGTTTATTCCCCTTAATAATAATTGCCTCAACTGTGCCACGTCCATATGCTTGGACATAAGATTCTCCTAAGCCGCATACTTTAATTGGGCTTATCGGATTATAATCTACAAATGCAGATTTTGCATTTGTGATGTGTGATGTTGTGGCTGAATCGGCAATCCAGGGGTAAAAGGAAACATGCTCTTCATTCATATCGACTACATCAGTTATGTAAGCCATTTCTTCGTCCTCCTGATGATTGCGCATGACATTAGCACGTTCCCTTTGAGAATTTTTGGGTGGACAATTATTTCCCCAACATTTCTCGGTTTCATGCCCAAACCTTCCACATTTCCCACATTTGGGTTTGCCTTTAAATCGGCATCGATCGGAGGTGTGATTACTCTTTCCACAAATGTCACACTTTGTCACATTCTGCTTTTGTGAATCATTTTTCGTCACCTTCCGCTTTTTGCCGGATGAGACGTTTTGGGCATAGTACAAGTGATCGTAGGCATCGTCATTTTTATTATGATGACATTGGTATTCATCAATTAGGAGGGAGGTTAATTCCTGCGAGGTTATACCAGCAGTTCCATCCCTTTTAGTAGTAGTGCCTTGATATGACAATGTAAAAGGATCCCACGATTCGGGGAGTGACATGATGAGTATGGATTTGAATTCCTCGTCTGAGAGGACTTCCCCCATTTGGTGTAAACGGTTTTGTTGACGACGGAGATCATTGATGTGATCCGGAATATTGGTGTCGTCGCTTGCCCTAGTTGTATAGAAATTTCTCTTGGCAGCTGTAATACTTGTATGCCCTCTTATTTCGTGAATGGAGCGTAGATTATTCCACATTTCCGCGGCAGTTTGTGCCTCAGTCACATGTATAATCTGTTCATCACTCACATTTATTTGTATAAGAGTTTGAGCCACCAAATCTCTCATCTCCCAGTTTTCACAGTCTTTGTCACCCTGAGGTTTAGCTATTTTTCCCTCAACATAATCGTAGACTTTATGTAGCTTTAGAATCCTCGTAATACGAGTTTTCCATGCCAACTAGTTCCCTTCCTTAAGGGAGTCTACTTTATTAGTCGAGAGGCCCCCCAGGTTAACATATTGATCGGATTTAATTTCCGGGAGATGGGGATCAACGGAGCAAGCTTCTTCCGGAATATGATCGTAGTCGTCGGACATTGTATGTAGGTCAGATATTGTGAGGGCTTATGATTCTGATCCGAATAATATGATAAGGCGCCTAATCCCGGGCATCAGGGCCCATAACCTGTTGAGGTAATGATGTCACGAGTGCGCTTTTCGACGCGCCGACTAGTGATACAAATATAATAATATTTGAGAATGATTTTAATAAAATAGTTTGTCGTATCACTTCTCAGAATCACGCGGGGATGGAAGGGCGCATGCAAGGAATTAATTGTCTTAGAACATATCCGGTGCCAATTATATATTCCGGATTAATGTCTTACTTATTATCAACCCTGATCGGGTGCACGTGCCTGACCGCTCAACAGAATCAGCACCTCAGGATTGGAGAAACACACAAGACTTACTGTTGGTTCCTACAGGTGCCAATATTCGCATGGGCACTGGCCTGTTTAAGTGGCGCACTGACTATAGTTGCACCTTGATGGTGCTATCATTACATAATGATAGCAGCTATCGTTACATAATCGTAGCAGCTACCAATCATATTTCAGGCTCAATATGGAAATTCTTTCCCATTTCCTCTGCTCAGGCTGGAGCCTGGCTGGAGCACTACAGTTCTGAGTACAGCAGAGGTAAATAGGACCATTTTGATATGAAATACATGAATTTACTGCAAAATGGGCTGCCAAAATACAATGTGTGCCCTGGGGACATGAGTTTGACAAGTTGGAGGTGATAATTTAGTGTTCTACAATTCTGTGCTGGTGAATAATATTAACTGGATACCAACAAGAAAATAGTAATGTGTGAACAGTTTACTTCAATCCAGATTTAAAGCATCCAATTCTAAATTTGCAGGGCTGCAGTCAATTAACTTATTAAGTACTCTGGCAGGCTGTAAGAGATAAATATGTCTGCTGCCACTCCAAGACTCTATCTATGCTATCATGAGCCTCCACTCCAGTTGATGCAACTCAAGAATGAAGCTGCATACACATTTAAAAATTGTCAGTTCAAGATGAAGGCAAATTGGTGCAAAATTGGTGGCACACTGGCAGGCACAGAAAATTTATTACTTACTAAAATGCTACTATGCACTAGTTTAGTGTCATCAGCTGGTAGGCCTCATGCCATTTGGCATTGAGATCCAAAGACATAGAGTGTTGGGAATGGAGTGGTGAACAGTGACAGGAAGAGTTAAGGACAAGGTTAGATTATGAAGTTTAATCTCAAAGGCTAGTGAGTGAGGGAGTCTGCCACAGGGAGGAATGTTATTATCATCTCCTACATGATGTGCAATATTTATACTACACAGTTAGGAGGTATAGTGTAATGCACTCCTTTAATATATAAAGGAGGTATTCTGTAATAGACCCCTGTACCAGTTAATAATGGAATAGCTATGTCATATCCCCTATAACAGTGTCAATAATAGTGACATATGATATCATGGCTTGGTAAGTCCTAGACTTCCTGCAGGTAGCCTTCGAAGGTCCAGTTGATTGAACTGGGAAATAACTGGTAACCGAACCGGACTTGAACTGGCATGAACCGGACCGTCGGTCACAGTTCTTGTACCATCAAGTGGGTACCGGTTGACGGTTTAACCATCCCAAGACTAAGCTCAAACCAGTGAATAACCGGTTGTAACCAGTTCAAACTGGACTACTTCAGCCCTCCAGCAATGTACGATAACAAGAATACAAGACGAGCCCGAGATCAAATAATAATGATGGGATGAGATCACATTTCAAATGATAATTCGAACAAACAGTTCTGCTGGCATACGTCTTCACTTCTACTTTCGTGACATGGCCAAATCTAGGGCTGCAACTTCCAGGAAACAAATACAACCACCTGTGAGGACCACCAAGGGAAAGGCTAAATCTCAGGGTAAGGCACCACCAGTAAAATCAGGTAGCAGCCGAAAACGGCAAACCGCTGATGGAACCGATGATGACGAAAGTTCTGATGGAGAATCGCCACCTCCAGTCCGTCATCATAAAAAAGCAAAACAGTCCTGAAAGGCCAATGAAGAGGTTGATGATGACCATGAGGAGCCAGAAATTGAGGTGGTAGAGGAGGAAGATCCTGTCACTGGTGAGGCTATTGAGATCAGGGACTCAGACAAGGTATCAGGGCATTACTGTCAAGGATATATACAATGCTCACATCGGTAACAGGGAGATGACGGCCTTGAGAATCAACATGATGCTGACATAGGAGCATTGCTGGTGGTGAAGCAGGAGAGTACGAAAGACCTCTTGGAGATATTTTCAGACATTGTCACAGTGAAGTTCAAGACGGGGACAAAGCACGAGGAGGTGAAGGGACGTTGGTGTATGCCCTGCAAGTAAGCTGAGTGTTTTTTGACCACAATGTAGCGTGAACGCTTACAGAAAATAGGGTCGACAAAAAGGTCCTAAAGGAAGGGGGAGTGAGAAAAGCCTTCTTTGTTGGTGGAAATTCGAGCTGCCGGTCGCACATCCGCAGGCACTATCTGCTTTACCAACAACGATGCAAGGAGAAAAAGATACCGGAGAACCATTTCGCCATTCCTCGACCAATCTGGAAACAAATGCAGGCAGGAAAGGAGGACACGAAAGGGAAGACGCAGGTGAAACTCGATGGGATGATCGAAAGGTCGCAGGGGCTGAGAGAGTTCACGCATGAGGGGGCTTTGCATGCCGTTTCTCAATTTGTTGCCTGTGATGACCAGGTAAGTGTCGTGATCAGCCTTCAACCCATTGTGCTGATGTTGTATCCAGGCTCTTGCAGTGGTTGACAAGGCTTCGTTCCGGAATTGTCTTATCGCAATGAGGCCACGGGGAACCTCTTCAGATTTGCCAAGCAGTCACGATATGAAGGTGTACCTCCACAACAAATGTGTGGAGTGGCTGAAAGATCTGAAAAACGACATCCTCGTGAGTTAACTGACTGCCAGGTCTACATTGTACTCACCAGCACATCAGGCAGCGCCAGGGAAGATTTCGACGACAGCGGATGGATGGACAGCAGATAAGACAAAGGGATCATTCCTGGGGGTGACGGCACACTGGATCGAGGTGAAAAGTGGGGTGTGGTGGTTACGGTCGGAAGTCGTTGCGTTTCAAGGTGTATCAGGGGAACATACCGGCTTGAACCTTGGCCGGTACTTCGTTGGGGCGTGTGACCGCGTGCAACACCACCAGCTGCAGCACCATTGCCTCGATTCACGATCGGCGGGAGTGCGAGTCTTGGGATGCCGACGAAAACCAGTTGCCATGCGTTTGTCTCCTTCATATCTGACACATCGCATGATGATCTTGACAGATGCCTTGAGCATGTGGTGAACCTCGCCAACATAGCCGTGATGGGCCATATCACCAAATTAGCAGCCATTGAGAACCAAACCGCGATTTGGGAATACGATCCCGACTTACCTGGCAACCACGTCCTCGGAGGATCGCTTGATGTGATTTCAGCCATTTGAACGATCTCGATTAAGATCCAGGCATCCGGTCAACGTATCGAGTACTTTGAAAAGTTACAGATCCAGTGCAAGATCATCAACCCGTTGAAAATCCCACTCCACAGCAATATTAGATGGGGCTCTGCTCACAATATGCTGGGACGTTCCTTCAAGTTGCGTCAGGTGAGCGATCGGCACATTTCCATGGGTACCTTGTTGACAAATTCGTCACCGTTAAGCCCATCAATCTATTTCTTGCCTCGGCCGATGCTCTGTTTGGTCCGATTACTACCGTTCGCGCAAATGGTCGAGTCACGAAGAAGATCCCGTGGAGTGCCTTTCATTTGTCAGACGAAGATTGGCAACACGTAAGAGATGTTAAAGACATCCTAGTGGTACAGCTCTTTGCCTGGGATGCCGCTTAATCTGATGCTTTCACTGTACACTAGGACTCCAACAGGATTCTTCACCACTTCTCGTCTGAACAACTCCCAACACTCTGGCGAGCCCTCCCTGCCATCAAAGAATTACAGACTGCATGGGAAGCGAAGCGTGATGATGACCGCTTCTTGAAATACAAAGATGCAATTAACGACAGCCTGAAAAAGCTTCAAAAGTATTATTCCCGTTTCGATAGGAAGCCGGCTTATCTTCTCGCATTGGGTCTTCATCCATATTACAAATTGGCGTATATCAAGCTTGCTTGGGGTGGAGCAGAGGAGCAGGAGGAAGATTGGGCTGCGGGGAATCTAGATGCAAAAAACTGGCAGGATGAAGCACGGAAGATCCTTGAGTGCTCGATGCAGGAATATTGGAATAGTCGACCAAGAGTGGAACTTGCAATAGCTGCTACACCCCCGAACATGACCCCTGCCCCATCCTGTGATGCATCCATCCTCTCTGATTTCGATCGCCATCGCCTTTCACTTATAGCAAAAGATGACGAAAAAGGGTGGCCTGCAGAATTGCGCCGTTACTTGAAAGAGATGCCGGCTGATGTCACAAAGGATATGGACATTGTCAAGTGGTGGCAAGACAACTGCCAGCTCTACCCAACGCTTGCTCGGATAGCCCTTGATGTTCTCCCCTGTCAAGCATCCTCCATTCCTTGTGAACGGCTCTTTTCTGCTGCGAAAAATGTTGCCGATGATCGACGTGCACGTCTAGGTGCCCAGAGATTTGAGGAGCTACAACTCATGAAGTTTGCATGGCACCAGAATGTTTCTGATCTAGCTGCTTGGAACTCAGGAATGGTTGAAGAGGTTGATTTAGAAGGTTATGAGGACATGCTCACTGTTGATGCACACGAGGATGAGCTTGAGGAAAACAATGATGATGGTGAGATGGATGTCGACAATTAGATTAACAGGCAGGCCCTAAGACATTCTCTGATATGGACTCTACTGCGTACTAGACATACAAAACCGGTCTAAACTGCAATCTAAACTGGTTGTTGACTGGTCTCAGTTTAGACCGGGTTAGACTGGTTTTGGGACTTCGACCGAACTGATGTTGACCGGTTATGCTCAGTTCGGTCAGGTTTTCTTGGTAAAATATGGAATATATGACCGGTCGTGGTTCCAGTTTGTCTGCGAACATGTCAGAAAACCGGACCGAACCGGACCTTCAAAGGCTACCTGCAGGGTGTGTTATAGACACTCTATCCATAGCTTTGTCTTGGATAGGCTATCATAGACATGCTGCAGTATGAGTAATCCTGTAGCATGTGTTAACTGTGGGTTCCCCTATATGTCTCTGCATGTGTTAACTGTCCATTCCCTTTTTTTTTTTTTTAAATTCAGCAATTTATAACGCGGTGCACAAACGCAGTCCGCGGGCACGAGGTAATGACACAATCTAGTATGCTACGATTCGACTACGCCCTTGCCCCTGCCAAGATGATGCCCATCCGTCTTTTGGTAGCCACTAAGGTGAGCAGGTGGGACCATGGATACTGCCCGGTGTGGACGGGGTCTCGGCCCTCTTGAGGTCGATCGGTCGGGTCGTCACGTCGCGCTGGCAAAGGTAAGGCTGAAGGGGGTAAACGCGTGACAAAAGTGTCAAACGCGTGGTGGAAAGGGAAAAGAGACGAGACAGAGAGTTCTCGAAAGGAGTCAAGAACCTGAGAGCCAAGGGGTCAAAGCGGACGCGTTCGTGAACGACGCGTTGCGATCGGATCGATCGATGATCGAACCGCGTGGGAAAGGGGCGAGAGACAATGAGATCGAGGCCGAAGGCACTCGATGTGAGAATACGCACGTGGGCGTGGTACAGGAAACAATGGACTCGTTGGTCCAATCAGGAATGAACAAGAAAAGGGCCGTGGTGCCCAGTAACCGTAGAAACAAGAATACTTAACTTGGAAACTACACGTCGTGTGTAGCTATCTTGAGGAAAGATGGGCCGTCATAAGGGAAGCTTACAGAATCCAAGAAGAGAGAGGGGAAGAAACGTGCTCCATTCGAAAGGTGGGAGGACACCTTATATACAAGCTGAGAGTACTAACTATATGCACATGTGATTGCGCGCGTACTCTTGCACCAATCAGAACTCGAGAGATGAATAATAAAATAAGAAAGAGGCGGAAATATACAAAAAAGGAAGTGGTGATAAAAATAGATCACTCAACAAATGCAAGAACAAGTGGTTGTCGGACCGGCATCGTCGAGTCCACCTCTCAGAGCCTCAACTGTCAGGAATGGCTCAGGGAGGGGACTAGTACTGAGGCCCTCTATTGATGAGACGTCACCTGGGGCCCAAGCAAGTGCGGAGTACCATCCAGTGCGCCCCCTCGACCCTACTCATCTGACAGATCAGCCTGTCGAGTCAGAAACAGCTAGCCGTGGGAGGGGGTACATGCCGGAATCTTGGTTCTCAAAGGGAAGTGTGAAGAATAAATCAAAGTGTTCGAAGAAAGGAAAATAAAACCAAAACCAAAACCCAGCCCTTCAAGTTGGGCATACAAATCTTGATGAGAATCTTGAGGACACACGACAAATGATAAACCCAAGAGATCGACATGTTGAGGCATTTGTAGACCTTCAAGGACGTCATTGACTTCTACCTGTGTCTCAAAGTTGGGGAGGGGGTTGATTAGATATATGATTAAACAATAAACAAAAGAAAGAAGGAAACTATACATATACTCAATGAATATCCAAATATCTTGCAGCCCCACAGGAAATGCATCGGAACGGGGAAGTCGACGGGTGTGTCTACTTACCCTTCCACAGTGGGCAGGACTTAGAATGATGCCCCCATCATTCCAGGGAGATGAAAAAAGGATGTCGAGAGACGTCTTGATAGTCATGGCTGACGTGCGATGTCGACGGTCCTTAAACGTTGGAGGTTGGGGAATGGGGGTGCAGGCGGAATCGATAGCGTCTTGCGTAAGCATGTTGGCGTCGCGATTATGTACAAAATCGTGTAGAGCATGCGCGTCGACGATGAAACGGAATAGAATACCCAGCGTTCGATGTCGAAGATTCTTGAATGTTTTTATGGCCTCCTCTACGGATCGCCTTGGAGAGGATTTCATGAGGGAGACATCTTGTCCGTCGGGCAGGGCAGGTGTAAGCGCAGGAGGGTGAATGATGACAACGGGCCTGGTGGCATTGCGGACAGAGCCGACCAGGATGTCTTGCGTGCATGTGAAGAGATGTCGAAGATGGCCAGAGAGAACGGTTGTTCGAGTTTCGAGATTGTCTTTAGGCCAGGAAATACCCAAAGGTCTTGAAACGACAGGCAATAAATGGAACAAATTTCTGAGAAACTCTCCGTTAGTTCGGTCCGTATGCCAAGGAACAGGTAACAGAATATCGCAGCGTTGTTTTGCTCGTCGAACGGGGGATCGTCTGACAGAAACGGTGTTAGCGAGAACAGCTGTCGAGGTGCTGTGCCGTGGCACGGCGCCCTCTGTATCGACGGTGTGTTGTGAGTCCAGGGGCTCGAAGTCCGGCGTAATGTGGTCGGTTGAGAGTACATCACCAGGAGTCTCGTCATATTCACAAGTTTGATTCCTAAGCGTCGAATCGTCCAGTAGTAGAGCTTTTGTAACGAGGTCGATATTGTACTCCGAGCCTTTGGGTATTCTCATGGCGAATGGGAATAAGGCTTGAGGATCTGTTGACGTTCGAAAATGAGCAGTAAATTCTTTTGGAGCGCAATCTAAGAGAGCCGTTGATGTCCGCTGAATCACATAGTCAGGGTTGTGATTATACGTGTCTTCAGGACCAGAATCTTGAGGCGTTTCGAGTCGATCTTCCACAGAGGAGAGGGCGTCGAATGCTGAGAATGTGGGTGTAGGCCCCTGTTGTGTGGGCGGTGCAGATTGACGATGGGATGAGAATGTCGAAGGAATAGTGCGAGAGGAGCTGGGCAGAACTTGATGAGTAGCAGAGGGAGATGTGTCCGTTCCAGGAGGTTGTTGAGGCTTATTGGTCGAGCTAACGTGGGCTGAAGCGTCCGAGGCATCGAGAGGCGAATTCTCGGCAGTAGAGTTGATGCTGAGTTGCGAAACGTCGGCGGTTGTCATGACTGCTAACTCAGAGTGATTTTGAGAGTCATCTGTAGTAACGTCACCGTGATTAACAACAACATCTTGGTATCCGAAATCTTGAGGCATAGCTGACGAATCTCGCAGGGCGTTGTTGTGGTCAGTTCCTCCATGGTCTTGTGCATTGATATCAAGCTTGGACGATAAAGTCTTGTTGGCGCGTTCTGAAATACGGGCGTTACCATTCAAAAAGGATTGGGGATCGACGCAATCAGCTCCCGAGTTCGTAGGTGAAGGCCCTTGAGTTGCAAGCGGGTGCTGGGGTACGAAGGTAGGGATGTTCCTCCGTCCGTGGCTGGGCAGGACTTGGTCGTGACTAGGCCCGGAGTCTTGAACGATATTCTCTTTGCTCTTAAGGTCTTGAGGGAGCGATGGCTCGGGAGGAATAAGACGAGGTGAGAACGTCAGATGAACCTTCGACGAGGAGATGGGCAGGACTTGCAGAGGGGCTGGCAGTGGAGGAGTCATTTGCGAGCGTCGATGTAGGTGCGAGGGACATTGGACGGGTGCAAACGAAGACTGGACCGGTAGGGAGTACGCCGTATAGTAAGGGCTATCGATGGGATCCACGTCGTCACGCCGGAAACTGGAAGTTCTGGAGGTGGAAGGACTTTGAAGAGTGGCCGTGTGCTCATCGCGTAGAGCTTTGGCAACGCCGCCGCTGCCGTGCAGACCGCGGGGGAGATCGGATCCATCTGGGCGCATGAGTCGTCCTACCTGGTTGAAGTCCGCAAGGCCGTCTTGAATGAGGAGTTGTACCTCTGGGCAGTTCCGCGGACCTAAAGGATGGGCATTAAGTAGATCACAAATAAAACATCTCTTCTCATGCTTTGAAGCCGCGATTGGAGCCTTTGTAGTGGGAGGGGCCATGGCGACCAGCCCCCGTAGCATAACCTCTTGTTCGATCTTGACGGCTTGAATTTGATATTGAATTCGATTGGCGAGGGCGTCGAGGGTTGGCGGCACTTGAGGTTCGGTGGTAGTACCTGTAGGGACGCGTCGTACATCAGTTTTCACCTTTTTCTTCTTCAAGTCGCGTGTGCGAGGGCGTCTGACTAGAGGGTCCAGGTCGTCGTCGATGTCTGAAACGTCGGAGTCTTCATCAGAGTCTAAGGGAAATTCCACGCCGTCTGAGTCGTTGTCGATATCGTCCTCGTCGAACTCGGTCCTAAGGTAACTGAGCATGTTGGGAATTGATGGCGCAGTTGTGACCGTCTGTTGGTCGTCAGGGATCTTGTGTCTGATTTTCTTGCGCATAGAGCTCGGTATCCCTTTGTAAAACAATAGATTAGCCTCGTTAGTCGTAATAAGAGACTTAGCCTCGAGCTGAGTGGACTGGGCCGTAAATTCCCTGTAGTACTGGTCGACGTCTTGAAGACTAGAAATACACCCCGTTTCAGCATGCAATCTTACCCATTTCCGGAGTCGTTCAGGTGAGATCCGTGGCCTGCGATCGTTTGAGCCATACAAGTCGATGAGATGAGACCGTGCCGCGGCCCAGTCACACTGAGCCCAGAGGGTCGACGAGTCTATAATGTCGCGGACACGTCTGTGGCAGTAACGTAGAACATATGCAGGGAGTTCACTGAGGGGTACCCTAGCGGCGTTGGCATGTG
This sequence comes from Tricholoma hemisulphureum, assembly GCA_964034925.1. Taxonomy (NCBI): domain Eukaryota; kingdom Fungi; phylum Basidiomycota; class Agaricomycetes; order Agaricales; family Tricholomataceae; genus Tricholoma; species Tricholoma hemisulphureum. Next base: position 561,577 of record OZ035935.1, on the reverse strand, counting down.
CTTCGAGAGTATTTAGAAAGTCAGCTACGCGTCGTCCTTTGAAGAGAGGTGCGTCCGGAGTTCCAGGCGTTGGCATGGGCATAGCAAAGACGGCGGCGTGTTGGGCCATCAGGGACTGCGGTGCACGCGAGTTCGTTGTCAGGGATTGTCGTAGGAGCACGTTGAAGGATGCCAGGTCGTCCAATGAGAAGGAACGCGAGTTTGAACCGTAAAAGACGAAGGGAGGGACGGGGAAGCGGCTGTTTCCGCCTTCAAAATGTCCCGGAAAGCGTCAAAAGAGGAGTCGTCGATGGAAAGGTGACGTGGGCCAAGCAGGGTGCGTATTTGCGTGTCGTTGATGTCCCAGAACCTTGTCGAGCGGATTCCTTGAGCCCGGAATTGAGTTGACTGTGTTGGGTAGGTCAAAAGATGACGTGTTGGTATGTGCAGGAACGGGGATCGTTTGTGACCGAGATGTGAGGCTGTTTCAAGATGCGGACGAGAGTCTAAGCGAGCTAAAGGAAGCTAGAATGACACCGAGCCAAGTCTAGTCCGTCGACTCCAAGTCAACGCCGATCCTGGTCTTGAAGGGCACAGCAGACACCAAGTCAAGCCGTGAGAGCGACAGACACTGTCACACTCGAGCTTGAGGAGTCTTGAAGAGTCCGTGTATGCGGTTTGCGATGAACGCGTTGGGATGCGTCGACGTGGGGTGAAAGGGAGTTCAGAAAGGAGGACGTTCGAGCGTTGCAAAAGATGGTGCGGGCGTTGATGTGAAAGGATCGTGGCCGTGAAAGGTGGGAGCTAGGAGATTCTAAGGAGTCGTCCGAGCGGCGAAGAAAGAGAACGTTGCAAAGAATTTGAATTCGATGTGAAAGAGCTGAAAGTCCCGGAGGAATCTAGGAGTGTTGGAAGTGTGGGGCCGTGGTTGTGTGTATGCGCGTCGGCCGTGTTCGTTGATCAAGGGATAGACCTTTGAACTACAAATCAGCGACGCTGTGCAGGGAAGGTGCTTACCTGAAGTGGAATCCGCGTCTTGTGAACTGAGTACCCAACCCCTGTCTCGGTCACCACTGTGGACGGGGTCTCGGCCCTCTTGAGGTCGATCGGTCGGGTCGTCACGTCGCGCTGGCAAAGGTAAGGCTGAAGGGGGTAAACGCGTGACAAAAGTGTCAAACGCGTGGTGGAAAGGGAAAAGAGACGAGACAGAGAGTTCTCGAAAGGAGTCAAGAACCTGAGAGCCAAGGGGTCAAAGCGGACGCGTTCGTGAACGACGCGTTGCGATCGGATCGATCGATGATCGAACCGCGTGGGAAAGGGGCGAGAGACAATGAGATCGAGGCCGAAGGCACTCGATGTGAGAATACGCACGTGGGCGTGGTACAGGAAACAATGGACTCGTTGGTCCAATCAGGAATGAACAAGAAAAGGGCCGTGGTGCCCAGTAACCGTAGAAACAAGAATACTTAACTTGGAAACTACACGTCGTGTGTAGCTATCTTGAGGAAAGATGGGCCGTCATAAGGGAAGCTTACAGAATCCAAGAAGAGAGAGGGGAAGAAACGTGCTCCATTCGAAAGGTGGGAGGACACCTTATATACAAGCTGAGAGTACTAACTATATGCACATGTGATTGCGCGCGTACTCTTGCACCAATCAGAACTCGAGAGATGAATAATAAAATAAGAAAGAGGCGGAAATATACAAAAAAGGAAGTGGTGATAAAAATAGATCACTCAACAAATGCAAGAACAAGTGGTTGTCGGACCGGCATCGTCGAGTCCACCTCTCAGAGCCTCAACTGTCAGGAATGGCTCAGGGAGGGGACTAGTACTGAGGCCCTCTATTGATGAGACGTCACCTGGGGCCCAAGCAAGTGCGGAGTACCATCCAGTGCGCCCCCTCGACCCTACTCATCTGACAGATCAGCCTGTCGAGTCAGAAACAGCTAGCCGTGGGAGGGGGTACATGCCGGAATCTTGGTTCTCAAAGGGAAGTGTGAAGAATAAATCAAAGTGTTCGAAGAAAGGAAAATAAAACCAAAACCAAAACCCAGCCCTTCAAGTTGGGCATACAAATCTTGATGAGAATCTTGAGGACACACGACAAATGATAAACCCAAGAGATCGACATGTTGAGGCATTTGTAGACCTTCAAGGACGTCATTGACTTCTACCTGTGTCTCAAAGTTGGGGAGGGGGTTGATTAGATATATGATTAAACAATAAACAAAAGAAAGAAGGAAACTATACATATACTCAATGAATATCCAAATATCTTGCAGCCCCACAGGAAATGCATCGGAACGGGGAAGTCGACGGGTGTGTCTACTTACCCTTCCACACCGGTGGGGCGTGAAGGCCTGCCGCGCACGCGCGGCACATGAGCCGGAAAACTCCCCCCCCAGGAGGTTAACCACTTCCCCAATCCGGACAGAGGAATAGTGGCCGCCCCCTCACCGGAGACGGACCGCTGACCCAGCGTCGCCGCTGTTCAACGAGGATGCCTGGCCGTGACCGAAGAACGGCCCAAACAATGCCGGCGGGTGCGAGTGTGCAGACAGTGAGCCAGAGCCCCCAGTCCACCCACCCATGACGAGCCCAAGGACAAGTCCCCAGGAGCACCCCATCCGTAGCGACGGGGTGCGTGAAAGGCTCCGCCTCTGACCAGAGAGGAGGGGCGCCTGACGATGGTGTGAGGCGGCACCGCAGCACCGCCCCCAGTCTGGAAAGGTGAAGGGCACAGGGTTGAACAATCGTGCACCTCAGACATGGTGCGGCCCTTATAGAAACAGAGGGTGGGGCTGTAGTGGGAGGGGCCACTTAGGGGGCCATTGCCGAGGGATGGCAGCCCAGAAAACGGCTGGTGTGCGGTATGCGCCCATTGCTGTGTAGTGCGGCCCCTGGCGCTATGCGTCATGGGCCCAGTAATAGTGGTGCTGGAGGAGTGATTCCCCCTGCCCTCCACTGTCCGATCTTAGCGATCGTAGATAATCCGCTGCCCCCTGATCACAGGCGGGCAGTGGGAGATGCTCGATCTCCTGTCGGCAGTGGGGAGCGCCAGCCCCGCCGCAGTCCTAGTGAGCAGGTGAATCCCATGAGCGCACACATAGAGTGCAAGCGCCCAAAAGGGAGAAGGAGGAGGGCCGCGCTGGCGCGCATACCCCAAGTGCGGAGCGAGGACCCACCCAGAAGAGGTGAGCAGTATCCTGTAGCCGTAGAGTAGCTTAAACATCGAAAGGAAGATGTAGCAGACACACCAAATCCCTAGATCCTCTCCAGGGATCTGAACACCTCAAAATGAGCACCCCCCTACCCAAGCGTTCTCCCCCGGACCCTAGAGCGGGACCCCCAGCCTAAGCCAGCAGTGTTACTTCACCGTCGAACCCCCCCACCAATTGGTGGAAGGTGCCCCACCATAGAGCCCAGGATCCTCGAGCCCAGAGAGGTTAAGTGGCGGACAGTAGAATGCCCACCCAGTGGACATCCGCGGACGATCCATGGAGATCGGTCAAGCCAATCATCAGGGGGGTTGGGATAGCTCCCAAACGACCCCTGGAGAGTGGGATAGGCTGGTCTGATCAAAGATCAGGCCAGGGGATGGACTGCTGGGCGATGTGCCAGGCAGTGTGAAGAGCGTTCCCACGGTACATGTTGGTGGTGACAAGTCAAGAAGAGGTGACTGTCCATTCCCTAGGGTTATGGTTAATGTGCATTAGCCCTAACCCTAGTGTTGACTTAGCATACTCTGGCAATATTCCCTAGGCATGTTAACTGCCTTGGCTTGCCTGTATACTCTTGTATACATAATCCCAACATAGAGCTACATGCATAAAGACAATTCCTCTCTTCCCTCTCTTCCCTCTTTCCTTTTTTGGTTAATTTTTAATTAATTTCAAATTATTTATCAGCAAGGTGCAGACATGGTCACAGTGCCATTCAAGTACAAGCACATCATTGATTGGAGGGTGTCAATAGTTCTCAGAGTTGGTTTCAACAAATATCAGCTGGATGTAAGCGAGGCTGCTTACACATGTTTGGACAGACTACTTATATCTGGAGATACTGACAGATTGGCATTTTCCCCTTTTCCCCCATCTTTCCCCTCATGTATTTCCCCTGTATTATCTGCTATCCCCTTCTGTATAGATGCTGGTCCTATTCTGCTGTGTGATCTGAGAAGCTTACTGTCCATTTTTTTTTGAATATCAGCCAGCTGTGTTGTACTGAAAATGTTGCTGACTGTAGCTGCCCTTGTCACTAGATAACTGTCCTGCTGTTTGCCTGTACCCACCAAGCTGTCGAATATGAGACCGTCTACATGTTCTTCTATGTGTCACCATGCTGGCACCATTTCTGCACCTGCTACTCCTGTAAGGTCACGTACTGCCATGGTTAGAGGCTGTCAACCATGAGGAGCTTCAATGTCACCCTGTCTGCCTGCCCTACCCAAATCGCCATTAACATCACCTGCTGTTTCACCAATTGTAGTGCATATAGTGACAACTATGGCCACTGCTCCATCATCACAAACCGAACTGCATATATCCAGTCTACAGACCACCCCTGCCCATTCTCGCACAATCCACCCTTCCACCCCATCTGGGTCAGACTCATCCTCAAGCTCTTCAGCTTGATCCTCTCTGACATGTCCCTATAACACATGATTGACCAATACAATGTCCTACCCTGCTGCTACTACTGTGTCCATTGACCAAAGTGCCTCATTGAAAGCGCCCATCTTGTACACAGGCAATCTCATGCCTGCCATCATGCACAATTTTGAATGAGGGTGCGAGTACTATTTTGATCACAAGAAGGTGGACGAGAAGGATCAGGTCCAGAAGATTTTGAGCTGTTTTCATGATGAAAGGATCCATGACTGGATCCATGGAGATTGTGAATGTTTGTTGGAACTGTCCTTCCTGGAGTTTACAAAGGAACTGCAAAAGAACTATTTGGAGCCAGATTAGGAGGATACCATTTGTTGAGAAATCCTTGTGGCCATGCTGAAGGAAGATGGTGTCTTCTGGGACTGGTTTTCACACTTACAAGCCCAGAATGCCTTGTTGCACGGGACCACTTCCCATTTGACAGACAGTGCCTTATGTGATAAACTGGAGGCCTCCTTGCCAAGCGAACTTTCTCGTCAGTGCCATGACAAGAAGATCAACAAGGACAAACTGCATGCTTGGGCACAAGAAGTGAAATACATTGACAAAGGGAGGCATGCTGAACTGAAACAAACCATGGATGGATTTTACTGAGGCTTTCATCAACAAATGCCAACCCCAGCTGGGACCAAGTGCATCTGGTAATGATTTTGGTCATGCCAACTCCAACATGGGTACCAGTGCCAACCCTCCTCGTAACATGATTGGGAATGCAAACAGAGGGAAGACAACTCTACCTCGATTGACCGATGCTGAACATAATGAACTGAATGCTAAGAACAGGTGTAGGAAATGTTGACAGCTGAATGTAAACCACATCTCTACAAACTGCCCCTACCAATTCCCTGACGTGTTGACTCACACTGGGCTTATTGACCACTCTGATCCATTGTCACCTACTCCCACTCCACTTGGTGTACCCCTCTGTGGTAGGGTCAACTGCCCTACACATCGACTAACCCTTCCCATAGATTTTATTCCAGTCCCACTGTCAGCCCTTATATTCAAGAGTTATTGTATACCTTCTCTTTTTTTATAATTTTATTAATATTTTGTGTTGCTAATTCCACTTAGTTATTTTCTAGTTTATAGGCTGATTTCCCTTCCCTTGAAGACAGCACTACACCCAAACAATGCATCAATCACACATGTTGACATCATTTCCACTCCCTCAGGTCTTTAAATCTGACAGCTCGGCTTTGGAAGTGAAGGGTCGGTTACCAGTTTTTAATCAATTCTTTATCTATCTTCTCCTAGGCACAAAATTTATTAATCTTAGTGACAATCCAGGCCTCAGTCCGATTTCCTTTTCTGTGGCTAGTCAACATCTGAATTGATGGGTCTAACAGCTGGATGGTAGGGTCAAGAGGTCACATCAAAGCACTCTCCACACTTGCTGGGGGACAAGTCGTGTTCCATAAATAGAGAGCCTTGACGATCCACCCCTCCCTGAGATATTCCTAGTCTGTGACACCCCATGATGAGGACTAGACTATGTCATCTTACAGGACTCATCAAAATTTCTCAAAATGGTCTCTTCTCCTCCCTTTTTGCTTACTTTCTTGTTGTTTGGCCCCATTGACGCAAGAGAACACATGCAATGGGATTGTTTGTAGCTTCTTACACCTATTTGTATAAAGGTGACCTGCCACCTCTTGAATGCAGTATTGAATCTTATCCTTTTTGATCTCATACTTCCCCCCTCTCTGAGTCTCATTCAACAAGCTTAAGGCTCATCCATCCCTTCTTTCCCCCTTCATTTCCCTTTTCCCTTTGCTCTCGCTTACCCCACTCTTCACAATGTGATGACCTTGTCAATGATTTACCAGCAGACGGTTGACCCTGCCACACCTCACAACCTCAAACATTGCAAACAATGCATCATTGTTGAACATGCCAGATTCTCTGCTGTCACCTCTTCCATGCTGCGACAGGGATTGGATTCCGAAGCAGAGGATTCATCGAATGAGGTGAGTTCTAGGATTTGTTCTCATCATTTCTGGTGGAAAGGGCATATGAATGAACTGTTAACCATTTCAATGCTGATTGACTGTGGCTCACACCTGGTCCTCATTTCACCAGAACTGACCAACCACTTGGGACTGTGCTGCCACCACCTACCACAACTGGAATCAGTTGATGTTGCTGTAGACCAATCAAATGGTTGTCAAAAGACTGTGTTGACAGAATATGTGAAATTTTCAGTTTCTTTGCTAGATGCTCAATGGACTTCATGCTTGATGCATGCTCTGATTGCTCCTGGACTGTGTACCTCTATAATTCTCAGTTTGCCTTGGCTGGAAAGAAATAATGTTGTGATTGACTGTGCTGCTCAAACCTGTACAGATAAAGTGTCAAATTACAATTTATTGAACCCATCTCCTCCTGAACTGCCCATGCAGCCTAAAATGAGATTGAAGGAGTTTATGAAGAATGTGCGAGAAGATAGGGAGCTGATAATGTTGGAATTGAAGTTTGTGCTTTGCCAGTGAAGGAAATGGTTGAAGTTCGAAGATGTTAAGGAGGTTGACATGGTGGCTGCCATGAATACTTGTGTGGAGCAACTCAAAGGGCTCACGGAACTGTTGCACCAGGAGGATATGCTGAAGGCGGAATTCCATGAGATCTTTAAACCAATTCCACATGTGGATGAGCTACCAAGAGATGTGGTCACAAGGATTAAGCTGAAAGATGCATACCAAATGATTAAAGCAAGGACATACCAATGTCCTAGGAAGTACTGTGAATTGTGGCATATGTTGTTACAGAGGCACTTGGAGGCAGGACAGATACAACCATCAATTTTGTCATCAGCTTCACCTGCTTTTATCATTCCCAAGGCAGACCCCAGTGTGCTTCCAAGATGGGTTAATGATTACAGACAGTTAAATGCTAACACTGTACACAATTCACATCCACTCACAAGAGTGGATGACATACTGAGTGACTGTGCCAAGGGAAAGTTTTTCTTGACTATCAACATGACAGACAGTTTTTTCCAGACCAAAATGCATCTGGACAACATTCTGCTGATGGCTGTTACAATGCTATTCAGATTGTATGAATGGTTAGTGATGCCAATGGGACTACAAAATGTGCTGGTGATTCATCACCAATGCATTGTGTCAGCTTACACAAGTATATAGGTTGTATCTGTTAAGGCGAGAGCCCCAACTACTAGGTACAAGTTATCGAGTTTGTTAATGATGAGGCTTTTGTCGCTAAGTTATATCACACTAAGTCAGAGGCTTTCTGCTTAGGTCGAGTCATGCATTCATGAGCAGTTGTAAGGCTGTATATTGCCTAAGGTCAAGCTAAGGAGCCTTGACCTCTGTCTACTACAGTTTATATAGGTACTTTCGTGGCTATGTGTCGAATACGTGTCTACACATACTGTAAGAGTCAGTAAGGTATCTATGGCTATGCAAAGCTGTAGAGTGCGAGGTAAAAGAACAGCTATCTACTTGGTGTCTAGTATAAAGGGAAATATGGGTGCCGCCCTGCGAGTCAGAAAGACGAGTCAGAGATAAGGAAATGCACTGCCATGACAAAGGAAGAAATAGATGTAAAAGGAAATTGTAACAGTATCTGCCATGTTTACCTGGATGATATCATTATATGGTCTGACTCATTGGAAATGCATGAGCGTAATGTGTGCCTTGTGATGGAGGCACTGAGGAAGGCAAAGTTGTATTGCAACCCTAAGAAGACTAAGTTGTTTTGTATGGAAATCGAGTTCCTGGGTCACTGTATTTCCACGAAAGGGATCAAAGTGGATAACAGAAAAGTTGAGAAGATACTGATGTGGCCATGGCCAAAGTCTTCAACAGAGGTTCGACATTTCCGAGGGTTGGTGTGGTATTTGGCTGTGTTTCTGCTGAACCTGGCAGAACACACAATGGTTTTGACAGAGTTGACAATGAGTGAAGCCGACTTGATTTTTCCTGATTGGAATGACAGACATCAGAGGGCGTTTGAGAGCATCAAAGAGATCATAGTGAGCAGGGAGTGCTTGATGACCATTGATCATAATGATCCTGAAGGTCAGATTTTTGTGACAACAGATGCTAGCAATTTGTGATTGGGGGCTGTATTGCCATTCAGGTGGAACTGGGAGAGCACATGTCTGGTGGCATTTGAGAGTATGACGTTTAAGGGAGCAGAACTGAACTACCCAGTTCATGAGAAGGAATTATTGGGATCAGGAAGTTGAGCACAAGATGAGGATGAGGTTTTTGAGGTATTGAGTTTAAGTCAAAGATAAGTGTATGAGGGAGTCTGCCACAGGGAGGAATGTTATTATCATCTCCTACAAGATGTGCAATATTTATACTACACAGTTAGGAGGTATAGTGTAATGCACTCCTTTAATATATAAAGGAGGTATTCTGTAATAGACCCCTGTACCAGTTAATAATGGAATAACTATGTCATATCCCCTATAATAGTGTCAATAATAGTGACATATGATATCATGGCTTGGTAAGTCCTAGACTTCCTGCAGGGTGTGTCTTAGACACTCTATCCATAGCTTTGTCTTGGATAGGCTATCATAGACATGCTGCAGTATGAGTAATCCTGTAGCATGTGTTAACTGTGGGTTCCCCTTTATGTCTCTGCATGTGTTAATTGTCCATTCCCTAGGGTTATGGTTAATTTGGATTAGCCCTAACCCTAGTGTTGTCCTAGCTTAACACATGTGTTAATATGACTTAGCATATTCTGGCAATATTCCCCAGGCATGTTAACTGCCTTGGCTTGCCTGTATACTCTTGTATACATAATCCCAACAGGAATTGCTGGCAATTATCCATGCATTGCAAAAGTGGAGAGCTGATTTACTGGGATTGTTGTTCATGATATTCATGGATCATTGGACACTGGAGAATTTTGAGCAACAACACGATTTGTCCAGGTGGCAGGCACAATGGATGAAGTTTATGTCCCAGTTTGATTGCAAAATTGTGTACATCAAGGGTGAGGAAAACTGTGTAGCCAACGCATTATCCTGTTTGCCTGTGGAAGAGACAGATGATAGTGTAACTGCAATGAAAATGGCAAAGTCACCTTATGAGTACTGCACAGAGGAAGAGGACAGTTTTGTGTCAGTTAATGCATTGTTGAGGTCAACAGGAGGTTTGCCTTGGGAGAGCACAAGAGCGTTGGCAGAAGTGGATACATTCGAAGGAAACTTGGTGACAGTGTTGTTGTCTGTGTTGTTAGATCCAGAGCTGTTGGAGGAGTTCATAAGAGGTTATGATGAGGATCCTTGGTGTCAGAGGCTGAAGAAGGCAGCTGTGGGTATGCCAAACATGCGAACAGTTGATAAACTGATGTTGATTGGTGATCACATGGTTGTGTCATGTGTCAACAAGGTCTGTGAAAGCCTGTTTAGGCTGGCACATGACACTCTTGGTCATTTTGGATTCGAGAAGTCATACAGAGCTCTACATGAGTTGTACTACTGGCTGAATATGCATCAGGACCTGGAAATAGCTTATGTCCCTGCATGCCCAAATTGTCAGAGAAATAAGTCACATACTACTAGGCCTGCTGGTCTGTTGCATCCATTGCCATTGCCAGATGGGCAAGGAGATTCAGTGGTAATGGACTTCATCAGCCCATTGCCAGAGGATGATGGCTTTAACTGTATTCTGACAATGACTGACAGGCTGGGGAGTGATATCCAACTGGTGGCAACATGTACTGAGCTGACAGTGGAGGAACTGGCAGGATTATTTTTTGACCATTGGTACTGTGAGAATGGTCTGCCACTCGAGATTGTTTTGGACTATGACAAGCTGTTGATATCAAAGTTCTGGAAGGCTCTTCTAGGGATCTGCACAGGTAACCCATGGGTACTTTCAAGTGTACCTGTACCTGTACCCATGCCTTACCTGTACCTGCAACCTGTTAATGAGCCATGGGTCAGCAGGTACAGGTAGACCCACTGTCTCCCATTGCGTAACAGCTCCTGTATCTGGGAAGACTGGCAATTGCAGGCTTCTTCAAGCACAGGAGCTGAAGACAATGATGACATTGTGTCACCATCATCGGTGCTGGGATAGGGATCCACCCTGCAAGCAGCTGCTCATGGGCATGGGTGTTGTCTCGTAGGATCCACCCTGTGAGCACAGCAGCGGTTAGGGGTGCTGTTCTGGATTCCTCACTGCTCCCCTCGTCATCATCTGTTAGAAATGAAATCAGAAAAGAAAAGAAAGAAAAAACATACCTGTGGCCCAAGAGACATTGTTGATGTCTCTTGGGCCTTTTTTTCGTTTGGTTTCCCTTGTCCTCATTGCCTCCCAGTTGCCAGTCATCGTTCCATTGTTTTGCTGCTGTTGCTTGTCATCATCACTGTTGTCATCATTCCACATACAATCCACCCCATGAGCAGTGGCTTGTGAGGCTGGATGTGGGTGGTGTGCCGATGACGTGGCAGTCATCCTGGGTGAAACAAGCATTGAACCACCCTGTTTTGCAAATGTGAGACAGGGTGTTGTCTCATAGGGGATGGACCCACCACCCTGCAAGCAGTGGCTTGCAGGCATGGGCATTGTCTTGTTGTCGTTAGGGGGTGGGGGTGGTGGACATCATTTGGATCCTGAGAGAAAGAAAAAATGTTAGTAGATAAAACAAAGAAATAAAACAAAGAAAGGATACCTGGGACCCAAATGATGATGTGTTGTTTGGGCCCTCACCATGTGTCCATTCCCCTTGTTCCTAACTTGTGTTTGCAAGTGGGTCATGACATGGTGGCTATCCCCAGCAAAACTGGTGGCAAACAAGCTTGCATTTACAAGCAAGAGGGGTAGTGGTCATGACGTGGAGGCCATCCTGAGCAAAGGGAGCAGATGACAACTCCCCTTGTGAGGAGGTTGTGGTTGTTACCAGTAAGTGCCAGTGTCTTACAAAGCTATGTAAATAATGCACCAATAATCAGTGAAGATGGGTGCACACACGGCCAAATGGCCCGTGCACATTCTGGGGGTATATAAACCCTCTGATTTTGACCACCCAAGCCAGTTTTGCCCCACTTACTGATTTTTTAATATCTAGTTAAAATAATTTTACATAGATCAGTAATAGTTACTATATATACTTTGAACCATCACCCCTCTTGGTGATGGGTATGGGCATGGGTCCACAGGTACACCATGTGTGACCCATACCCATAACCCGTGTGGGTATGCCAAACCTGTGCAGATCCCTAGGCTCTTCATAAGTTGAATGGGGTAAAAATCAAGATGTCTACAGCCTATCACCTGGAAACTGATGGTGCAAGCAAGAGGACAAACAAACTGTTAACCAGGCACTGAGGTACCATGTGGGTTGTAATCAGAGAGGCTGGGTAAAGGCATTACTGCGTGTTTGATTCTGCATTATGAACACCATTAACAAGTCAACGGGATTCTCACCTTTCCAGCTGAGGATGGGATGTAGCCCTTGCCTGATTCCTCCTCTGTTTGCACCAATTCAAATTGAGCATCTGGAGGAAATCTGCACAAGAGAGCTGATTGATTGCCTTGAGATGGATGTGCACAAGGCACAGGACAACCTGCTGCGAGCAAAAGTTGCCCAGGCAGCAACAGCAAACAAATTCAGGAGTGATAACCTAGATATTAAGACAGGTGATTGTGTCATGCTTTGCATGAAGAACAGATGACAGGAATATATTTCTAAAGGTGACAAACGAGTTGCTAAATTTATGCCTAGATGGGATGGACCCTTTTGAGTGCTGGAGGTCAATAGTGATGCATTTACTGTGACTCTGGATCTACCTGTGAGCTCTAACATATTCCCAAAATTTGCTATGTTTAAGGTTAAGGTGCACAGTGAAAATGATGCTGTACTTTTCCCTTCTCGAGAATACACATGACCTGGTCCTATTGTGATAACAAATGGTGAAGAAGAATATTTCATGGAGTGGATTATTGATGAAAGATGATGTGGATGTGGGATTCAATATCTGGTAAGATGGTTAGGGTATGGACCGGAGGAAGACTTGTGGTTGCCTGGCTTGGCCTTGAAGGATAACACAGCCCTCAATGTGTGGGTGACTGGGAAAATGGTTTCCTTTTTTTTTCATTTCCTTTTCACATTGTCCCTGCCGCTGGTAGCTTTCCCTCTGGGGTTTTTGACACACCGCTGCTGAGCAGTTTGGTAATTAGTTTCTTTTTTTCTATGGTTGCTTGGTGTGGTATTGCTTTTGGGAGGGGAGGATGTAAGTGAGGCTGCTTACACATGTTTGGACAGATGACTACTTATATCTGGAGATACTGACAGATTGGCATTCTTCCCTTTTCTTCCATCTTTCCCCTCACATATTTCCCCTGCATTATCTGCTATCCCCTTCTGTATAGACACTGGTCCTATTCTGCTGTGTGATATGAGAAGCTTACTGTCCATAAGCTTATACTGGATATACTGTTCAATTATGACCAACTCTTCAGTCACACATCACAAAGCCCTCTCATCACCAAACCAGGAGATCATGGGATGGCCTTCTGTGATTTGTAATCTTTGTCCAAATATCATCAGCAAAATCAAGGGTTGACTTATTTTACTTATCTCACTTAGAACCTAATTAAGGACATTAAGTAAAATAAGTACATTTTTTTCCTTATATTTCATAACCAGTTAAGTAGATAGAACAGAGTAAGGAGTATAAGAAAACATTTAAGTTAAGCTAGTTAAAGAACTTCTAAGGCATCAAGGACCATTATATTTTTTAAGTGGGTTAAGCAGAGGACCCAACTTATTCCAAAGAAGATATACTTTTTCTAAGGAGGATCTCCTTAATGCCCATTTACTTATTTCTGCTTAATTTCAGATTTTAAGGGGAATAAGGAGAAATTAAGCATAATAAGTAAGCATTGGATTTTTCTGATGAGTCCTTCTCAGCACCCATCCACTCTTGATATCTCTGAAAACATCATCACCTTTATTCCTCTCAAACACCCTCAAGAACTTAAAACACTACTATATTTAATAGATGAATTTTCTTGTCTGTATGTTCTGTGGTGTAGTCTCAAGCAGTACTCACTTTCTCCTCAAAATTATAAAGCATGACTGCCCTAATCTATTCAAAGCCATTTAATATTTCTTAACAAGGAAATAGGATATCTACAGATTCTTCAGCAATTCTAAGTTCTAAAAGTACATGTGGAAGCTTCTGGCTGAGATGCATCAAAATATTGGAATCAAAAATTCTATTAAGTCATGTTTTGGTGTTATCCAAAATCCATGTGCTGTGCAGCCATGTGAATGTTGAACTTGTGTATTCAACAGAGATCTTTACACTCCACCACCATCCATGATGCAGCCTCCCTCTCCCTCCTCTCTCCGCTCTCCTCCCTCCACTCCACCAATAGAGGGCCTGTGGCCCCCCACATTGATTTTTTTGTTCTAATAAGTTTTTATTCAACTGATTATTTTATTTTATTTCAGTTGTTTCTGCTGTGCATGCAACAACAGCTGCCTCCACTCCCCCCCTGCTCCTGGCTCCCTCCATCCACCACTCCACCATAGTAAGTTTTCTTTTTGTTCTAATATTTTTTTATTCAGCTAATTAACTTTCTTGTATTGTACATGCAACAATGGTCCCTCAACCACATGCCAGCCCTCCTCCCCACTCAGGTGGGATGTGAGAGGCCTGAAAGGGGATAGAATGGCCCCCCCAGTACCTGGTGAGTCCCACCCCCCACTGCACCACATCACTGATGCCCCCCCCTCTGCACTAGGTGACTCCCCTGCAACATGTGACAATAACCCTGGTACACCCACCACCTGGTAAGCCCCCCCCTGCCCCTACCTTGTGCCATGTCACTAACACCCCCCAACTTTGCACCACTCCCAGGACAGTGATGGACCACCCATCCCCAGCCTTGTGAGCAACTGCTCACAGGGTGGGTGATGGGTGGAATGGTGTTGGGACAGAGTATACAAGAGTATACAGGCAAGCCAAGGCAGAGTTAATGCATGCAAGGGCAATTAATGCACAGTTACGTACTAAGCTATGATATCATAGGAGGTACTATGACACCATAATTATAGGGGAAAAGACATAATTATGGTGACATCAACTAGTACAGGGGTCCATGACTTCATACCTCTTTATTATATTATAGGAGTGCATTACACTATACATCCTAAAAGTGTAGCATAAATATTGCACACTTTGTAGGAGATGAATATAATATTCCTCCCTGTTGCAGACTCCCCTCTCTCACTTGCCTTTGAGATATCTTCATTATCTTCATCTTGCCCTCAAGTCCTGTCACACTCCCAATACAGTGGACCCACCCCATGAGCAGGGGCTTGTGGGGCTGGGTGGGGATGCCTCTGGGGAATGAGGATGAGGCTGGGGGGGTCAGTGGTGACATGGCATGTCAGAATGCATCAGATAGCACACCTAGCAGGTGCCCCACTACACAGGCCTTCTGACACCTCCCTAGGGCTGTACTATCCCCCATGAGCCCCCCACAGCCTAGGTGAGTGGGGAGGAGGGGCAGTGCACCACAGGTCCATCATTGTATATACAAAATCTGAAAAAAATATTTTATTAGTTTAAAAGCATTGAAATGAAATGGTAATACTCAATATTAGGGCCCTGTGGCCCCATAATGATGGAGGGGATGAGGGAGGAGGGGAAAGGGATGAGCCATGAGGGAGGGGATGTGGTGTTATGGGTGTGGTGGGTGTGAGCTGGCAGCAGCTGTGTAGTAAAAAATACATAGGTAAGTAATGGGTGAACAATCAATAAAGACACAATTACTTTGTGCACACAAGGCCAAATGGCCCATGTGCATGGGTATATAAACCCTCCCATTTTTAAGTATTCAGCTGGGCTTGTCCCACTTACTTATTTTGTGTAGTTATGTAATTTTATGTAGATTATTTAATATATTGTGTTTTCTGCCCTCTGTTGCCTCCCTGGTGATGGGTAGGTGCAAAGGCTGTGGGTAACCAGCCCATGACCCATACCTGTACCCATGAGTACCTGTACCTGTGACCCACATGGGTTGCCCAAACCAGTGCAGAGCCCTAGCTGTTTCAAGATACCGAGATGATGGATTGACAGCCTGTGAGAACTAGAGACTGGGTTCAAAATCAAATGTCTGGAGATTTGACTCATCCAACCAGCTGTCATCTTTGTCATCATCCAGATTCTCCTTGACCTTGGGACATTGAGGTTTTCAGGGGGTAGAAGGCTCCCTTGGATGTATTCTGGGATTTTTTCCATAGCTTGATGACTGAGTTGACCTCATATTTCTTTTGATATTGATTTAGCTCAGATATCACAGTCATGTGGCATATGCATGTGACTTGGTAAATTACTACCCCCACAGCAGCCTAGTAAATTACTAGTAAAAAATAGGTAAATAATAGGTTGGTAAATAAATATGAATTTTTTTTACGCAACCCTACCGATGACAGTTTAAAGGAAACCGTGACGGAGCCAATGATCCGGTAGAAATTCACCGTGTGATAATAGCAGGCTGTCATTAACAAGAGTGATTACTGAAGTGATTTGTATTCAAGTTGACATCACTGCTAGTTAAAACGTAATAAAAGTGATGTGCGGGCTCGCCTTGGCACAGAGGAAAGTCTTGGAAGTGATGTGCGGACTTCTCTTGGCAAGAGGAAAGTCTTGGGATGTCTTACTAAGCCTGAGTAGGCTGCAGTCACGGCTTGACATCAACCATTAAACTTCAGATGCTTAGGGCAATCTTTATCATCTGGCTATTTCGGATTTTAGGCATTGCTTCAACTTGAACCACCACATTCATTCCCAACCTTCATCAAAAGAGTAGTTCCAAGTCACTTAGGAATAAACATGTAATTCATGACGACATCCAGCCACTGCCACAGCCGCTCGCCGTATTACATCCAAGGGCATATACTGCCGACATGTTCACTGTCAGAGCTAGATCTAGGGCAAGATTCGTTGGTTTGGGCAGTCCAACAGCCTAGACGCGTCCGGCGTACATTCCGTACCTGCACATTGCATGCACTGCCTGTGTAAAAGGAACATTATGAACTGTCAGAATTATTGGGAACCAATAATCTGGGAATATAGCGATTGCGATCCGCTAGTCGTTCTCCACAGCAGAATACTCTCTCGCTTTGAAACCAGAGGACCGCTTTCCAGTCACAATGCAAGCCTCAAGTTATGACTTTCGATAGGTTCCAAGGTGTGGCACTGGAGCATCATAATTGCGCCTCAGCCAGGATTCATTAGTATCGAGCAGTAGACGTGATGTGCCTAGAGCGACTCGAGGCGGTGTTACCAGTCGTGGTCTTGGTAGTCCGCCGCTGATTTCTGAATAAAGCAGTCAACGCCTACTCATAAGTATAAAATCTCCTTCGATTCCATGCCCTGAATATTAAACAGATTTCATTAGTTGAATATCACAATGTCGGGCGTTCATGTCTTCCGTCGCCTTGGCTTTCTCTTTCTACTCTGTGTTGCCAACCTCTTCACCTATCCCGTGGAGGGCACTAACATTCCCACCCCCGAACCCCCCACACCACCACCAGAATTGCATTTTTCCCCCGGCCTTGACGTCTCCCTGGACCGTTTCTTCACCTTCGACCCTGCTCTGCTAGCGGCTCCCCCCGGCATCGCAGGAGGCGACTGCACCACTCCCCCCATCTCTCTCGTACCCAACGGTACCGTCACAGTCATCTTGCCACCCCCCATTCCCGATAATTGCACCGACAGTTTCGAATCCATCAATGCAAAAGCCCTCAATGTCTCTTTGCCATATCTCTTCGAGCAAATCGGAGTGCCTCATAAGCACATCCCAGCGTTGGTCGCCAAAGCAACCCCGATATTTGCGACTGCCGTTAAAGAGAGCTTTTGCTTCGGGGGTCCGGCAGGAAATCTTTCGAGCAGGGGCCCATTCGATGTCTTTGGGGATTTGGTAGAGGATATAGGCGGCGCGCTTGTCGACGTGGCCGAGGATGTCGTGGAAGTGGTCGTAGGTGGGGTGGAGGATGTGGGCGAAGCAGTCGTAGATGGGGTGAAGGATGTGGGACGTGCGATCTTAGGTGGGGTGAAGGGGGTCATCACGGACGTGGGCTGTAGTTTATTTGCAGCAGGTGCACTGCCCGCCTACCTCACAGCTGCTGGATTATTCGTGGTTCAGAATGCAGGAAAGACACATAGACCCACGACAACAGACCAGGACTTTTTCATTTTCCCACTCCACGGTCCCATCTCTCACAACGATGCCATTACCGTTATCTACAATGCAGCATTTCCACCTGGTTTCGAAGGTCAAGCCGGAGTCACCATGGGACGGAACATTTATGTTCGATCAAGTGCCAACACTATTGATCCGTCGAACCCAGGATTTCCACTCGCCACAAAAATTCTCCTCCACGAATTTACCCATAGTAAACAGTACCAGAAGCTTGGATACAATCTCCCAGCATTCGGCATGCAATATCTCTTCAACTACTGCAAAGTAAGCCCTGGTGTTCAGTGCTACGAACCCACTTTCTCATTGACACAATCCAATTTGTTTACAGGGTGGTTTGGGGCACCCATTGAACAACAAGATGGAGGTGGAGGCAATAGCCCAAGAACAACGTGCTGTCCCGTTCCTAGTGACCTCAAGTAGCACACCTGGCATTGGTATGGAATTTGTCAAACTATGGAAGGCGAAAAACCTACAGGCGACCCTGGGCCTGCCGACAGCATTGTCCGCTAGACGGGTTGGGGGATTCTTCAGCTTCCTCAGGCCAATACAGACGTTTACGCTCCAAATGCAGCGCGGAATAATGTCGATTCGGTGTCCCAGGATAGGTCCCTGCACCTAGGGGAGTTTCCGCGCCTGGCCCCCCCGTGATCACTCTAGTTATAAATTTTGTTTCTGGCTTCTTCGCATAAAACGATAGCGCTCAAGGACTATTGGACTATTAAACTACGGACAGGGACTCGCACCGCAATGATGAACGATTACTTTTTACCCAATTCACGAACGATGGGGTTTGTCAACTTCTATCAATCACATGAGAATCCAAACACATTCACGTGTCATGAGAGGATAAGTAGCAGCGCACTTGGGGGGAGTCTGGGACTCTCGCCACCACAGGCCATGAAACCTCCTTCCCCAGACCATGCTAGCCGAAAAGGTAGCGTCGTGCCTACCAGCCTTTCTTCCCCCAACGCTGGTCTACCACCTGATACTAACTTGAAGTCCACTGACGTCGATGGATACCACGCCCCAAGTGCACCACCACCATCGCCACCATCTCTCCCCCACACATTCGTCCCGATCAACGAGAATCATGTACTACTCACTGCAATCCCCACAGCAAAAACATCACCATCCCCCGACATTTCTACATGCGGCTTACCGCCAGGTTCAATATCCATGCATATAGCTATCCCACCGTCTTCCAACCTCAAGCCCATTTCCTTACCACACACACCGAACTCGCCCTCTAGCCCTACATGCTACTTTTCGCTGTGAACCTCCTCGACTCTACCCGCTCCTCCCCCACCAGATCTCGCAACGCGACTCCCAAGCCCCCTCCACCTCCATCTCTCATGCCAACCTCACCCGTAGTAAGCAACACTAACACACTTCCGATTCCACCACCCCCAATTTCGACCGTCTCTCAAGCCAGCGGCAGAACACCACCACCAACATCATCATGACCAATATGTCTAACAACACCAACACCAATGTGTCCACTGTCCCTTTACCTCTTTCACCTTCGTACTGCCTGCCGCCGCGACACAGGTAGCATGCCTATCAGACCATGCCAAAACATCCCTCTTCCTAGGTTACTTTGCATTCACACCCTCCGGCGAGCGACATGTCGGTCTCGGGATGGACGTCCCATACAAGGCCGCACGGCCGAACTGTGCCCTGGAGGTGAGCGGGAGCTAGAGCACCGGTGATGGGATTGTGGATCAGGCCGAGGATACTGGCGATGGGTGTTTGGCAAGGGGATGGCGAGGGCGCTGGGTTTGTGTGAGTCTGAGGGAGGGTTTTAGTTTGGTGTGGGCCGGTTGAGTTTCTACGCTGGGCAGGGCGCTACTGCTGTTGGTGTTGAGAAGGGTGGATATTTTCCCTAGAAAAGTTGATCTACCGGAACCTTATGGACGACGATAAGTGGGGGATGCGGGGGGAGGAAATTCTCTATGATGTGGATTCTCTTGAGGAAGAGGGCGATGAAGAGAAGGAGCCGTTGTACCCTGTACTGCGGCCTGTATCTGTTACGAGGTACTTATGACATTTGCACCTGGCTTACATAAATTATCAAAAATACAAAAAAAAAAAAGGAAAGAGAAGAAGGGGAGAAAGAGAGATTTCTTATTTCTGCTCCCCTATTTACACATTACACTGATGTAGGGGCATATATATACTATACTACATAGCAGGCTATATAGCAGGGCTGTGATTACCTGATTCCACTGGCAAGCCCAACTAGGATGTCGGCTATCTTTTCCATTGCACTCATATCTTCCACATTCCATGTAGGCATTCCTGCATGATTTCTGTTTCTGCCAACAACCTCCACACTCTTCATTTCCACACTTCCAGCATCTCTTCTGGCCATGCCCTCCTGCTATCTTGTGAAATCAGCTGCTCTCTTTTGTTTATGGCCTTTTGGTCATATGGTGTTCAGATTCCATATTTAGGAATTTGATTGTCTGCAGTTCTTCAACATCAACCACCATGTTGAGCTAGCGAAACAAATCCCTCCCGACTCCATTGTCCTCTGCTGCAGAGGAATGTGCAAAGCTCATGGTGTGATTAGAAGAGCTTGCTGCACAAGAGAAGGCAGCCACTGAGGAGGCCAAGAAGAAGGATGTGGAGGAAAAGTGACTGTGCAGAGAAGAGAAAGTGCATCATCGAGAGGAACACCATGCCCAAAAATGGAAAGCCATGGAGTCTGCCACTAAGGAGGATGAGGAGGTTGTTGAAGAGCCTCCCCACAAGAAGAAGAAGATGAAGGCATTGGCGAGCAAGGCCACTGGTAGAGGAAAAGATGTGGGGCCATCAGCAGAGGCCATGTGTGTTATGTGTGTGATGTTTGTCATCACAGTTTTTGTTGTAGTTGATTTTGTTTTTTAGATGTTGTACTGCAGGCACAGCATGCATGAGGTCCAGTGGGACCTGCTGCTTGGCCTGTGACAACTGCTTTAGATTGAAGCAGAAGTGTGAGGGCAGTGCATGACAAGAGGTGATGGCAGCAACAGCAGTGATGGAGAAAGGGCAGGTTGAATACCTGAAGGAGTTGTCAGTGGGGATGGCAAGGCTGCATAGGGAGTTTGCAGAGATGATGGTGGTGCTCTACAACCTTGCAGAGCACATTAAGTGGGGCAAGGAGCAGACAGATGAGGGAGAAACTCAGGAATTGGAGTTCAACAGTGATGAGGAGGAAGTCTGACAGGACCTGGAGCACCTGGAGGAGGAAGAAGAACACTATGCCATGTACAAGGCATGGCAAGCAGAATGGCAACCAGCAGAGTCCAACAAGGGGTTGGATTGGAATGAGGAGGGAATGGAGATAGAGGAGTAGTAGTAAGGAGGGGAAAAGTAAGTAGAAAAAGAAAAGTAATATAGTATGTATGGAGGTCCATGGAGGACCATAAAAAGTAAAAACTTTGGTTTGTATGTAGATAGAATGGGTTGTAATGGCTTTGTAATGGCTTTGTTTTTGTTTTGTAAGTAAGGAGTGATCTGATAAGTAAACTTGTAAGTAAGATGATGGCATTTGATAATAAGGAAATGGCTTTGTTTTTTTTTTCTTGTAGGTAATGACAGTGTTTGATAGGTAATGTTGACTTTATTTCTTTTGTTATAAGTAAGGTGATGGTATCTGATGACTTTGTTTTTTTTGTAAGTAATAGTAATGGAATATAAAAAAAAATGAAATGGCTTTATTTTTGTTTTGAATTGACTTTGTTCTTTGTTTAAGGGTGACGAGCCCTACTCATCATCCACACTATATTTGGGTATACCTCACAGACTCCATAATTATGCATTTAGGACCCATCATCACCTCATACTGCCTAATTAATCATTCTTGCTTGTCTATTTTGCCCTACTGATCTACTGTTTTAGAATTTTACTTTACACCCCCCCCCTTCAGATCTGGACAATGAGACGCATCAATCACACAGCTGATCATGGCCCTTGATTCTGGGTACTATATACCGGCTTTACCTATCTACAACGAGAAGAGACAGACCAGGCCCTTCAAATTTCCTTTTATTAATTAGCTTCTTCCTGTATATTCTTAGCTCATCACAACGATCCATCAAGAAACAACAATCCGTGTACTCAATTTCTGAGTCAAGGAGGCCAGCTGTTGGACGGTAGGGTCAAGGGGTTGCATCTGGGTGTTCTCCGCACTTGGTGGGGGCACAATTCACATATTGTAAATTGAGAACCCCGACGACCTACCTCTCCCTGAGTCATTCCCAATATGAAAACCCCCAAGATGAAGATTTGAGTGTGTCAGACCCGCACACATGCTGCACAACTACCTTCTTACAAAACTCATCAGACCACCCCAATACAGACACTTCCTTCTGCTTCAGGCCAATGCAATTGCCATTTTTTTTTTCACTTTGTCACTTTTTTTATCAAGTTGCTTGGAACCATCAATGCAAGAGAACGCATGCGACTGGATCTTAGATAGTAATCCTCTTACACATCGTTTGTATAAAAGGTGACCTCCCACCTCTCAAATGGAGTACCCCTTCTTATCATCCTTCCTTACGTCGCACATATCTGAGTCCCCTCGCATAACCTCAAGTTTCAAGTATCCCTAAGTTACTTGTACACGAAGGTGCAGGACAATAAGTTAAGTTTTCAAGTTTCTAAGTTTGCGAGTACTTTCTGCCTTTATACTAAGGCCAGAAAGTCTATGACCTTCCTATCCCATTATATGGGACTTTACTAGTTATTTCAATGCAAACGTCATGTGACTCCGTTGATCATAACACAATTGCATTTCCCTTTTGTTGATAGGTTCTTGATCGATTATCAACAGCTATAAGGGTAGTTCTATCCTTTTTGTTATCAACTCTCTCTCTCTTTCATATATTAAATTCCTCCCCCTCTCTGTGATCTTGCTTACCCTAACTCTCGCAATGTGACTACTCAAGTCAATGAACTACCAACAGACCGAATCCCCTACAACAATGCGAAGTGAAGTGAATCTTCATGTCAAAGGCTTTACCTAATGACTGGAAAAACCTAGAGACAAATTCAGAGCCACAGTCACAAGCAATGTGTGATGGAACTCTGTGCTTAGAAAATACATGAAGTATGAAGAGCTGGGTGAGCTCCAGGGAGTCGATCTCATCAACTGTAGAAATGAATATGCCCTGTTTAGAAAGTCAATCAATGATGACCAAAACAGAAGTGTAACCAAGGGATGGGGGTAAGTGTTCAATGAAATCCATAGAGATGGAGTTCTATGGCTTCTCTGGGATTGGTAGTTGCTTTAGTAGTCCATATGGCTTATGCCACAGCAACTTGGCATGTTTACACAAAGTACAAGTATTGCAGTAATCCTTTACAAATGTTCTGAGGCTAGGCCACTGGAACAGTGAGAGTTGGCAGTCACATGACCATAGCTAGTAGATAGAGAGTCTGTTGGGAGAGTGTTTCAGTAAGCTTAGAGGGGACCTTAGGACAAAGGGGAGATGCTCCTCTGAGTGTCTCAGAGGTCAAGAGGAATTGTCTTAGGCTAAGCTATACATGTAGTATATATACTACAGAATGTTTAAGTTTCAGTAATTAATACTATTATTATTACTGTTTCAGATAGCCTCTGGCTTGCCTAATATTATCCCAATACTCCCCCTCAAGCCAAGGCTGTTTGGGGAATAGTTTTGTATAATCCTCATTCCTGCTAGAATGGTTAAATGCATAAGTCATTACTCCCCCTGAAATCTAGGGTGGAATAAGTTTCATTCAGGTGCATTAAAACCATCTGTGCGGTGGAAAACCCTGTGGGATAAAACCATATCACACGTGAGGAAAGCTGCTGGGTTATTGCAGATAAATGTCCCCCTTTGCCTCATTAGGCCTTTGGAGCGATATCCTATAAAGTTGGCTTTTCTTCCAAACTTTATTTTTGTAATTTTCACAATCTCCATATTTTATTTGACTGTGTGGACAAGCTTCTCCTTCTCTTTCTGATTTCTTCTTCAAGCTATCGCATTTTTTGTTATTTTATTTTCCATGCCCAATTGGCTGCATGCTTCCATCTGACTCCCCCTCAGACATTTTGGGTCTGGAGAGGTGCCCTCTAAGTGATGGTAAGAAATGAGAGATTTGGAGATTATAAGGGATACTCAGTCTGTCATGTGTAATCATTTGGATAGACCATAAATCCTTTTCATGGTAATAAGTTATTATTTTCATAATGTCCATTGGTTGGTCATGTAATTTGTAGCTCTTTGGATTGCCCATTGTTTTAATTTTCATTGCCCATTTTCCTCTAAAGAGCATTATGCCCCCATTAGACATCTACCTTGTATGGTAATTGGGAGCGACCACAATTCTCTCTGCAGGTGTGCCCATCCTTGGAATGGCAGGAAATATCAGGTTATTTAATAATAAATGTTTCCCTTTGCCTTTGAAGCAATATCTGGTGTCTTTGTAGCTGGCATATCTTCAACAAGATCTCCCAGATAAATGTCTTCTCCACCATGGGTGCCTTTGGAATTTAATTGCACATAGTTGACCTGTCATTGATGCAATTTTATCAAAGAAAATCGGCATATCATCAATTTTAATATATCTTCATTTGCCTCTATTTTAGGCCTTTGAAGTTTAATTTCATAATGTCAGCATATCTTTGACACAATGTTATCCAATAAAATTGGCATTTCCTCGATTTGATTTTGGACAAATAATACCATCCCCTGATTTCAGACAAATGTCTTTCTTTGCCATCATAGGGCCTTTGAAGCAATATCCAAGTCTATTGGGATGATTTTATAATTTGTTTTAAGTTGTCATAGTCGGCATATCATCGACTTGATGTTGTGCTTTCAGAGAAATATCTCCATTTGCCTTTTGCATTTGGAGTGATATCTGAATCTATCAACAAAAATTTATTTGAATTCAATTGCATAATGTTGGCATATCTTCAATGCAATATATTCCATAGTATTGTGATGATGGATAAATATCCCCCTTTGTCTTTTGCCTTTGGGGTGATATCCTCATCTATCAACGAAAATATATATATCAGTTATCTGTAATAAATGATTAAAAGACAATGAGCTTGTCTTGTTCCATAGCCATATTATTAATCTCTTTCGTCCTCACCCTTTTGTTTTGCCATTATTATTGTCTGATGTTGCCTTGCATTTGCCCCAGCAGTCAGTGCTCTCATGACCAAACTTGTCACATGTTCCACATTTGGACATTCCAAGCCAGCGGCAGCTGTCAGTGACATGGCTGGGCTTCCCGCAATGCTTGCAATACATGCCATTAGGTTTGTGTGATGATATATGGCTCACCAGATTTTTCTTGTATGGCTTGGGCTTTTGTATTTTGGACAGTGAGGATAATGTGACTTGATTTCCATTTTCTCCATTTTGAGTACGGTTTTGTCGCCTAATTAAGAATTCCTATAACTCCTTTTCTCCCACTGATGTATGATTCTGTGAAAACATCCCAGGATAGGGGTAGCGACAATGAGATAATGACTTTGAAAAATATATCTGAAATTTTAAAGTCTTTGTTGCCCATTAGATTAATTCGCTCCCAGTAGGATTTGAGTAGATTGAGATGTAAACTTATATTTGTTCCATCATTGGCTGAAGTGTGGAATAAATTCCGTATGACAGAGACAATTGTTTGATGCCCCTTTGATTCGTGCATGGCTTCGAGACTGTCCCACATGGCCTTTGCAGTGGTACATTGTCCAGCATGAACCATTTCTGTAGAGGTAACATTGCCAAGAATAAGAGTTTGGGCATAATTATCATTGAAATCCCAAGCTAGCCGCTCTTTGGCATCCTCGGGGTATTTGACTGTTCCTTGGGTGTATTGTTCGACATTGCATAGCCAGAGTACTCTTCTCATGAGCTCCCTCCATACCACCCAATTTGTATTGTTTAGGGGCTCCCTCAATTTCGTTATTGAAGAGCTGTCCCTTGCCCTAACTTGTGTAATAGGGGCTTGGTCTTCATCAGCCTCTTCTTGCTGTTGTTTCTGCTTCTGGGTTCCCTTGGAGCTGTATACTCTTGCAGATTGTTTACGAGACTGTGGCAGTGGTGAGGGACTTCTAGGAGGTTGTTCAAACTGTTCTTCTTCGTCCTCTTCACAGTGTAATCCATGATCCATGTCCATGATATGTCTGGAAGTAAATTATTGAAGTATGGCCAGGTTTAATAAAATAAAGCTCAAGCAGGGCCCATAACCTGTTGGGAGAGTGTTTCAGGAAGCTTAGAGGGGACCTTAGGACAAAGGGGGGATGCTCCTCTGAGTGTCTCAGAGGTCAAGAGGAATTGTCTTAGGCTAAGCTATACATGTAGTATATATACTACAGAATGTTTAAGTCTCAGTAATTAATACTATTATTATTACTGTTTCAGATAGCCTCTGGCTTGCCTAATATTATCCCAATAGAGTCACATGTTGTAGAGTCACAACAGAACATTGCTTGCTGGCTGCATCCACAGCATTGCTTGAGCAAGGACCACCCCTGGCAAGTCCACCACACATATTTTCAGCATACCAATTGTAATGTTTCATTTGGGCTGAAGTGACCAGAAAGGATATGATCATGTTTGTATTGAAGAATGCAAAGTCAGAGGTCCATGGAGTCCAGGGCATAAATGCAATCATTGAGTTGAAGAAGTCTGTCATCCCCAAGTGACCAGGGTGCAGAAGGTGTAGTGATGTGTGATGTCATAGCAGGGTCTGATGGGAGAGCTGCATGGATGACCATGTGCAGACTTTCTATGTTGAGAGCTACAGCACTGTGTAAGATGGGTTCAGCAAGGTAAGTAGCACATAAAGATGCATTGAGTTGTTCTTTAGAAAATACTGGACAGAAGTTGTGCAGATTATCTGTGATGGAATTGCTATTTCCCCCTTTGCGGTAGACATCCCATTGTCTAGTGGGAGCATCGGGCTTAGTACCAAGCTTCCTAGGACAGAAGTGAATAATGAGGTTGAATTGGGAAAGGTACTCAGACCAGTGGGCTTGCTGTTGGATGAGCAGTTTCATAGTGGAAAAATATTCTAGATTTTTATGATCAGTAACGACAGAAACCAGAGTTCTGCTACCTTCAAGATATTGCCGCCAATGTTTAAAGGCCTCAAAGATAGCCAATAGCTCCTTGTTGTGTGTGTCATAATTTAGTTTAGGGGTGTAAAAGAGTGGGAGTGAAAGGTGACTGGGTGCAGCTTGCTGTTGGTGGTGTATATTGACAGTATGGTAGTGAGTGTGCAGTCAGAAGCATCCATCTCAACAATCATTGTATTGTCCAGGGTCCAATAGGTGAGGACCAGGGCATGCATAAGTTCTCCCTTTAGTTTCTGAAAGGCTTGTTGGCACTTGTCTGTGAAAATCCAGGGGACGTTCTTTCTAGTTGGTCTAGTAAGAGGAACAGTGATGTTGGAATAACCATGAATGAAATGTCAGTAGAAATTACAAAAACCTAAGAATGACTGTATGTCCTTAATCTTGTGGGGCTCCAGCTAATCCATAATTGTTTGGACTTTGTCAGCAGACATCCATAGGCCCTCCGGTGACAGAATGTAACCGAGGTACTCTACAGTGTCAGCATGGAATTTGCATTTCTGTGGTGCTGTGTAAAGGCCATGTTTGTGTGAGTCACCATAATGCCTCTTTGACATGCCTCTTGTGTTGAGACATATTGTTGGAGTAGATCAGGATGTTGTCCAGGTAAATGATGATGGAAATGTCAAGCATGTCACTAAAAATGTCATTCATGAAATGTTGAAAGGGGGCAGGCACATTAGAAAGCACAAAGGCATCACCCACCATTCAAAAGAGTCATAGCAGGTATGGAACATTGTGTTCCATTCCTTGCCAGTGGCGATACATACCAAGTGATAAGCACGGCACAAGTCAATTTTGGTATAGATGCAGGCATTGTGCAGGGAGCCAAGTAGGTTGGAAATGAGGGGTAGCAGATAGTGGTCCTTTTTTATAAGCTTGTTAAGCCCACAGTAATCAATGCATAACTGGAGTTCACCACTGTTTTTGTGAACAAAAAGGATTGGAGCTCTGTGTGGTGATTTAGACAGCTGTATGAAACCTATCTGGATGTTTTCCTCAATGAATGCATGCAGAGTGTCTAGCTCTGAGGCAGACAAGGAGTACATGTGACCTGGCAGAGGTTCTGCTCCTTCCTCAAGTTCTATGATGAGGTTGTAAGGTTGGTATGGTGGAAGTGTGTTGGCCTTTCCTTTGCTGAAGACATCCACAAATTCATGGTACTCCTCAGGGACTTTGGATAAGTCTGGCGCATCCTCCACAACTGGTGCAGTGGATTTGCTGTGGACTCTGTTGTCAGGGAGAGAGACCAAGAATTTTTGGGTGCCAGGAAGGTGACAGGCATGAGCATAAGCTGCAGCATTGATGAATGAGATGTGGGTGGGTTTGTCAATGGTAGCTAGTGTTTGAAGGTCCAGTTACAAGACTGGAAAAAGACCAAGACTGGACTGGACCTTAACTGATCAAGACTGGAAAATAGACTGATGAAGACTGTAACCGCAGTCCGGTCTTCAGTCCATCACCATTTTATTGAAATTAAGACTGCCCAAGACCGATCTTAACTGATTAAGCATACTACATAATAATATTTAATATATTCTAATGTAACTACATTTTACATTAAATGGGATCAAAAGAGCAATATCTCGAGGGTTTATATACCCCTAGTGTGTTTGCACATGTTTATTTGATAGGGCTAGTGTTGCTATGGTGATTTTTGATAGATGCTATCTTTTTCTTTTTTTTGATCCCACACAAATAGTTAACAACACTGCCAACAACCACATCAAGCAACAACACTAATCCCCTCTCACTACCACCACCATGCACCCCCTGGCCCAAATGATGTCTAATGTTGTTTGGGTTGCATTTTTTTTAATAACTGCTTTACTATTCATTTTATAGGATAGAACATGCTGCCTGGCCCTGGCCCCAGCCCCATGAGCCCCTGCTTGTGGGGTGGATTCTGGATGACACCCTGCACTGGCAGTGGCACTCCCAGGATGATGGCATCCTCCAGCGCTGACCTGCTGCACACCTGCTGCACCCCTAGCTCATCTAGGATGACCCCAAAGGCTGCTGCCACATCACAGATGCCTGGGATGGTGTTCCCAGCCCAGCCACTGCCAAACCTGACCTCAATGGCCACCAGCTCATCCCTGCCAAACCCTCTGCTACCTCAGACATGCCTAAACCCACCTGCTCCCCCCAGAATGGCCAAATAGCCATGCATTTGATGCCCAACATGCCCAGCTGCCCCTTCCATACCATGTTCAATGACGCCACCCCACCCCAGCGCCCCTGTCGTCCAAATGGCCTTCAACAGCCCCTATCTGCTCACCTCTGCGTCCCACATGCTTTGACTGGGCTGATGACCCCCCCCCCTGGACTTGTGATGCCCCCAGCCTTACCTCTACCAGAGCAAGCTCTGAGAGCCCCCAGCATGCCCCCCAACTACCTGTCACTTGAAGCTGCTGACCCCCTCCTTGCATGTGGGGGGTCTTGTTTTTTTTGTCTTTTTGTTGCACAACTAACAGCACCCTATGTATTCCAAGTAGTTATGCTAGAAATAAGTACATAGGTTTCATCCAGCCTTGTGAGCCACTGCTCATGGGGTGGGTCTGTAATATAGATAGTATATGTAAGACTGGTCTGGACTATAAGTGGTCTGGACTGCTCTTGTAACCAGTAAAGACTGTCTAAGACTGGTGAAGACCAGTCTGCACTGGTCCAGTCCAGTCTTAGACAGTATATAGATATATGTGGACCGGTCTTAGTCTCAGTCTGACTCCTTGAGGGCAAAAGACTGGACCAGACCACACCTTCAAACACTAATGGTAGTGGGTTTTGGAGATTCTGCCAGCACATTGGGTAGACATGGTATTGGGATAATATTAGGCAAGCCAGAGGCTATCTGAGACAGTAATAATAATAGTATTAATTACTGAGACTTAAACATTCTGTAGTATATATACTACATGTATAGCTTAGCCTAAGACAATTCCTCTTGACCTCTGAGACACTCAGAGGAGCATCCCCCCTTCGTCCTAAGGTCCCCTCTAAGCTTCCTGAAATGCTCTCCCAACACATGGTTCTAGGGGAGGTTTGTTAGGCTCAGCAAGGAATTTGCTTTACCTGAGGTGGTTGATGGTGCTGGACCTCTGTACTCATCTGTCCAGAAAGTGACTTGGCCATAGGCCCAGTCAATCAATGGATTGATCTCCCTAAGCCAATTTAGTCTGAGTATGGCAGAGTTGCTAGCAGGGTAACATAGAATAGTAGGTCAAAAGTCTCACCTGTGGGAAATGAAACCAGTAACTGTAACTGTTGTGTGATCCATCTGTTTGAAGACTCATTGAGAAGGTGGAGCTGTATCAGCAGTATAGTTGTCATTGGAATATTGTATTTTAATACAAATGCTGAGTCTATAAAACAATGAGTTGAACCACTGTCTAAAAGGGTAATCATAGTAGGGTCATAAATAGAAGTTAAAGTGATTTGAAAAGATTTAGGATCATAAAGAGCAGTGACTTTGAGGCAGACCTCCTTTGGTGCATGGTCAGTGTCAATGCAACCCCCAGCCCATGCAGAGGATTCTTGAGGCCGCTGGCGGATCTGATCTCCTACGTCGACGATGGTACCCTCATCGCGCAATCTAAACGGGTAGAGGACAACCTCCCCAAGCTTGTGGATGCCTACAACGAGGTCTTCCGCCTCTTCACGGCCCTCGGACTGGTGTTGGAACACGCCAAGTCCGAGGTCTTCCACTTCTCTAGAGCACGGGTGGCGCCCAACCCCCCCATCAACCTCGGTGTTGCCCCTTTCACTGGGGCCACCCCTCTCAGGCCCAAGCCGATTTGGCGGTATTTGGGCTTTTTCTTCGACCGGAAGTTGTCCTTCAAGGAGCATGTCCGGTTCTACACGACGAAGGCGTTCATGACTGTGAGCGCCATGCGTATGCTTGGCAATTCGTCCAGGGGTCTTTCCCCGGCGAATAAGCGGCTGCTTTACAGGTCCTGCGTCATCCCGGTGGTGACGTATGGACTCCGTCTCTGGTTCTGCCGAGGTACCCGTACCAATGGCATTGTCAAGGCCCTGTCCCAGATGCAGCATACCGCTGCCCGCTGGATCACGGGGTGTTTCCGTACGACCCCCGTGGGGGCTATGGAATGCCTCGCGGCCCTGCTGCCTATGCCGCAGGTGCTGCGCCGCCTGGCGGACAAGAGCTGTCTTCGGACGGCTACTTTGACGCGCACCCACCCCGTCCGAGCTATCTTGGAGGGGGACCTGGTGGGAGACGCCCCCCGGCATCCGCTGGGGCTCCAGGCCCTCCCGCCTGTCGCCCGCCGGAAAATCGTGTCCCCTGCAGCGGACGCGGTTACCGTCTGCTCCCTCTCCGGGGAACCTTTCGAGGCCTATGGCCCTGAGAGCCAACCCGGGGGTCGCTTGCTAGACCTGTTCATGGACAGAATCTCCCTCCACCGCCCGCTGCGGTAGGGTGAGTGGGGCTCGGGCAGGTTCTCGTTCCGGTCGTCGAAGACTCCAGGGAGGCAATATGTGAGGTCCAGGAAAGGACGCGAACGCGAAAGAGAAAGAGAAAGTGGGGAATGAGTGGCCGTGGGTGATGGTTGATAGATCCCGTCACCATAAACGGTTACGAGAGGTCGTTGTAAGGTGGAGAACGGAGCAATGAGGGTGGTAAGGCGAGAATCCAGGGAATCGGGCCCTAGTATATCAAACTGTAGTCCACGCTGTCCAGATCCCAATTCTCGAGGAATCAGAAAGGTGAAGAGTCAGTCACTAAATACTAAAATACTAGTACTACACCTTAGTGTGCAGCAAACTTAGCCCTCTCTTGTAGAGGGTATAACTTAGAGTCGAGAGATGCAAAAGGGAAGGAAGAATTCAATACTGCATTCAACAGGTGGCAGGACACCTAAATACAAAATGAGAGAGAAAAACGGGCCGCGCGCATACTCTTGCGCTGGTCCGACTGCAGATCAACGATCTAAACTAATCAAGTGCCCAAAGAGAGAAGATTGAAGACTATAGGAAGATCACATAAAAAGGAATACATACAAATGCATACCGAAAATGGGAGGCTGGACAATGGCTCAGGGAGACGAGCATTGCCTGTGGGCCCTATTGACTTGTGTCGCCTGCCCCAGTTCAAGCGCGGGACCCTACAGACAATGCCACTCAACCCTACGTTCCAGACTCCAGAATCCAGAGAAGCACCTGTACGGCAGAGAAAAGGCCAGAGAACGATAGGCATAACACATCAAATGTCAAATTAGTAAATGAAGTGTGAAGTGACGGAAGCCCGAGATCCCCAGCAGAGCCCATCAGATCTAGATTCTTCGGCTAACTGCTCCGAGTGTGATTGAGGTGGACATCAAAAGGTAACAAGGTAATATACAGAATGCTGACAAGGAATTAATCCTCAGGGGGAAGCCAAGATTAGTGCAAGTACAAATAGCATAAGAAAACATGAGAAGCTTAGCATGAATGCAAAGCATGCAGTTTTACCCCACATCAGCTTGAGTGCCAGATCTGGAAAGGTCATGAGTCACGGAACATACCAGAAAAGAAATGGTCCAATCTGTGGGGCCTACGAGTAGGACTCGTAGCCCTACAACACCGCCCCCTAAGGGGACGGACGAACGCAAAGACTACACTGACTGTTTGGACCGCGTCCTGGCTGAGGCCAGGAACGAGCCGGATTGTCTCATTGTAGGCTGTGACGGGTCCGTACCCAGGACAGCCCACCAGGCCTCGGCGGCCGCCCTTGTGTTCCGCAGGAACCAAGAGATCCACTGCGCTACTGCGTTCCTCGGTCGCGCCTCAGCGACCGACGCCAAACATCGTGCCCTCCACCTAGGAGTGTCCGCGGCCGTGGCCGCCGGATGCAAGAAGGTGGTGATATTCTTGGATGCCCTCGCACTCGCCGATGCATGGGTGGACTGCTCCCCAACGGGGGGTCAACAGCATGCCCTTCGGCTGTGCCACCTCTTACAGCCCTGGTTCGAGCTAGGCCAGGACCACCGGATCCACCTGTGGTTCGTCCCCTCCAAGGCGGAGTGGGCGGTCCACAAGCAAGCTCATGACGTCGCGACGTCACTCCAATTGCCTCTAGGGATCTCCCCTAAAGCCACTCGCAATTGGCTGATCACCTCCTTCAAGGAGACAGCAGAGAAAGACTGGGTGGCCCGCTTCGCGGACCCCAAGTATCGAGGGAGGAGCTTCCTGGACCTGAGGGCCCAACGGAAGGCCCCCCAATGCCCACCGCCTCTGGCTGTGGGCCTTGGCTCAAGGAAACTGCACATGACTGCAGATTGACGGCCCGACTGTGTCGGTGCATCACGGCGCATGCCCCCATTGGGAGCTACCGCGACCGCTTCTTCCCCAGTGAGGATACTCACTGCGCATGCCCCCCCCGGCCCTTCCAGGACCAGGATCACCTACTCCGCATGTGCCCCCACGTGAAGCGCAAGAAGCACTGACAGGGCCCGCGATTCATCGTGGACCTCGTCGAACTCCTCGAGGCGAACCCGCGTGCGTTCGCCTTTGCCCCCCCGGAAGGGTGGGACCCGGGATGAGGGTCACGCGCAGGGCGTATGACCCCCATCTGGTGGCCTGGTGAGCCTGATGGCATGCCGAATGCGCGCTCAGTTTCTGAGCCTGCGGTGTCTCTGCCGGTAACGCCAAACCTCGGGTTCGCCGCTGGCAAGGTTGGGGGGCCCGCCAGTTGGCGGGTACCATCCCATGCGTGGGGCGGCTAAGCGAGGAGGGGCTGTACTCGGGCAACCGAGGGGCTCCGGATCCCGTCGGGCCTTATGGCTGGCGGGTTGGTCAACCTGCGGGAAGGC
Source organism: Tricholoma hemisulphureum (assembly GCA_964034925.1). Lineage (NCBI taxonomy): Eukaryota > Fungi > Basidiomycota > Agaricomycetes > Agaricales > Tricholomataceae > Tricholoma > Tricholoma hemisulphureum. The sequence continues at coordinate 527,809 of OZ035935.1, read as the reverse complement.
ATGTAATCCTCATTCCTGGCCAGTGCGTCAGTGGGCGCGCACGACTAATAGGGGCCGTGCAGGGGCTAAACAGGGGTAGGAAGCTGAGTGTGTTAGTACGCGCCATTGGGAGTGCCGGCGAGCTGGTTCGGGGAGGCGCCCGAGCGCCCTTAGCCTGTAGTCCGGCCTAGCACGCTGCCCTAGCGGGCGACATGCGGGCCTTCACGCGCTCATGCGCAGTATCGAGGCTGTATCTCCTCTTCAACTTGCATCGTATACCCGTTGTCTCATGTAGTAGATAGACGTGGACTGCTCCCGTGCACCACGTTAAATATTGTCGAACAAAAAAAAAAAAAAAAAAAAAGAGGATTCTTGAGGGTTGCTGACTATTTTTTTTGAATCCATGCTGTGGGGGCCACCAGAGTGGTGGCTTCTGTAGTTGCTGCTCTGCCTTTGGGATTAGCTGCCTTCCTACAATCCTTAGCCTCATGACCCACTATACCACAATAAAGGCATAACCCTTCTTTCAAGCGGCAGGCCCATTCCTCTCTGGTAAGCTTACCATCCTTTCCTAACTTGTCAGCTATTGAGGGTTTATTCTTGTTGTTGTTGGAGCTGCTAGTGTTGTTGGAATTGTTGTTGTTGCCAGAGTTGGACTTATTAGAGTTTTTGAATTTACTGGTGGTGTTTGCAGACTTGCTGCTGGAGGAGGAAGCATCATTGGTTTTGTTGTTATTGTTGTTGTTGCCAGACTTAGCAGAGTGGGTTTCAAGTGCTGCTTCATCTTTCTGCATTCAGTAGACTTCATTGGCTTCTTGGGCTTTGAGATATAATATTGGTAGAGTTGCTGGTTTGCCTCCTCGGAGGACTTCAATGCAGATCCATAGCAGAAGTCTGTGGAAGTACACTTCACGGAGTGCCAAGTCATTCCAATCAACTTGAGTGGCTAGCTTCTAAAACTCAACATTGTATTTGATGATGTGATGGGATTCCTTCATTTTGAGCATGTATGGAGATTTCTCAGCATCTCTGATGGGGTTGTGCAGGCCAAACTTGGTCTCAAGCTCATTGACAAAAGCTTCAAAGTCCCAAATCCAATTGGCACTATTGGTTGTGTCCATTAGCCCTGGGTCAAACCAACCAGGTGCTGCTCCCTTTAGATAAGAAAGAATGAATAAGATCTTTTTCTCATCAGATGCAAAAAGGGTAGGATGGTCATGGAAGTGAAGGTTACAAGAGATTAAGAAGTCATGGAGTTTCTGCAGGTCTATACTGTTGAACATGTCAGGTTTGTGTACTTTGGCTTTCTCATTGCAAGGTTGTTGGGAGGTGTGGATGCTGTCTGATAACTCTTATAGTAAGGTAGATGACATCCACAACTTGCCAATGTTATGTGGTGTTACTTTTTGTGACATCACTGTCTATATCAGGTGAAATTCTACTATAAAATCACTATAAAATTGCCCATCCAACATGAGCAAAATCTGTTCCTAAAATCAATGGGAATATATGCAAGGAAGGTGCTGGTATGGTGGCTTAATGTAAGAGCAAGAATTGATTGACTAGTTTTGATTTCTAGTTTACTCTCTATCTATAGTTGCTACATATGGATTCAGGACTGTATAGTTGTCTAAGGTAGATTAGCTTTCTCAATTTCATCCATTATAGTATCAGGTAGTACTCTATGACCCCTATATTTTCTTGCTGCCCAGGCTGCCTGACTACCATTCAGACCACAAGAATATACATCTGTGAAGTGAAGTGACCTGTTGGCAAATCAATGGATGGACATAAGAGGAATAGACCCTAAGGCAGCCAGGGCATTCCTTTCAAGTGCATCTTCGTGGGGAGACTGAGGGTTGAGATGATAAACTCATTTTGCATAGCCCCAGCACTGCTCAATTGGGTTGAGGACATTTGTGAAATCTGGCTGATTGAATAAGAGTTGGTGACAACAGCAGTCCACAGCTGGTGGAGCACATTTGAAGCTGTGGCATTCATACTGCATCTTGTGAACATCAGTAAAGCCATGCTCCTCAAGAATGGTAACCATTCCTTTAAATACCCCTCCATGTGGATGAACCTCTGGGAAATACAATGACTGAGGTTCGGCATCATTCATCTGGATCTTTACTTTCTTGAGTGAGCCATCAGGTCTGTGGATCGGTTTTCTATTCTTGCTGCACTTGGTGACTTCAATTAGCCAATTTTTGCCTTCTGCTGGAGTATTCTTTGGTATGTTATGAGCTGATAGCTGTAATTTACACTCCCCCATGTGTCCTTGCAGACTCTGCACAGAATCTGCTCATTCTGCATGGAATCCATGTGGAATCCATGCAGAATCTGAGTGAGTCCGACCTTTGCTTCTAAAAAAGGAAATTGTAAGCAAATTCTGTGTGGAGTCTGAGGGGGTCTGCACAGAATTTACTTACAATTTCTTTGTTTTGGAAGCAAAGGTCAGAACTATCTATTTCTGATGGATTTATTTACTACATCCAATGCTACTAAAAAAACAGGGACAGGGGGAGGGACTCATCATTAGCACCCAGCCCACCCTGTAAGCCAGTGCTTGCGGCAGTGGGTGTTGGGTGCTTGGTGCTTGTCCCCCCATTCTCCCCACTCACCCTGTCCTGCCCACTTCCTGTGTTGCTGTGTCCCCGCCCCCAGTCAGCCAACATGCTCCAGCCTTCCTCCCTATGAGCAGTTGCTCGTAGTGGAGGGGTCTGGTGCCATGGGCACCGGTCAGGGGTGTTGTCTCACCCTCCCCCTCTCCCCTCATTGTCCTGTGGGGGGTGGCACTGGCCGTGGTCCTGGCCCCAGGTTGTCTGGTGTGTCCCCTGGCACGTCCTGGTTCTGTGGCGTCCCCCCTTTGCCTGACATCCCCCCCCTGTCATCTGGTGCGTCCTCCTGTTCTGTGGCCATCGCCATGTCATGTTGCTGTCAGAGTTCTGTGCCCCTCACATAGCACCCCGTTCCATCCCACAAGCAATGGCTCATGGTAATGGTTGGGGGTCCTGGCATTGTGGGCTGTAAGCCCCTCCAGCATCCTCTCCTCATCGTGCCCCCCCTCCCCTTGTCATACCTCCTGCAATCCACCCCATGAGGAGTAGCTTGTGAGGCTGGGCCGGGTGGTGTTCGTGTCATAGGCTGGCCATCGTGTCTGGGGGTTCCCCATTGCGTCTGGTAGTTCCCTGTCACATCCTGAGGTGTCCTGGTGCATCATGGGGTGGTCTGGCATGTCCTGTCATCCTCTGTCTCATGCCAGCTGCACCTACACACGTCCACCCCTGAGCAGTCACTCGTGGCAGTGGGGCAGGTGCTGTGTTGCATATCGGCCTTGGTGGTGACATGGTGGTGGCAGCAGACCCACTGGCAAGCAGGGGCTCGCAGGGCAGGGTAGGGTGGCTCTGGGGAGCGAAGTCTGGGGGGGGTGAGTGACGTGGCACCTGGGGAGCAGCCTTGGGTACGCACCTAGTGGGTACTGCGCTCCTCAGGCCTCCTGGCACCTCCCTTGGGCCATTCCATCCCCTTCTGAGCCCCTCACATCCCAATGGAGTGGGGAGGAGGGGCAGCACATGGCTGGAGCTCAGTATTGTTGTCCAAATAGTAAAACTGAAAACAAAAGTTTATCAGCATAAATCTTTTTAATATCCATAAAAAATACTTAATATGGGGGCCTGTGGCCCCCCATATTAGTGGAGTAAAGGAGGAGGGGAAGGAGGAGGAAGAGGGGGAGGAGGAGGAGGAGCATCATGGGGGAGGGGGCTGTCATTGTAGCTAAAATATATACCACTGAAAAAAATCATTCAGTTAGTTAATAATATTGATAATAAAAGGAAATACTTACTATGGGGGCCTGTGGCCCCCATAGAGGTGGAGAGGAGAGGGAGGGAGGTGCTGTTGTCGTGGGATGGTGGTGGTGGTGGTGAGTGATGATGAGGTGGCGGTCACAACGCATGGTGATGTGTGCCAGTGACGTGATGTAGTGACAAGGGTAGTCAGTGAACAATAATGCATACAATTAATATGTTACTGTAGTGTAATGGTAAATGCTCTGTGTTATCTTATGGGTTCTCCCAAGGGCTCTGGTTCAATCTGCTCCTGCTGCAAAGTTTTTCTATCTATTACTTTGTCTGCATGGACTGATGAGGACTAATGCGGATGTCCGTGCTAGTCCTGGTCTGTGCTAATCACAATTAGCTTGGACTCGGATGCTCAGAATCCACAATTCTGCATAAAACAGCATGGATTCTGTGCGGACTGACTCGGACTCCATGCTGCTGTTACACAACTAAAATGTATATTTAATTGTGTGTGGACTGACACAGATTCCGCGTGGAATTTGCATGGACTCTGGCCATTCTGCATGGAATCCGCATGGACTCCAACCATTCTATGCGGATTCCATGCAGAATACATGGGGGAGAGTAAAGACCTTGTATCTCCAAGGATTGAACCCTCAGCCTTTTATATCCAGCTTAGATAAACAGTTTTTGAGGTACTCTAGCCAACTGAGCTAAGTGCCTGATACATTTCTACCATATTAAGGGTACAATATGCACTTTACAAAATTCACATTTACACTACATAGTCTGATTGGACTCCAAGTGGACTCCACTCAGACTCTACTTAAACTTTATAGAATAGTGAGTTTTATTTGTATTTTTCATTGAAGTCACATAATTTTATTTAAATAGAGTCAATTGATGTAATACAAAATTATATATATACATGTTTTTTTAAAATGCCCCCTGGTGGGGGGTGCTCTGTCATGCTGGGGGTCCTGCAGCTCTGACAGTGGTATTTATATTAATTAAAAGAGAATCTAAATAACACATATATATATATGAAAGAAAATGAAAAGGGGGGGGAAGGGGGACATGTTGTGCCCCCTTCCCTATTCCCCCCATGCCCATCTGTCGCCCTCACCTACTGCACCCTGCCTCTGCCCTGCAAGCAGTCGCTTGCAGCCGTGGTGGGGGGTTCTCTGTCATGCTGGGTCATATGTGGCACGTCTCCCTGTCCCCTGGTGCTTCCCCCCCCTCCTCCTGGTGCTTCCACCTCCCTCCTGGCATGTCTCCCTGTCCCCCAGCACGTCTCCCCTTCTGGTGCACCCCCAACATCTCCCTCCCTCCCAGGGTGTCCCCCTCCTCCTGGTGCATCTCCCTGTCATGTGATGTGTCCCCCTCCCTCCCAGCATGTCCCCCTCTGTCCTGGCACATCCCCCTGTCCCCCCACATGTCCCCCTCTGTCCTGGCATGTTCCCTTGTCCCCTAGCACGTCCCATTGTCCCTGGCGTGTTCCCCCATCCCCCAGTGCATTGACTCACTCTGAGGGATGCCCCCCTGTCCCTTGTAGGCCTGGGGGCATGCTGTGTCTCGGTGGTGGTGGTCCCTGGCTGGGGGAGGGGGCTGGATTGGTGCGCAATAGCACGGTGGCAGCAGCGCTGGGTTGGGGTGATGTGGCGGCTGTCATCATTCCCCTCTCACTTCCCTGGCACTCCCCTGGGGCAGTCCCTCACCCCATGAAGCCCCCCACCTCCCAGCTAAGTGGGGAGGAGGGGCAGCACATTGTTGCATACAGATACAAAAAGAAAAATAGAAAGAGGAAAAAAAACATTTCATGAGCATAAAATAAGGATAAAATAGATACTTATCTAGAAACCATAGGCCCCCATGGAGTGCTAGAGATGGGGAGGGGGCAGGGAGGGGGCAGGGAGGGGGCAGGGAGGGGGCAGGGAGGGGGCAGGGAGGGGGCAGGGAGGGGGCAGGGAGGGAGGCTGTTGTAGTGGTGGTGGTGGTGGGAGGGAGTGGTGATGAGCTGGCAGTGATGCAGCTATGTGCTTTGTCATACACAGCCACAGGAATAGTATGTAGAGCAAATATAGACCTAAGCTACTAAGCTGCTGTTGTCTAGTGGTTATGCTGTCTATGGATTATATAATATACTTATCTAAGGCCTGGGGTTCAATTCCTGCTGTTGACAATCTTTTTTATATTAGTAATAACAGTCATGTGCCAGTCCAAGCACTCTGAGTGCACTCTACTCAGACTCTCCTAGGAATTCTGAGGACTGGCTCGGACTCCACTCGGACTCCACTCAGATTGGACTGGGACTGGGACTGAACATTAGCAGGGAGTTGGCTGATGGACCAGTCTGAGCCAGTCTCCAAGTGGAGTCTGAGTTGTCTGAGTGGAGTCCAAGCAGAGTCCAATAGGAAAGGTGGGGGAGTGTAAAGACCTTGCTGATGCCAGGGCAGATCCAGACTGCCTTATTGTGAGCTGTGACAGGTTGGTCCTGAAATCAGTGCACCAGGCCACAGCGGCTGCCCTCGTCTTCAGGGGAGACTAGGAAATCTGACGGGTTACTGCTTTCACCAGTTGTGCCGCTGTGACCGACATAGAACACAAAGCCCTCCACCTTGGTGTCTCCATGGCCATGGCCACTGGTTGCAAAAAGATAGTGATATTCTCAGACTTGCTCACACTCATTGACATGTGGGTGGATTGCTCCCCTGTGGGGGGCCAACAGTATGCCTTACAGGTGTGCTGGCTCTTTTTGAACTGGACCACAACCACACTGTCCACTTCTGGTTCATCCTGTCCAAATTGGAATGGGCAGTCCATACACTCACTCACAATGCTGCGATGTCTCTCTGGCTGCCCCTAGGAATCTCCCCTCAGGCTACCCACAACTGACTGCTAGCGTCTTTCACAGAGGTGGCAGAAAAGGACTGGTTGCCCCACTTTGCAGACCCCAAGTATCAAGGGTGCAGCTTCCTGGACCTCTGGGCCCAGCACAAGTCCCCTGCAGCCCCCATGACCTCAGGTTGTGGGCCCTGGCTCAAGGAAACTGCACATGACTGCAGGTTGACAGCCCAACTTTGTCAGTGCATCACAGTGCATGCCCCAATTGGGAGCTACCACAACCAGTTCTTTCCCAGTGAGGATACTCACTGTTCATGCACACTCCGGCCCTTCCAGGACTGGGATCATCTGCTTCGCATTTGCCCACACCTCACATGTAAGAAACACCACCAGGGCCTGCATTGGATTGCAGACCTTGTCAAGCTTCTCAAGGTGAACCTGCATGCATTCACCTTTGCCACCCCTGAGGGGTGGGACCTGGGATGAGGGACACATGCAGGGCATATGACCCCCGTCTGGTGGCCTGGTGCACCTAGCAGCATGCCAAAAGCACGCTCTGGCTTCTAAGCCTATGTTGTTCTCTGTCCATAACACTGAACCTCAGGTTTGTCACCAGCAAGGCTAGGTGGCCACCATGTTTGGTGGTACCATCCCATCCATGGGGTGGCTAAGTGGGGTGGCACTGTACTCAGGCAACCAAGGGGCTCCAGACCCCACCATGTCTTATGACTGGTGGGTTGGTCAACCTGCAGGAAGACCTATAATCCTCATTCCAGGCTGCTGCACTGGTGGGTGTACATGACTAATAGGGGCTGGCAGGGGGCCATGGGGGAAGGGGCAGGGGTGAGTTAGTACACACCCACTGACAGCTGCCGCTGGCTTGGAATGTCCAAATGTGGAACATGTGACAAGTTTGGTCATGAGAGCGCCGACTGCTGGGGCAAATGCAAGGCAACGTCGGATGATAATAATAAAGATGAACAGCAAAACAAAAGGGTGAGGACAAAGGAGATTAATAATATGGCTATGGAACAAGACAAGCTCATTGTCTTTTAATCATTTATTATGGATAACTGATATATATATTTTCATTGATAGATGAGGATATCACTCCAAAGGCTAAAGGCAAAGGGAGATATTTATCCATCATCACAATACTATGGAATATATTGCATCAAAGATATGCCAACATTATGCAATTAAATTCTAATAAATTCTTGTTGATAGATTCAGATATCACTCCAAATGCAAAAGGCAAATGGAGACATTTATCTGAAATCACAACATCAAGTCAATGATATGCCGACTTAAACAAATTAAAAAATTATCCCAGTAAATTTGGATATCGCTTCAAAGGCCCTTTGATGGAAAAGGAAGACATTCATCCAAAATCAGGGGATGATATTATTTGTCCAAAATCAAATTGAGGAAATGCCAATTTCATTGGATAACATTGTGTCAAACATATGCCAACTATGTGCAATTAAATTCTGAAGGCACTCATGGTGAAGAAGACATTTACCTTGGAGATCTTGTCAAAGATATACTGACTACAAAGACATCAGATATTGCTTCAAATGCAAAGGGAAACATTTATTATTAAAAACCTGATATTTCCTGCCATTCCAAGGATGGTCACACCTTCAGAGAGAATTGTGGTCGCACCCAATTACCATGCAAGGGAGATGTCTAATGGGGGCTTAATGCTGTATAGAGGAAAACAGGCATTATATTCAATGGACTATCCAAGAGACTACCAGTCATAGAGTGACAGGATAACTACCTCTTATGATCTCCAACTCTCTGATTACTTACCATTGCTTAAAGAGGCACCTTTCCAGACCCAAAATGTCTGAGGGGGAGTCAGATGGAAGCACACAGCTAATGGGCATGGAAAAAAGAAAAGAACCAAAAATGTGATAGCTTAAAGAGGAATCAAGAAGAGAAGGAGAAGTCTAAATGCAACACAGCCAGAAATAGAGACTGTGAAAATTGCAAAATGAAGTTGAAGAAATGCCAACTTTATAGGATATTGCTTCAAAGGCCTTATGAGGCAAAGGAAGACATTTATCCACCCAAACCCAGTAGCTTTCCTTGTGTGTGAGTTGGTTTTTCCCATAGGGTTTTCCACCATACAGAGGTTTTAATGCACCTGGATGAGTACAAAAACTATTCCACCCAGAATTTCAGGGGGAGTAATGATTTAATAACTTAACATTTTCCAAAGGGGAAATGTAGATTTACATAACTATTCCCTAACAGCCTAGGCTTGAGGGGGAGTATTGGGATAGCAAGCCAAAGGCTAAATACAAGACAGTAATAATAATATCCAAGACAGTAATAATAATAGTATTAATTACTGAGACTTTAACATTCTGTAGTATATATACTACATGTAATTGTGTACATGAGAAAATTACTCCTTGATCTCTGAGACACCCAGAGGGACACCCCCCTTCGTCCTAAGGTCCCCTCTAAGCATCCTGAAATGCTCTCCCAACACTAGCCCTGTCAATCACTCAAGGCTGATACACAACCTGGCTGCTGACATGCATCTTGCATCAGCCTTTCTTGCATTGATAATTTATGGGGATTTGCAGAAGGAGATGACAAAGAGACATGCTGAGATTTATGGTACTAGGAAATGAAGACTCTTTGGACTGATACTACTTATTCACCACTAATACAGATCAATTGAGGCTAGTCCACTGTAGACAACCCTGAGTTCCTTATGGGATGTAGGTGGATATATTCATATAAACAATGTAAACATGACCTACATTAATCAGAGCCAGATGACATGCACTGCATTACTAACTCTGTCATAGTTGATGATGGTGTGTAAGTGGTGGGCAATAGTGAGGATCATGCTCTTAGTGAATTCCCTGCAGAAACCTTAGTCAAATGGTATTATATTACAGATAGATATCTTACATTCAAATTGTATTTCCAATCAATTCATCAGTTGCATACTAAGTCAATGCTAGTTGTTGGGTTAGGATGTTTATAGTGAGATTTGTGAAGGGGGCTGCCTATGCATCTCTTGCTGTCACCTGAACAGACCATAGCTTAAGCCTTAAAGAAGGATTGCAACATGACAAGAAAAACCATGCCTTGTCCATGAGAAGAACTTTTGACCTTTTGAGGATGGCTCTTGCCATTAGTGTTTGAAGGTCCAGTCTGGTCCAGCCCTTCACCCCTTTCAGGCTTGGACCAGGACCACAACCAGTCTATTTTTTACTCAACTACATGAGGACTGACACCAGACCACACAAGACCAGTCCCAAATGGTCTGGTCTCAGTCTTGGACCACTCTCAACTAGTCTTTCCTACATTAATCAGAGTATTCAACCAATTAAATAAATTAAATGAGTCTCCCCCCCTTGCATTTACAAGCAAGGAGGACAGAATGAGTCAGGGGGCCTTAGAGTACTCTACAGATAAAATAAAAAATTTGCACTAGTGACATGGCAGCATGGGGGGGTTGCTGAGGCAGTGCAGGGGGGTTGAGAGTGCTATGGCGTCACTGAGACTCTACCCCACAAGCAGGGGCTCATGGGGCTGGGGCCAGGTAGCACTGTGGTATTTTACAGTGAGTTCTATCCTATAAAATATATAGTAAGTCAATTATATATAAAAAACAGAAAAAAAAGCTTACAGGGCCCAAACAACAGTGGATGTTGTCTGGGCCAGGGGGGGTAGTGATGGTGGTACAAGGGGATGAGTGTCATTTCCTGATGTGTTGTTGGCAGTGTTGTTAATTATTTGTGTGGGATCAGAAAAAAAGAAAAAGATGGCATCTATCAAAAAATCACCATAGCAACACTAGCCCTATCAAATAAACATATACAAACTCACTAGGGGTATATAAACCCTCGAGATTTCGCTCTTTTGATCCCCTGGGCTTGTCTCATGTAATGTAATTATATATAATTACATTAAATTTGGTATAAATATTGTTAGATAGTAGTAGACCAGTGGTCCAGTCCTTAATGTCATATCCCATGCAAGCACCCCTCTGACCTCTGCTACAGAACTCCAGTGGAACTCCATAGGAACTCTGAGTATTTCAAATTCCTTATTTCAAATTACTTCTCCTGTTTAACTTTTATCACATCTTTTACTCGAGTCTGTTCTCCATCATTGATATGATCATGTACTATGTACTCTGGAACTCTGCAAAACTCCACCACAGTTACACTGAGTAATAGCCTTAGTATAAAACCCCTTTAGTCACTTTGTATTCCTCAGTTCAAATATTAGTTGTTATCAAGTTTTCACTTGTCAACTCAAAGACTTTGAACTTGTCTTAAGCTTTGCAACTCCGGACCTCCACCCCATTCCTGACCCTTACTCCAGACTTCCTAATTGGAACTCTGCTTTTCACCTCTTCCTTACCTTGGACTTCTGCATGGACTTCCATTCCTTACCAGTTCTCTACAAATTGGACACCAAGCATAGAGAAGGGCACAGCCTCTTAAAGGTTGAAGCCCAGTCCTCATCACATCTTGGAACTCCACCAGACTCTGCCATTTTCCCACACATTAGGATCAGTTCTTAACAATTGGACTGAGACCGGGACTGCTCTGTACCTGGTGTAACCAAACCTGTAGGTCTTGGTGAGACCAGTTACGGTCCAGTCCAGTGTTGTAGGGTTACAAGCTCTGCTCATAGACCCTACAGTTTGAACCACCTCTCCATTGGTCTGTGTGCTGACATGTTACTGTGATAGATGCCTACTTCAAAGCTGACATGTTGCCAAGCCATGTGTTTGTTGATTCCATTAACTTTTTGAGTCTTTTTGTAGTACTGTTACTTATACTAACCATCCTTTCATTCCTAAGTCCACAGATCTCTGATTCCCACACTGTTTGTGACCCAGTTTGCTTGTCATCCTCCTTGATCAAGCTCAGAGCAATTAGCCAAAGAATCTGGATCTGATGGGCTCTGTTGGGGATCTCAGGCTCCTTTTATTTCCTTGTCCTGTCATTAATTTATCACTTACTGTTTGACAGCTGTCATCCTACACCCTTTTCTGTACTATATGGGTGCTGTTCTGGAATCTGGAGTCTGGAACATAGGGTTGAGTGGTGTCATCTGGAGGGTCCTGTGCTTGAACTGGGGCAGGCAATGCAAGTCAATAGGGCCTATGGATGATGCTTGTCTCCCTGAGCCATTGTCCAGTCCTCTTGTTTTTGGTATACATTCATGCATGTTCCTTTTTATGTGATCTTCATGTGCTCTTCTTTCTTCTCTTTTTGGGCACTTCATTAGTTTAGATTGTCAATCTGCAGTCAGACTGGTGCAAGAGTATGTGCACAGACCATTCTTCTCTCTCATTGATAGGTATCAGGAGCATCCAAAGCTCTGAAGCATCCCATTTTCACATTTTTATTGACATCTCCTCGTGCCACATTCTAGGATCCCACACACATTACTACCAATACTCGTGCTACTATGCAGCCTCAAAACTCTTTGTTGCTAGCTCCCACATCAGTTATATCAACCTCCACCTCTTGGCCCACTCTGTCATCCACCTCATTCTCTTCTTTCCTGGCTTGAGCCACTACCATGTTGTCCTCTGGTTGCACTTGATATTGTTCAGTTCACTGTTGGCAAAGGAAGAAGACATCTCACTCACTCCAGTCAAGGCTCCATCGTAACAGATCACAGAAGACAATGGGGTCATCTCCCCCAACAGGCGAATTTTCTGTGTTGAGCTCCAAAGAGAATCGCCCCCACACAATAGCACATCTCCATTGGTAGGCCATCAAGATGCACATGATCAAGAGGATGAAGAAGAAGAAAAGGACAAGAGAAATGTTGTTAGAGATCATGGTGTAAATTTCTAGTGCGGGGAACAGTATTATCAACAGTCCTATGATTTTGGTCATATGACAAAGTTCCCAGGATTACATCATCATCCTCTCCACTCCCTCACATCTGCCTGACAAGCCACTGGACACATTTTTGGATAGGAGACAAGTCTTCTTACACCAAGTAGATTTCTTACACCAGGTAGATTTCATAATCTAGTACCCACTCCTTATTCCATTACCCCTCCCCCCTTTTTCTCATTGGCACCTGATTCTTTCTCATTTTACTTGGGTCCTCTTCACCCACTTTTATTCCCTGGCCCCACTTAGAATATCTATATAAGACATCTAGTAGATAGAAAGAAAAATAATAAATCATTTCCCCTCATCATATAGAGCACAGAGCTCAATTCCAGAGTCTTATTATCATATTATCTCATCTCAAGAAGCACAAGTCATTGTCCTATTATTGTATTATCCCTTCACTCTCTTACCATCTTACCTTGTGTCAAACACCAACCCAAAGCCACCTCACACCCTTCCTCTGGTCTAGTAGGACTATCATTTGGTGTGTGTTTCCAGGTGATTCCTCGGACTGAGTATCATCATCATTTTGTTTTTAGGTGACCTTCCACCTTGCAAATGCAGCATTAGATTCTTCTCCCCTCCTTTCATCCCACTTCTCTAAGTTATAACCTCTGCAAGAGAGGCCTGAGTTTGCTGCACAATGAGGTGTAGTGCTAGTATATTAGTTTTTAAGACTGACTCTTTGACTTTCAGATCTCTTGAGAATTGAGATATAGGAAGCCTAGACTACAGATTCTTACATCAGGTCCTGATCCTGCCCCTCTACCCTCATTTTACTGTATATAATCATTTGACGACCTCTCATAACTGTTTACAGTGATGAGATTGTCTGATCACCACCCTCTGCTACTCTTTTCCCAACAAATCCAGGTCATTGCAGTAAAAAATGTCATCTTCATCGAATTTGTTCCAGAGCAAAGCTAAAACATCATCCATTGGTGGTGGGGACTGTACCATAGTCTGATCTAGCGGTAATTGATCACAAATATCCCACTGAAGTGCTGGTGGAATTCCTTGAAAAAAGAGTACATTAGCTTCATGTACTGTGAGGAACTGCATCTCGAGAAGGGGAGTGGACTGTGCTGTAAATTCATGATAGTATTCATCAACATCTTGAAGTGACTCCAAATTTTGATCATGAGAGGGGTGCTTGATCCACCTTCAGAACTTGTCAATTGTAATGCAAGGTTTGTGGTTGTTCAATCCATAGCACTTGATGAAGTAGGCATGAGCTGCCAGCCAGTCATTCTGTGTCCAGCAGGGTGCCGCTTCAATGACACAGTGGACATGTCAATGACAATAACAGAGGATTTTCATAAGACAATTAATACTATTATTTTCCATTTTTTACTCTGTGGACACTTTTATGTACATGCAGTAGGCGCAAGGTCCTTATGATTGAGCACATGACTAAGGGTAGGTACAACACACCATACACATATGGCTTTATCTAGGCACAATCTGACTCATGGTAGGCACATGGAGCTTCGCACCTCATGCTGAAGGCATGGGATGCTGCGCCTGCTGACGACTCATGGTCTAAGCATGGCCGCAGCCAATGCATGGTTACCACATGTAAATTAGTATATATATCTGAATAAAACGCCCAGAGACACTAGTCATGTTCTCTCAGGTTATCCACCAAACACTGGTGTGACTGCCTTGTGACTACTAGACTAACCTTTGTTTGTTGTTGATCTTGAGAGAGCCATCATCTTGCCTTAGGGTATTGGTGAGGTCCTGACAAAGTGTATCTAAGAAATCATTAATGCATTTCCCCTTGAAGAGCAGGGCATCTGGGGTGCCTGGCACTGGCATAGGATAGACATATTGTATCTGTTGCTGAGCCATGTCAGGCAAAATTGCAGAGGTGAGGTGGCAGAAGGAATACTAAAAATCATTAGTGGCTGGGGGCCTCAAGAACCAAATTTCGTAGGTAAAGGAAACTTAGCAGCTTGAAACTACACCTTGGTGCATAGTAGACTTGGTAAACTTGAATAAACTTGATGCTATGCCTTGGCACACAGCAGACTTAGTAAACTTGAGATAACTTGACACTACACCTTGGTGCATAATGGACTTGGAAGACTTGGAGGCAGATTTGAGTTGTCAAATCACACTTGTAGGGAGCATTCAATGTGAGAGGGAATCAATATCTTCTACTTGTAAGAGGTAGATACCATGGTAGACGAGCAAACTTGATGCATGTTGTCAATTGAGGCAGATATGACAAGCTTGTCAGTAGAGGTGGGCATTGAGTGAGAGTGGAGAAGGTGATGGAAGATGGGGGCTGGAAGAAGTCAATGTTGCTGTAACCAGAGTGCCGTCATGAGTCTCTTGCCAATCTTGAGCCAAAGGGTGAGTGATGCCAAATCGACTCAAGAAGAGCAAGAGTGACACCAAGTCAACTCTCTTTGGGCAATGCCAAGTCGAACCCATGTCCGAAAGGTAATGCATGAGAGAAAATACTTATAACTTGGGGAGGCAAATACTTATGAACCATGCCTTAGCGTGTAGTGAACTTGTTGACCTTGAATAAACTTGTAAACTTGATAACTATACAAGAACCCGCTGAAAGGGTCGCTTGTGAAGTTTGGAGGGGAACATTGTGGTGGGAGACACCATGCCCGAGGAGCATTTGACGAAAGGAGTGCAACACAATAGGCTTGACACATTGCTGATTGGAACTAAGTGGACTATGATTTTGGCATGTAGTTGAGCAGAATGGGTGAGGAATGTTGATCAGTGTAGCAAGAATGAATGGATTGGGGCATGGCAAAATTGATATAAAAGAATGTTAAGACAGAAAAGATGACCAGACTAGGGATTGAACCCAGGACCTCCTGGACATATACCAGTAGCTCTACCACTGAGCTATCAGGTCTTATTGGATTCAACTTGGTTGGTTATTGTTGATGTAACCTAAGACCATATTGACACCTCCTTAGCTGCATATGTGTCTTATACCTCATTGGGATGCACATTGATACAGTGAGGTTATTACAACACTTATGGCCCACATCATGTGACAGATTACATCATCCAACAAAGAATCTGTAACACACAAGTGAGCAATGGAAATGGCAAAAAAAGACTTACTAGAGCCCCTGATACTTCAACAAAATGAAGTGTTGAATCTCTTCTTGAAAAGCCAGAGATGCTGGAGAATAAGTTTGATGTGCCGTTGATGGGACTGTAAAGGATCACAAATACAACACATTGATGATGCGATTTTGATGTGCTGGTGATGGAAATCTGATGAGCTGAAAACACAACAACTTTGACATGTCATGGCTAGTATTGACATTGTAAGTGAAAATGTCAAGCTTAGAAGGGAGGACTCAGGGATAGATATGCGTTGAGGAAAGGAGGTTGCCATGCAACAGATTGCATGGAAAGTGCTGATTGAAGACAGCCCAAGATGCTCCAATGGAATTAGATCTTGAACAAGTGGATCTTGATACTGGACGATGGAAGGCCTGGGTGTGTTTGGTGAGCAGGAACACACTGTGTGGCTGACATGACACATTGTCTATCGAAGTGAAAGGTTTTCATGTGTCATTGAAGACTTGGAATGGTGAATTTGAACTAGGCTGATTGGCAAATACTGTGGGACAAATTTGATGCGTTGCTGATGATTGTTCCTGGGTAGAATGATAGGGCATATGGGAATGGACTTGAAGGTTGTAGATATGAATCTAAAGCATGCAAATGAGTAATAAAACAGTTAAAGGAACTTACTAGGGTCCCAGATACGATGAGGGACTTGAAAGAAGATTGGCCAATCCTTCCTTCAACACTCCTCTAATATCTAAGCTGAGTGCCAGTAATGAGTCTTATAGAAAGGCTTGATATCTTGTGCTCTGAGGGGGATGACACAACACAGGTTTGATATGTCGTTGATGAGCATCTTGAACTTCACAAATGGCAGTGATGCCCATTGAATTTGATGTGACTTGGATGTTGATGAGCGCAAATACTAAGTAAATGAGATGGCCACATAGTAGTCTTGAACTATGAGAAAACAGGAACTAGAATGATGCCTGGTCAATTCTAGATGGCTGACTACAAGTCAACACTGCAGTAGTCAATGGAATGGATTTTTGATGGTTGTGCATCATTGTTGAGTAAATTTGATGATCAAAAGTAACCAGGAGTTAAGGGATGTGATGGATAAACAGAAAACCTGTCCCCTGTCTCGGTCACCCCTTGTGGCAGGGAAAATGTTCTACTGGAGATTCGTTGACAAGGTTGTCACATCACAAGAGATGGGGTAAGTGAGAGCAGAAGAATGGAGGGGAAAGATGCACCAGATGAAACTTTAGCTTGTTAATAAACTTAGAGTGAGGAATAAAAAGGCACGAGAGAGATTCATTGTCCCATTCAAAAGGTGGGGAGACACCAGTGGAAGCAATACACCCAGCAGGTTGTGACGCATCACATGGAATCCACAGACACATGTGCTGGGAATGTTCTCACATGTTAGGGCCTATCTGTCAACATTGTCAATGCCAAAATGACCCACCATCACTGCCACACAACACTGCAACACCTCAGGGGCTTCTACTCTATTCATAGATGGCAGGCTCAAAGAGATGCGCAAAATGCAAAAAGAACCTTGAACTGGAACAGTTTCCTCTGAGGATTGGCACCTCCTTGTACATGTCAGCAAGTTTCCCTTGCACAGAGAAGAAGAAAGCTCATAGACAAAGCAAGAAAATTCACAGACAACACCAGAAGGATGATCATGATTCCGATGAACGATCAGATGAAGACGTGCCCTCCACTGACCAAAATTTATCTGTGTTGTCATTGAATGGTTTCTTGGCTTTTCTGGGCAGGCAGAAGGACACACTCAGGATTGAGGCAAGCATAACTGTTGGTGTTACGATTCCATCATCTATGCTATATTTACTTTCTTACATGCACTCACTTGACAGCTGGCGCATCTTTACTTACTAAATGACTCGTTAAAAGACCTGAGTAGATAGCTGCTATACTTAACAGCCAATCGTTATATAGACCAGAGTAATCAATAGTCTATATAAGCTGTAGTAGATAGTCGGTCAAGGCCTCAGCTTGACCTAAAGATATAAACTCTTTAAACTGCTCACAGAGAACTCGACCTGAGGAAGTACCTCAGAGTCTAACGACAAACTCGACACAAGGAAGCACCTTGTTGTCTCGAACTTGCTGAGTAGTTAAGAGACAATCTTAACAAAAGGTCAAGCTGATCGAACCCGCCGACTTGTCACAAGTCTAGGCGTACCCAACAGACACTGTGGCGCCCAAGCTCACGCACGCGCTCAAGAACAGACACTTCGCAGACAGACCACCCCAAACAGCAGTCCCCACTGCTACCTCTGAATTCTTCCGTTTAGACAGACGACGAATCAGGTACAGCAACAGCCTAAGAAGTTGGTACTTTGCAGATACCACAGGCTCGACAGAATACGTACCCGACCACTACTTTACCAAAGGTAGACCCGAAGACAGCAGACCACCACAAAGAATTAGAAGAGAAGCATCCTCTTCTATCACAGACAAACGAACAGGGTATTCACAAACCCTCAAAGAATCCGAACCCGAAGACTCACTCGACCCCACTTACTTCGAAATGGCACAGAACAGAGATGCCCAAGTAAAGATCCGAGTCCCCTCCGACTTCTCTGGAGAAAGAGAAAAGACGACAAAGTTCCTACAGGAAGTAGAACTTTACATCCAGGTGAACCCGAACACCTATGACACCGATGAAAAGAAGATCGCATTCGCCCTCTCATTTATGATAGGGGGGGCGGCTGCAGGATGGAAAGAGGCAAAAATCAGAGAGTCGTTGGCCAACAACAACTTCGGCGGCTGGCAAGCATTCAAGACAGCCGTCTCCGCCGCCTTTTCCCCTGTAGACGACGCAGGAACCGCACGAACCGAACTAAAGAATTTAGTTCAGACAGGAGATGTTCAAGACTACATCTCCGACTTCAGAATCCTTGCCGCGCGCACAGGAATTGTCGAAAATGTCGCCCTCATTGAATACTTCATGGACGGGCTGAAACCGAAACTTCTTGAGAAAGTATTTCTCAAAGAAACAATGCCTACCACCATTGACGGATGGTACGAAGCCGCTGCCAAGTACGAAGGACAGTGGAAACGAGCACAGGCAATCACGGGAAAAGCTAGAGGAAGCAAAGCACCCTCCAAGGCTTACACTCCCTCCGCCGCCCCCGATGTTGATCCAAATGCCATGGAGATCGACAAGATGACGCAACAAGATCGCGCCGAGCATATGCGTAAAGGCATGTGCTTTGTCTGTCACCAAACAGGACATCGCGCCGCCGATCACAAAGACAAGAAGACGGGAAAGTTCCTACCTGGACCCGTCAGAAGATTTATCGCCAGGAAACCAAGCGGTAAAGAAGCCTATGGAAAGATACGAGCCCTCCTAGGCGAACTAGACGAAGAAGAAAAAGAAGAAACCCTTAATCTCATGGAAGAGTCGGGTTTTTAAGAAAGCAGACTGCCCCGACGTCAGGACCCGCTGAAATTATGGTCTCATCTGTACTAATAGCTAACATGGAGAAGCAATCTATGAGATTACCAATGCAGCTATTCGTTGAGAACGAAATCGTTGAAACCGATGCCCTCCTCGATTCAGGAGCAGGAGGGATGTTCATGGACAAAGGATTTGCGCAAATGTACAACTTCCCGCTCACTCCCCTCCAGATGCCGATCAGGGCTAGGAACGTTGATGGCACCCAAAACAAGCTAGGCACCATCAATCACTCCACCACCGCTTCGGTAGACATCGGAGGAAGGCAATCGAAGATACGGTTCATGGTCACGGGACTAGGAAAAGAATTGATCATCCTAGGACTCCCCTGGCTCCAAAAAGAGAACACGTTGATCAACTGGGAAATCGGGACATTGCAATACCGAAAGAACAGATCATTGGAAGCCGCCTGATGGGCAGTAGCCAAGACCCGGCAGCTCATGAAGGGAACCCCTTTTGAGCAGAAACACACCACGGAACACACCCCAATCGCCAGATTGGAAGAAACCTCGATCCGAGCCAAGACATCGATCTCTCAACAGTTGGCACATGACGAACAGAAAGATCAAAAGAAGGACAAAGCGACAGTACCACCGGAATACCGGGAATACAACAGAGTCTTCAAAAAGACAGCCTCTGAAAGATTCCCCGAATCGAAACAATGGGACCATGCCATAGATCTGAAAGAGGACTTCATACCGAAAGACTGCAAAGTCTATCCTCTTACCCCGATCGAACAACAGAAAATGGACGAATTCCTCGAGGAAAACCTGGCAAAGGGATACATACGACCGTCGAAATCACCCATGGCTTCGCCATTCTTCTTTGTAGCAAAGAAGGACACGGAAGCACTTCGACCCTGCCAAGATTACCGGTACCTGAACAACGGAACGATCAAAAATACCTACCCCTTGCCCCTGATCGGAGACCTCCTTGACAAATTAAAAGGAGCACAGATCTTCACCAAACTCGACATCAGATGGGGATATCACAACATCAGGATAAAGGACGGAGACCAATGGAAAGCGGCCTTCAAAACGAATAAAGGACTGTTTGAACCAACAGTCATGTTCTTTGGCCTATGCAACTCTCCGGCCACATTCCAGGCAATGATGAATGAGATATTCAAAGATCTGATCGATGAAGGATGGGTAGTAATCTACATGGACGACATCTTGATCTTCTCCCGAGATCCCAGGAAACACGCCGATCAAACAAAGAAGATCCTCCAACGGCTTAGAGACCACGACCTCTATCTTAAACCCGAGAAGTGCAAATTCGACGTCAAAGAAGTCGAATTCCTCGGTTTGATAGTAAAACCGGATCAGATCTTGATGGACCCGACTAAACTCTCTGGCATCCGAGATTGGCCTGAGCCAACTAATGTCAAAGGAGTTAGATCATTCCTCGGATTCGGAAACTTCTACCGCAGATTCATCGGACGCTTCGCCGAATTGGCACGGCCACTCAACAGTCTAACAAGAAAGGACATCAAATTCGAATGGACGCCGGAATGTCAAGAATCATTTGACAAGTTGAAGGCTAAGTTTAGCGAGGCACCAACTTTGTTGATGCCAGATCCGAGCAAACCATTCACGATCAAATCTGATGCGTCTAAATTCGCGACTGGTGCGGTACTCAGACAACAAGGACCCGACGGAGACTGGCACCCATGCAGGTACATCTCCCACTCTTTGACGCCTACGGAATGGAATTACGAGATATACGACAGAGAACTGCTTGGGATTATCCAAGCACTAGAAACGTGGAGGCACTACCTACAAGGAGCGCCACACCCGGTCACAATCCTGTCCGACCACAAGAACCTGACATACTTCAGGGTCGCGCAAAAGCTAAATAGGAGACAGGCACGATGGAGCCTTTTCCTATCGGAATTTGACATCAAGTTGATCCACGTACCTGGATCACAGATGGTCCAATCCGACGCTTTATCCCGAAGAGAAGATTTCGGAAAAGACACGGACAAGGACAACGAGAACCTGACAATGCTGCCAGAAACAGTATTCGTCAACACAATCGACACGGAAATGGAATCACTCTTGGTCACGGCGACCATGAAAGACGAATTAGTAGCCGACGCAATCAAGGCACTAAAAACCAATGGAACACCGCCGATCAAATCTGATCTCGCCGACTGGGAAGTAAAGGATGGACTCCTTTTCTTCAAAAACAGATGCTATGTCCCGCCAAACAACGAACTACGAAAAAGATTAATTGAACAATACCACAATTCTCTCACCGCAGGACACCCCGGACAATTCCAGACATTAGAATTGATCCGGAGGGACTATTGGTGGCCAGGAATGACGACATTAATCAAGAACTTCGTACAAGGATGCGGGCTATGCCAACAAATGAAGGTTAACACCCACCCAACGACACCACCCCTGACACCGATTAAATCAACCGCGACAAGACCGTTCGCGTTGGTTACGACAGATTTCATTACGGACTTGCCAGATTCAGACGGACATGATGCTCTAATGGTCGTGGTAGACCATGGTCTTACAAAGGGGGTAATTTTAATACCTTGTAATAAGACCATCGACGCCTTAGGAGCAGCAGACCTCTATCTGAAAAACGTATTCACTAGATTCGGACTCCCCGACAAGATCATATCCGATCGAGACCCGAGATTCACGTCAAGATTATTCCAAGAGCTAGGAAAACTCTTAGGAATCAAGTTGGCTATGAGCACAGCCTATCATCCACAGACAGACGGACAAACCGAGCGAATGAACCAGGAAATCGAGGCCTACCTGCGCATGTTCTGCACGAACCAACCCGAGACATGGACGAAACTCCTCTCTACCGCAGAATTCACCCACAATCAACGGACCCACTCTACAGTGAAACATTCTCCGTTCTACCTCATGATGGGGTATGAGCCACACGCGATACCCACACCCTACAAGAAAAGCGATGTGCCTGCCGCAGAAAAGAGAATCGTTCAACTTCAAAGAGCGTGAAACGAGGCCCTAGCCGCACACGAGCTGGCCCGACAACTCATGGCAGAGAGAATTATTCGAAAGTTTACCCCGTTCACCCTCGGTCAGAAAGTATGGCTCGACTCCAGAAACTTGAAGATCTACCCCCACACCAAGAAGCTTTCCCCAAGAAGAGAAGGTCCATTCCAGATTAAGCGGGTTCTCTCACCGCTTTCTTATGAACTGAAACTACCAACTCAATGGAAGATTCACCCGGTGTTTCACGCATCACTCCTCACTCCGTACTCTGAAACAGAAACACACGGCCCAAACTACATGAAGCCTCCCCCCGACCTGATCGAGGGAGAAAACGAATACGAAGTAGAAACCATCACCGCCCACAAACAGCGCGGATCAAAATACGTTTACCTCGTGAAATGGAAAGGCTATCCGACTTCAGAAAACACATGGGAACCAGAGTCACACCTGACTCACGCCAAAGAAATCCTCGATGTATATAAAGAGAGGAAAAACCTCTAGAACGAAACATCGAACTCACTCACACACCATGCACACCAACAACGCAACCGCCACCTCCTCTGCCCAGAAAAACCTCCCACCTCTCGCCGAATTTGTCGAGAACTTCTTAATCGACCCCACCAATCGCGCTCGACTTGCCCACTACCTCGTCGACCGCAACCAAGATGTACTGAACAGTCTCCTCCACCACTACGACGCCATTCTTGACCTGATACGAGACCAAGAATGACTTGCCGATGAAACTCTGGCGACAATGATGAGCCAAGGCATAGAATCGGCCATCAATCGTCTACAAAAACAACGGTTAGACAGCGTTCGGTCCCCCGCTCCTCTCACCAAACCGACTGCCATCGCAGCGTCCCCCCATTACTCCTTCCAATCGACCCAACTCAAAGACTCCCAACTTGGGTTACCGACCTCTTCACCCCAAAAGAAGATAATCTCAAACGAAGCGCCCCTGACTGGAAAAGGGCAACGTTCGTCGACTATTACTCCAGGCATCATTAGAATCAAAACGGACTTGCCATCGGTACCTGAGATCATTGATCTCATGTCACCCTCACCACAGCCACAGCGCCCATTGACCCCAATGAATATCCGACCCAGAACCCCGACACCACCGCACATGAAAACCGAGAAATGCTACAAATGTGGGAAGATCGGCCATTTCGCGACATATTGCGATCAGTTCGTTTGCAGTATATGTAAGAAAAGAAGACCCGGACACTATCCCGTCACTTGTCCTAAGCGATGACGCGCGTCAGCGCCACCTGTCTACGCTAGTCCTAATCGAGTCTTATTAGACCGCGTCTATGGACCTCCCCCTGAAAACGATTACGACGATGGTTGGGACGATGCAGCGTGGGCAAACATCACGGGAGAACCCTGTGGAGACCTATAAGAAGTCGTCTCCCCCCCCCTTCTTTTCTTTTCAACAACCACATCCCCTTAGAAATGGACGGCAACATTATCTTTGCCATTGCTTTTTGCTCACTCTTGGTTTTATGCTGGATCATTATCTTCCTTTTTGTCATCTATTGGCATATTCAGAATCGCCGACCTACACCTACTATCACTCCGTTCATCGACGTCGACGTCAAACTTCAACCGCTCCCCCCTGCCGCACGACCATTCCGGCACTCGCGTGTCTGGATCTGAAGAGATCCCAAACAGCCCAGCGACGAAGTGCTTATCTAGAAGAGTTATCGAAGCTGGAAACTTCGATTTTAGTGAGGGGGTAATGTTACGATTCCATCATCTATGCTATATTTACTTTCTTACATGCGCTCACTTGACAGCTGGCGCATCTTTACTTACTAAATGACTCGTTAAAAGACCTGAGTAGATAGCTGCTATACTTAACAGCCAATCGTTATATAGACCAGAGTAATCAATAGTCTATATAAGCTGTAGTAGATAGTCGGTCAAGGCCTCAGCTTGACCTAAAGATATAAACTCTTTAAACTGCTCACAGAGAACTCGACCTGAGGAAGTACCTCAGAGTCTAACGACAAACTCGACACAAGGAAGCACCTTGTTGTCTCGAACTTGCTGAGTAGTTAAGAGACAATCTTAACAGTTGGGGAGTTGTCTCAGTATGGAGATAGATGGAAGTGTGCAGATGTGATTGTGAATTTGATGTGGGAGGTGATGAGTTACCAGTTTCTGTAAGTATCCATGCTTCTATTATGTCTTTGTGAACCAATACTGTTGCACAGTGTGGTAGGGCAAACTGCCCTGCTCACCAACTTCTCCAGCTAGGGATTTTTGTGATGATTGTTTTCTTGGGTGCCTGAGTCTTGGGCATGGTATATTTTTGTTATTTATTTTATTTTCCTTGTTATTTTAAGCTACTAAAACCTTCTGATATTTTTTTAAATTATAGTCAGACCTAACAAAAGGACTCGAGCGCATTGATAACTACCTCAGGACCGGTATCTGCTCCCTTGGGCAAGTTACCCAACAGTTCAGGCATCACATGCTTGTGACAGGTCCAGACTTTCCTTACTTTTTTAATGTACCTTTCTTTTCTTTGTTTTTCTCTTGATGCCAAGATGAATGGACAGTACATCAAGGGGAGAACAGGCCAGTGGTGAGCACAACAATCAATCAATGACCGGATCAAGAGGCCAATCAGCTGGACGGTAGGGTCGAGAGGCATTGCTTGGTGGCTCCCCGCATCTGCTTGGGGCACAGGTCATGTAACGTCAATTGAGAGCACTGATGGCAAGCTTTTCCCTGAGTCATACCCAGCCTGTGAAACCTTGAGACAAGGCCTTGGGGGATCTGACCCGATATCGCTCACTCATTGGTCTGGGAACTTTGGCTGGGGGACTTCTTCAATTTCTAAAGGCATCAATCACCTTTTTCTTTTTTTTAATCTCTCAGGTTGTCCTATGTGAACAGTGTAAGAGAACACACACAGACTGCAGTAGCACTTATCACAAATGCAGTATGTATAAAAGGTGTCTCCCCACCTTTTGAATGGGACTCTTTTTACTCAGGCCTCACATTCAAGATTCTATTTTTCACTTCTAAGTTTACAAAAGTTCTCTATACAAAAAGGTGTAGAATCTATGATAAGTACCTCCAAGTTACAGTATAGAAGCTGACTCTGAGTTCGTTTGACTCCAGGAACTCTACCTTTCCACTCGACAACAAATCACCTGATCAACAATGCATCCCACAAGTGACCTTTGTTGATTGCATTTTCTTCCAATCCATTGATCACTTTATCTTCAGACACTTTCCCGTCAACCAAGGCCTCAGAACCCAACTCTCATGTGCTCTATTCTTCTGCATCAAGGCATATTTGTTATGGTTTCTCCTTCAGCTGATCTTTCCTGCCACACCAGCATATAGCTATCACAACAAATATTATCACGAGTGGTCACTTGGTTCTTCATCATGCTACATGTACCATTGCACTCAAATTGATGATCGTCAACATGCTCCATCAAAAAGTCAAAAGCCTGGTGTGAAGCATCATGATAAGGAATCAATGCTGACCTTTGACTGCTTTGGATTGTTACACATTACCATATCTGATCTCTCTGATATTGTGTCTATTAAATTGGAGCACTGTGATGCTCATATTCCCTACTGCCCAATTGATATTCCTGAAGATGTTGTGACCTACGTGACTATGTCAAGGATAACCTCAAACTTATGCCAGCCCAGGTCCATCTCAACTTTAAGTAATATCACTTTGTCCTAGTGCTGAAATCCCACTGACATGCAGTTATGGGCTGAAATCCTCCAAAAACATCCACAGCCATCCTTTGCACAACAATCTGTTATCCAGCTGTGGTCATGGTTAAACAGTCACCTTTGGAAATGGGATGATGATGAAGTTAGATCACCATGGATGTTGCTTGAAGAGCATCGAAATTCATCTCCAGATCAAAGTTTGAGTGGGCTTTATACCGAGGTAGAACCTATACCAATAGAGGAGGAAATTGGTGTCATGGCAATAGCATTTACATTACTGGATATATTACACCAATGGGGAGTTTGTATCTGCGAAGTTCAGCTCAGAATCAATATGGAAGATGGGGAGGGGACATGGAATATGCCAGTTGCAGGTGCAGAGCCATGACAATGTTGGAAATATTAATACATGTGAGAGGAATACTAAAGATTAAGGACCATGCTACCATCTACTTGTAAGACCTGAGAATTAATATGGAAGATAGGGAGAGGAGATGGAATATGCTACCCCATTCCAGAGCACCTGCAGTGAAGGGATACAAGGTTACATTATTATAGGAAACAAGTTTACATGCTACTTCAAGACATGACATTGAATGTATTGTCACTCCAGCTGGTTACAATGCATTACACCTTCACCCATATTTGGACAAAGATTACAAATCACGGAAGGCCATCCCATGATCTCCCGGTTTCGGGATGCACACCACTATCCTTGTACAAGTAACACAGGAGGAACTTCAACGATAGAACATATGCAGTAAATATAAATATATAACTACATGTCATATCGACTCAGGAAGCGGCCAAGATATACAACCTATATATCACACCTCAAACGCACTCCAAACCTCCACCAGCCCATCCGCAAGCTTCGTAACTGTCGCCCACCTCAGCAAAAACACCAACACCTCCTCCAACGCTGGTATCTTCCCACTCCTTCCCTTCCTCCATACACCAAGGGCACCTTCCCACTCGTAAACACCAATCGTGCCACTCTCATACTCAGCTCACTCGCACGCCACGCGTCCCTTTATCCTCTCCCCATCCATGCAACCAGCACAACCACCGAAATCAACATCGACAACCTACTCCCTCCCCCACGTCCAACTCTAAAGCCTCACCTCCCCAAGACCCCCCTCGCCTACTTCATACCCACCCTGCATCCTCCTCGCCCCACGCACAGCATACCCAACCACAAGCGGACCGTCGAAATCAATCCTACAATTCCTCGTATTCCGACCCTGCAGCACAAACCTCACGGAACTTGTCGTCGTCGTCGTCGTCGTCGAGTGCGACAGCCGAGTGACTGTACCAGCAAACCACGGATTGGGAGTTATCTCCACCGTCCTCTGGTTCCCAGTTCCCACGCTTATGCCCTTCTCCAGCTCTTCCTCGTCCTCCTTCCAGAACCCCGCCTCTGGCGACACACGATCTGGTATTAAGCTGATCAGTGATCGCGCTCGGTAATGATGTGAGCGCACTCACATACGGATTGAGCTTTGCATACCCAACCACGAGCCCCACCTGTGCACCCACGCCCAGGAGGGCCCCCCAGAATCGGAGGAACGTCGGTGCGGGGGACCATTTCGTATGTAGTTGTGCCCAGGTGCGTTGCAGTAGTGTCCCTGTTCTCGTTTGTTCGTGTTCCTCGGGGCGATGCGAAGAGGTGGCACGACTGCTTGTCAGCTGTCTAAAGCACAACCAGAGCACAACGACGAGGCTGGGTACTACAGAACAGAAAGACAATGTTGAATAATGTCCGAAGAGCGTAGAGTGGGAAAATCACCAATGTCGATGCAAATTCTATAGCACAAATAATCAGATGTTGATATTGAACACCACAGTCCTCGTTCTCCTGTCCTCTGATGGCAACTGCATGAGCTGGAGAACAGTAGCCATGCTGTTATCCATCGCACCAGGGGCCGTTGACACCGATTCGTAGTGCGCCAAGAACAGCACCCTACCTTGGCCGTCATCCTCGTGCCATCGACTTTCAACAGATTGGTGCCCTCGAAATACACCCCCGTCTCGCCAGCGCTTCTGTGTGCCCAGGAACCGTTCGAGATGACGTCGTCGACTATGCGCATATGTGTGGGGTAGGCGGCAGCGATGGGGAGGAGGCGGGAGAGAAGGTAAGAGCGTACGACGTCGTTGGAGTGGGAGTTGTATGGGGTGGGGACCGTGGGCGGTAATGTTGTTTAGGTCATCGAGGGCTTTAGATATGTTGAGGACGGGAGTGTGGGGGACGAGGAAGATGGCAGTGAATATGGAAAAATAAACAACCAGCACTACGACAGAGGAAAACATGGATTCATGCTAATTGATAACACCCTGTTGGCGATTGCGATAATTCTGGCCCAGTTGACTCCTGGCATGGTGTCTTGGGACATACTAGGGTCAGTCAATTCTTCTGGTCGTCGG
The DNA here is from genome assembly GCA_964034925.1 of Tricholoma hemisulphureum. Taxonomy (NCBI): domain Eukaryota; kingdom Fungi; phylum Basidiomycota; class Agaricomycetes; order Agaricales; family Tricholomataceae; genus Tricholoma; species Tricholoma hemisulphureum. The sequence goes on along the minus strand of OZ035935.1, from coordinate 499,611 downwards.
TCGTCGGTCGTGGTCGGTGGTCGGTGGTCGGTCGTCGATTCTGTGTGCGTGGGATCAAGGTACACCTTCCATAAACAGTAATTTGGGACAGCTGAAAGCAAAATCTCGTTCAAAGTCCGAACTTTCGGCAGTGTGGTCCACAAATCAAAGGCACAGCAATAAGCTGAACTTGCTGAACTTGCTGAAGTGCTTTTTACTGCCGTGCTTGAAACTGGAGATGATGAAGATCATGGTCTAGATACATATTTTGAGGATGATGAGGAATGGCAACCCTTTGACAATCAGGCTGATTCGGATGTATTGGAGACTATTGCCATGAGAACATTGGGTTTTGTGGAATCGATGTCTGGAAGTGGTTGCCGTGGTTCCTACGACGGAATAGCTCATTCAAAGGACTACCTTTCAACTTTATTACAACAACCAGATGAAAGATTCCGTTATGTTTTCAGGTGACTAACAAGCAAGTAATTTGGAGTTATGGCATGAAGACTTGATCACACAACATTCGACAGACTTGTTTGTCTCCTAGCTGATAATGCTGTATTTGCTACAAGAGGCAAATGTCCACAACAACATGTATGTTGGAAGTGGTGATGCTGCCTGATACGATTTATGTCAAAACCGCTTGACTATGGCCATATGTATAAGTGCCATAAACAAGGGAAGTAGTTGCAATTAAAATTATCCATAGTTTACTTTAAGCTGTGCAAAGTTGAAGTTTTGAAACGACGAGGGCGAGACGCGTTCTCAAGCTGTTTTGAGCTCCGATACAGAAAGTAGTGACGATGCTGAACATGTACCTTGATCCCACACACATGGAATTGACGACTGACGACCGATGACCGGAAGAATTGACTGACCCTACTGTATCTCGAGCTCATTCCAGTTTACCTGTCACCCCCTGTGTGACATCATCGTTTACTGCCAGTGTATCGGGCCTGAGGCCAGCGTTACATTGAAGCAATTTACAATGCTCGTCTGGTCCAAGATCACCCCACTGGCCACCACGTTCGTTATTTGACCATCAAGTCTGATTTATCAAGAGATTTATCAAAATGCCAGTGTGATGGACCGACGAACACCCTTCAGGAGATCCGAACGTTGATAAGTGCCTAACTTTGTATCCCTTGTTTTCATTCTGGGCATGGGCGATTTTGGGATGACACAGCAGAGCCAATAGGGACATTTGAAGAGCTTCACAGACGATTCTGGGACGCACTTGGACACCACTGTCCTTCCTTAGCGTATCTCCACTTGACCAGGATTGTGGACCGGGGTACTAATACATGGGTTACAAAATCTGGACCCTTCGACTTCAAAGTGAGTCCAGGGATTCCCAAAGCAGATTTTTCCCCCCGCTGCTACGAGGCCTCTGGATCGAGGGGTTGGTTGATAGCGATGGCATATGATGATTTCCAGGTGCTGTTTACTGATGAGGGGATGCTGCTCTCTCTCAAGTCGGGTTCCCATCACCGCTGCCGATTACAGGAGAAAACTTGCTGCATCACACTATTTAGCAGAAAAAGTAAAGCTAGCTCGGACCGCATCATAAAAACTCGGAAAGCACTAGGACGACCGTAAGACGCAACTACTCATTCGAGGTCATGGTCACCGTAATGACCCGCGAACTTTTTCATTGAACTTCTTGTCTTCGTCACTCAACCCCCTTTCATACCGTGCAAATATATCAGTACAATCCGCAAACTGACGTTGAATGACTTGACAGCAATTAGGAGAGCGTGGCTGGATGTTGATCTTTACTGGCTTCGGAACGGAAGTCAATCCCGTAGAATTATTGTCAAAGTTGGGGAGAATCTGGGAACAAGTGGAAGGATCAATGGCCGGGGAAAATCGGAAACCCCAAATAAGATTTGCAGTGTTGATATTGTTAAGACAGAAAAGATGACCAGACTGGGGATTGAACCCAGGACCTCCTGGACATATACCAGTAGCTCTACCACTGAGCTATCAGGTCTTATTTGATTCAACTTGGTTGGTTATTGTTGATGTAACCTAAGACCATATTGACACCTCCTTAGCTGCATATGTGTCTTACACCTCATTGGGATGCACATTTATACAGTGAGGTTATTACAACACTTATGGCCCACATCATGTGACAGATTACATCATCCAACACACTCCCCTAATCTGGCACATCATACAATTCTGCTTAGGTAATTTGGACAACTAAGCATCATGCTGACTAAGCAGCACAGCCTGGCTTATTTAGCGCAGGGCCCATAACCTGTTAAGACAGAAAAGATGACCAGACTGGGGATTGAACCCAGGACCTCCTGGACATATACTAGTAGCTCTACCACTGAGCTATCAGGTCTTATTTGATTCAACTTGGTTGGTTATTGTTGATATAACCTAAGACCATATTGACACCTCCTTAGCTGCATATGTGTCTTACACCTCATTGGGATGCACATTTATACAGTGAGGTTATTACAACACTTATGGCCCACATCATGTGACAGATTACATCATCCAACAGATATCCTTAAGATGGTTCGAAATTATGATGTTAGGACCATAATTGGTAGTATAAGCATGATCAAGGTAACGAACCAAAGATGTCTGAGCAAAATGTATTCCTGGGCAGACATGGCGTCCCCCTCCAAAAATAGTATTTGGTCGTCGAGCGGGATCATCCTGAACATCTGTCCTGACTCCAAGGGGGTGATGGATAAACCTTTCAGGGATGAACTCATACGGTCGATCAAAATATTGTTCGTCGTGTAGAATAGCCCCTTCACAAAATAAGCAATTCCGTGCTGTTCTCTGATGAGGAACTAAACCGACTCACAGAGGTTAAGAAATATTGTGGACCCTTTCGGGTAAATAAACCCGTTTACCATCTCCTCTTTGTTCATTGCATGAGGAGCAGCTAGAGGATCAACAGGATGGAAACGAATGCACTTGCGGATGCATCAGAAATCAATCCACTGGCACCGAAACACATGATAATGCACCTCTTGGACGAGGGCTCTCACATAAGGAAGATTTGGTAAATCCTCCCGACTTGGAGCCCTGTCAGCACCAACAACTTCCGCGATTTCTTGGTGTGCCTTTTCTTGTGCTTCTGGAAAGAGAACAAGACAGAGGACGAGGATTTGGAGGGTACCTGACAGCGTATCAGTACCTTGCAGAAGGCCACCACCAAGATTTCTGAATATGTGCAATGGTGAGCTTTCCCGCTCAATTCTATTAGATGTCACTAACTTTAAAATATGAGGGCCGTCCAGACCCCATTCTGTAGAATTTCTGATCGCCTCTTCCATGAAAGCCCCGCTGCCTTCACCGTTTTCAAGGCGATCCCGCGCAGAGGACAAAAGACGATCGTAAAAGGAGTCGTATGATGTTCGGAGCTGGGTGATGGTTGTCTTCCAGCTTGCCGGGATAACAGCCAAAATTGGGAAGAGGTCGATTACGGACAGGCCATTGAAGTCAAGAGCTTTTATGAATTTAGGTTGCAACTGTAAAAATTCGGCAACGTCCGCAGAGGCCAAGCGTGGGCCCCTCCGGCCATAGATGACGGCCAATGAAAACGAAGTTGTGAAACGACTGATGTGTTGAAACCAGCGCTAGAGTAATATCCAAGTGTTAAACCAAGTGTTAAACCCGGACTAAGTAAGAAAAGCTAACATCTGGATCGTGCATAATATCCCACATGAGCTGAGTCGCCTCGGCATGTTGAATGGGTTCGAAGTTCTTGAAGTTTGATGGGCTCAGAAGGTGCGCAACAGCTTTCCGACCGATGCGCCAGTTGTCATCGGCTTGGTACGTACAGTGCGTCAGTGCTCAGCTGAAACAGGGACCCAAAAAATTCCGCACCAACTGAGCTCGTACCAATGTGCACACCATCAGGGACGATACGGTCAACGATGACGGACTTGGGTCGGTTGCTGCTGGAATTGTTTCGTTTATCGATCAGTTCCCAGATTGCCGAAGGACTGTTTAGCACGATGAAGGTCTTGTGAAACATCTTGAGTGAAAAAACATCTCCATATTGTTTTGCTGAGGCACTACATGAGATCATCTGGTTTTCAGCTGATGGGTTTGCAAATACTTACACCAGGCAGTAAACTGGAGATGAGGACGAACTACAGGAAAATTAAATGCATTGCCAAAGATTGGTATCGAACGAGGCCCAGGAGGAAGCCCACGGGGTCTGTGGCCAGCACCAATGATGCGAAAGATAAACAGGAAGCCGGAAATCACTGCGATCAGGGCATAGAAAGCCATTCTAGCCAGTGGGAACTGTCATCTGAGGTTTTTATCGACATTTCATAGCCATGGCGTAACGCCCGTCCACTGGTAGGGAAATCCATGTTCGTCGGACGCTACGCTATCAAACCTGTCCCATCGGATCAGGCAATGTTGCAACTTAAGTGACAATCTGTCGACATCCATTATGTAAGTGACATCCAAGCCAAATCTGGCCAAAATTTTGTCAAAAAGTTCAGCTGGGAGAGATGGTGGGGCTACTCAGACGACTTAGAACTGAGATGTATTATATACTAAAACCATAGTAGAAGTGTTTAAGAAGTAGGATTAGCCTAGTATCTCCTAAAATGTTTGCTGGGAGGGTGTGGTGTCCACAATATGTTCGCCCAAATGGCATGAGCTCCTGTCGCATATGCATCAATATACCGTGCAGATCGGTTTGCATATCTACGTCAAAGATAACTGAACGCCATCTTGCATTTTCCGGGCCATTCGGAATTTTCCGTCATATCATGTAAATGTATGGTTCTCATCAAAGGTTCATTTCCTCAACGGCTCTGGTGGAACAAATGAAAACAATCAATTGAATATCTTGATGCTGTGTACACTGTGATAATAAGTTACTAACAGGGTCATTCACAGCACTTTTCGGGCGACTGTGAAATCCCTGGAATGTAAAAAGAACAAAAAGGAAGCACTGAACACTATTATAATTGACTCTCCAGAACATCATGTGATCGCATCAAACTTCCACAACGCATTATGTAAAATTCTCCTCATCTGACTTCTCGTGCATCATCTCTTGGGACCGTTAACATCTGGCATCAATTCTCGGGGCCATTGACTTCTGATGGATTCTGGGGATTCCATTCGAAGTCCATGATGGTGCAACTCCTACAAGACATCAAAGGTCTTGAATGGAGACAACTCCAAAATTGCCAGAACAGATTTTTCATTGACTTGCTTGGCATGTCTAACTTCAAGGAAGAGGAAGAATGCATTCAAAAAGAACAGAACTGGGCATCATGTAGCTTCTGGTGCTTCTGGAGACTTGTCTGATTCTAGCTTTGATGATGAGCATCAGGGTTTTGGCTGGTAAAGGATCAGCCTATATATGGCCTTAAAATATATAAAATATTCATATTATATACAATTCTGATATATGTTCTGGGGATGTTATTTAAAGGATGGTATCACTGGCAAAATTCACCGGTGCAAACAGAATGGATCTTCTCAAATGTATGGTACAAACTGAATGAACAGTATACAGATATAAAATACAATGACCAGGAATATGAAGTATGATAGATTAGGGGAATTGGTGGACAAGTGATAGAAATCTACCTGGAGTCCAAACTTTTATAAAGGATGGTAAAACTGATGGATTCCACCAGCCATCACAGGAAGACTCTGTTGATCAATGGCAGCCAGGCAGTGGTTGATTGAGAATATATACAACAGTGCCATGAAGATGGCCTGGATATACAACACCTCCATCTCTCAGTCATCCTTTGTCTGAACATCAGAAAGTTGAATCTGCTAAAATTGGTAACACACTGGGCAAACAGTATCCAATAGAACAATGCTGCCATCCCTTGGTCATTGGCCATATTTTGTGAGCCAGGGGTATAAGGAATGTCATTGATGTCCAGCTTGACCACATAATGGTACAGATGCTAGCAGGTCTAATTGTGCTGTTGTCTGATCAGTCCTTGCATTTCCTAGCTGATTTCAAAGAATGAGATAAACTAGTACATCCTGCTACATCATATAAAATAGCTAATAGCTGGTATTTATGAGCCCCTTGTATTCTGCATTTGCTTCAGTGCCCTCTTCTCCTTTAGATTGGCTAATGCACTGTGCTTTATCACCCCCTGCTTGTGCTGGACATAGCTAGGAAATATTTGACTGCCAAGAAAAATATTGATGGTTAGACTGAGGATGGAAATAGCTTGAAAGAACCTACCAATTCCACCAGTTCAGTAGATCACCAACCTCATCGTTCTCCTCCAGATCATCCAAAAGTCTAAGACACTCTCATAAAACCATTCCAAGTCTGTCAAGGTATCAGACCTATAGAACACCAATGAAGAAGATAGAGCAAATCAAAGCTTGCCATTATGTTCAGTGTTGGATTGATAGGGCTTTAAACATCAAACATGCCTGTGTAGCTACATAGGCTAGAGAAGCTGTTGTGACCTGAGTCATTCCATGCATACAAGCATTACCAGATCATGTTGCTTTCACCTTTCTCCATTGAACTTGGCAAGGTGAAGATGTGTTTAAATGCCTGTATCCAACATAGTAAACAAAAAATAAAACATCAGGATAAATGAGCACAAACCAAACTAGGAGCTGGCTTCTGAAAAGCCCTTCCCAAGGTTCATCAGGATTGTACAATCTATTTGCATATAGTAATATTGGCCATTGGTCACCATGGACTACTATTTCTCCACTAGAAAGTTTTTGGCACACCCCAGATTATTGGCTCATAAGTGTAATGATGTATCTATCAAAGTATAAACATACTCTGGATTGCTCCAATCTTATCCAACAGGGCAGAGAAGCCCTCTGGTGACAGAATAGTGGTAGCCATGATTTGTCTTGATGCTGTGAGAAAGAGGTGGATGCAGAGGTATGTCTTGGGGAGTTATCCAATCTAGGATGACACCCTTCAAACTCTTTGTGTCATCAGACTGTGCGGTGGATATACTATTGGGATAATATTAGGCAAGCCAGAGGCTATCTGAAACAGTAATAATAATAGTATTAATTACTGAGACTTAAACATTCTGTAGTATATATACTACATGTATAGCTTAGCCTAAGACAATTCCTCTTGACCTCTGAGACACTCAGAGGAGCATCCCCCCTTCGTCCTAAGGTCCCATCTAAGCTTCCTGAAACATTCTCCCAACATATACCCTTTTGAATCTCCAATAACTCAAGCAAAGTGGTAGGACATTGTGGAAAAGACTTACCAAGTCAGCCATTAACATCAACTCCTTGTCAGAAGAGTTTATCAGACAGTCTGAGAGACAAGGCACAATAGACAATAGCCTTTGAAATACTCTATACTCTTTTCTAGCCCTACATTGGAGAGGTAAATGTTGTAAGTGTCAGTTTTAATGGAGTAGACAACACAGAATAGGAATACTCAGCAGCAAGGGACTCTTCTGCAACTTCCTCATCCTGACTCATATAAAGAATACCATTCATGAGTAAGGCTTGTACACTACACATTGCATGCACCATTCAACTGAAATGTCTTCCATAATGTATTAAAGGGTCACCAGCATGTCTGAACCATGACATAAATTGTACATGACACATGAGAAGCCAAAAAGTGACCCATGGTTTCTTCCTGTTGCCAAGTTTCAGGGCACTGACTCTACTGTCAGAACCAGGAGGACTGTTCTTGTCAGGCATTGAGAATGAAATAAGCAGATCAGGAGGTGGAGGGAGTAAGTGTACAGGTCAAGTGGGGCATTTAGCCATCCCCGCGAAGCTTTTTAAGGGCCTAGATGAGTCAGAGAAGGTCAACAAAGCATCTGAATTACTCACAACGACCAACCTGTGACCCCATTCAGGGACTTTGGACATTGACAGAGAGGAATTGAAAATTCACTCACCTGTGACTATAGCACGAGTATCAATAGGACACTTCCTTGGCCATTGAGACTTCCATGAGATGCCTACCCTGAAAAAGGTGGTCCATCAGCTAGAAATAGGCAGTGTCAGCTAGAGGCAAATATTGAGAAGAAAAATACTGATGAGTGAAATAAAATTCTAGTCAGAATGGAGAATGAGTCAACAGAATCACAAGGATCTGATAACTTACCAGTCTTATAAAGCATGAATAACTTTCACTCGATCCAAGGCACCACTGCCACTGCTGCTTGAGTTATATACACTATGTCAGGCTATCCCCAACCACTGACATTCCAAACTGCTCCCACTTATTGGTAGTTATTGCTGTTTGAGGTTTACAACTCACCTTGTGTTTTGTCATTCAATCCAGTTGAAATGGATTTGGTCATGTGGTATTGGTAAATGGCATTAACGTACATCATACCACCTCTCACAGAATGCATAGGCTGATAAAGGAACATAAGCTGGTATCACCATCTGACTTGCACAACCATTGCAATCATCACCAGTTTTGAGGACCATCTTGTTTATGTCCTTTTCTATAGCCAGTCACTGAAGAACTCAGCTTTAAAGAAGCTGCAATATATATCGCAGTATTTGGATTTTATGCAGGCAAATATGTGGCAGAGTGTGCAGAAAGTCACTGTGGATACATAGGTTAGTCATATTTTTGTGAAATATGGCAGTAAGGACTCATCTTACACCATGGTCTAGTTCCTTTGGAATGAGTGTCCAGCATTCTAACACAGGAATTCCCTACCAGAGGGTATGTATAACAATATAGATACTTATGAGTTGTGCAAGATGCCTGCACATTTTGTCCACTGCCAGTCCTTCATAAATGGGAGCTTTACTGCATGAGGAATTTGAAAAGGACCTATGCAATAGCAAGTGAGTGTGAACAGTATCATGTCATGCAAGGACCACATTGAAAGATAAATACAGATTTAGTAAAAATGCATCCCACCAACTCAAACATTGATTTCAGTTATCACACAGACTGGCACAAATTTGTGAAACTTGATGCCATAGAGAGACCTGGGTTGATGGAGACCAAATTCTTTGGCCTATTTCTCAGTGTGATGAATGCAAACTTGTGATGACCCAGCAAACCTTCCTTGACTCAAAGTATCGCTGCAGTCCAGTGCAAGAAAATGACCTTGAGGAAACTGACACCGAATGGAGAGGCACTTTTTTTTTTTTTTGTTCAACAATTTATAATGTGGTGCACAGACGCAGTCCATGGGCATGCAAGTAAGGACACAATTTAGTATGCTATGATTCGACCATGCCCTTCCTCCTTCCAAGGTGACACCCCTATGTCTTTTGGTAGCCGCTAAGGTGAGCAACTATGACCATAGATACCACCCATGAGGACATGAAGGCCTGCTGTGCTTGCGCAGCACTTGAGCTGGAAAACTCCTCCTCCCAGTTCTTCCACAGTCCCCCCATGCGCAGCCTCCCAGCCGAAGCCAGAGCTGGTGAGTAGTGTCATTTCACTGCAAGCCCCCAGATCCTAAGACCTGGAGGTTAACCGCTTCCACTGTCCAGAGAGAGAATGGTGGCCACCCCCTCATCAGAGATGGACCACTGATCCAGCATCACTGCTGTCCAACAAAAAAACCTGGCTGTGACCATGGCCAGCCCAAATGACACCGGTGGAAGTAGACAAGAGGATGGACAGCCAAGGCCGCTCCCCACTCACCCAAGATGAGCCCAGGGATGAGTCCCTGAGAGCACCCCACCTGTGGCAATGAGGTGCATGAAAGGCTCTGCCTCTGACCAGAGGGGCAGGTTGCCTGACAATGGATGGGAGGTGTTACCCCCCCTGGTCTGCAGGGGTTCAGTTGCGTCATGGTCATGGGTGATGGCAACGATGGGGGAGGGGCCCCAATGGAGTCTTGGTTACAGCAGTGGCGGGTGTGCTGCTCAAGTGTCCAGGAGTCTCGCAGGCAGTGTTAATAACAGCAGCTGGGGAGGAAATGTCTGGGGCTGTCGCAAAGGCCGTGGCCAAAGGCGAGTCTGAGAAGCAGGCAGTAGCAGCAACAAAAAGTTCCCATGCCAACTGCCAAATAGAGTCCCTCGCCTCTAGAGGGAGGGCGGACTAAGTAACATACCCCACCCAGTAGATGGCGCTGTCCAGAAGGTGCTCCAGGGCATGTGCATCATTGATGATGGAAGCATGCTCACGATTGGAGGGGACATAGCCCTCATCTCCCCAACCTCATGGCTGGGGAGTGGAGGACAGCAAGGCAGGTTCTCTGTCTGCCAGAAAAGAGTCATTCAGGGTGAATGAATCATGAAGGGCTGCAGCCGCATGACGTTCTTTGCACTGCCACCAGATGTCACTGATAGGCATGAACAAGGCCCAAGCCCCGAAGTCCAGTGCAGGAGAGCAGACAGCATGGTGAGGGCAGGGAATAACTCCTACCTCCTCATCATCAGAGGTGTCAGTCCAGAAGGCTTCATCCTCCTGATCTAGCCCACCCCTCGCAGGGCGGGGGAGGGAGAGGGGGTGTTACGAACTGATCTCGTAGGCGGGGTTACGACGGAGTTCCGTGGCGGCACTGGACTTGGCTTCAATCTAAAAGGGATTGCGCCCTTCTCTACGCCCAATGTCCAATTTACAAAGTGACGGTAATGAGAGTGGAGGTCCGGCGGAGTTCCGGAAGTTAAGAGAGAGCGAGGACTTTAGATGTGAGAGAGTTGTGGAGATAACAATACAATTATCAAACTGAAGTTACAAGTGACGTTATACTAAGTTTTATAGTAAGTAAGTAACCGGGGTAACTACGGCGGGATCAACGGAGTACCGAGTACGCAGTAAGTAAGATGATCAGCAATGATAGATATGTGATATAAACAAAACAGGAGTAATTTGAAATACAATTTGAAATAGTCTTTTGATATGACGGCGGCTCCGTTGGTGATCCGCCGGAGATCCGTCGCAGGCTTGCATGGGATATGACAGTATCCCCCCCTTAGGACCAAGCCTTCGAGGTCATGTGATGTTCGGATTCCGTATTTAGGAATTTTGACGTCCGCAGTTCTTCAACATCCAACCATCATGTCCAACTTGCAAAACACATCCCTACCCGCCCCCCTGTCGTCCGCCGCTGAGGAACGCGCGCAACTGATGGCGCGTCTCGAAGAACTCGCCGCGCAGGAAGAGGCCGCGAAGAAGACTGCCGCGGAGGAGGCGGAAAAGGAGGCCGCCGAAGAGAAGAGACAGTGCAGAGAAGAGAAAGCACGTCGTCGCGAGGCACGCCGCGCAGAAAAGCGGAAGGCCACGGAGTCCGCCGCCGAGGACGACGAAGAGGTGGTCGCGAAGCCGCCCAAGAAGAAGAAGATCAAGGCGGTGGCAAGTGAGGCTGCTGGTAGCGGAGAGACCGCGGGGCTGTCGACAGAGGCCCGTTGCAACAGGTGAGTGGCGTTTGTCACCACTTTCTTCCCTTTTAGTTGATTTGTTTTAGGTGTCGATATGCGGGTCAGGTGTGCGTGAGGTCCGGCGGGACCCGACACCTCGCCTGTGACCACTGCTTCAAGCTGAAGCAGAAGTGCGAGGGCGGGGTGCGACGAGGGGCGAGGGTGATGACGGTGGGGACGGCGGGAACGGCGGAGGTAGGTCAATGAGACCAACTAGTGGGGTGGCTCGCGACGATCTCGAAGGGGCTGTCGGAGTTGACGGCGGTGATGACGGAACTGAGCGAGTTCCAGAAGTGGGGCGGAGAAACTGAGAAGGGGGACGTCGATTGGGTGGAGGAGCTGCTGTACCCGGGAGAAGAGGTGGAAGTGGAGCGGGAGTTGGAGCGACTGGAGGTGGAAGAAGGGGAGTACACCGCGTTCAAGGCGTGGCAAGCGGAGCGGGATCCGACGGAGACCGACAGGGTCTCGAACTGGAGCGAGGAGGAGGAGGAGTTAGGAATGGAGGATGACTAGTAGAAAAAAGAAAGTACAAGTAACATAGTATGTACGGAGGTCCGACAGGGACCGTAAAATGTATATAGTTTGGTTTGTATGTAGATAGATTGGTTTGTAATGTTTTGTTTTGACTTTGTTTTTGTTTTGTAAGTAAGGAGTGATCTGATAAGTAATGTTGTAAGTAAGATGACGGTTTTTTTGAATTGTAATGAAATGGCTTTGTTTTTCTTGTAAGTAATGACGGTGTTCGATAGGTAATGTTGACTTTGTTTGTTTTGTTGTACGTAGGGTGACGGTATCTGATGGCTTTGTTTTTTAGTAAGTAATAGTACGGTATAAGAAAAAATGAAATGGCTTTATTAATTTTGAAGTGACTTTGTTTTATTGATGTAGGGTGAAGTTATTGTGGACCGGGTTTGTCGGGGTACCGTGCGTGGAAGTCCATGACGGCTTCCTGGGCATGCATGCTCGAGTTCTTCGGCAAGTAACCAGGACTGTTCCAAGTCAGTATTCTCGTAACCTGACCAGCGCACCAAGTATAACAACGGACACCGCCGCCGCTTATCGAGTTTGGAGTCCAAGATTTCTGCAATCTTGTATTCAATTTCGTCGTCGATAGTAATCGGCGGAGGCGGCGGCTGAATCCGGTTAGGAATGGTATTGATGGGTGCGGGTTCAATTTGTGATACGTGAAAGACTGGATGTAATGCGCGGAGGTGGTCCGGAAGGCGAAGGGTGAAGGAGTGTGTGCCAGCTTGGGCGATGATTTCAAAGGGACCAAGGTTCTTTTCTGACAACTTTTTTGAAGGCCTAGTAGTGCGGATGTTTTCAGCATTAAGGTAGACCTGATCACCAACTTTAAACGGCGGAGCGGGGTGCCGGCGGCGGTCCGCGGGAACTTGATAACGCTCTTGGGCAAGTTTGATTTGCCGGCGGAGTTCCGTATGTAGTTCGTCAAGGTCCACGACGAAAGACCTAGCCTTCTGGGAAGCCAGCTCGCGTTCAGGGTAGACGGTGATGTTAGGGTTGTAGCCTTTGTTAGCGTAGAACGGTGATATACCGGTAGTAGCGCTAGGCGCGTTGTTGTAAGCGAACTCGGCGAGGGGAAGGAGTTCCGACCAGTTATCCTGCTGATAGTTGCAAAAGATGCGCAGGTACTGTTCTAGTGTCTGGTTAAGTCGTTCGGTTTGTCCGTCGGCCTCCGGGTGGTAACCCGAAGTGAAGTGGATCTTCATGTTGAGGGCTTTACCTAGTGACTGGAAAAACCTAGAGACGAATTCAGAACCGCGGTCACAAGTGACGTGCGACGGAACTCCGTGTTTAGAAAATACGTGAAGGATGAAGAGCCGGGCAAGCTCCGGGGAGTCGATTTCGTCAACTGTAGGGATGAATATGCCCTGTTTAGAAAGTCGGTCAACGACGACCAAAACGGAGGTATAACCGAGGGATGGGGGTAAGTGTTTAATGAAATCCATAGAGATGGAGTTCCACGGCTTCTCCGGGATTGGTAGTTGCTTCAATAGTCCGTACGGCTTATGCCGCGGTGACTTGGCGCGTTTACACGAAGTGCACGTATTGCAATAATCCTTTACAAATGTTCTGAGTTTAGGCCAAACATATTCTCGGCATACCAGTTGTAATGTTTTATTTTGGCCGAAGTGGCCTGAAAGGATATGATCGTGTTTGTATTGGAGAACGCGTAGTCGGAGGTCCGCGGAGTCCGGGACATAGATGCGATCATTGAGACGAAGAAGTCCGTCATCCCCAGTTGACCAGGGTGCGGAAGGTGTAGTAAGGTGCGCAGCTATAGCGGGGTCCGATGGAAGTGCCGCACGGATGTCCGTGTGCAAACTTTCTATGTCGAGGGCTATAGCGCTGTGTAATATTGGTTCAGCGAGGTAAGTAGCTCGTAATGATGCAGTGAGTTGTTCTTTGGAAAATACCGGGCGGAGGTTATGCGGATTATCCGTGATGGAATCGCTATTTCCCCCTTTGCGGTAGACGTCCCATCATCTAGTGAGAGCGTCGGGCTTCGTACCAAGTTTCCCAGGACGGAAGCGAATAATGAGGTTGAATTGGGAGAGGTACTCGGACCAGCGGGCTTGCCGCCGTGTGAGTAGTTTCGTGGTGGAAAAATATTCTAAGTTTTTATGATCAGTAACGACGGAGACCGGAGTTCCGCTACCTTCAAGGTATTGACGCCAATGTTTAAAGGCTTCAAAGATAGCTAGTAGCTCCTTGTCATGTGTGTCGTAATTGAGTTCGGGAGGTGTGAAGGAACGGGAGTGGAAGGCGACCGGGTGCAGCTCGCCGTCGGCGGTGTACGTCGACAGTATAGCGGCGAGCGCGCAGTCGGAAGCGTCCGTTTCGACGATCATAGTGTTGTCCGGGGTCCAATGTGCAAGGACCGGGGCATGCGTAAATTTTTCCTTGAGTTTCTGGAAGGCTTGTCGGCATTTGTCAGTGAAAGTCCAAGGGACGTTCTTTTTAGTTAGTCTGGTAAGGGGAACGGTGATATCGGAATACCCGTGAATAAACCGCCAATAGAAATTACAAAAGCCTAGGAACGATTGTACGTCCTTGATCTTGCAAGGCTCTGGCCAGTCCATAATTGTTTGGACTTTGTCGGCAGGCATCCGTAGGCCCTCCAGTGATAGAATGTAACCGAGGTATTCTACGGTGTCGACATGGAATTCGCATTTCTGCGGAGCCGCGTAAAGGCCGTGTTTGCGGAGTCATCGTAATACTTCCTTAACGTGCCTCTTGTGTTGAGACATGTCATCGGAGTAGATCAGGATGTCGTCCAGGTAAACGATGACGGAGACGTCAAGCATATCACTAAAAATGTCATTCATAAAACGTTGGAAAGCGGCGGGAGCGTTAGTAAGTCCGAAAGGCATTACACGCCATTCAAAGGAACCATAACGGGTACGGAATGTAGTTTTCCATTCCTCGCCGTCGGCGATACGTACCAGATGATAAGCATGTCGTAGGTCGATTTTGGTGTAGACGCGGGCGTTGCGCGGGGTGTTGAGTAGGTCGGAGATGAGGGGTAGCGGATAGCGATCTTTTCTCGTAAGCTTGTTAAGCCCACGATAATTGACGCATAACCGGAGTTCACCGCCCTTCTTGCGAACAAAAAGGATCGGGGCTCCGTGCGGGGATTTAGATGGCCGTATGAAACCTATCCGGACGTTTTCCTCAATGAACGCGCGGAGAGCGTTAAGCTCTGAGGCGGACAAGGAGTACATACGACCCGGCGGAGGTTCCGCCCCTTCCTCGAGTTCAATTTTGAGGTCGTAAGGTCGGTGTGGTGGGAGTGTGTCCCCCTTGCCTTTGCTGAAGACGTCCGCAAACTCATGGTACTCCTCAGGGACTTTGGATAAGTCTGGCGCATCCTCCGCGACAGGCGCGGCGGCTTTGCCGAAGACTCCGTCGTCAGAGAGGGAGACCGAGAAAGTCTGGGAGCCAGGAAGGCGAACAGCACGAGCGTAAGCGGCGGCATTGATGATCGAAATGTTGATGGGTTTGGTGACGGCGGCGGATATCGGAGAATCCGTCGACGCGTCGGGTAGACACGGTTCTAGGGGAGATTTGTTAGGTTCTGGCAAGGGAATTGCTTCACCTGAGGATGTCGACGGTGTGGGACCTCTGTACCCAGCCTTCCGGAAAGTGACTTGGCCATAGGTCCAGTCAATCAACGGATTGATTTGCCTAAGCCAATTTAGTCCAAGTACGGCGGAGTTGCTAGAGTCGAGCGGGGTAACGTAAAACAATATGTCGAATGACTCGCCAGTAGGAAATGAAACTAGCAACTGTACTTGTTGCGTTATCCATGTATTGGACGTTCCATCAAAAAGGCAGAGCCGTATCGGTGGTATAGTTGTCGTCTGAATACTGTGACTTGATACAAACGACGAATCTATGAAACAATGAGTTGAACCGCTGTCTAAAAGAGTAATCATAGTAGGGTCATAAATAGATGTTAAAGCAATTTGAAAAGATTTAGGGTCGAAAAGAGCGGCGGCGTTGAGGCGGACCTCCTTTGGTGCACGGTCGGTGTCAACGCAACCCCCAGCCCGTGCGGAGGCAACTAGAGGGTTGCTGACTATTTTTTTGAATCGGCGGAGGTCGCCGCGGGGGCCGCCGGTGTGGCGGTTTCTGTTGTCGCTGCTCTGCCTTTAGGATTAGCTGCCTTCCTACAATCCTTTGCCTCGTGACCCGCTATTCCACAATAAAGGCATAACCCTTCTTTCAAGCGGCGGGCCCGTTCATCTCCGGTGAGCTTACCATCCTTCCCTAACTTGTCGGCTATTGAGGGCTTTGTTTTGTTGTTGCTGGAGCCGCTAGCATTGTTGGAAGTGTTGGAGTTGTTACCGGAGTTGGACTTGTTAGAGTTCTTGGATTTACCGGCGGAGTTTGCGGATTTACCGCCGGAGGTGGAAGCGTCGTCAGTTTTGTTGTTGTTGTTGTTAGACTTGGCGGGGCGGGTTTCAAGCGCTGCCTCGTCCTTCTGCATCCAGTAGACTTCATCGGCTTCTTGGGCCTTGAGACGTAATGTTGGTAATGTTGTAGGCTTGCCTCCTCGGAGGACTTCAACGCGGATCCGTAGCGGGAGTCCGCGGAAGTACGCTTCGCGGAGTGCCGAGTCGTTCCAATCAACTCGGGCTGCCAACTTCCAAAATTCGACATTGTACTTGACGATGTGTGCTGATTCCTTCATTTTGAGTGTGTAGAGAGACTTTTCGGCATCTCCGACGGGGTCGTGCGGGCCGAAGTTGGTCTCGAGCTCGTTGATAAAGGCTTCAAAGTCCCAAATCCAATTGGCACTATTGGTGTTGTCCATCAGCCCTGGTTCAAACCAACCAAGTGCTGCTCCCTTCAGATAAGAAAGAATGAATAGAATCTTTTTCTCATCAGATGCAAAAAGAGTAGGACGGTCACGGAAGTGAAGGTTACAAGAGATTAGAAAATCACGGAGCTTCCGCGGGTCCGTTCCGTCGAACGTGTCAGGTTCGCGTACTTTGACCTTTTCATTACGGGGTTGGCGGGAGGAGCGGATGCTGTCCGATAACTCTTGTAGTACGTGTAGGAATAACCGGTCGTTGCGGGGCTCCGACTCGGGAATGGATTGATGGTCATCACCTTCCGGGTCATTGTCGTCACCATCAGGGTCATCAGGCCCGTCAGGATAGCCATGACTAGGTTGGTTGTCGACCGGAGTACCGCGGGGAACCGGCGGTGTTGTTGGAGGTGGTTCGTCGGGGTTTTCTGGGTTTGCGCCCAGGCCAGGAAAGATGTTCGAAGAGGTCGCGGTGTAGTACCGAAGGTTGACAAAGGTCGGTGGAGGGTTGGTGAGGAAAGTCAGGACCTGCGCACTGCTTGCAATCCGCTGCGGAGACCTGCGCATTGCGAATTGGTAGTAGAGCGTGTACACATAGTGACTGTTTGTGAACTTGACATAAGATGTTAATAGGTTCGTGAAAATGGGCGTAAGAAGTGTGAGTTTGATAATACTGTTACGAACTGATCTCGTAGGCGGGGTTACGACGGAGTTCTGACGGAGTTCCGTGGCGGCACTGGACTTGGCTTCAATCTAAAAGGGATTGCGCCCTTCTCTACGCCCAATGTCCAATTTACAAAGTGACGGTAATGAGAGCGGAGGTCCGGCGGAGTTCCGGAAGTTAAGAGAGAGCGAGGACTTTAGATGTGAGAGAGTTGTGGAGATAACAATACAATTATCAAACTGAAGTTACAAGTGACGTTATACTAAGTTTTATAGTAAGTAAGTAACCGGGGTAACTACGGCGGGATCAACGGAGTACCGAGTACGCAGTAAGTAAGATGATCAGCAATGATAGATATGTGATATAAACAAAACAGGAGTAATGTGAAATACAATTTGAAATAGTCTTTTGATATGACGGCGGCTCCGTTGGTGATCCGCCGGAGATCCGTCGCAGGCTTGCATGGGATATGACAGGGGGCCCCCATGGAAAGGAAGGGGGGAATCAGCAAGATCGTAAAGATCAAAGGGGTCAGTGTCAAATTGCATTGAAAAAGATAATTGTGCATGCAAAGAAGGTGGCGGTTTGAGACCAAGACCTTAGTGTGGGAAGAAGCATCCAGCGCTTAAAAAGCGGAGGGGAAAAGGTCACCCAGAGATCGCTTGAGAGGAGGGGCAGGGCGCCAGGCCTGCAGGATAGGAGGGGAAGGGGTGGGCTCAGTGGGAGAGACATGCCTGGAGGGAGGTGTGCATGCTGCCACTGAGTGAGATGGAGTTGCTGGTTTGAACACAAAGCCTGGGGCAATCTGTAGCTAGCAGAGATCCCTGCAATAAACATTCATGCCAAAGTGCACAGTACATACCTAGAGCCAAGGATCCTCACCAGGGATCCTGCAGCCCTGCCAATCGTCCCTCCCCCCCCAGCATGTTCTCCCCTTGATCCCAGGGCAGGACCTCCAGCTAAAGGTGCCAGTGTTACTTCACCGTTGAGCCCCCCCACCTAAGCAGAGGATGCCCCACCCCAGAGTCTCAGATCCTCAAGCCAGAAGAGAGATGAGAGAGATTATAAAATGACTCCTAAGGCCGTCATCTGGAAGACATCTGACAAGATTGGATAGATGGATTGCTAGGGTGCTCAGGACTGCTCCCAAACATCCCTCCAAGAGTCTGATGGCCAGGTCCAATCAGAGATCAGACCTGGGGATGGACAGCTAGGCATTGAGCCTGGCATTGTGAAGAAAGTTCCCATGGGGCTTTGTGGTGGCAACAAGTCAAGAAGCGATGAAATGGAGAGGCACAGCAACATTGCTAAAGTGTCCAAGTGTTAAATTTTTCTTCTTGAACATTTTCTACCCACAAACCTTTAGTAGAATTATGAACTTCTGAACTTTCAGATGTGTGTCTGTTGTCTATTTACATACCTTTAGAAGGTTTTTGCAGATATCCTCTTGCTAAAGTGCCTTGCTTGTGTGATGCACATTTGACAGTCAAGCAATTCCAACAAGTAAAGCTATCAATCCCTGCAATTCATATGAAGATGAATGAGATGATGAGAGCAATGTGTATATTTACTATGTGAAATGATAAAAGCCATAAGGAGCCAGAGCCCTTGTCAGATGGTTGAAGTGGCATAATCACATAATCAGGCCTCAAGCAAGAGAGAATTCCAAAATTCCTAGCATCCTACTTCAGCAAGTGGGTGACAAAAAAAAAAACTATGGCAGGTTTTGATGCATTGCCAAACCTGTACTAGTCAAGAGCCTTAGAATTCAAAATAAAGACAATTGATAGACAAAAAGTCAAACCCAATGTAGGTGACACATTTAGGAGTCGGGGCCATGAAGGAGGGAGGAAAGTGAGTAGCAGCCTGAGCCAATCCTGTCATGAGTCCGAGTCAGAAGTGGAAAGTGGAGTTAGGAAACATGGTAAAGTCAGAAGTGTGACATGTCATATCCTATGCAAGCCTGTGACAGAGCTCTGGCAGATCACTGACAGAGTTGCCACTATTTCAAATTCTATTTTATATACTTCTCCTGTTTTGTTTGTATCACATATCCCTGATTGATTATATTGGGATAGCAAGCCTAAGGCTATATCCAAGACAGTAATAATAATAATATTAATTACTGAGACTTTAACATTCTGTAGTATATATACTACATATTGTGTACATGAGGCAATCACTCCTTGACCTCTGGAACACCCAGAGGAACACCCCCCTTGATTCTAAGGTCTCTCCTGAGCTTCCTGAAACACTCTCCCAATGGGTTATGGGCCCTGCTTGAGCTTTATTTTATTAAACCTGGCCATACCTCAATAATTTACTTCCAGACATATCCTGGACATGAACTGTTGGGAATGAAGTGGTGAATAGTGACAGGAGGAGTTAAGGACAAGGTTAAGAAGATGAAGTTAATCTCAAAGGCTAGTGAGTGAGGGAGTCTGCAACAGGGAGGAATGTTATTATCATCTCCTACAAGATGTGCAATATTTATACTACACAGTTAGGAGGTATAGTGTAGAGTTTATAGGAATTCTTAAAGAAGAATATCTTAGATGGCAAAACTGTACTCAAAATGGAGATAATGGAAATATATCAAATGAAACAACATTATTGACCTCATAGAAAATGCCAAAGCCCAAGCCATACAAGAAAAATCTGGCAAGCTTTATATCATCAAACAAACCTAACAGTATGCATTGCAAGCATTGCGGGAAGCCTGGCCATGTCGCTGGTGGCTGCCACTGGCTTGGAATGTCCAAATGTGGAACATATGACAAGTTCAGTCATGAGAGCGCCAACTGCTGGGGCAAATTCAAGGTGATGTTGGATGATAATAATAAAGATGAACAGCAAAACAAAAGGGTGAGGACAAAGGAGATTAATAATATGGCTATGGAACAAGACAAGCTCATTGTCTTTTAATCATTTATTATGGATAACTGATATATATATTTTCATTGATAGATGAGGATATCACTCCAAAGGCTAAAGGCAAAGGGAGATATTTATCCATCATCACAATACTATGGAATATATTGCATCAAAGATATGCCAACATTATGCAATTAAATTCTAATAAATTCTTGTTGATAGATTCAGATATCACTCCAAATGCAAAAGGCAAATGGAGACATTTATCTGAAATCACAACATCAAGTCAATGATATGCCGACTTAAACAAATTAAAGAATTATCCCAGTAAATTTGGATATCGCTTCAAAGGCCCTTTGATGGAAAAGGAAGACATTCATCCAAAATCAGGGGATGATATTATTTGTCCAAAATCAAATTGAGGAAATGCCAATTTCATTGGATAACATTGTGTCAAACATATGCCAACTATGTGCAATTAAATTCTGAAGGCACTCATGGTGAAGAAGACATTTACCTTGGAGATCTTGTCAAAGATATACTGACTACAAAGACATCAGATATTGCTTTGAATGCAAAGGGAAACATTTATTATTAAAAACCTGATATTTCCTGCCATTCCAAGGATGGGCACACCTGCAGAGAGAATTGTGGTCACACCCAATTACCATGCAAGGGAGATGTCTAATGGGGGAGTCATATGGAAGCACACAGCCAATGGGAATGGAAAAAAGAAAAGAACCAAAAATGCGATAGCTTAAAGAGAAATCAAGAAGAGAAGGAGAAGTCCAAATGCAACACAGCCAGAAAAACCATCTAGAGACTGTGAAAATTGCAAAATGAAGAAATGCCAACTGTTGGGTGAGTATTCTGGAGGCTTTAGGACAAAGGGGGGCACTTCTGGGAGTGTCTCAGAAGCCCAGGTATTATTGTCTCATATACACAATTACATGTAGTATATATGCTACAGAATGTTAGAGTCTTGGTTATTCCCTGTGGCTGTGTTTGATTATACCAGTGGCAGTTCCTAACCCTAGAATAGGCTTGAATTTTGTGATTGAAGTTTTTGACTTTTTCTTCTTCTGTAAGGTGTAATAGAGGTTTATAATTGGTATGAACTCCATGTGTTCTAGACGGTTCATTGTCTTTCATTGCACGCATCATGCGCAGTGTGTTAATATCAACACGATCTTTGGGATCGTTAATTCTGTCTTGTTTCTGCTTCCAAGATTGCTTCTTTGGAGGTGTTTTGATTGGTGCTTCCCCTGTGATCGGTATGATTGGTGCTTCTTTTGTGATTGGTGGGCTTGTGATTGGTGCTTCCTCACTATCCATAATATCCATCGGCGATGCATCTCTGTCAGACTCCCCCTCATGCATCAAGGGTATTAAAGTTACATCTTTGGATGGTTCAGGATTTACTTTGGTAGTCATTAGTTTGAAATTCCGTGAAGTTAGAATGTTATGCATTTCGGCATTGTAATATTTGACTGCATTGGCCCCATCGTCATATCTGAGATAAGCACATTGCTTCGATTTTGGGAGTAATTTTCTTTCCCTCTTTTGCCCTGGTAATAATATCCAAACTGGTGCACCAAATTCATGCAGGTGTGACACATCTGGTTTTTGATTATGCCATCCCTCATAGGGAGTTAATTTCCGAAGGTGCTTTTTACATGATCAGTTACGGAGATATGTGGCATGCATTATTGTGTACTCCCAGAGATATTCTGGCAGTGAGCTTGCAGATAACATTGCACATGATAATTCCACTAGTGTCCTATTCATTTGTTCTGCAACACCATTTTGTGATGCGGAGTACGGTGTGGTTAATCTGATTTGTATTCCATGCCGTTTAGAATATTTATCAAGTTTTTCATTGATAAATTCCTTTTCGCAATCTATTTGAATTCCTTTTGGATTTCAGCCTTGAGTTTTTAAATAGGCCAAGTAATTCATTACACCCTGTGCCGCATCACTTTTCTCTTTCAGACATTCAACGGTGACATACCTTTTAGCATCATCAATGAACAATAAATAATAATGTTTTCCATTGATGGATTTGACAGAATATTTTCCCCATAAATCTATATGTGTCAATTCTCCGGATTCAGTTTTTCGGTTGACTGATTTTGGAAATGGTTTAATGTGTTGTTTTGTGGCTATACATGCCTCGCAATCTGGTTTTGGAGTATCCAGATCAACATTAAAACCTTTTACCATTTTTCCAACAAGTGGTGGCTGCAATCCAGTATATCCGATATGTCCAAAACGTTGATGCCATGTTTCCCAACTAGATAACTTTTCATTTCCACTGAAAGTTATATTATTCCCAGCATTGTTGGAAGTGTCGCTTGGGTTTCTAATAATCATTTCCATTTTATAGAGATGATTATTGATTTTATTCCCATGCGCAATGGCTTTACCATCTTTATTAATGAGGGTTTTTTCCCCTTTTCCTCCAATATATTTTCCTCCTGCTGCATCCCATCTCCCTAACAAAATTAAATTATTTTGTGTACCGGGAACATGTAAAACATTTTGTAGATGTATAATATACTTTTCTCCATTGCATGTCAAAATTAAATTGACAGTTCCTTGTCCTGCCACATTTGCCTCTTTTCCACCCACACCAGTTATGGAGATATTTTTCCTTGGTGTGTAGGAAGTAAATGCATTTCTTTGATGTGTTACATGTGAAGTTGTTGCTGAGTCAGCCAACCAATCATAATAGATCAGACACTCATCAATTATGGCATTGTTATTACATACATCAAAATTATAACCTTCTTCATCTGTTGAGAATGTTATATGCTCTTCTATAATATTAGATGTGTCCCTGGGCTTCTTCTCTTTTGTATTTTCTTTTCTTTTCCCCCAACAATTTTTGGCTAGATGTCTGAATTTCCTGCAGTCATGGCATTTGTTCCCATCAAACTTTTGGCATTTACTAGTCCAATGCCTGGCATGCTTACAATGATCGCAATAAGATTTAATGGAGGATTTTCTCTCAGTGATATGGTTTTCCAGGGATTTACTGGGACTGGTGGCTTTCATGAGCAAGGGTGCCAGTGTCTCTCTAGCCTGCCGAGAGACCACTGGCAACCAGCATCCAGCCAAATGACAACACCAGTGCATTGATTGTTCAAACCCACTGCCTCTTCACCCTTACCATCACACTATTCGCTCATTTAATCTACAATGTTAATTATCCTCGCTTGCTATCTTTTCATAGTTTAAAGTTCCTTTCACTCTTTTCTCCAATGCATGCTCACACTGGACTAAACCTTGGAGAACCTTCTGGAGCTTCGAGCTCTCCAAGAAACACGGCACCTGGTAACACAGGTGCGAGCAATACTAGATCACAAGCTTGACAACCCCTCCAGCAGCTGGTAACACCTCCCGCAACCCAGCAGAATCATCCCATCACCCAACCCCCAGTCCAGCAGAGCTGTCCTGCCAATCAGCCGCCAACACAGCAAGTCCAACCCAACAGCCTCCCTCCCACTGAACCCGTCGCACCTGCCAGGGGCAACCGTCAACCCACCAATGGCCCTCAGGTGGTAAGGCCACCAGCCGAAGGCAACAACCCTGTCAACCCCAAAACCACATGACCCGCTGATGATACTCAGTCCGAGGAGACACTTGGAAATGACACACCAAATGTACTCCAACTAGACTAGAGGAAGGTTGCGAGGTGGCTTTGGGTTGGTGTTTGTCACAAGGTAGAAGGATGAAAGGTTGAGGGAGAATACAATAAATGAGACTAGAACTGGGGTTGCTGAGACGAGATAATATGATAGGACGAAGCTAGAATTGAGCTCTGTGCTCTAAACGATAGAGGGGAAATGATATATTGTTTTTCTTTTCTATCTACTAGATGTCTTATATAGATATTCTAAGTGGGGCCAGAAAATTGAAGTGGGTGTAGAGGACCCAAGTAAAATGAGAAGGAATCAGATGCCAATGAGAAAAGGGGGGGGGGGGGGGGTAATGGAATAAGGAGTGGGTAATGGAATAAAGAGTGGGTACTAGGTCAAGAAATCTACCTGGTGTAAGAAATCTACCTGGTGTAATAGGACTTGCCTCCTATCCAAAAATGCGTCCAGTGGCTTGTCAGGCAGGTGATAGGGACTGGAGAGGATGATGATGTAATCCTGGGAACTTTGTCATGTAACCAAAATCATAGGACTGTTGATAATACCGTTCCTTGCACTAGAACCTTACACCATGATCTCTAACAACATCTCTCTTGTCCTTTTCTTCTTCATCATCCTCTTGATTATGTGCATCCTGATGGCCTACCAATGGAGACGCGCTATTGTGTGGGGACAATTCTCATCAGAGCTCAACACAGAAAATTTGCCTGTTGGAGGAGATGATCCCATTATCTTCTGTGACCCATTACGATGGAGCCTTGACTGGAGTGAGTGAGATATCTTCTTCCTTTGCCAACACAGAAAATTTGCCTGTTGGAGGAGATGATCCCATTATCTTCTGTGACCCATTACGATGGAGCCTTGACTGGAGTGAGTGAGATATCTTCTTCCTTTGCCAACAATGAGTTGAACAATATCAAGTGCGACCAGAGGACAATGCGGTGGTGACCCAAGCCAGGAAAGAAGAGAGTGAGGTGGATGACGGAGTGGGCCAAGAGGTGGAGGTCAACATAACTGATGTGGGAGCTAACAATGAAGAGTTTTGAGGCTGCATAGTAGCACGAGTATTGATAGTAATGTGTGTGAGATCCTATGATGATTGTAGAATGTGGCATGAGGAGGTGTCGTTAAAAATGTGAAAATGGGATGGTTCAGAGCTTTGGACGCTCCTGATATCTATCACCGCTGTCAGCCCTACTCCACAGTCCCAAGCAGATGAAATACAATCCCTAAAAGCTCAACTCAAATGCTATGAGAAGGATGGGCACACCATTAGCAAACTTACATCAGCCACAAACCCTATTTGCAGACCAGGACACCATCGACCACGTGAAAGCTGCAACTGCATTGTCAAAAGATGATGGAAAGAAACTTGTCTTACCCAATGTAGTTCCTTGGTTCAAGGCCAGCTCCCTTGAAGTCAGTAAGCCCCCGTTTCTTATCATGCACCACATTCTCCTTCATTCAGAGCAACACCTCAGTTGCTTACTCCATCTTCGTGTCAAGCATATGCTTGCCACATGGGTGATAGGCCCTACTACATCAGCGATAGGCTCTGTTGCACAAGCAATAGGCTCCATTATGTGAGGGACACCCTCTAGCACACAAGTCTTAGACTTTACTGCAGGAGCAATAGGCTCCACAGCATAACCACTTTGGCATCAGCTTACACATTAAGCCATCCCCCCCAGTGCATAATATAGTCCAGCTGAATTTATGGTGTTTTAATTCCCACTTTTGTTATCATCTACGATGGTGGATGCAACATAAGAGCTAATTGTCACTTTCTCATTAGCCATACCCCTGAAAGTTGAGGAAGCTTTCCGTCGCTTCCAGTATGTCCCATATACTGCACTCACCACTGCCACTCACCTCAAAGCAGCTTAGGGTGAGGAAAACTTCACGATAAATGCACAGGGTGGCCTAATAGCCAAGGGTCTCGACCGAAGGAATGAGAAGAGCATATCTATTGTAGACTGGTATGCAGCTTCCACAGCAGCTGAAGGATGTATAAGAGAGCATTTTGGCGAAGCAAGGGCCACAGCCTTGGCAGCTCATCATAGAATAGTTATGGACCTTGGTCATTCCTACAACTGGGAGATTGCTATGGAGTATGATGTTTCCCAACATGAAATGGTTGTGTTGCGCCCAGCCCATGACTTAAGCACACTTGACATAGCTGCACTAGCTATCATTGCAACATGCCCATCAGCAAAGCCTGCACCCCAGTCCTTTCTCTCTGTGTCTCCATCAAAGCAACCCATCCACTCTGACCACCCTTCTACCCCACGAAAACGATCAAAAGACTTATGCTTTCGGTGTGGTGGAGCAGGTCACCTCCCACCCGACTGCAAAGCCGAATTCACCACCACTGGAAAGAAGACAGCTCCCATTGCTCCCTCATCCAAGAGCGGAAATGCCCTGCTTGCCCCCAATGGAAGACACTTCTGCTTCAACTGGTCCCAGAACTCAAGTTGCCACTGTGGAGATGCCTGCACTGCCTTCCATGGATGCAGCCTCTGTGGAGAATCCAGTCACAGAGCTGGTTCCTGTAAATCCTGTGCCTGACCTGCAAATAGTGGTCATGCCCCTCAGCCCAGATCAGGCTGAGGAAATTCTTTGTAAATACAGTTTATACGAGGACTGGAAGCACATAATTACAGGTCTCAGGGAGGGTTTTGATGTCGGCATCAGGGATACCCCTCCCCACTCATATCTTTTTTGCCAACCATGCCTCATCACTTTCAGATCCCAACTTTATATCTTCTTACATTGCCAGCAAACAGGCAGCAGGCCATTATTCAGAAGCTTACACCCCGGATGCCCTAGAGTCCATAATAGGTCCATTCCAGACATCCCCACTCGGACTGGTCCCCAAACCACACTCAAGCAAGCTCCAACTTGTCCAAGACATGTTGTTCCCCAGGAACAATCCCAATGTTGCATCTGTCAATGCTGGGGTGAATTCCTACGATTTTCCCATGTCATGGGGCACATTCGACAGCACAGCAGAACTCATACTTTCTCTTCCTCCCAGTTGCATGGCTGCAACATTTGACATATCAGCTGCATATCACCTCACACCTGTTCACCCCAGCCAGCAACATGCCCTCTGCATCTTCTGGAATGGTCTAGTCTACATTGACAGAGCTGTCATGTTTGGCCTTACCTTGAGTGCTGGCGTGTTTGGTGCTGTAGCCAACATGCTCATCACCATTTATGGGGCAGCCAACTTTGGTTTGATCCGAAAGTAGGTAGACAATTTCTTGGCCATCCGGCTTCCCCAGCAATCCTGGACAGAGAAGGAGTTCATGGACCTGACAGGGTACTTTGGGGTGCCATGGAGCATCGAGAAGCTCCGCCTGTTCTCTTCAATCCAGAGATAGATTGGCTTTGATCGGAACCTGGAGTGCAAATCTGTAGCTCTCCCGAAAGAGAAACTGCGAGCCACTCAACTACTTATGAAGGAATGGCAACACCCAGGTGCATCCTTCTCAGCATGCAAAGCAGCCAGTCTCCATGGGAAGCTAGTGCATGTCTCCTGCATATTCCCCCCTATCAGACCCTTTCTTTGCTCAATCTTGCTGTTCTCACAGAACTTCACCTCACCTTGAGCCAAGCTGCATGTGACATCATCAGTCCAACATGACCTATCATGGATCCATTTCCTTCTGCATCAGCTCCCAAACGAGGTTCCCCTGATGAATCAAGAGATAGTCAATCTGAACTGGTGGGGAGATGCAAGTACCTCATTCGGTATAGGTGTCATCCTAGGCAAATTCTTCACAGTATGGAAGTATGCCCCAGGTTTCCAGGTGGGTCCAAAGAAAGCCTTTGACATTGGCTGGGCAGAGGCAGTAGCAGTGGAACTGGGTCTGCACCTTGCAATCCAGTTCTGACTCCTTTGAGGCAGCAACATACTGGTGCGCTCAGACAACTCCGGAATTGTTGCAGTTGTGAACAAAGGTTGGTCAAGGAGCCTTGAAACAAACAAAATACTCAAACATGTTTACTTGCTCCAAGCAAAAGCCAACATTTGGCTACACACCATGTATGTCTCAAGTTGCGACAACATTTCAGATGCCCTCTCCAAAGGACAGGTCTCAGAGTTTCTTCAAGGCTTCCCCTTAGCTCGCACTCAGGTCGTCATTCCACTCCCAGAACACCTAATCAACAAAATAACACCCTGGCCATAACAACTGTCTTCACACTATTCACAGCACCTCATCTGCCAGACCTCTCAAAATCAGCTAATGGCCTCTTGCAATTGCACCCCTCACCATTGCGCCCCAACTGCAAAGCTGACAAACGATTATTCAGCTGGATTGGAGTCAACACCCCCCCTGCTAGCACCATTGATAACCCAGTCATCTGTTATCTAGCTGACCTTGCGAACCGTGCCTCTCTGCGCAATACAGGGAGTTACAGTTCTAGACTACGATAATTCCACATCTTTTGTGATGTTTTCTCCATACCAGAATCACATTGGCTACCAGCCTCCTTCCAAACTCTACATTCATTTGCCCTATGGGCAGCCACTGACCTGGAATCTGTTGACCCACTTATGCTCACCAGTGCACAGTTTGAACCTGTCTCAGTCAGTGTTGTCAAGAAGTACCTCTCTGCCATGCGAGCATGGCATATAGCACAAGGATGGCCTGAGCCACTCACAGAAGCAGACCACAGTCGCATCAACTGGTCACTTCATGGCCTCGAGAACATTCAAGGCACCCGATCACGCACACTTCAGCCACCAGTCACATTGAATATGCTTCGTAGACTCAAAGTAACCCTCAACCTTTCCGAACTGTTCGATGCCTGCATCTGGGCAATAGCAACTTGTGCGTTCTTCGGGATGATGCACTTTGGTGAAGTATCAGTTGCCTCCCAAAAGGCCTTTTCTGGAGCTAAACATCTCAAGTGCAGTGACGTATTCCTGGGCTCAGACCTCAATGGGAAGCATTATGCTTGCTTAGACCTACCGTTGGCAAAGACAGCAAAACCTGGTGAAATCCAGTCAATATACCTCACTGCTCAAGGTGATGTATGCCTGCTCAAAGCTCTCACCAATCTTGCACAAGTAGTCCCTGCAGGATCCGATGACCCCCTCTTCTCATGGAGAGACAAGCATGGTGAAATCAGACCAATGGTGAAGACAAAGGCACTACTCCATGTAAACATGATCCTAAGTGCGTGGGGATGGGGCACAGCTTTTGGACAGTTGTTCAGAATTGGAGGTGCATCATTCTTCCTCGCCCAAGGAGTCAACCCTGAAATTGTATGCCTAGCAGGACGCTGGAAGTCACTAGCCTATGAAGCATACATCCGAGCCTTTGAACAAATTGCATCCAGACACATGAGCAATCTATCAACCCAAACTGCACAGCTGCCTCGCACAGTTAGTTGGGTGTAGCGTCGCAGTCCTCACCGCAGTTTCTTTGCTCATTGGCTTGTGGGTGAGCTGCTCATCCTGCTCCATGTCCAAACTGAGCTAATGCTCAGCTTCCCACCCAACCTCTTATAGCTCGTCATCAGATCATGCTAGCCCAGCGAAAGTTGAGGCTGGAATGAGCAAGGGTGCCGGTGTCTCTCTAGCCTGCCAAGAGACCACCGGCAACCGGCGTCCAGCTGAATGACAACGCCAGCACATTGATTGTTTGAACCCACTGCCTCTTCACCCTTACCATCGTACTATTCACTCATTTAATCTACAATGTTAATTATCCTCACTCACTATCTTTTCACCCACCATCCCACCCAGATACCATTGCCCTCGTTTCATCACACTGTTTTCATTCCATACATAGTTCCAAGAACATCGTAACTATATGATTTTACACCTGCTCAACCTAGCAAGTCTGTTTTGAGCTGCAAAATCACAGCAGATATGATCCTGCCCACCCAGTGGCTCATCCTGCTCC
Organism: Tricholoma hemisulphureum; assembly: GCA_964034925.1. Classification (NCBI taxonomy): domain Eukaryota; kingdom Fungi; phylum Basidiomycota; class Agaricomycetes; order Agaricales; family Tricholomataceae; genus Tricholoma; species Tricholoma hemisulphureum. The sequence goes on along the minus strand of OZ035935.1, from coordinate 469,842 downwards.
ATGTCCGAACTGAGCTAACGCTCAGCTTCCCACCCAACCTCTTACAGCTCGTCATCAGATCATGCTAGCCCAGCGAAAGTTGAGGCTTTCTGGGTTTTCACCAGATTTATGCTTCCACCAGTGCCATTATTATTCCCATGTGTATTTCTGTTCAATCAAAGTTTATATTCCTCCTGCAATAATCCTATGAATGCGTCTGATGATAATCAGTGCTTTGGGTCCATATCATTTTGATCATTTGCATTGGCATTATATGGTTTGACTGTCTTTGACATACATTTTCCAGCCCAAAGGTAGGGATGCTGATATGATAGATTTGAATCAGGTGTCCGAAATATGAAATTCCATATTAGGAAATTTATTGATGTGGTCTCAGTAAGACTTGAGAATGTCCATATGTTTTAGAGGTCATCAGTAACATCAGCCTTGGTCTCATATAATAGGCACTGTATATGATTCACAGTTTGGTGTGCCTTATTTTCATGGGTGACCAATAATGCAGAATACATTGCTTCTGCCATTATTTTTGATCCAACGTGGTTCATTTGCAAAGAGGTAACATTATATATAATAACTTGTTGTGCCCAGGTGTCAGTTTTGTCCCAATTACATGCCCCCTTGGGATCTCTGGATTCATTTGGGCATTTTACAGCTCCATTGATATATCCAGTTATATCACAATTAATAAATACCCACTTCATCCTTTCTCCCCACTTGTGCCAATTTTCATTGGTAAGGTGATCATGATCTGAGATTTTATTGATGTTGGAATATTCCTTGGTACAGATAAGGAGGATCGTGGGATTTTTCTGTTTAGGGGTAATTTTTGTTTTGGGCACACTGGGCATGGGTGGCTGTGCTTTTTCTCTACAGCCCAAACAATTCCACATAATCAGCTAAGTCCTGATCATGTTCCTGGATGTATAGCTCTTCATCTTCACTGTCCAGAACAAATTCTTCATTGTTATATATTGGTTGAGACATGCTGTGTAATATGTTTTGATTGTTTTTAAATAAGGCCAGGGCCCGTAACCTTGTTGGGAGAGTGTTGCAGGAAGCTCAGGAGAGACCTTAGGATGAAGGGGGGTGTTCCTCTGAGTGTCTCAGAGGTCAAGGAGTGATTGTCTCATGTACACAATTACATGTAATATATATGCTACAGAATGTTAAAGTCTCAGTAATTAATAATATTATTATTACTGTCTTGGATATAGCCTTAGGCTTGCTATCCCAATACTGGTTGGCTATAAAAATCCAGCAGAAGTACTGAAGAGGCTACAAGCCAAAACACATCCCTGGAGTTGTCTCTGGGATTTGTTTACTTTCTGCTACACCTCTTCACACAAGATATCTTGCTCGCCCTTCAGGCTCGCTCGATCTAACCGTATATATAACCCTATTCTGCCCTCCCATATGACTCGGATCAGAGATAAAGAAGTCAGCTGAGTTCGGAAACCAACTCATGTCCTATCTTGTGATGACAAGGTGTTAGCGGATCTTGTCAGATTGACTTCATATGACTCATTGCTGTGCATTTGCATGTGGTGATAAGAGCCTTGAGGCTCTTATCTGTGACCTGGCAGGTGCTGGAACAGGGCAGTGCCTTAACAGCCAGTAGCTCTGAGTCAGATGTTGTTCCAAAGTGCTTGGCGTTTGACTCAGCTTGTGAAAACCTTAGGCAACTCAGAGATTTGTTTACTTTCTGCTACCTCTTCTACACAAGAAACTTGCTTGCCCTTTGGGCTCACTCATTCTAACCCTACATAGCCAGGATTGAGATATTGACCAGCTCACAAAATGGCTAAAATTTGAGCTGTTTTGCAAGCTGGTCATTATCTCTTCAAAAACCAACTGGATCGCTTAGCGTTGGTGAAGGATCCCCCAGTTCTCAGGGTTATCTACCTTGTCAAATATTCCCATTTTAGTTATTTCATTTGAGGCTCTATCACATTTTTAATTATTTGACCAGCTTAGCCATTAGCAACACTAGGTGCATTGTAACTGCCCTGCCTGACCCGTTGTATTTTCCTGATTGGCCCCACCACAGGATTATACCCAACATTTCAGCATTGGGACTGATTACGGAGTGACAGTAATGGAAAGTGAAGACTTAATCTGTTCCAACGGTGATCTCTCCTACAACAGTCAATATCAATGATAAGAGGATCTCCACACTAATATATACATGTCACGCGGACTACAGGCAGCTCGCCACGTCCAAAGCTGCACGCCGAGCATCCGCCACGATCACCCGACCAGAGCTTGCCCTTCTAGGACTAAGCGCATATTCAAAAGGCTTTGGGTGTGAGACCAATCCCGTGGTGAAATCGTCTGGTGAGGGAAGGAGAAGTTTGCCCGTCTCGTCTTTCATAGGTGCTATGTCAAACGCCCATAAAATTCTGTTTGGATCAAACGATTGTTGGAAGGCAAGAAAAATATTGGTAGTGAAAAGAAATACCGCGAGATAAGAATAAACAAGGATTGTTGCGCAATATGGATTCCAGGACACAGACGGCGGCCAAATCCAAAGCTGAGTGTAAATTTAATGAACATCGAATCCGTGCCATCTAAAAATCGCTCAGGCCGAAATTTATCGGGTTCAGGGAAAATCTAGAACTGTTATAGCATCAACTCGTGTCAAGAAATCAATCGTACCTTGGATTCTCGAGACATGGCACTTGGGATAATTAGGTAAACCAGAGCTCATTTGGCTTCCAGAGAGCAACATACTATATGTTTGCATAAACTGTGGCGCCTTTTGGGATAAACATGCCCTCGTAGGCATCGTCAGATGTAGTTGCATGTGCCACGCCAGTGGGGAGTACTGGACGCCACCTGCAAGAAGTGGTTGTAAATCTTTGCGGGCCGAAGATACACCTTGGGTGTAGCTCACCGTCTGGTCTCTTTAATGACGGCTTGAAGGTAAGGCAAAGATTCTGCATCACCGAATTCGGGCATCCGATCCGTTCCAACAACGGCATCCAGTTCAGCCTGTACTTTCTTCATCACATTGGGGTGATGGAGCATTGCCACTAAGGTAACCATCAGTTTTAAATTTAAAAACGTAGAGTCGAAAAATTTTGCCCTTACTGACGAAGACTTCAAAAGTGGCCAATGTCTATATTTCGTCAGCCATTCTGGATATATGCATCGTAAACGTTGACTCACGGTACCGACCCCAGCCATCCATGGCGCAGAAAGGGCGTACGCTGTTTCTAAATCACTGAGGTCAAATAACGATTGTTTTTCAAACGCTAGCTTCGCCATCGCATGCTGGGCCATTCCTCTATTTACACGACTCCTAGCGTTATTCATAAGTGACATGTACAGAGCGCTGTCGATGGCACGTTGCTTTTCAGGTTCACGGCGGAACCATTGCAAAACAGGCTGGAAGGATAGGTAAGATGTGGATATAAGTAGAAGGGTGACATTACCGGAAGGTAAAGGAGTGTAGGCCACTAGAAAATGTTCGAAAACCAATCTGAGTGAAAATAACGATCCAGACTCACGGAATCAACAATGTATTTCCCAGGAACTCTGAAAAGCATTGTTTATCAAACGTCATCGAATTTGGGATCTGTGACTCACTGAGCACTGGAGTAGATGAGTTTTAAATTAAAGAGAGATAAGATTTGGAATCGGAATCACTTACTTGATGAAGTCTGTCTCGGCAAAGGATTCGGTCAACGGAGATACACATAATCAAGTAAAACTGACATTCATCAGCCTTCAGATTCGCAGTAACAATGGGGTCTTCCAGAGACGTAATGCGGCGGCCATACGCCACGGACATTACAACGGACATCGTAAATCTGAGAAAACATTGGGGAAGAAAATGCTTAAACGCAATCTATTGTTGTCAACTAACCGTCGCACGTGGGAAGAGTACTTTGTTTGATCTGGCTCTGTTAGTAGATCTCGTAGAAGGATGGAGGACTCCAAGGTTTGCAAAGGCTTATATTTCTGCGATGCTTTATCGTTCAGAGTAGAGTGCATGAACTAAAAGATCGTTAACCTCTCAGTGTTACAGGACGAGCATCGAATAAGAAACACACGTGTCGCCACTGTCTCCACCGAGTACCGTATGGCATACCAATGCCTCGCATCCCCCCTGAAAGAATTTCTCCGCTATAATTCAGAGACGTCAGTGTCTATAACAATGTCGGATAGAAAATCCATACGCAATGATATTCCTTGGTCTACTGGAGTAGATGCTTCCTCGTTTTTCCAGCAGATCGGACGCAGCCTGATGTGTCCCAAGTACTAGTCCGAATTGATGCTATGAGTAAGGCATGGCGAAGAGCCTGTATGCTCACCGATTACTGGTGTATTTCCAAGGTAGAATGATATAACATCGCCTAGAGCAAACGTGAATCATAACTTAGGATCAATTCAAGGACGAATTACCATATTTCTCATGCCACTCCGTAAACGTTTTCCAGGGGCCTGTAGGGGATAAATCGCCTCGATTATCACCAAATATCCCTCGCGCGGGACCAGGGGGGAGGTTCGAAGGTTTGCGAAGCCGCTTCCACAGGAATATCAGGTAGGTGAGAACCAGGGATAGAGAACAAGCGGTCAGCGTAGACAACGACATAGCCAGTGTTGAGGAAAACAGAGGTACGATTTACATGGCAAGCGTCGCTTCGATTTTTATCTCAGCCCTAGTAGTGATGGGTGGGATGGCTATGCAGAGTTATGGAGCCTTCACATGCTACGAGTATTACGCGCTACCGAGGACCAATGTTTGGTCACTGGTGTGGGGTGATCCGAGCCTGTGGCGTCTAGCCATTATGATTGCAACTAGATTAAGATTAGAGAGTATACCGTCGGAAGGCAATATCCCACACGGTAGAGGGGCGTTGGCCCTGGGAGACTTGATAACCACTGTCCGAGTCGTCTCTGGTCTGAGTCCAGCTACACGTGACAATGTCAGGTTTATCATCACCTTCCTGCCATGTAGTAATCGAAAATCAACGCCCTTCAAGTTCAAGAAGCTTCCACAGATTTGAGTTGCTTTGAAGATCCAAGTATGTTGCCTGGTCACCGGCTCTCGGCGGCCGTCAAGCTTCAAGTTCATTTTTATGTAAACACGATCTGCACGGGAACCTTTTTACCTCGTCTACTAGTACAGGAGTCCGAAAGTGATCTACCCTGGCCTGGCACCCGGGAAAGTCCTACTTGGTATATATGTCCTAAGTACGGCGCCGATACTATCCTGACAGGATCAGGGCTCTTTAGTGAACGCTATTCACCCAGCAGATTGTGCGCAACACGTGAGCTTCGGAAAACGCCGCCGTGGATTTATTCCGTGGGCATTCCAACTTCCTGCTGGCTTGCGGGTTGTAATTTGTGACAGAAGAGAGGAAAAATGAGTCGACCCAGTTTCGAACTGAGGACCTTCTGTGAACATTCCCTTTGATGTTAGACAGATGCGATAACCAACTACGCCATCGACCCGCTACGCATATGGCCAAATTCTGTCTATCAGTGCAAATTCTTCAAGCCCCTTGCTGACAGAGACTTTTTCTCTCTCAAGTTTGTACTACTAGTAGCCACCGTACTATATGCATGGCACATCTTGGTGATGCACGAGTTTGCAACAACAACAATCCCAAGGGCAAGAACCAGCATAAGCATTGTCGTCAGAATCACTCTATCACTGTCACCTCGATTGCGGATATTGACTGGTATTTCTCACCCAAACAGCCGCTGTCGACGACCCCCGAATCCCAGAGGTCCTCAGAACCTACCATCGCCAGGGAATAACCGACAGAAGACGACTGAGCAAGCTCCTCCGAGAGGATCATGGGATCATAATGAGGTTCGTCCGTAATGTCATATTCTGTCGTTCATTTTGAACCTGCTGATACTAGCGAATCCACCGTTTCGCGTCGGCGACGTGAACTCGGGCTGCGTGCAAGTGGGCTAACCACGCTCTCTCTTCCGGATGCGGTAAAACGCCAGTTAGTGCTGGACCAAATGGCTAAGGATCCTGAGGGGAAGCTTGGTGCAATAACGATCAAGGCGAGGATATTCAAGGACACGGGGATTGACATCACTAGGTTTGCACTGTAATAAAATTACGAGAGTTTGGCCGACCTTTCTAACCTTGACATATGCAGAGACTGGATACGGGACGAAATGCGCGTTTTGGCACCCACCGCGTTTGCCGCGCGGAGACCGCACCACAAGCACAGTCCAGAACCTCACAGTCGCGGGCCTAGCACTAATGTATACAGACCTCCCCAGCCTCAGAGTTCTCCCTCCCACATCTCGCCGTCATCCCGTTCTTCTTCCAAGAGGGTAAGAAAGACCGTACGACAATCTCCGCCGAACGCCATTCCCGTCTCACCAGATCCTGGTCCCTCCCATACGTCTCCACCTCCCTCTCCTCACGCGACCCAGGCACCCTTATCTGAACTCGAGTTGGGCGACAACTCGCCTCTTTTCTCTCCCCCGATCGCGGACGCTTCCCTAGATCCCTTTGACACACGGCCGGTCCTTCTGCCTATTTCTCAACTTCAGTACCCGCCACTCGTAACTCCCAATGTATTACCCCCAATCCAAAATCCAAATTTGAACACGACACCATCAGCTCTGCTGGGCTTCATAAACCAAACGACACCTCAGCTTGTGTCGTTGACACAGTCCCTCGCTAATGCTGACTTCCATGGACACTCCGACCTAGCCTCGGATCCGTACGAGAGCGTGATGAAGTGCATGGAAGCGGCTGCAATGCTGGAGCGCCAGCTTTCCCGAATCGCAACAGGACTACGATCCACAACACCATAGCTCTGGCCCTATGTACATCTGGTACGCCTACTTACGTAGCGTTGCTGTTGCTATTTATACTTATCTGTATTATATATCGAATCTGAATAACCTCGTTTCCCCTCGTTAATGTCAAACAGGAAGATGCTATAACAAAAGGATAATAGAACCTCACAAATTTGCCTTGTCCTAGCTAAATCCATCCTGCTTCTATGGATCGAAGAGGTATCCCGAATACCGTGGACCATGCCGAACTTTAGTTGTCCTTACGTTCATCAATCACACGGATTTCCCCCCGATCACTGAACTTCTGTACGGTTCTTCCCTTCTTTTAAGCTGTTGAGATAATATCATTATAGCCATCGCCAAGTAGCGAGAAGACGAGAAACCTCTAAATAATCATTTCGAACACAGCTACATAAGCTATAGCTACAAGGATGATTATAAAAATACAGTGGTGGAGGCAAGCCTGAGGAAGTCTAGAACGTGGTGCAGGATCTACAAGAGGTCGATGTCGTTACCAACGAGTGGCAAAAAAAGCAAATTAGAGGAGGTCGACCGCAACGTCAGCTTGCCAAACATCCTCAAAAACATTGCACAGCGCAACAAGATAGAGGTGTTGAAAGCGAATGCCTGAGGTAGCCAGATGCCATTCCGATAACCCAGCAGCCTCCGCGCGCATTCTCTGTCACAGGCAAGTCAGGACCAGGTGTGATGTCGGGTAACGAGTTACACTGACCTCGAGGAAGAACGAGAAGTTTTTAGCCACGGCGACGGCGAGCTGAGCGCGCGTCATGGGACCGTGAGCATTCACTTCAATAGAGCGCGCCCAGTCAATATGTTCGTACCCAGGCCACTGGGCAGGACGGTATCTCAGCCCCATGCATGAATCAAGACTCATTAAAAGTGGGGGGTTCGGCTTACAAGAATACGAAGTGTAATCCTCACAAGGCCCGTCCCCGAAAACACCTGGTCGTTAGCGCCCTGGATCATCATCCCAATCGCATGCATACTACGCGTTGTCAGCTCCAGCATCGCCACGCCTTGCTTCTGGTGGCCGTGGTAGTCGAACGCGATGAGCGGGTGGACGTGGTTCAGCCGCCCGATTACGTTCCGCCATTTCGACGAAGGCGAGTACGGCTGCTGTGGGAGGCGCTGCCGTGTGGGTGAGAGGAATTGGGGCTGGGAATGTGGAGAGAACATGGCATTTCCGAGGGCGGAGTACTGGGAGCGGTAGGGGGCGGAAACAGGGGGGTGGAGCGGATTGACGTAGGCCATGGCAGTTTGAGATAGACGTGGGGAGAGAGGTTGAGGTAGTGTCTGAATGTTGGGAGATGGTTGGAGGATCCCATGAGCTGTTTTATACTTCCTAAGTACGCCAAAGGGAGAAGCAGAAAGAAAAGCAAAGGGGGCGGTCGAGCAGAGGCGATGACAACGAGAAAGGCGCCGTGTGGCAAGACCGAGTCCTTTGGGGGCCCGCAACGCTAAAAGGAGTGCTTGAATGGCAAACATAGGGAAAACGTCGGGTATGGGATGAGAAAGCAACTGAAAACGGGAGCATGTTCAAAGGCAATTTCTACCAGGTGTCGACGACCACAAAAGGCCTTGCACAAGCCCAGGTTCGGGGTATGTATCACTCTCGGTCCTTTGAGGAATCGCAAGGATGAAAGAGCAGACATAGAGAAAAGACGGCTTTACACACATGATCACGTGAGCGTTTGGCTATCTGAAGACGTCTTTGGATTGAGAGTCATTGTGCGAACCAGAACACCACGCAATTAGAAGGCCCTCAGTCAGTACAACTTGTGGGGGCTTGTGCCCCTGTCCGCTAAGTACTGTACCAGGAGATCCAAGACTGGGCTGCATCCATCGAAGCGTGCCACAGTGATTACATGATGATACTTATGATGATCTCTGAGTCTCAGAGGACGCGTCCATGACCTGAGTTGGCTGCCAGGAGTGAGTCGATCGTTTGATTAGCGCAGTCAAGTCACACTGCAGCCAGTGCACGCGAGCAGTGAGCTGAGAGTGCTGTAATATGGTGCGTGTCCGATGGACGAGGCTCTTTTGACCACGAGACCAGCAGGAAACCCATTTGAACAAACTCCACGGACGATGCTGACGTAACGGTATGGCAAAGTAACTTTTCTTCACACAACGCGCCGAGGATGTCAATTTTCTGGAATGTTAATTCTCAGTCTATTAGCTATAGCTGACCGGTGTGTGTGTGACTAGTACTCGGACCACACCACTCATCGTATCTGATTCTTTGTCACCATCTGTTTCATACCGGATCTAATCCTTGCTCTGCAGGGGCAGGGGTACCACGCAACTCCTATAAATTCCTTACTCCCTTGCCATATTTATTGGGACACTATGTTTCTGCTTGAAACCTTAACTCAACCACAAACCATCGCAGTCGTTGTGTTGTCCATAACACTTCTTGCTGTAATACACAGGAGACTCAGTCCACAACCGAACCTCCCTCCAGGTCCACCACAAGACAGCTGGCTGTTCGGAAACTCCATCCCTCACACGTAGTGCGCTTACCTTTTCCTTGTCGTTCCTCGTGCCCTCGGCGCTCATCACCCCACAGTGCACATCGAAAGTTCGAGCAGTGGACACAAGAATACGGCCCGGTGTTCTCACTTCGACAAGGCACCGAAACTATCATCGTCATCGGCCGACTCCAAGCTGCCGTCGACATCATGGAGAGAGAAGGTGCTTCGACCCTCGACAGGCCTCGGTCAATCTCAGCCGGGGAGACCCTCTCGGGAGGAATGCGAACAGTGCTGATGCCAGCCGGCGAACGGTTTAAAAAGATGCGAAGGTATCCACTTCCGTTCAGTCACACTCGCCACCATCTTCCCCTGACTTCTAAGACTCCCGTCCGTTTTAGGGCACTCCACGCTCACCTGCAACCGAAGATCGTGCAGAGCTACGCACCGATTCTCATGAGCACTGCTCGGCAGCACATTCTGGATCTTCTAGACATGCCAGACAGGCATCAGGACCACGCAAAGCGGTGTGTCCCCCCGTCTTCCTGCTCGCTTTCGATCCTCATCAATGCTCTAGGTATTCCACATCCGTAGTAATGGCCCTTGCATACGGCAAGGTGCCCGGAGCTTATGATGACCCAGATGTTTTGGCCGTCAACCGATGTCTGACACGGCTTGGCGTCAACGTCCGCCCTGGCGTGTGGCGCGTGGACGTATACCCATTCCTAAGGTACATCTCACCACGCGATAGACCTCCAGCATTTAGAGCCGATACATATTTATCAGATATATCCCTGGTTATCTGAAAGAGCTCCAAGACGGACACGCAGAGGAACTGGCGCTCTTCAAGAACCAGCTTTACGAGGTACGGGCCAAGATGGTGAGTATTCTCATCTCCTTGTCTGCTCGCTAAGCTACTTGAACACTGACCACCAACAGGAGAGGGGCGAATCGATGCCTGACTCGTTCGGAAAGTACCTCCTTGAGCGTCAGAACGAGCTCGAGCTCTCCGACGACCAGACAGCCTACCTGGCTGGCAGCATGTTCGGGGCTGGATCGGATACGACTGCATCTGCGATCAGCATCGGCGTCATGGCCGCCGCTTGTTACCCCGAGGCGCAGGCAAAGGTGCAGGCGGAGCTTGATGCTGTTCTCGGCTCTCAACGAGGCATGTAACGTACAAGAACACACCCTTTCCCGCGTTTGGCTTACGTGCGTATACTCAAACAGCACCCACACTTTCGGATCAAGACATGCTTCCTCAGACGCACGCCTTTGTCTTGGAGACGTTCCGTTGGAGACCCGTCACTGCTGGAGGTACGTGCATGCTGCACCCCACAGAAGCACCAACCACACGACAAATAGGGTTTGCTCACAAAGCGACGAAAGACCTCATCTGGGTTCGCGGGCTGTATATGCTACCCCCTGTCTGTGATTGACTCTGATATAACCTTTTGGAACGGCAGAAAGATTACCTCATCCCCAAGGGCTCGACTCTGATAGGCAACGTCTGGTTCGTTTACGTTCCACCCCCACCATCAGCACGTCTACATCAAAGCTTACACTGTTCTCATTTATGCTAGGTCCGTTGGCCGCGATCCCGCCTTCTTCCCTGATCCCGAGGCCTTCAAGCCTGAGCGATGGCTTAATGAACAAGGAAAACTGAGAGAAGAGCTCAAGGCTTTCACTTTCGGTTTCGGTCGAAGGTACATGTGCTCATTGCCTTGGTTGCCCTGTGATCGTATCTGATTGTTTCCCCCTGTCCTGTCACTCCTCCGGTTGGGCAGAGTGTGCCCGGGACAGCACATCGCTTCCGCGTGAGTCCCCGAATTGCCCCCGCGTATCATCGTTGACTCACTGAGTGCCCCGGCGATGGTGTGTATGGAAATTATAGGTCGGTGTTTGTGAACACCGCTTTGATACAGTGGGCGTTCAAGGTGAGAAAGGACCCGAAGCACCCGATCGACGAGCTGGCGTTCACGCAGTCGGCGAATACACATCCTCTGCCATTTCGGGTCTGCTTTGAGCCCAGAGCGGCGAAGAGCTGTGAGGGGATTAGGGAGCTGATGGATGACTATGGGACGTAGGGTTTATGAACTTTCAACGTTGCGGAGCGTTTAGGCACTTATATAATCAAGCTGAACTCCCCAGTATATGTAAGTAGCCAGACAAGCTTACGAAACGTGCCTCCACTGGCAGAGTGACCATGGCTGTGGAGGTAAGCTATCCTCAGGTGACTTTTGATAGCAGATCATGTGTGATAGCGGAACATGTCCAGAACACAGAAATTATAGTTCCTGCTGGTATTATGCAATTCAAAAAATACTGCCTTATAAATGCATACTGCCAAGGTTCAGGAAGTGGGCCACCTAGGGTAATGGGCCACCCACTGTTGGTGGCTTAAGTGTTGGGGATAAAATAAGTGGCCAATATACTGATCTTCATTCCTGTAATTTAAGATAGCACTGAGATGTTCCCAAACCTAGAGCTATTAGGGGTAAAATTGATGAAATCCCTAATATCTGGCCCACTGGTTCTGGTTTTCCCCATAATTAGTGTCCAACAAAGAATCTCAGGGAGTTAAATACTGGAATTTGTTCATGTGGGCCAGGGCTTTCTCTGGTATCCAAAAACTTCCACCATATTTGATATTTTCCATGTTTCAGGGCAAGTGGCCCACTTCTGAGGATTTTCTCATTTTATATGGGCCATGATTAAAACTGCTCCAGAACAACTAATCTAACATGTGCCATGTACAGGAGGAACAGTATTGGGAGTGAGGCTGGTGTGGAAGTCGAGGTGAAGATAATTGATGGGGTGATACCTATGAGATGAGATCATGATCCTCAGTGTCAGGGACGTGATGGTTGACAACTAGCATTAGTACCTATGAGACGAGATCACAACTATAGGTATAGTAAGTAAGCGAACAGTCATAAACAAGAGAGCGGACTTACTCCTCAGTGTCAGGGACGTGATGGTTGACAACTGAGGAGTGATGGGAGTGGCGCGCGGTTATAAAGGGTGTTGGGAATGGAGTGCTGAACAGTGACAGGAAGAGTTAAGGGCAAGGTTAAGAAGATGAGGTTAAATCTCAAAGGCTTGTGAGTGAGGGAGTCTGCAACAGGGAGGAATGTTATTATCATCTCCTACATGATGTGCAATATTTATACTACACAGTTAGGAGGTATAGTGTAATGCGCTCCTTTAATACATAAAGGAGGTATTCTGTAATAGACCCCTGTACCAGTTAATAATGGAATAACTATGTCATATCCCCTATGTAATTCTCCAGATAGACTTGTCTATCATTGTATATTATAGGGGGTTCCCTGGATAGCATAGGAGACAGTCTTGGCAGTCTTTGTAGTCTTGGCCAGTCTATTAAGGGTAACAGCTTGGGAATTAATATTATTCCCTGTGGCTGTGTTGGATTCTGCCAGTGGCAGATCCTAACCCTAACCTTAAGCTTAGGACTTGTATTCCATCTCCATAGGCTTGTTAACTGCCTTGGCTTGCCTGTATACTCTTGTATACATAATCCCAACAAAGGGGAGCTCATGTGATCGTGTAATGTACGTAAGCGCTGAGATGATAGGACGTAGGGTCCAACACACCCCCATCAGCGCGAGGGAATATGGATAGAAAAATGGAAACATAGAGGAGGAAAGAAAAATTATAATGGTAAGCGTACGAGTCCCAGGGAGGTACAGTGTTTGTAATGGAGTACGGACTTGAGAGGTTTCGTGAGGATATCTGCTGCCATGTCTTCCGTTGGAACCCATTGAGTAGCAAAGGATCCTGTTTGGAGGTGGTCACGAAGAAAGTGGTAGCGCACATCGATATGTTTTGACCTAGACGAGATCGCCTCAGTAGTAGCAATGTTGAGTGCACTCTGGTTGTCACACAGTAGAGGAAAAGGACGGGGTAGTGGCAGGGAGAGTGTTGTCGTGAGGAGGCGCAACCAGATAGCTTCGCGCATTGCATGAGCTGTAGACATGTATTCAGCCTCAGTCAAGGACAATGCAACTGTCTTCTGTTTTACTGCGGACCAGGAGACGAGAGAGCCATATAGGAAAAAGGCATAACCTGATATGCTTCAACGGTTTGTTTCGTCAGATGCCCAGTTGGCATCCATGAATGCACAGTTGCGGGGAATAAGGGCCGTGGCTGGATTCCCAACTGGTGCCTGTTCAAGATTGTATTCCAGGACGAAATCCATTGTTCCTACAAGGTAGCAGAGAACACCTTTCGCAGCTAGAAGATGTGAACGAGTGGGATTGGAATTGAATTGTCCTAGTGCCATGGCCGAGTATGCAATATCTGTTTGAGGTCACAAGTGAAGGATTGAGTGAAGGTGAGTGAATTGACTGGGGGGAAGTGAGCCAGAGTGGCAGGCCTTTTATATCTTTCTGGAGTGTGCACAGACCATCTCCAGAAAGTATAAATAGAGGGCCTGTTTGGCACTGGCACTCATTCTTCCCTTCCCCCACTACTCTACTATACATCTCTACTCTAACTCTACTGCTCTATACTGTGTGTAGTCTACTATGGGGAGACTATGGTAGTGTTAGAGTAGTGTAGTGTAGTGTGTGGGGAGGTTATGATAGTATGTATATATGCTGGAGTAGACTAGCTTCTAACATACCCCCCCTAATCCTGCATATCTACATGTATCTACATTTGTGCTAATCCTAGTCCAATTCTACAAGTGTCATGTTTTACTTTAGGTAATGGTTTTGTAAGACAGTCTGCAATCATATCATTTGTACCAACATATTTAGGTTTAATTATTCCTGCCTCTACATTGTCTCTCAGCCAGTGGAATTTCAAGTCCAAGTGCTTCATCCTCCCATGGTGTTCAGGGTTTTTAGACACATTAATGGCAGATTGGTTATCAATGCAAAGTGTAGAAGCATTGTTGAACTTGTACCCAAATTCCCCCAATAGACTTCTCATCCATTTTAACTCCTTGCCTGCTTCAACTGCTGCCATGTATTCAGCCTCAGTAGAAGACAAGGCAACTACAGTCTGGAGTTTGGAGGACCAGCTAACTGCACCATTACCAATCTTGACCACATATGCACCAGTAGATCTCCCAGTGTCCTTGCATGCACCATGATTGGCATCAGAGTATGTGATAAACAACTCTTGCTCTAAATCAGGTTTGTAGACCAATTGATAGTCCTTTGTGCCTTGCAAGTATCTAAATAGATGTTTGACAGCTTTCCAGTGGATGGGTGATGGATTGGAGTTGAATTTGGCAAGAGTGCCCACAGCAAAGGCAATATCAGGGCGAGTGCATTGTGACAGATATATAAGGGAGCCAACAGCTGATAGGTAGGGCACCTTAGACATGTACTCCTTGTCCTCATCTGAGAGTGATTGGGTTTTCTGAAGTACAAGGCCATTATTCATGGGGGTGGAGATTGGGTTGCAGTCAGAAAGTCCATACTGGTTTAGCATGTCTAGGATGTACTGGTGTTGGGAGAGGGAGATGGAGTGGTTGGATAGGTCTCTAGTGATTTTCATACCAAGGAGCCAAGATGTTGGGCCAAGTCTTCTGAGTTTAAAATGGGCTTCCAGTTCAGTGATGGTCTTTTCCATCTTGTCTGTGGAGTTGGATGCCAATGTGATATCATCAATGAAGACTGGTATAATCACTAAGACTTGATCCTTGGAATAGAGGTAGACACTCCTGTCTGAATCCAATCTCTTGTATCCCAAACTGGTGAGAGTGATGTGCAGCTTCTTATTCCACTGCCTGGCAGATTGCTTTAAACCATATAATGACTTCTTTAGTTTGCAGACATAATCTGGTCCAAACTGCTCAAAGCCAGGAGGTTGTTTCATGTAGATGTCCTCCTCCAGATCTCCATTAAGAAAGGCAGATGATATGTCAATGGAGTGCAGGTCATAGCCATGTTTTGCAGAAAGTGCAATAATGGTTCTGATGGTGGCCATTCTAAAGGTGGGGGCAAACACCTCTGTGTAGTCAAGACCTGGCCTCTGAGAGCAGCCTTTGGCAACAACCCTGGCTTTATACCTTTCTACAGAGCCATCAGCATTCCTTTTTACTTTGAATACCCATTTACTTCCAACTGCCTGTCTGTCCTTTGGAAGGAGTACAATGTCCCAAGTCCTGTTAGCAAGAAGAGAGTTTATTTCATCTTCTGCTGCCTTTTGCCACAACCCTGCATCTGGTGATTTCATGGCCTGATTATAAGTATTAGGCTCATAGATACCACATGCTACTCCTGAGAATTCCTCCTCTTCCTCAGGCTCTTCTGAGTTGGACATAGGCTCAGTTGAGTCAGAGTCAGAGTCAGAGTCAGAGTCAGAGCCAGAGTCAGATGGCTGTGGGGAAACAGGAGATTGTCTGACTCTCCACCATTCTCCAGGGGGTTGGACATTTCTCCTAGATCTCCTGAGTGCTAATGGGGGAGTTTGTGGCTCTGGAGTTGGAGGTAATTCTGGAAGTGTAGGTGCAGGGCTAGATGGAGGAGAGTGAGGTGGAGTTTCTGGTTCAGGGTCAGGATCAGGAATGACAGGTGGGGGATTGGCTACAGGGTCTGCAGGCATAGGGAGTTGGATGACAGTTGGGAGAATAGTGGAAGTGGCTGACTGATTTCTAGATGTGGTGTTATTCTCCCCCAAATCTGGCATGTCACTGCCATTGACAGGATTAAAGGATGGTGGAGTAGGGATGGCATTTATTACAGTAGGCTTTATCCCAGGGAAGTATCTCTCATCAAACTCTGCCCTTTCTGAGATGATAAGCTTTTTGGATACTGGGTTGTAAAATTGCCATCCTTTATATCCAGGGGGATAGCCAACAAAGACACACTTCTCCATGTGTGGCCCAAATGACCTCCTTTTATCCTTCTGGACATGTACATATGCCAAGCATCCCCATACCCTCAAGTGAGAGACATCAGGTTTCTTTCCATGCCAAGCTTCATGGGGGGTCATTCCTGCAAGTGGTGCAGTAGGGCATCTGTTTACAATGTGTAATATAGCCACAAAGCAATGGTACCAGAACTGGACAGGTAAGTTTGCCTCAGTCAGCATAGCTGTGATAAGATCTGATACAGTTCTGTGAGCCCTTTCAACATCCCCATTCTGCTGTGGCCTGTTCCTGACAGTATGCTGCCTTTGAATCCCATTATCAATACAGTACTGGTTGAATTCATTGGACATGAACTCAGAGCCCTTGTCCTCTCTGATGGTTTTGATTTTGGCATCATGCAAGTTCTCAGCATAAGCTTTGAACTGCTTGAATGCAGCAAGGGCATCTGATTTCTTTCTGAGTCCAAGGCCACACTTGAATCTAGTGCAGTCATCAACAAACATGATCCAGTATTGATATCCACCAATTGATTTGATTTGAATAGGACCTTTAAGGTCAATGTGAACCAGCTCCAATGGTTTAGAGGCTCTGGATTCAGAGGTGGAGAATGGGTTGGCATGCATCTTCCCAGCTAGGCAAGGTTGGCAGATTGGGTCTGGCTTGGATTTGACAGAGAGTCTCATCCCAGTGACCATGTCCTTTGAGTAAAGTTGTTGAACATAGTCACAGTTAGAATGCCCAAATCTCCTGTGCCATAAGCTGAGGTCCAGTGGAAGGGTAGAGGACAAGTTGGCAGTCTCCAGGCAGGCAGGCATGGTGATGCCATCCAGGAATGCAGCATTCTGGCTGTTAATACTAGCAGTAAATAGTACTCTACCAGTCTGTATGAAATGTATATGCTGTGTATCTATGTAAATTCTGTAATCTTTGTTTTTAACTAAGTATAGTACTGATAAGAGGTTATTTTGGAGTTGTGGAACATGTAATACTCTACTAAAAAGAAGAGATTGTGATTCTACTCCATTAATAAAAGGTTTAAAAAGTATACTACCAATACCAGCTGAGTAAATAATAGTGTTATTTGCTAATCTAATGGGAATTTGGAGAGGTTTGTAATTTCTAATCCAATGTTTGTGGGGAGTCATGTGTGAAGTGGCTCCAGAGTCTGTATTCCAATCATAATTAGCATGATGAGAAAAGGGGGTACTATCTAATTTATCTAAGGGATAGATACTTGCCTTTCCTGCTGATTCCTGGGTAGTATTGGCTTTGGCCTTTGCTCCTGCTGGATTTGTGGCCAAGAAAGTTGGGCACTTGTAAATGCTGTGACCTTTTTCACCACAGTAGAAACAAGGAGGATAATTGTTGTTGTTGTTGTTGTTGTTGAACTTCTTTTGCCTTCTGTTATTATTGTTGGCATTAGAAGTGGTGGCTTTGTTTGCAACCTCTGAGGTTTGAGGTGCAGATCTCCTTGTTCTCTGGATTTCCTCTGTATGGAAAGCCTGAGTGATGATGGTCTTGTCCAACTTTTCACTAAGCATCAAATTTGACACAAAGTTGTTGTAGTCCTCTGGGAGGGCCCTAATCATTGCCATGCAAAGTAATTCCTCATCCAGCTTGTCAAGAGTGAAGTCTTTAGGGCGAAGATTTTGGATGTGTTGTAAAGCAGCATCCACCCTGTTTGCAAGTGATTGCAAAGACTCCTCCTCTAACTTTCTGATGCTGAACAAGTCATCATAAGCATTGAATCTGGCACCAGGTTTTTGTTGGAGGTGCACAGATTTGAGTGAATCCCACATGGCAACTGGGTCTCCATCCTTTCCCTTGAAGTGTACAGTCTGGGATGGTTCCACCATAAGGTAAAGCCACCCAGATGCCTTCTCTGCTTTGTCATCCCAAGCATCCTGCTTCTCCTGGTCAGACTCTTCATTTTTAGAGCCTTGCCTGACTATAGGGCGAGTTTTTGAGCCAGAAACTAGCTGCCAAAGTTGATTTGCCCTTAGCCAAGCTGTCATTTCTCCACTCCATTGAACATAATTGTTTGTTCCTAGTTTTTGGATTTCTGGGAGTTTAGACATGGCTAGTGTTGGAGATGTGTGATTGGTGATTGGTGAGGGTTGGAGAGGTTGGAGTGTGTGTGTATGATGAGGGAAAATGAAATAGGATGCAAATGCAGAGGTAAAGTCAACTAGAATGCAAACCAAATCCTTGAAAAAGGCAGGGTTCTAGTGACTGTGAATGGTGTCCAAAGAGGGTCTTGATCCTGTCTTCTTCAGCCACCAGTGTGTGCAAGTCAACACCTTAAACTACAGTGCAGTTGTAACTCCTCCCAGATCACAGGGTTGACTACCTGGATATTTCTGAGGTAGGAAAAAAATCTGGCCCACTGAAGTGCACAGACCCAACAGTTCACTATAGAGACCACCTGGGAATGGTCTTTTGTCCCTACTGACTATCTATAGACTGACTACAACTAACTAGTGTTAGTTGTAGAATGGAAAAGGTGAAGTGAAATAAAGTCACCACAGGGTAGAGGTAGAGAGTAGAGGATGATAAAAGATCAAAGCAGATGGTGAAAGAAGTAATGAGCACAGTTTAGAGCTCAGGGCCCATAACCTGTTTGAGGTCACAAGTGAAGGATTGAGTGAAGGTGAGTGAATTGACTGGGGGGAAGTGAGCCAGAGTGGCAGGCCTTTTATATCTTTCTGGAGTGTGCACAGACCATCTCCAGAAAGTATAAATAGAGGGCCTGTTTGGCACTGGCACTCATTCTTCCCTTCCCCCACTACTCTACTATACATCTCTACTCTAACTCTACTGCTCTATACTGTGTGTAGTCTACTATGGGGAGACTATGGTAGTGTTAGAGTAGTGTAGTGTAGTGTGTGGGGAGGTTATGATAGTATGTATATATGCTGGAGTAGACTAGCTTCTAACAATATCTGGTCATGTGCAGACAGCTAAATATAGCAGTGAGCCGACAATTTGCTGGTAAGTGACTTTGATTTCATCCTCAGGAACATCTGGTATGGCATTTGGAGGTAGAGGGGGAGGCATAGACAGATTATAGTGAAGTGGTACCAAAGAGAGTCGTGCGTTGAGCAGATTGTGTGTTGCAAGTAGGTCTGTGATGAAGGATTTCTGTGAGAGCCATAGTCGGCGGCGTTGGCGATCGCGCGAGATTCTGATCCCTAGGGCGACGGAGTTGGTAGCCACTAAACCATCGTCGACGTGGACCGGCATAATAATGAAAAGATCAGCACCATCCGAGAGCATAGAGATAGACTTGTCCGGAGGAGAGTGGAATCTTCCATAGAATACACCATGGTCAACTTCGCAGCAAGTCAGGCCGATGGCTTCCAGGGTTGACCAAAGAAGTTTATAGAATTCCCTTGATGACTGTTTCAGACCATAAATTGCCCGAAGACACAGAAGAACGTGAGAGGGGTCAGCTTCCGGGAATTCGGGGATCTGTTTACAGTAGATCTTGTTGGGGAGCACAGCGTTAAGAAAGGCGGTCTTGACATCGTAGGTGAGGAGTTCATAGTCATGATAGGCCGCGAAGGCCAGTACAACTCGGATGCTTGTCATCTTCGCAACTGGGGAGTAGGTATCCCCATAGTCCTCTGGCCGTTGGCTGAACCCTTGAGCCACAAGTCGCGCTTTCTCCTTCCCTCGAATGATCGAGCCATCTGGGTTGTGTTTGAAATCATAAGTCCAGCGTAGACCAATTGCCTTGCGACCAGGGGGTAAGGGAACCGGTTTGAACACTCCACGTTCCTGTATGCTTGTATATTCACATTTCATGGCTTCTTTCCAGATGAGGATGTCGGGGCGTCGTTTGACTTCATGTAGGCTGTCTGGGACCTTGTCTCTGTTGAAGGATTGCGGAAGCCGAAGAGGGTCTGGAAACGCAATTAGGCAACGTTGTTCTAGTAGAATACCTGTCTCGCGATCTGCAAGAGAGTCCATAGTGAACGGAGGGGAATCCGAGGTAAGTAAGGTGAGAAAATCTTCCACTGCTACCAGGCTCTGTTGCGGATGTGGTACAGTTGGAAGGTTAGTGGTACTCCCTCGGTGTTGTGCTACCCGACGTGCATAGTTCTCATCTCAGGTCTGGATTGCTTCACTGTAGAGTTGCCCACGTTCTGTCTGGAGACGGTGACGTTGAGGGCGAGGAGAAAGAGGATGGGGGGAAGGAAGGCGAGATATCCTTGGGGATGGCGGAGAGGTAGGTTGGTGTTGACAAGACAGGTGTCCATGGACATTCTCATTGAATAGGACATCACGCAAGAAGTGGTACTTACCGCGGAGGTCTTGTTCCTTCCATCCAACTCTGTTTTCGTCATAGCCAACAAATATGGCCTCATATCTCTTGGGACTTCCCTTGGCACGTAGTTCGTCTGGGATGAGTACAAAGCACTGGCACCCCCATACACGAAGGTGTGACAGATCAGGCTTGGATCCCTTCATAATCTCGTAGGGTGTTTGAGGTGAAGAGACAGTGGACGTTGGGAGACGGTTCCGTAAGTAGACAGATGTCAGCGCAGCATCTCCGAGAAATTCAGGGGGAAGTCCCGAATCAGCCAGTAGGGAGTATGCTGTGTCTTCAATAGTGCGGACATAACGTTCAGCCTTACCATTCTGAGAGTGAGCATATGGGGCCGTAATTTGGTGTGTTATACCTCGGGATGAAAGGTGATCACCCAAACGGCCTTTAGTAAATTCGAGGGCCCCATCAGAGTGGACAATCATGACAGAGTTGCCTGTCTGGCGTTCCTAGTTGGACTCGGTGTCAAGATAGAATTGCGGTGCATCACTTTTGTGAGTGAGTAGACCGATCGCCCCATAATTAGAATAATCGTCCAAGATGTTTATCCAGGAGTCTGTCTTGTATGGGGTGAGGGTAGGAAAAGGGCCGCAGATGTCGAGGTGGAGAAGTTCACAGGTACGTGTGGCCCGGAGACCATTGTTGGCGTAAGAAAGTTGCGGGTGTTTCCCAATGATGCAGGGTATGCAGTGTACGTGTTTGAACTGTCCCCCATAGGCAATACCAGTGGCATACGACTTGGTTAGCATTTCCCTCATGGCATCCATACCCAGATGGGCAAAACAATGATGCCAGAGCTCAGGTGTCTGGGAGACATGGTCGTAGTAAGAGATGGGGGGATCGTCGGACACGGAAGGGATGGACACGGTGACTAGAGCAATGGGGGTAGCTAGATCACCGGTAGGTGGCACCACAGAGTCAGTTGGGGGTGGGTAGAGAAACTCGCAAGAGAGAAAGGACAAGCAGTGCATGACTTTAGCTCGGAGGGTAAAACCGGAGGTAGTAGAGTCACGGGAAAAGCTAATGGTTGTTTCTCCGAAATCGAAGGAGATGCGACGGTGGAGTTCCTGTATCTGGCCTACAGAGAGGAGATGTATGGGAACATCGGGGGCATGCAGACAGTCCTGAGCATGGAAAGTGCGAAGAACCCCATCTGTACCTCGGGAGTGGAACTGGACTTCACCCCTGCCTAGGGTGGTGAGAGTGCTGCAGTTAGCGGTGCCGACTTGGGAGGCAAGGTCTTCCCTATATGTCCAGAACAGGTTGCGGTCTCGGAAGATGTGTGTCGTGCATCCCGAGTCAAGGAGAGCATTGTGTTGCTGGGTCAGTGCAGCGAATGCAAATGGCTCCAGCATGTTCTGAAAGTCGAGGTAGGGGGATGGACCAGCAGAAATAAAAGACACCGAGGGAGGTACAAACTCACGAGAGTCGGAGCCGGCATAAAAGAGAACTGGTTCGGATTCACAGTCATGAGTAGATACATTGGCAAGGTCTATGGAGGGGGAAGAGGTATTGCTGGTGAAAGTGTCTGTAGGTAGTAGTGGTATTGTAGCTGCGACATGTGCCCGATCCTTTGCTGCCAGAAAGCATTCCCGACCACCCTCGTTCCCGCCACCCTGGGCCCAGTAGGCTGAGGTGAGGTGACCCTGAGCACCACAGTTCGTGCATTGTGGACGAGGAAGGGCGGCTGATGGGACACTGAGCAGTGCCGAAGTAGTGGTCTGTGGACCATGTGGGGCAGGAGTTCGACGAGATGGCGGAGCACGTGTTCTCGACATCTGATGACGGGATCGTGTGTCGATAGCCAGGACACGTTCAGTGAGTTCCTCGAAGTGTGGGTAGTAGGGTGGATCAAGGTCCAGACCGTTGTAGACCCGTTCTCGTAAGGTGCGATAAGACTCATCTAGGGGGAGGTGGTCAATGAAGAATCTGACTCTGTCAAAAGAGGAGAAGTCCCAGTGGGTGCCGGACAACTGCTGGAGAGCCCTGCGCCAGGACGTAACATAAGTCTGGACAGCGTCGCAACCAGAGCCACACAGAAGTGAGGATGTCGCATCTTTGATGACCGCCGCGGTGTTGTGATCCCCACCCCCATAAAGGCAGTAGAGGGTAGACCAGAAGTGTCGTGCCGTGGTTGTGAAGACGCTGTGGGGGTCTCTGTGATCTGGAATAACGGTGGAAGGACCTGGACCCAGAGTATCAGTGAGAACGTGCCAGACAATACTGTCGTCGTGCCACCAGGTGCGGTGGAGGTCAAGTTCGGCGGTGGTTGGGACGATGCTGAGGGAAGGTGGGAGCGAGGGCACGGTGGTCCAGGACGACAACGTGCCAGGAGCGGGAGTCGGACAGACGTGCTCATAGAGGCCCAGGTTGTCGATGAGCTTAAGGACGGCCAGATTCCACTGTGTCCAGTCCCGAGAAGTAGTGAGTGTAGGTAATTTAGAAACATCAGGAAGGTCTACTTTACGAGAACGAAGTTTATGGGAAGAGGGAAGATGAAGGGGAGATGAAGGGATGAGTGGAGCATGCGTGGGGGCATAAGGCGAAGCAAGAGGACGAGAAGCAGAAGGAGGAACACGAGGGGATGGGACAGGAGAAAAATAGGAAGAGAGTGGAGAAGGGGCAAAGAGAGGAGTGGGGACCCGCGGGGGCAAGGAAGAAGTAGGAAGGGGGGCATGAACGCGCGGGGGAAAGGAAGGAGGCAAAGGGGAATGGCCTGCAATGCACGAGTGGCAGTGGGGTCCGACGGCAGGGGTCGCAAGGGGACTGGAGTAGTCAACAGCTTGGAATCCGAGGGGGACAGACGGCCTGAAGATGAGGAGACCATTAAAGTGATGGCAGGTGACTATATGCATGAGAAAGTAACAACAAGGTCCTTGGCAATGCCTAAGGGAGCTGCTTATCGACCCTGGTGATCTGATCTGCTGATATCACACCAGTAAAGGGCCCATAACCTGATGGGGTGATACCTATGAGACGAGATCACGATCCTCAGTGTCAGGGACGTGATGGTTGACAACTAGCATTAGTACCTATGAGACGAGATCACAACTATAGGTATAGTAAGTAAGCGAACAGTCATAAACGAGAGAGCGGACTTACTCCTCAGTGTCAGGGACGTGATGGTTGACAACTGAGGAGTGATGGGAGTGGCGCGTGGTTATAAAGGGGAGCTCATGTGATCGTGTAATGTACGTAAGCGCTGAGATGATAGGACGTAGGGTCCAACAATAATTGTTGGGATTATGTATACAAGAGTATACAGGCAAGCCAAGGCAGTTAACATGCCTAGGGAATATTGCCAGAATATGCTAAGTCATATTAACACATGCAGAGACATATAGGGGAATCCACAGTTAACACATGCTACAGGATTAATCATCCTGCAGCATGTCTATCATAGGATAGGCAAGATATAGCCATGTCTATGATAGCCTATCCAAGACAAAGCTATGGATAGAGTGTCTATGACACACCCTGCAGGAAGTCAATTTTAATCCCTTTTTCAGCACACCAAGTGATAAGATCTTTATTAAGATATTCTTTCCCTTGATCTATTCTGATGCACTTAGGGAGACGTCCCTCTTGGCGTTCAATAAACGTGAGGAATTGTTTTAGTTTTGTAGAAGTCTCATCTTTTGTCTTTATTTGTTCACATACACAACGTCTTGTGCAGTCGTCGATAAATAATATATTATATCGTGCACCTGATAAAGCTGTAGTGCGCGCCGGTCCCCACACATCGGTGTGAATAAGTTCACCGGGTACCTGAGATCTAGATGAGGTCATTTTTGGAAATGGATTATGTGATTGTTTGGCTTGGATACACGCATCACAATCATGAATTTCCGATTTTTTGTCAACATTAAATCCGTCTACTAGGTTATCATGTAGTAACCTTTGTAATCCTTTGATGCCGACATGACCATACTTTTTATGCCAACTGTCCCAGGTTGCACATTTATTTTCATTAGTGATATTACTATATTCAATATTATCTTCTCTTTTATACATATTAAGGATGTACAATCCATTGGACAATTGTCCTTCGGCTATTATATTACCATCCTTGTTGAGAAGAGTGGCCTGATTATTGCCAAATTGAATTTTACCACCAATTTTATCTAATCTCCCTATTGATAAGAGATCATCTTTTGAATCAGGCGCATAGAGCACATTTGTTAGCTTTATTGTTCTTTGTTTATTCCCCTTAATAATAATTGCCTCAACTGTGCCACGTCCATATGCTTGGACATAAGATTCTCCTAAGCCACATACTTTAATTGGGCTTATCAGATTATAATCTACAAATGCTGATTTTGCATTTGTGATGTGTGATGTTGTGGCTGAATCGGCGATCCAGGGGTAAAAGGAAACATGCTCTTCATTCATATCGACTACATCAGTTAGCCATTTCTTCATCCTCCTGATGATCGCGCGCAACATTAGTGCATTCCCTTTGAGAATTTTTGGGTGGACGATTATTTCCCCAACATTTCTCGGTTTCATGCCCAAACCTTCCACATTTCCCACATTTGGGTTTGCCTTTAAATCGGCATCGATCGGAGGTGTGATTACTCTTTCCGCAAATGTCACACTTTGTCACATTCTGCTTTTGTGAATCATTTTTCGTCACCTTCCGCTTTTTGCTGGATGAGACGTTTTGGGCATAGTACGAGTGATCGTAGGCATCGTCATTTTTATTATGATGACGTTGGTATTCATCAATTAGGAGGGAGGTTAATTCCTGTGAGGTTATACCATAAGTTCCATCCCTTTTAGTAGTAGTGCTTTGATATGACGATGTAAAAGGATCCCACGATTCGGGGAGTGACATGATGAGTACGGATTTGAATTCCTCATCTGAGAGGACTTCCCCCATTTGGTGTAAACGGTTTTGTTGACGACGGAGATCATTGATGTGATCCGGAATATTGGTGTCGTCACTTGCCCTAGTTTTATAGAAATTTCTCTTGGCAGCTGTAATACTTGTATGCCCTCTTATTTCATGAATGGAGCATAGATTATTCCACATTTCCGCGGCAGTTTGTGCCTCAGTCACATGTATAATCTGTTCGTCGCTCACATTTATTTGTATAAGAGTTTGAGCCACCAAATCTCTCATCTCCCAGTTTTCACGGTCTTTGTCACCCTGAGGTTTAGCTATTTTTCCCTCAACATAATCGTAGACTTTATGTAGCTTTAGAATCCTCGTAATATGAGTTTTCCATGCCAACCAGTTCCCTTCCTTAAGGGAGTCTACTTTATTAGTCGAGAGGCCCCCCAGGTTAACATATTGATCAGATTTAATTTCCGGGAGATGGGGATCAACGGAGCAAGCTTCTTCCGGAATATGATTGTAGTCGTCGGACATTGTATGTAGGTCGGATATTGTGAGGGCTTATGATTCTGATCTGAATAATATGATAACACGCCTAATCCTGGGCGTCAGGGCCCATAACCTGTTGAGGTAATGATGTTACGAGTGCGCTTTTCGATGCGCCGACTAGTGATACAAATATAATAATATTTGAGAATGATTTTAATAAAATAGTTTGTCGTATCGCTTCTCAGAATCACGCGGGGATGGAAGGGCGCATACAAGGAATTAATTGTCTTAGAACATATCTGGTGCCGATTATATATTCCGGATTAATGTCTTACTTATTATCAACCCCGATCGGGTGCACGTGCCTGACCGCTCAACAGAAGTGACGCCCCAGAGGAAGGGGAAGCGTGTGGAAGCAAGGTCTTATATACCAGATAATGTTTATTACTATTTGGTTCCAGTAAACGAATGCGAACGTGACACATTGTTTGCTGAAACAAGTTGATATTTACTAGTACATATTGTTTGGTTTCACTTTTCTGAATGTGATGTGTCATTTATTGAAACAAGTTGATGATTAATACTAGTATATAGTTGAAGTAAATGAATGCAGCACATAAACGAGTCGCATTCACATTTACTGAAACCAAACAATAGCAAACATCAACTCATTTTAGTAAACAACGTGTTGCGTTCGTGTTCATTTACTGGAACCAAATAGTAATAAACATTATCTGGTATATAAGACCTTGCTTCTACAAGCTTCCCCTTCCTCTGGGGCATCACTTCCCCCATAAATAATATATATATTAAGTTAGTTTAACAATGACAGCGACAGCATGGTGTTGTCGCCGTCACTGTTGGGGCCTATGCAGGAGGTGTTACACAATGGGAGATGGGGGTCTACCCATACCCACTGTGACCCATGACTCGTGACCTGTGGGTTGCGGGTATGGGTAGATGCGGGTACGGGTACGGGTACACCCAAAAGTACCTGCGGGTTACCTGTGCACTTCCCTAGACATGACTGTGTCTTGCCTATCCTATCATAGACATGCTGCAGGATGTTTAACTCTGTAGCATGTGTTAACTGTGGATTCCCCTAATTGTCCTTGCATGTGTTAATATGACTTAGCATATTCTGGCAATGGATGACTATCCACAGGATTTAGAACTCCAGATTATGTTCCAAACCTATCTCCGAGCAGTGTTCAAAAAATCTAGAACTAATATTCTAAACCATAACCACCGCTCACTCAGATTTGGTATATGCATAAAATACAATTTGAATTGATCTAATTGATGATGGGATCTTATTACTTTCCCTCTATGGATAACAACGACAATGACAATGAGTTCATGCTTCTGCTGCAGGAGATGGAGTCTGAGCAGCAGATGGAGGCCAATTTTCAGGATGAACTCATAGCATGCATAGGATTAGTTTGCCATGGGCTTGAGGAAGCACGATGGCTTAGGATTGCAAGGCGATCTTTGCGGCGACTCTACCTTACTCGACCAGACCTCCTTCCCAATGCGCCCATGAATACTCTGTGGCAAGCACTCTATTGTAGCCAGAATGACTGTGCATTTATCACTACCATGGGCTTTGATGTTGTAGCTTTTCATGACATCCTCAATTGTGGATTTGAGTGGCTGTGGAATGAAACACCAATTCCTCGTTCTGATGTGGCTGCATCAGGAGCACCATGAGTATTTTGCCACTCTCTAGATGCATGTAGTGCACTTGGTCTTATTCTGCATTACCTTAACTCAACTATCCCAGAAGCAACCCTCTCACAAATCTTTGCACTTGTCCCAGCCACTGTCTCATGTTACATCACATTTGCACTTGGGATCCTGTTGTTTACATTGAGGCATATGAAAGATGCACGGATACAATGGCCAATGGGGGAGGAATTTCAGGAGGAAAATGTCCTTGTTCTTGCTTGACATCCACTCCTGATTGGTGCATTTGGCATAATGGATGGCTTGAATCTCCCTGTCCAAACCTCACAAGATGATCAATTGGAGAATGCTACATTCAATGGATGGTTGCATGAGCACTTTGTCAGTTCTGTTTTTGCATTTAGAGCAGATGGTAAGCACAAATGAACTTCATGCTGTTTGGGAATGACATTTGGCTGCTTAGGTGTCATTATAGCTTGCAATTTGAATGCACCTGGTAGTTGGCATGATTCGTGTGTCACCCGCCCAATCTATGAAAAGCTATGCACACAAACACCTGATGGATACTATCTTGTGACAGACACAGCTTTCCCGCGTGGTACACATCAAATAGAAGGTCACATTCGAGCACCAATGAAGGATGGCACCTGGCTTCCTGTCAGTGAGGCAGAGCACAGCCAACTTCTTCAGTATGACCGACAACTGCTTTCCTTCCAACAAACAGCTGAATGGGGAATGCGTGCAATACAAGGTTCTTTTGGTCACTTATGTGTCCCTGTTAAGGCGAGAGCCTCAACTACTCAGTACAAGTATCGAGTTCGTTAACAATGAGGCTTTCGTTGCTAAGTTATATCACGCTAAGTCAGAGGCTTTCTGGCTTAGGTCAAGTCGTGCGTTCGAGAGCAGTTCTAAGGCTGTATATTGCCTAAGGTCAAGCTAAGGAGCCTTGACCTTTGTCTACTACAGTTTATATAGGTATTTACTTGGCTACATGTCAAATACGTGTCTACACGTATTATAAGAGTCAGTAAACTATCTATGGACGTAAAGCTGTAGAGTGCGAGGTAAGCGAGCAGCTATCTACTCGGTGTCTAATGGAAAAGGAAGTATGGGCGCTGCCCGACGAGTCAGAGATAAGAGACGAGTTATACAAGTGAGTCAAGGTAAGCACTGCCACGACAAAGAAGGAAATAGAAGTAAAAGGAAATCGTAACACTGCCCCCCCCCTATCCTCGAAGTTTCCAACTTCGTTTCATTCTAACCCCTTCTCTACCCGGTCCATGGATTTGTTGAGCGGTCGATAAAGCCATAATTCTTCGCTGATCGGTAAGAAGGTGGGCGGTGCTGGCGGTGGTACTCACGGTACAGGCGGAATGTAGGCAGGCGCGGGCAAGGTGATGGGGGTCGAGTCGGCTAGGGCATTTGAAGACAGGGTCAGGGAGATGTGAGACATGATTTTGCTAAGTTCATAGATATTATGTTGGCATTCGGTTTCGCGGATGGAAATATAGGAGAGGGATAAGAGAATCATCCAGCAAGTGAAGAAAAAGAGCCCGAGAGTGAGGGCGATTATTTGCATGTATGTCATGATTGGAGTGGGGATTTTTGGTAGTACTGGGGAACGTCAACAAACTTCTCTCCTTTAATAAGGATGGAACGACCCTGGTCCGGGTTCACCGGTCAAATTAGCCCAAGTGCTGTCATCAAAATTTGAGAAGTACTCAGCCGCCGTATATGCTTCTTCTTCTTCACTTCCAGCTCGCTTCTGATCAGGGGTGATCGATCGCTTTTTGTTTCGGGGGGAATCTTTGGGGTAGTGTCCTGGCGCTCGCTTTTTGCAGATGTCGCAGGTGAAGAGGTGGCAATAGGACGCAAAATGTCCCAGTCCTTTGCATCTGAAACAGGCCTCGTTCTTCATATGGGGTGGTACTGCAGAAGACGGTTGATTAGTATTGGGATCAGGAAGTTGAGCACAAGATGTTGGGAATGGAGTGGTGAACAGTGACAGGAAGAGTTAAGGACAAGGTTAGATTATGAAGTTAATCTCAAAGGCTAGTGAGTGAGGGAGTCTGCCACAGGGAGGAATGTTATTATCATCTCCTACATGATGTGCAATATTTATACTACACAGTTAGGAGGTATAGTGTAATGCACTCCTTTAATATATAAAGGAGGTATTCTGTAATAGACCCCTGTACCAGTTAATAATGGAATAACTATGTCATATCCCCTATAACAGTGTCAATAATAGTGACATATGATATCATGGCTTGGTAAGTCCTAGACTTCCTGCAGGGTGTGTCATAGACACTCTATCCATAGCTTTGTCTTGGATAGGCTATCATAGACATGGCTATATCTTGCCTATCCTATGATAGACATGCTGCAGGATGATTAATCCTGTAGCATGTGTTA
The DNA here is from genome assembly GCA_964034925.1 of Tricholoma hemisulphureum. NCBI lineage: Eukaryota > Fungi > Basidiomycota > Agaricomycetes > Agaricales > Tricholomataceae > Tricholoma > Tricholoma hemisulphureum. Next base: position 439,960 of record OZ035935.1, on the reverse strand, counting down.
ACTGTGGATTCCCCTATATGTCTCTGCATGTGTTAATATGACTTAGCATATTCTGGCAATATTCCCTAGGCATGTTAACTGCCTTGGCTTGCCTGTATACTCTTGTATACATAATCCCAACACTCCCCCTCAAGCCTAGGCAGTAGGACAATGAGTGGAATGGTTCTGTGAATGTCATCACTCCCCCTGGAGTGGTTAATAATTTTCTTTCAGGTGCGTCAAAACCTCTGTGGATGGAAAACCCATTGGGAAAAACCAATCTCACCAAGGAAAGCTACTGAGTTATTTTTGACTGAATTCCCATCTCTTCCCTATGCCGTGAAAACTTAGGCTTTGGTAAAGCCTTTGTTAATATGTCCGCTGTTTGTTCCGGATCACGACAGTTTTGAATATCAATAATTTTGTTGGTGACTAAATCTCGGACCCAGTGATGCCGTATAGTGATATGTTTCGACCTCTGGTGAAATTGAGGGTTATGGGTTAAAATTACTGACCCTTCATTATCGCCTTGAATAATTGTCGGATTTTCTTGGGTGTATCCGAGTTCACCATACAAATTTCTTAGCCAAGTGGCCTTGCGTCCAGCTTCGGATAATGCCACATATTCGGCTTCCATTGAGGATAATGCAATAATTGTTTGTTTCTTTGATTTCCAAGTTATTGCTCCCCCTGCTGTCAGGAAAACATATCCTGTGGTGGACTTGAGGTCCTCAGAATTTGCAAATGATGCATCGGCAAATCCATGGAAAAGGTTATTGTTTTCAGTCTCATCCTGGGTTTTTCTGTAAATAATTCCAAGAGTTTTCATACCTGCTAAGTACCATAGTATCCACTTTATTGCACCGTGGTGTTGTAAGCCCGGGTTTGCGGTATATGCTGCCAATTTATTAACAGCGAAGCTAATGTCAGGTCGCATGGAGTTTGCAATGAATTGTAGACATCCCAGTAATTTGGCATATGAATTGCTCCGATTTGGCTCATTATAATCTGGGTTTTCGATTAATTTAATATTTGGGTCCATTGGCATTCCAACAGGGTTTGCATCAATCATGCCTTCTTTACGAAGGACATTCTCGATATATTTTTCTTGAGATATTTTGATGCTATCATTGGCGCACGTAATTTCTATGCCCACGATGTTGCTAGGCTCTCCAAGGTCGGTGACGTCCCATTCTGATGTTAACGCATTTTTCATATGCTTCATCATTTTATCTGCTGATGCAAAAAGCAGGGTGTCGTCTACCCATACCGTTATGATGCCTATATTTTCTTCATCCTGTCGAATATATGCGCAAGGATCTGCCCATAATCATGAATTTCAAGTTTACCATCAAATTCGTTATTCCACTCTTGACCTGCCTGCTTTAATCCATAAAGCGGTTTAAATAGCTTGCATACTCGGCCTGTTCCATCATTACATCCTTCAGGTTGTTCCATGTATATAGTCTCTTGTAGCGTGCCATTGAGGTATGCGCCCTTTACATCCATCTGTTGTATTTTTAGACCTTTCTCTGATGCGAGTGCTAAAATCGCCCAGAGTGTGTCCATTCGTACAACTGGTGAAAAAGTTTCCGTGAAATCATAACCGGGTCTTTGTGCATACCCTTTTGCAACTAGCCGCGCTCTGTATCATACAATTTCCCCTTCTTTATTTCGTTTCCGAATAAATACCCATTTATTTGAGATTGGAACGGCATCTGGAGGTTTTTCGACAAGTTCCCAAGTACCCTTTTTATTGAGCAAGTCTAATTCAATTTGCATTGAATCCTTCCATTCCGTCCATTCCGGGGGTTTTGTCATCTTCCTCTTCCGCAAGGTGGTAAAGATGTTTGTAGTCGGTACGAATTCCATGAGTTTTCCATGGTTCATTATCACTTGCACGCGTCTTCTGTGGTCTAGTGATATCTATGTTTTCCTCATTTTCATTCCGTTTACGCTTCCGAGGCTGCCTTGCCGGTTCCGTGATCCGTTGATCGGAGTTACCCGTCGGCGGCACATTCGGTGTTTCCCCACCAGACTCCCCCTCCGTCGAGGGTGTAACATCAGTGTCTTCGGGAGGCTCAGGTTCATCTGTAGCATCTATAAGTCGGAAGTTCCGAGAGGTGAGAACATTTCTAGTTTCGGCATTGTAACATTTTATTGCTCCTGCGCCGTCGTCATAGCCGACATATGCACGGCGCTTTGATTTAGGTAGCATTTTTCTTTCTTCTTTCTGGCCTTGTAATAATACCCATACTGGGGCTCCGAATTCACGTAAATTTGATACGTCCAGTTTTTTATTGTGCCAGCCTTCGTAAGGTGTTGTTTCCCGAAGATGTTTGGTAAATGATCGGTTCCGGATATAGGCAGCGTGTAAGACTGCAAATTCCCATAAAAATTCTGGAAGCTGGTTAGCAGCCAGCATTGCTCGGGATAATTCGACCAGGGTTCTGTTCATCCTTTCTGCAACTCCATTCTGTGATGGTGAGTATGGTGCGGTAAGTCGATTTTCTATACCTCTTTCTTTGCAATATTTTTCCAGTTTTTCGTTAACAAATTCTTTTCCACAATCAATTTGTATACCCTTCGGCTTCTTGCCTTGTGTTTTCAAATGGGCAAGGTAATTTATTACCCCCTGTGCTGCATCACTTTTCTCTTTGAGGCATTCAATTGTGACGAACCTTTTAGCATCATCCACAAATAGGAGATAATAATATTTGCCATTAATAGATTTGATGGCGTATTTTCCCCACAAGTCTATGTGGGTTAATTCTCCTGGTTTCGTGTTTCTTTTTGTCGACTTCGGAAAAGGCTCCTTATTTTGCTTTGCACTGATGCAAGCTTCGCAATCCGGTTTAGGACTATTTTCGTTGACATTGAAACCGATCACCAAATTTCGGCTCAATAATTGTTGAAGTCCAGAATATCCTACATGTCCAAATCGTCGGTGCCAAGTTTCCCAACTAAGTGGTTTTACGTTTCTGACAAATGTTTGATTAACGGCAGGAGTTTTAGACGGCTTGCTTGAAATTTTTAATACCATTTTCATCTTGTATAAATGGTTATTAATTTTCTTTCCTTCTGCAAGTTGTTGTCCGTCTTTTGTTGTGAGGATTAGTTTTCCTTGTCCTCCAATATATTTTCCGCCGGCCGCATCCCATCGCCCCAACAAAATTAAATTGTTTCGTGTTCCAGGCACATGTAGGACGTCTTCCAGATGAATATTAAAATTTTGATTATTGCATGTTGAAATTATTTCAACAGTTCCTTTGCCTGCAATTTTAGCTTCCAATCCACCTACCCCAGTTACGGAATTATTTTTCATTGGAGTGTATGTTTTGAAGGCTTCTCTTTGATGTGTGACATGCGATGTTGTTGCTCAGTCAGCCAACCAGTCGTAATAGATCAAACGCTCGTCCATTACGGCATTGTTACAAGCATCATAGGAATCAAAATTATAATGTTCTTCTTGAGCTGAAAATGCAATAAATTCCTCCACAGCATTGGACTGTTCCACAGGTTTTATTTTCCCTTTTTCCTTATCTTTCTCCTTTTTCTTCCCCCAACAATTTTTTGCCTGATGTCCGATTTTTCCACAATTATGGCATTTATTGCCTTGGAATTTTTGGCATTTACTGGACCAATGTCCAGGGCGCTTGCAATGATCACAATATGGCTTCAGGGATTTTTTACGATCGGTAAGACGGTTTCAAGGGTTTTCTCCTTTTGGGCAGTCGTCTGGATTTTAGCCAGGTTTACAATTCCACCGGAGTTATTATTCCCGTTATTCCTATTTTGCCAAAGTTTATATTCTTCCCTTAATAATCCAATAAATGTGTCTGAAGTTAGGCGACGCTTAGGGTTTTTCACGGGTATACCGCGGGTACAAAATTCTATAACCGTAACCGTACCCGAGAACACCTTAACCTCTACGGGTACGGGTATAAACCCGTACCAAATATATACGGTATCACAAGATAACCGCGGTACCATGGGTACCCGCGGTGAAATGTCCAAACGAATCCTCGTACGTGGCTAAGCACTTCCAGTCACTAATCTTCACTCTCAGTTTCCACTCGTCTCCGCTTCTTTTGCCTTAATGCTGATAACAAATCCCCCATCAACAGAAGATCATGTCGGCTCCACGACCCAAGACACATGTAAGCACGAATTGATGATGGCGCGAGTCGGTTGCGTGTGAAATGGAGTAGTTGTCGACCTTGAGAAAACACCCGTTCCACTTCCGTGGATGTTGCTACATGTGATCTTAGCTGCAGTACGAAGCCCGAGTAAAAAGAGACTAACCTGGGATGCTTAAATAATCCAATGCCATACGATAGAGAATAGGATATACGTGGCAGTTGTCGTTCCACCATCTCAACGGATCTGTCACATTTTCAACTGAACTCCGCAAGTACACATCGAGATCACTGGCCCGCGACGATACTGAAGTGCCAACCGAAATGTCAGCAAAATCAATAAAGCCGTTTGCATGTTTCTATATCACTCATTAGTCAGTGCGATGGATATGACTAAATTGTACTCACCTGATCCCTCTGTTCCTCGGTGTCGTCATTCCCCAACCCATTCTCTTTTGTCTGGTAATTGACAGCATATTCTTCGCAAACTAAGTTCTCCGCCATGTCGATCCACTCATCCTCCCAGCCATGCTGCCGAAAGTATTCTAGTTTGAGGCCAGGGTGTAAAACTATAAAGTAAATAGTTAGCAGACACCAATAATTGGAAGCCGTGACATTACCCATAGCAATCCTGTAGACTGATGAGAGATCAGTCTTCGAGTAATATTGATTCAATTTCTTTTGGGCGAACGTCATGGCGACAAGGATCGACGGATGATACTCCTTCTTCGTCTGAAGGTTGAGCGTGTTGTGAAGTCTGTCCATCGCCGGAATGACAGCTGCAATACTTGCTGTGTTGCCAGAAAAAAAAGGTGTCGCCTTCTTGTATTGCTGTAGAGAATATGATGTCAGCGTAGTTAGCATGAAGACAATGATGACCTTACCTCAAGCACAGCGACCAAGTCTTCGATGATCCTCCAGTCTTCATTATCGAGCTCATACTTCCTCAACTTCAATTCCTTGTTCGCCGTAATGCCATCGATTGGTAGTCGGTATTTGAGTGCAAAGCGCATCATATCATATGTCAAGTTCCACCGGGTGACGACATCGCGAGGGATAAGACATGGCTTGAACCCGAGTTGAGTACAGATCGTTCGCCAGGCTGGGAGTGCAATAGTTGTCGAGTGAATGATTGCAAACGATAACTGCCGGACCTGTTATTAACAATAAGTAATAATACAAAGGCTAGAATGGGTCAGAACAAACCTTGGTGACGGTCTGTCGAACAACAGCCGTGTCAGTTAAAATATTTTCACGCTCTTGCTCATCAAGCTGATCTAAATCATCGATCTCATCACTGTCGTCATCCTCATGTTCATCATCGCCATCCCAATCCTCGCCACCGTCACATCCAGCTTCATCGCCGTCGTCGTCGCCATCACCTTCACAATCACCCTCGGCATTGTTGTCCAGAAGAATCGGCATCTCATCATTGAAGTTACCAGATTCCTCGTCCCCCAATGCCGCTTTCGTCGAGGCCATGCCTGCATTGAATGGCTTGAGCAGGGTTTTGGCTGACAACTGAAGCGTGTGATTGAAGCAGCGAGCACGATTGACTTCTTCGAAGGTGTTTTTCATCTGTGCGAGGGCGGTGGTCTGACTGTTATTGGAGGTGGCGTTGTCGGCATTAAGTGCAAGAATCTGAACGACAGTTAGTACAACACATTAGCTGCAGTCCAAGACTAACCTTTTCTTGGAGCCCAAATCGCACGAGCATCTCCTGGAATGCTTTGGCCATCGTGACACCGGTGTGGGACTGAGACAAGCATTAGCATGATTGGCAGACAAAGAAGTAAGCCAGTTACGTACCTCAGCCACTTCGACAATGTCAAGGAGGAACGCTAGCATGTGACCCCTGTGCTCAAGGTGTACGGTCCACGCCACAAAGGCCCAATGGTTTGGAGAGGTCCACGCGTCCGTTGCAAAGTGTAGCCGTCCTGGATATTCCTATAAATCGTAAGGTGTTAACCCTAATCTAGAAATAAAGTGAAGGCAAATATGTACATGTAGGAGCTTAGCGACACGGTCACGACACTTATCGAAGCACGCCTTAATATCCCGGGAAACGGTAACATGACCGGGGAGTTCAAGCCGGGGTCGTCCTGCAGTAAGTAACTCGCGTAGCTCTCGGTCGTTTACGATATTCGCGGGACGGTTGTTCTCGGTGATCCATCTGACGAGATGGGCACTGAAGAATAATCAGTTGACATGTCAAAGCAGTAGAAATATGACGTACCGGACTTCAGTGTTAGTATGTGCTCGATGAGAATAGTGCACAGGCCGTTGGCCCTGGCATGCAAACGAAGAAAAGATAGAGCCGCTAGTTCCGTCGATGTCTGTGCCCCTTGTACCGTTGTTCACCGCCTCTTCTCCAAAGCATCGGAGTGCGTGATGTCGAAGGTTGGCAGTCGAAGCCCGGTCTTTGGAATCTTGAAAGCGGCGTACACCCCCGGCTGTTGTTTTGCACTTCCGGGCAGCGCAAGGAAAGAAGTGACACAGCCGGCCATTGTGATACAGAACAGCAACGTCGTTTGACTTGAAGAAGGAGTAGATGGGCGAGCGCCAGGTCCGCTTGAGAGCATCTAAACAGAACGGTTGAATAACGAGCGAAAACGTCCAGAGCAGATGCTTACTCAGTTCCGCCTCAGGGTCCACAGGGCCTCCATCCAGTGGCTCTTCACGTGAGTCAAGCGAAATGACTGACGGTGGCTTGGAGGTTGAGCCCTTGTCTATAACGAGTGATTAGCAAGTGAAGCAATGATTGTAAAAATACATCAAATACCTGAGCCACCGAGGATGCTCGAAGACGAAGCCGAACGGATGCTCCCAGCAATAGAAGAGACCTTGGAGGATAACGTCGAAAGTGAAGTCCGCGCTCGCTTGAGCGGCCGAACAACAGCAGTAACAGCCGCCGAGATTTTCTTGGTACCTTTCGTGGCAGAGGATTTGAGGGACTGGATAGATGAGGCGAGGATTTTATTGCGTGTCTTCACCATGGCAGTTGAAGATGGGAGGTGGGTGTGCACCGATTGAACGGTTTAAGTACCCAGAGCGGACCTGTAAATCAATGATATATGAGCACGGCGGTTAAAATGGGGAAAGAAGAGGCAAACGTACCTGCATATGAACATAACGGCGCAGGAATGGTAAACGGCGTTGCAATAATAAGTGGCGCAGGAACGGTAAACGGGCGCAGGAACGATAAACGGCTTGAAACGGTAAACGGGCGCAGGAACGATAAACGGCTTGAAACGATAAACGGCTTGAAACGACACAACTCTGCGGAGATCGGGAGAGTTGGCTGTATCCTTTTGAAGTTAGAATGAGCACGGAACAGGAGACGGCGGAAAGAATGCTAACCTGCTGCAGAAAGGAACGGAGGCTAGTGAAAGGACAAGGGGACTTTGCGGGCCCCTCGCCTATCGTGGCATACGCTATGCAGGAACGCCGTCCATTGATCGAAGATAATAGATATATTGTAATTAAAATCGGCCTGAAATAGAAATAAAATCTAGTGATCATTAGGTCGATGGTAAACATGAAGGATACTGACATTTACCATATGTCGAATGCCATCGTTAGGAGAGTAGGCGAAGGAATGCCGGCGAAAGTGATAGATGACGGAAACTTAAGCCATCGTGTCATCCAAACCCCAGAGAGCAGGGTTTGGGGGGGAGAAGCATGGCACGGACGGCTGTCTAGCGAGTTTGTGAAGGTAGACTTGAGGGGGGAGTCAGGATGAAACAGACGGCGAGAGACGCCAGACCTTGAGGTTGGTCACATGTCGGAGTTTCATCAGATGCTGTACTGTCGACAACGAAACTAAAAATAAAAATAAAACTCCAAACTCGGCCATAAATAGAAATACGGGGTGCCTGTAGTAACCCGTGGAATAACCGCAAACCGCGGGTACGGGTCAACGGTACTTCGCGGTGCGGCAGAATCCAACACCATACCCGTAACCGTCACACCCGTGACCAAAACACCGCGGGAATACCCGCACCCATGAAATACCCTAGCGCCGACACTTTGGATCTAAGTCATTTGGATCATTTGCGTTTCCGTTGTAGGGCTTGACATATGTTTGCCAAGAGTTTGGTAAGGATGCCGAAATGATCGATTTAAATCGGGTATCTGAGATATGGAATTCTATATTTGGAAACCTGTTGATCCAGTCTCGGTAAGACTTCAAGACGTCCAAATGCTTTAGGAGGTCGTCGGAATTATCAGCCTTTGTCTCATATAATAAACACTGCAGTTGATTAACTGTTTGATGTGCCTTGTTTTCATGAGTGACCGATAATGCAGTATACATAGCTTCTGCGCTTTGTTTTGATCCGATGTGATTTATTTGCGAGGAGGTGACGTTGTGGATAATGACTTGTTGTGCCTTGTTTACGTTTGAGTATTCTTTGGTCCGAATTAAGGAAATAGGTATTCTTATAACCGGATCAATCTCTGGTGTATTGATCCGTTGTCTGCGCTTTTCTTGTGCTCTGGAAGTATATACTCTTCCTGATCGTTTAGGGGTTTCTTGTGCTGGGGGTTCCCCAAATAATGATAAATGGTCGTCCTCTTGGTCCCCTTCATAATCCATGTCTAGTTCAGGGTCAGGGCCCATAACCTGTTGGGAATGGAGTGGTGAACAGTGACAGGAAGAGTTAAGGACAAGGTTAGATTATGAAGTTAATCTCAAAAGCTAGTGAGTGAGGGAGTCTGCCACAGGGAGGAATGTTATTATCATCTCCTACATGATGTGCAATATTTATACTACACAGTTAGGAGGTATAGTGTAATGCACTCCTTTAATATATAAAGGAGGTATTCTGTAATAGACCCCTGTACCAGTTAATAACGGAATAACTATGTCATATCCCCTATAACAGTGTCAATAATAGTGACATATGATATCATGGCTTGGTAAGTCCTAGACTTCCTGCAGGGTGTGTCATAGACACTCTATCCATAGCTTTGTCTTGGATAGGCTATCAGAGACATGGCTATATCTTGCCTATCCTATGATAGACATGCTGTAGGATGATTAATCCTGTAGCATGTGTTAACTGTGGATTCCCCTATATGTCTCTGCATGTGTTAACCTCTGTTAAACATGTGTTAATATGACTTAGCATCTTCTGGCAATATTCCCTAGGCATGTTAACTGCCTTGGCTTGCCTGTATACTCTTGTATACATAATCCCAACACAAGATGAGGACGAGGTTTTTGAGGTATTGAGTTTAAGTCAAAGATAAGTGTATGAGGGAGTCTGCCACAGGGAGGAATGTTATTATCATCTCCTACATGATGTGCAATATTTATACTACACAGTTAGGAGGTATAGTGTAATGCATTCCTTTAATATATAAATGAGGTATTCTGTAATAGACCCCTGTACCAGTTAATAATGGAATAACTATGTCATATCCCCTATAGCAGTGTCAATAATAGTGACATATGATATCATGGCTTGGTAAGTCCTAGACTTCCTGCAGGGTGTGTCATAGACACTCTATCCAAGGCTCTGTCCCTGATAGCCTATGATAGACATGGCTATATCTTGCCTATCCTATGATAGACATGCTGCAGGATGATTAATCCTGTAGCATGTGTTAACTATGGATTCCCCTATATGTCTCTGCATGTGTTAACCTCTGTTAAACATGTGTTGATATGACTTAGCATATTCTGGCAATATTCCCTAGGCATGTTAACTGCCTTGGCTTGCCTGTATACTCTTGTATACATAATCCCAACAATTAGTGGTCAGGGTCATACTTCTGACATAGAATGGAGTTGGGGGTCGCTCTTTTCATTTCGGGGGAGAAGGCCGCCAGGCACTGGCGGATGTGGCTCGTGCGGATTTTCGAAGGTGGTAGGAGGAGGAGGAGGTTGTGGATCCAGAGGGGTGCGTTTGCAATTCGTGTGTTTCTGCTCGGGTTTGTGTCGGGGTGGGGGAGGTGTTGGGCTTTGCGTACTTTAATTTGTAATTAGAGTTTTAAAGTCCGGTCGGGTCCGGTTGGTCATTTGCATCAAAAAGTACCAACCGACAACCGAACCGGGTACAACCGGTTGGTGTCGGTTGCTCAGGCGGTTGCGACCGGTCTCAACCGGTTGCAACCCGACCTAGTTACAGTCAGTTGCAGTCGGTTGGGACCAACTGCAACCGACATCTACATAGTCACTTACAATACATACTGACTACTAATATTACTTTTTCTACTGTAATTTAAAATATAATATAATATACAAATAAATAAAACAATCCCCCCCTCAAGGTGGGGGGGATGGGGAACACTGACAACGGTGGCCATACTCGCTGTTGAGGCAAGGGATGGCGGACGAGAGGGGGGGACGGCGGACAAGTGGGGGGATGGCAAATGCGAGGGGGGGGATGGCATACACGAGGGGGGGGGATGGCAAACACGAGGGGGGGATGGCAAAGTGAGGGGGAGGACGGCGGATGACGGGGGCGCAGTGGACAAGTGGGGGGGGATGGCAGACAAGTGGGGGGGATGGCAAACGTGAGGGGGGATGGCAAACGAGAGGGGGGATGGATGAGAGGACAGCGGACGTCGTAGAGGTGGTCGTCGTGGGGGAAAAGTTGAAATGGTTGAAAAAAAAAGATGATGCATCTTGATCATCAGTACAAGCATGTGCAAACACAAACGTGTCGCGATGCGTCATCATTTATACTTGCACAACACATGTGCAAACACATGCAAATGAGCCAAAGGTATATAAACCCTTGCCCATCTGCCATTGTCACTTGGGCATGCCCCAACCTTGCTAAGAAAATAAGTATATAAGTAAATAATATAGTATATATTAGTGTATATACAAGTAGATAACTGGCCGGTTGCAACCGGTTGTAACCGGTTGTCAACCGGTTGTAACCGGTTGTCAACCGGTTTGAGTACTTCTCAAATATGGCCAACTGCAACCGCGCAATACCCCTATGAGGCCCAACTGCGACCGGAAGTCCGGTTGCCCACGGTTGCAGTCCAGTTGGGTTGCTGGTTTTTTTTGGTTGCTGCAACTGGACCTGCAAAGACTATTCGTAATTACTAACTACAGAGGCCATTCCTTTTTCTAACATCTGAGACATCATACTATGGGCGAGTTGTTCTAGGTTTGCAATAGTATCAAGGGTGAGATCGTATTGTCGGAGGGTTTCTTCAAGGGGTTGGTTGTGAACTTCGCAGAGGATTTCGGCGCAATGTCTGGGGTCTTGGAGGTAGTTGTTGGTATATTCGGCGAGAGGGGGGAGAATGTTCAAGGTTTTGAGAGTGTGAGAGGAGGGGAGGTCAGACATGTTTACTTCGGTGGTGATGGTTGCGGATAGGTTTGCTGGGTTGGTTCAAAGGCATTTCTTCTCCTTATATGCAGCAAGGAGGTCCGCAGCGTTTCTTAAATTATCCATAGGTTCCCATGTGTTTTCAGATGTGGGGTAGCCTAGCCACTTCACCAGGAATACGTGTCCTCTACCTTGTTTCTTGTGGGCGATGATCGACTCCACTTCGTGTTCTTCCTGTCCGTCAATCAGGTCAGGGGGTGGCCTTAGGTAATTAGGGCCATGGGCGGTGGTTTCACAATAGGGTGTGAGGAGGGCGGCATGGAATACGGGGTGGATCTTCCATTGATGGGGGAGTTTCAACTCATAAGAGAGTGGCGACAGAACTTGCTTGATGGGGAAGGGTCCCTCTCGTTTTGGAGAGAGTTTTCTTGTTATGTCTGTCAGTTTTAAGTTTGTGCTTTTAATAGTTGAATTAAGCGTTGCTCTGCTGCGGGTATGTCGCTCTTCTGGTAAGCCGTGGGTATTGCTCGGGGTTCGTATCCCATCATGAGGTAAAACGGGGAGTGTTTCACTGTCAAATGCGTGCGCTGGTTGTGGGCGAATTCCACAGTGGGAAGGAGTCTTCTCCATGTTTCGGGGTTGTTTGTGCAGAACATCCGGAGATAGACTTCGACTTCTTGGTTTACACGTTCTGTTTCTCCGTCAGTTTGTGGGTGAAAAGTGGTGCTCATTGCGAGTTTGATTCCGAGGAGCTTTCCGAGTTCTTGGTAGAGTTTGGACACAAATCTGGGGTCTCTGTCAGAGATAATCTTGTCTGGCAGTCCGAACCGAGTGTAGACATTTTTTAAGTATGTGTCCACAGCTCCTAATGCATCAATCGTTTTGTTGCAAGGGATTAAAATTACCCCCTTAGTAAGACCATGGTCTACCACGACCATTAATGAGTTGAACCCGTTGGATAGGGGTAGCTCTGTGATGAAATCTGTTGTTACAAGCGCGAATGGGCATGTTGCATTACTTTTTATTGGCGTGAGCGGTGGCATCGTCAGGTGTGTGATGACCTTCATTTGTTGGCATTTGGCACAGCCTTCTACCCAGTTCTTGATTAGCACCGTCATTCCCGGCCACCAGTAGTCTCTATGGATGAGTTCGATCGTCTGGAATTGTCCAGGGTGTCCGGATGGTAGTGAGTTGTGGTATAATTTGATTATTTTCTTTCTGAGTTCGGTGTTGGGTGGTACGTAACACCTGTTCTTAAAAAAGATTAGACCGTCTTTTACTTCCCAATCCGTCAGATCGGATTTGATCGGTGGGGTTCCGTTGGTTTTGAGCGCTTTAATCGCATCTGCAACTAGTTTGTCTTTCATCGTTGCTTGAACTAGGGCGGTCTGCATGTCAGTGTCGATAATGTTTATGAAGATTTCTGGAGGGAGGAGCGTGATGTTTTCATTGTCGTTTTCCATTCCTTGGTTCCAATCTTCTCTTCGTGATAGTGCGTCAGACTGTATCATTTGCGATCCTGGCACATGTAGAAGGTTTAGTTCAAATTCAGATAAAAACAGGCTCCATTGAGCTTGTCTTCTATTCAGTTTTTGGGCAGTGCGGAAGTATGTCAGGTTCTTGTAATCAGATAGGATTGTTACCGGGTGTGTGCTTCCTTGGAGGTAATGGCGCCAGGTTTCTAGGGCGCGTATGATGCCCAGGAGTTCTTGATCGTAGATTTCATAGTTCTGTTGGGTTGCGTCGAGTGAATGTGAAATATATCCGCATGGGTGCCATTGTCCATCGGTGCCTTGTTGTCGGAGTACTGCGCCAGTAGCGAATTTTGAAGCGTCTGATTCGATTGTGAAGGGTCTTGCTGGATCGGGCATTGACAGGATTGGTGCCTGTGCGAATTTAGCTTTTAGCACGTCGAACGACGTTTGACATGCTTCTGTCCATTTGAATTTAGTGTCTTTTCGGGTTAGATTGTTCAATGGTCTCGCTAGTTTGGCAAACCTCCCGATGAATCCTCAATAGAAGTTTCCGAACCCTAAAAATGATCATACTCCTTTGATGTTTGTCGGTTCCAGCCAGTCTTTGATTCCTGCTAATTTTGTGGGGTCCATCAAAATTTGATCTGGCTTGACGATCAGTCCGAGGAATTCAACTTCTTGGACGTCGAATTTGCACTTCTCTGGTTTGAGGTAAAGATTGTTTTCGAGCAGTCGTTGTAGGATCTGTTGTGTTTGTCGTTGATGTTCTTGTTTATCTTTGGAAAAGATGAGGATGTCGTCCATGTAAATGACAACCCATCCTTCGTCAATCATGTCTTTGAAGATGTCGTTCATCATGCCTTGGAACATGGCAGGGGAGTTGCATAATCCAAAAAACATTACCGTTGGTTCAAACAGCCCTTTATTTGGTTTGAAGGCCACTTTCCATTGGTCGCCTTCTTTGATTCGGACATTGTGGTAGCCCCATCGTATATCGAGTTTCGTAAACCATTGCGCTCCCTTCAGTTTGTCGAGAAGGTCGCTAACCAGTGGAAGTGGGTAGGTGTTTTTGATCATTCCGTGGTTGAGGTATCGATAGTCTTGGCAGGGTCGAAGTGCTTCGGAATCTTTCTTTGTGACAAAAAAGAAGGGTGACGCCATAGGTGATTTCGACGGTCAGATGTATCCTTTCTTTAAGTTTTCTTCGAGAAAGTTGTCCATTTTCGATTGTTCTGCTGGCATCAGAGGATAAACTTTACAATCTTTTGGTAAGAAATTGTCTTTCAGGTCAATTGCATGGTCCCAGGGTTTGATTCAGGAAACCGTTCCGATGCCGCTTTTTCAAATACCTTTCAATATTCTTGATACTGTGTTGGAAGGATACCATCGAGTGTCTTTGCTTTTTCTGGGTTGTCCATTTGGTTATCGTGAGCAAGTTTCTGCAAAATGGAGGTTTTAGCTCTGATCCAGATTCCTTGCCCAAGGCAAAACCGTGGTGAAGTTCTTGACGACATTATCCTTGATATTCTTCCTGTACTTTTCGAGTAAGAATATTTCGGCACGTTGTATTCCAAGGTGAGGGGCGGTTCGGTGGTGGTAGGGTCAAATATTCCGATGACAGGTTTCCCTTTGATGTAGGCGATGACGAGGTTGTTTGCTGGTTTGGTTTCGACTTTGTCTGATGTTAGTGGGGCATTGTCTAGGGTTTTGCTGTTGTCTTCGATCGGGTGTTCCTCTTTGACGGGGGTGATCTTCCTGATCTGTTCCTTGGTGCCTTGTTTGAATGCCGTGTCTTTGATCATTTCCCTAGATTTAGCAACGATTCTCCAAATTCAGGCGAATTGTTCTTCTTTGTCAGGGAAAGTGATTGTACCTTTTCTCCAGTTGATATCGGGGTTTTCTTTTCTGAACCAAGGTAATCCTAGGATCACCAACTCTTTTCCTAAGCTGGTTACTAGGTATTGTTTGTCCGTTTATCTTCCTCCGACGGTGAGTCGGGCCGTAGTAGAGTGAGTTGTTCCTTCTTTGTTTAGGGTGCCGTCGGCATTCCATGTCTTGATCGGTTTGGCCAGGGGGGTCATTCGGAATCCGTGGTTGTGCGCAAAATCTCGATCAATAAAAGTTCCGGCAGCTCCTGAGTCGAGGAGTGCTTCTGTTTCGACGATTTTGGTTCCTGTTTCTAGCTTAATGGGTACTCTCATGGAGCATTGTCTCATATCAGCTACTAATACAGAGGAAACCGTTAACTCAGCAGGGTCTGATGTCGTTCCAGTCTGCTTCTTTAAAAACCTTCTCAAGGATTGCGAGAGCTTTCTCTCGTTCTTCTTCATCTAATTCTCCCATCATGGTGCGGAGGTTGTTGTATAACCCTTGTCCTGTCTTCTTCTGCCAAGGCTTGGGGGAGGGAGATGTCGTAATTGTCCCATCTTTCTTGTAATCTCCGGAGCGGTGTCCGGGTTTGTGGCAAATAAAGCATAGCCCCTCTCGCATATGCTCCATTCGTTCAGTGGTGGTCAGTCGGTTGATGTCGGTGGCTTCTTTCTTGATCGAAGAGGTGGATCAGGGTTTGTAGATTGTGCGCGTTTTTCCTGCAATGGCACGTGCTCTCTTCCATTGGCCATCGTACTTTGCGGCTGCTTCCATCATGTTATCGAGGGTGGTAGGGACCTTCTCCATGTTGTAGATCTTTTCTGTCAACTTGGGATGTAATCCGTCAATGAAATACTCGATGAGGGAAACGTCTTCTTTGATCTCGGCCCTTCCTTTCAAGATTCTGAACTGGGCGATGTAATCTTCGACGTCTCCGGTCTGCTTGAGCGCTTTCATCTTCTGTCGTGCATCTCCTGCATCATCAATTGGCGAGAATGCAGTTTTGAATGCTGCCTTGAATTCTGTCCACGTCCCTAAGGCTGCCTCTCCTGCTTTCGACTCTGCCCATCCCGCTGCTGTGCCCCCATTCATAAATGAGAGCATGAAGATGATCTTCTTGTCATCGGTGTTGTAGATGTCTTCATTAGCTCGGAGGTAGAGTGATACTTGAGAGAGGAATGCGCTCGCTTTCGTTCTTTCTCCGTGGAAGTCGGTGGGTGCGCGGATCTTGATCTCTTTAGACGTCATGTCGTAAGCGTCGCTGTCGGTGGTGTCAAGGAATTGATTGGTGGGTTCTGATTTGGTTCCTTTGTCTGGGTCGAGTGGTTCGAATTCTTTGTCAGGGATGTATCGGGGTGGTTCAGTGCTTGTTCTCTGGCTGTACCAGCATTCAGAGGGTTCTGAGTAATGTACTAGTCGTCCTTTGTGTCTGTACCAAAGGGTGTCGGGTTCAGGGGTGGCGCCTTGCAGCGGTCGATCAGGGGAGTGTCGGGTAGGTCATCTGGAGAGGGAGGAGTCTGCTCTTGAGTAAGAGGACGTCGTGGATTAGCTTGACCTTTTGTTAAGGCGAGAGCCTCAACTACTCAGTACAAGTATCGAGTTCATTAACGATGAGGCTTTCGTCACTAAGTTATATCACGCTAAGTCAGAGGCTTTCTGGCTTAGGTCAAGTCGTGCGTTCGAGAGCAGTTCTAAGGCTGTATATTGCCTAAGGTCAAGCTTAGGAGCCTTGACCTTTGTCTACTACAGTTTATATAGGTATTTACTTGGCTACGTGTCAAATATGTGTCTACACGTATTATAAGAGTCAGTAAACTATCTATGGACGTAAAGCTGTAGAGTGCGAGGTAAGCGGGCAGCTATCTACTCGGTGTCTAATGGAAAAGGAAGTATGGGCGCTGCCCGACAAGTCAGAGATAAGAGACAAGTTATACAAGTGAGTCAAGGTAAGTACTGCCGCGACGAAGAAGGAAATAGAAGTAAAAGGAAATTGTAACAGTCCCTCTACCAATCAACTACAATGACCTTCGGGGTGATATTCTGGAAATTGTGTCAAGGCTGTTCAATCTTCGTGCACGTGTAGTTGGCCACAACCAGATCCGTACTGTCTATATGCCTATTTGGAGGGAAGGTGAACAGGAGGAGTTGTGGACAACCTTTGAACATATGCTTTTCTCTGAGCAGTGTCAAAATGATAGAGTGGGGAGATTCCACCTTGTTGTCGTCAATGAGTAAGTCACACAATGAGTGTTTTCATATTAGTTTTCATTGGGTGGTATGTAATGTGTCAAAAACGTATTGCGAAAAGAATGAGTGACAATGGTAAGACAAAGAATGAAAGAGATTGATGAAAGAGTCCTCTAGTGCTATCAGAGGCTAATGCTAGGACAATAACGTAGAGGGGACATGACCTCAGTGACTGGTGTGTTTGACTTGCATTCATGCATAGATTTGGTGCTGAGTTGCAAGGATGATTTTGGAAGGGAGGAGGAAGCAGGTGAAGGAGACTCCAGGCTGTCAGATTCCTCAAATGTATAGCGGCAAGTGCCTGGTGAATCATTGTTCCCTTCACCATCATCATCAGATCCCAGCCATCGTGTTGCTTGGCCTCCATCAGCATAGTGTATTTCCTGCCAGAGATGACGATGTGAACACCACCCAGCACGAACTGGGCCAAAGCGGCGAGGTGTGGCACAGCTACATGGATGTGAGGTAAATTGAGATCCGTGAGACTCTGAAATCATCGCCTTGAGTTCAGCACAATCTGCATGATGTTCAGCATTGTGACAGCGATGCTCAGCCTCAAGAAGTTGATTTTGAAGGCCCTTGACCTGCCTCTGTGAGTTGCGAAGCTGGCTGGATAATGTGAAAAGCTGGCCTGTCTGTAGTGTGCTGACAGAATGTTCATCAGCACGAGAGCGTCGCACTTCAGGGTCCAGGATATGGGAGATATTTTCAAGGAGATCCCAGCCATGGTTATGTGAATGTGTGTGTGATGAAGTTGCTGGAATGTGGTTAGTGGGTGGACGACAAGCCAGTGGGCCAGCATAAGACTTCTTGGCTTTTACAGGAGGCTTCCCACCATCACTCCTGCCTTTCACATCACAATCCGAGACCTCAATCACATCTGGCTCTGCATCAACAATATCAACATCAAGCTCACGCAAGCCAGCCTTGTCATTCATGAGGTCCTTGATTATGTGCGCATGCTCAATGGAGGGTGGAACCTCTGCATCTCCAGTAGGCTTTGGAGTTTTCACAAGCTAACAAATTGAAATCAATGGGGATACTAATAAAATATTGATCAAGATCTGACCTGCTTGAACTTCAGCTCAAGGGATTTTGCAGTCCGTGACAGGTGGCCATTTTCTTGTGCCCATGCATTAAACTCATCACTTGCAGAGTTCCATGCATGTCCACCCAAGGGTAAGCTCTCTTCCAAGATATCAAGAAGGGCATCAAGATCCTCCAGGGAGTAATTAGCAACACCAGTTGCACAACTACCCCATTGTTTCTTTCCATTGGCAGGCCACAAAGGAGAGACTGCTTTACGTTTACCCTTGCCCAACAACAGGGCGGCAGAGGGATCAAAAGCCTTTTGCTTCCCCTTTGTTTTCGACTCAGGAAGTGAGCGGCATGCACCAGCAATCTTGGTACCTGGGTGAGCAACTGTCATGAGGATCTCATGAGTGGGGGGGAAATTGTTATTGTTGTCTGTAGGTAAGGGAGTTACAAGTGCCATGTTGAAGACAGGGTCTCGTAGAGGCCCTTGAGACCTTGTGTCGAGGGCCGTCAGAGTGGGATACTGATAACCAATACGTGGTGGGTTCTACAATGTTTGACAATCAGCTGGAAGCAAAAGAAGACAAATGTATTATAACATACCTGATACATATTTGTGACATCATAAGCAAAATCATGCACATCAGCTGCAGAATGACCAGGATGCTGATATCCTGGGATGAATTATTGAAACACCATCTTTTTGAGTCACGACATATGTTAATACCACCAGCATGTGCAACGAGCTCCTGAATTCCTGGCAGCTATTTAAATCAGTAACAGCAAAATAAACTTCATTGTCGATGACATACCATTGGAGTTTGGACCGATGAACCAGGATGCACACTACCTGCATGGGCCCAGTTGGCATCAGATCCTGGACAAATATTTTGAATATTATGTTGTTTAGCTTAGACAGGTAGTTGTTGGGTGGGGATGTTCTCGGACATTATAAAGGATTGTGAGGTAAAGAGCATTCAAAAACAAAGGGAAAAATCCATGAAACTGAGGGAAAACACAACAGCTTACCCAGAACCTTTATACTGTGATTCAATGCAGCAGCAACACGATTATGAGCCCCATTCTTCTGGATCTTGGAATCCAACCCTTCATGTGGTGCCACTGCCACCACCTCTGCTCAAGTCAGATGCTCACGATAATATAGGCCTAGGTGCCTCAATTTCTACATAAATCGCATAGTCTCCATTTGTATGCTCACCATTGCTTCCAATACACCATATCCTGTGAAATTCCATTGTATTAGAGCATCAGTGGCGTCCTAAGGGTTAGCTTCAGGGGGATAATTAGCAATGCTCAAACGAAGGAAGTTGAGGCCTTGAGCTATGGATCCTGCACCACTGATGTTGAGATCAAGGCGTGAGGGAATGGAGGAGAGCGATAACACACAGGAGCGCATTGGATGATGTAAGCTGAGATCGGAATTGCCAAGCTTGTTGGACAATGAAAATAAGTTTTGAATGCGTGTTTTCATCTGAAGGAGGGGGGAGGCCTCATTCAGATTTTTGTCTGGAAGAGGGTGCGAATTGACAGGTGGTGACAGTTGAGTTTGAACATGAACCCATTTGTTAATGGCATCTTGGCTGATAACGTTTGAATATATTATCTGGAGTTCCAGATCCTACGGAAGGTCACCCAATATTCCCTAGGCATATTAACTGCCTTAGCTTGCCTTATGTATACATAATCCCAACACCACCTGTGTATTGAACTCTCTGTCATCTATGACTCTGTGTACATCATTTGTGGTCATGTGTCGATCATCTACCTTATGTGTCATTCTTCTCCTTTTGGGGAGTGTGACGAACTATGTATATCCTCACACATCACCAAGATGACACAAACCCATGGTGGCATGGGAACCTTATCGCATTCAAGAGCAAACAAGTTGTGGTTTCTCTCTTGACTTCAACTTTGTAAGTCTTACTGCTTAGGGATTTTTAAGGGCCCTACAGTCGTGGACAGACAAACAAAAAAATTTTGATATCTCATGATCAGCTGAAAATATGGCTATTCTGATTGCAGATTTGAACTCAGGATAGCGAAATAGGTCTGAAAACACACCTCCGAAGTTTTTCCCACATCTAGTTCTGTTTGCCAAAATTTTGAATAGATTTTTTGCTACATAAGGTGCCCTAACATGGGTTTGTGATGGCATCAAGGTGCATCATAGCACCTTGGGAAACTGACCAGTGACTCTTCTGTTTTCAAACAGCCCACGCTGCTGCCTTATCAGTTAGTCCGACATGGTATGCGCTCATGAAATGCCAAGCCCGATTGATAAACCTTCGGATCACCTCGATGGGACAAGCATCAAGCGCTGCAAACACAGCCTTCTTCGCGTTGTCAAAGGTTTTCTTCGGGACTTGTCGATATCTATACTTTACGCAGCCCCAGTACTAAGTAATATAATTATGTCATTGTCCAATAATTATCAACTTGGCGAATAGACCTTTGTCTTTGAGCCCTTGCAGCATATCCCAATCCTCAATCCCACTCTCTGAGTCTCCTTCTCCTTCCTGCATAGGTCCTTCAAGTTCCTCATCATTATCAGCTCTCCACAATAGCTTTGAACTATCATGGCACTTCAAACCCAAGTCTTGGTCTTCATTGTCCTCGAGGTCAGCACTAACCTGTTCTGCAGTGTTGGACTCGAAACATGGCTCAACCACGAAGGGTTCAGTAGAAGATGGCTCAGGAATGGGTCTGGGTTGATTCTTTAGCCCACTGATGTTTCTCTTTTGCCTTTTATGATGTCGTATTACCATTTCAATGAGCTCACTATGCAGTAAGGTGGGAGTTTGTTTGTTTTTGTTGTGTTTGTATAATATATTCTGGTGCAACCGATCGTTAGAATCTTATTTTCTTGTCGGAATCATATTCGGCTTGAAAAATAGTGTCGATTGCGCTATTTTTCGTGATTTTTCTGAATTTTTTTGGGTTTGCCAAATTTTTGACAGTATATTTTTCTGTACCTTGATTTGAGGGAAATCGGCTCGTGAAAATCAACTCAAATGGTGCCTATTATGATGTTCCCATGATAAAACGAGCCATATACATATTGTATTGTGACTTGTAGATCTATGATCAAATATTTTTGTTGACTTTGTCCGTCCGCGACTGTACCTCGACCATCATCGTATCGATTTCGTTTAACCCATGGCCAACCTTATCCGATCCGCTAAATCTGGCATCGATTGGACCACGAATGACCTGCTGGCCTACAACATCAGAGTATCTCCTCAAACCCCAGATAAGTTCTACGGCCAACCACTCCCAACCGTCGCAAGCCTCAGCAGCCTCGACTCCAATCTACTCTCTGGCACTCTCCCTATACAGGGACTCTCGGATGAGACGTACCGTCTCCTGCAGTACCTAGATCTGGCCTCGCGGGCGAATTCAGGCCAAGAGTCGGCTATTGATGACTTCGCGAGGGAGATCTTGCATGCGCTTGGATATGAGAAGCGTAGCCTCCTTCTCCGATCTCGTTACGCCATTCCGCTGTTCAGTGGCGATCCAAATCGATCAGCACCGACAAACGTCTGCCTAGTTCAAGGCTCATCTACCGTCCTTCTGGTGGTCCAAGCGGATAAAACCATCTACAGTGTTCGCGACCCCGAGCCGCAAGTCATTGCTGAGGCCATCGCGACTTTTCAGTGCAATAATCGTACCCGAGCACGACCAGATGAACCTGAGCTTGACTCTATGATCATTCCATGCATCGCGATGATCGGCACTCGACCCATCTTCTACTTAGTTCCAGTCACTCGAGATCTGAGTGAAGCCGTTGCTACATCGCAATATCCACTCTCCTCCACGGTGGTCAGGAAATGTGTACAGTCGTCGTCTCAGCGAGGGTATGGAATCCCCTGATTTTCGACAAATCTCTCTCCAGCACTTTACACTCTCGCAGAGGCCCATTGGTCGGCCTTTATGATTCCACTGGAGATGGGAGCTTAATATGTGACGACAAGGTAATTGCACGTGTGTGACTATGGGACATTATTTACATGACAAGCGAGGTAGCAGCTGCAGGGAAGGCTGTGTTGGGTTTCATGAGGTTTCATGGTGCTTTCCTACCTTTTCCTGACCGATTGAAATAAATTACCCTCTTAAGTTTATGGCATCAACGACATCAGCGGCCTTCTACTTCGCCATGAGAGGATGTTGAGAAATGGGAGCGTGTATTGGGATTTTCAAACACCTACTGCCTAACGATAGTATCAGTGAAGCACATGTGAAGTTTATAATCAATCAGAGATCGACATTGCACTCATGTCACATATGACCAGATTACTGACCAGGTGCTCCATTTGGTGCATGGTGGTGACAGCTTCCATCAACACATGCTGGTTGTTTGGGGTTATTGATTTCCCATGACAAATTCACATGTTTCTTTTGAATTTCATGTGTCTCTCTACCTTTACCATCGACCACCATGGACGGCGATGCTCCCATCCTCGACGATCACGACGAGAGCGTCCGAATCGCCGTCCGAGCGCTGGGAGACATGCGAAACAGTGCACAGCAAAGTCGTGCCGATCGTAAGTCCCAAAATATAGTAGTTAAAGTCACGTCTTTTCAGTGCGAATATCGATGCAGTACCACCAACATCACCAGTCTCCGACTCCAATTCGCCCTTCGTCTCCCGAGTGTCTCATCTACCACTCGTGAACACTGCGCTCCGTGCATATGAGCAGGGGAAAGCCTCTTCGCGCGTTGTGAAGGTAATCGCCTTATCTGTGTATATTAATCTGATGGTCTGATAGCTCATTGGCATGTGATTTCGTAGTATGGCGTTGAGATGGTTGAGTCTAGTGTTAAAACCATCTCACGTCCCGTTATTGACCGTCTCCCCGTTGATGTCAACCAACTAGACGAGTTTGCCTGCAGACAGCTCGATAGAGTGAGTTTATTTTTCTCTTCTGTTTTCTACCATCATACAAGCGCAATGATGGAGTGCCACGGTTTCACATTTTCAGCTCAGGTTCAATGTGCTGTAGGATAGATTCTTCCATGTTGTTCTACTTGCTCGAGTGCCCTTGTTCTCATTCGTCGTTTATCGTCTTCGCTGCACAGGAATTTCCGCTGACCACCCCGTCCTTCAGTTCGACAGATACCGCTGGCCTTCATCTGGGGAAAGTAACCCTCCTTCCGTAGCAACCGACCCATCATCTCCAGCCCGAATGTTGACGTATCCGGATCCATCCGGATCCACTCCAATCCCGGACTCTCAAGATCATGATCGACCGCAAGTAAAGCTCAAGACGAAAACCTTCGACGGAACGGTGGTGGATCATCGAGATGAAGAGTTTGGACCCAAAGGCTGGACGGAAAAAGGAAGAGGCACTGTCCCAAGCTGGCTTCAAGGTCGGTTTTCGTTCAACTCCCCATTATCGTAGCCTCTCGAACAGCTGCCTTCCATAGCGAACAGCCCATTCATGGGTCCCGCTCCCCATCCTCCGGACTCACGGTCATCAACTCCAACCCGGGACCAATCCCAATCCCGCCAACAAAGTTCTTCTCCTGATCCCGGGAGTGAACGACAGGTGGCACAGCGCAGCCGATGGCAGGCTGTTTTACTTGAAGCAGGAGGCCTTAGCGCAGCACTGAGCGAGGAAAGCATGCGTCGACTAAAATATTGCTTGCAATGGCTACAGGTTAGTTCCCGGCATTGTATATCAATCATATAACCTACAGATCGCTGTAGTATGCTACTGCCCACATTGATGCTCAAATCCTTATCCTCCGGGACTTCACTGCGAGTCTACAACCACTACCCCAGCACGCACGACAGCCACAGCGACACCCAATATCTCCGGTGCACATGCGCACCCTGGCGACGGTGCGTCGTGATATCGTGCAGACGGTGCGTCAGGTTGTGGACGTGGTCAGCCGGTATGCGGGTGGAGCGCTTCCGGAGCCAGCGCGTGGGAGGGTACGAGGGTTCATTCTGGCGTTGCCACAGCGCTGGGCGAAGAAAGCTCCAGGTCCTGAGGAGGGAGAGCGAGACAGGGAGAGGGAGAGGGAGAGCGTGGCTGCTGCTGGTGGGTCGGCTGTGAGCGTCAGAAGGAGTACCCGACGAACGACGGGGCACAGGGAGCGGGGCACGGGTGGCTCGTCGGCTACATCGTCGAGAGCGGCATCGCCAATCACGAGTGTAAGGGCCACGAGACATCACGATGATGGGAGCGAGCCAGTGTCGGCAGGTACTGCTATCTTGGCGGCACAACGGATCTTGACCTTGGCAATGGAGAGTCTGGATATGATGAGAGGAGTGACAGGTGTTGTCAAGGATAGTCTGGACAGGGCTGACGCGTTCGTGGAGATTTCTTTCGTGGGTTACCATCGGCACTCACAGTTAATATCAACAGATGGGTTGGACGTCTCCGTACGGTCGGAATACAACGCACAACATCTCAGGAAGGCGCAGGAGGGCTCGAAAATGGCGACTACCCGTCCTCCGACGCAAGCACGTTCGGGAGCTCAGAGGTGGAGCTCGAAAGCGAACTGACGACAGACACTCACGGCCACCGGCGTGTGAACAGCATTACAAGCAGCTTCGATGGGAGCGATACGGGGATGTCGTCCCCGTTTTCTGGGTCGTCGTACGCGGGGGGGTCGAGCGTGCCTTCGACACCGAGCTTCACGCCTTGCCCCCATGGAGGGCAGAGTGGCGGGTACGGGGGCGCGTCTTCGAAGGTGCCCGGGAGCCCCGGGGTCATGGGGCTCGAGACGATGGATTTGGGCGGGAGCCCCTCGAAGTACCCCACACCGACGAGCCCTGTGGTGGGGTTACTGGGTAAGGACGCGCGGGAGGAGGGGAAGTGGAGAGGGAGGATTGTGGGGAAGGGGAGGGGTCAGGATAGGGATGTGAGGATTGTGGGGATGGATGTGGAGGTAGGGGAGACAAGTGGTGATGTCGCGGGTGTAGGGAAGATGGATGTTGATTCATGAGTCCTGTGGAAGTTGTTTATCTTATTTTCTCCAACTTGGTCTACTAAGTACATTTGTTATCTCCTGTCAGACATAGTGCATGACTTATCAGCATTTCTAACCAGAACTGATTCAGCAAACTGTGATCAAGGTGCAAATGCGGGTGTCAATCAGATCATCAACATCAGCTTCTCGTGATTCTAGCTTTGTCTTGAGCCATCAATGATGGGAGGGGTTGGGCTGTCAGTTAGCTTACTTGGGTAGGTGGGATGAAATGTTTGCTTTATGACCTTGTGTGCCTCATGACCTTGTGTGCCTCATGACCTTGTGTGCCTCGTGACCTTCAGATTTCTGATGAATTAGTATATTTCAACAATATCTCTACACTGCACCTGAGAATGCAGTATATTTATTTTCTATTTATAAACTGTGATAAAATAAAAATAAAAGTGTAAAAAGATATAAAATGAAGGTGCCCCCTCCCACAAAGGATGCAAGGGAGATGTGAGCCCCCACTGGCAGGACTACTATCATTACTGCTGGTTTTGAAAGTGAATAGGTGTTTGAAAACCCAATATTAGGCCTTGTTCCCTTGGACTTGGAACCTTGGAATTCTTGGAATAAATACCTACAGCATTTGTTATATTGTTCCTAAAATTTCTTTGAAGGAAACCTGTTGAGTTTTGGTGAAATTACAGGAATGGGAAGTGAAATTTCTACTGATTGGGAGTAAACAGTGTCGGATATATTTCTGTTGATCACAATCACTATAATTTTTTTATATTTATAATCCTTATATAAAAGCAAAGTTCTATACCAGCTTTTGTGGCTAGGCATTGGCTGAAACCTGGTGGATGAAGAATTCGAAATGAGCATGACAATCCTGTTAAGCAGAGTTTGAAAAATGTGTCATGTCAATGGTTGTTTGTTGATTGATTATGCTCCCTGTGCTCATCTGATGGCATACCGTGTGAGGAGTTTCATGCTTTCAGGACCTTCTCTGACTCCAAAAGAGAGGAGGTCATCCAAGAAGGTGTCAAACTCCTCTGGAAACAGGAGAAACCTAACATCAGCTCTATCAAACAGTTCCTTGATGCAAAGTATAAGACTACAAGCTGTGCATGCTCCTGCCACCACCTGTACTGATCTTGGTGCCATCCTTGCTCCCTTGCAACCACTTCACAATGTCACTAATGCAATGCTACTGTCCAGCTATCAGACACATCGTCCAGGACCGTCAAATTGGCCATTAGTGCCAGTGCCATCTGCCTACATTGCCCATGTTCCATCTTATTACAATGTTAATAGTTATACTTCATACCACCAGTGATTCTTACCTATCCAGCTTATATTGTCCATATTGTATTATCCATATTGTAGTGTATTGAAATCTTGAAGGTATACTATCAAAGGTCAGGTACTCAACCACCTAAGGATTCCTGGTGGAATAACAATAAATTATAATACTTACATATCTCAAGCTTTGGTCAGATGTTGGGCACCTATGTTAGGAGGGACCTGAGATACTCACTATGATTTTTGAATCAACCTTGCAGCCCTTATGGAGATTCTCTTTCAAAGGGTGGGAAATGGAGCAAACCTGAGAACTCAGCCAATCAGAGGAGCTTAAGACCAATGTGGGTTAAAACATCAAAGATGGGTGCAATTCTACAAAAGACTACCAGTATGTACAACATGAGCAAGTTTCAAGCCGAGAGTCCAAATATTGATGCTGGGTGAGGCAATGCCATATTGGGTGGTTGGGGTCTTAGACAACATTCCAAAACATGACATGGCCACCTATCAACTGATCATATCTAGAAATAAGTGATCCTTAGCAAATTTGCAGTCATCTGGATAACTTCCTGTATGTACACCTTCAAATTTAAGCATACACTGTGGTAAGTGGTTTGTTGTCTAGCCACTAAATACTAAAATGGCTGAGTACCCAGGGTGGCTGAGTAGGTGACCTTTGATAGTAAGAGATGGGACAGTTAATTAGGGCACCGTAATCTGGATTCTGTTGGCAGGGGCACAATGCTGTGAATCGGCAACATGACTGATGTGACTGATAAATTTTCAAACACCCACTTGTGACACTGGCAAGGCTCTCTCCAACATATTTCTGACCGTTTTTTGAATAGGCAGATGTAAGAGAACCATGTGTAAATCCAACAGAAATCCAGAGGCCCAAATTGTTAAGGCGAGAGCCTCAACTACTCAGTACAAGTATCGAGTTTGTTAACGACGAGGCTTTCGTCGCTAAGTTATATTACGCTAAGTCAGAGGCTTTCTGGCTTAGGTCGAGTCGCACGTTTGAGAGCAGTTCTAAGGCTGTATATTGCCTAAGGTCAAGCTAGGGAGCCTTGACCTTTGTCTACTACAGTTTATATAGGTGTTTACTTGGCTACGTGTTGAATACGTGTCTACACGTATTGTAAGAGTCAGTAAGCTATCTATGGATGCAAAGCTGTAGAGTACGATGTAAGCGGACAGCTATCTACTCGGTGTCTAATAGGAAAGGGAATATGGGCGCTGCCCGACGAGTCAGAGATAAGGGAACGAGTCATGTAAGCACTGCCGCGACGAAGGAGGAAATAGATGTAAAAGGAAATAAGGAAATCGTAACACTGCCCCCCCCCCTATCCTTGAAGTTTCCAACTTTGCTTCATTCTAACCCCTTTCAACCTGGTCTACAGACTTGTTCAGTGGTCGATAGAGCCATAGTTCCTCGCTGATCGGCAAGAAGGTGGGCGGCGTTGGCGGCGGTATTCGTGGTGTGGGTGGAATATAGGCAGGCGCGGGCATGGTGATGGGGGTCGATTCGGGTAGGGTGTTCGAAGACGGGGTCGGAGAGATATGGGAGAGAATTTCGTTAAGTTCATAGATGTTGTGTCGACGTTCAATCTCGCGAATGGAAATATAAGAGAGAGACAAGAGGATCATCCAGCAAGAGAAGAAGAAGAGCCCGAGGGCAAGGGCGATTATCTGCATGTACGTCATGCTTAGAGTGGGGATTTGGGTAGTGCTGGGAAATGTCAACGAATTCTCTTTTCCTTTAATAGGGATGGAATGACCCTGGTCCGGGTTCACCGGTCAAATTTGCCCAGGCGCTGTCATCGAAATTTGAGAAATATTCGGCCGCTGTATAAGCTTCTTCTTCCTCGCTTCCAGCTTGCTTCTGATCAGGGGTGATCGATCGCTTCTTGTTATGGGGGCAATCTTTTGGGTAGTGTCCTGGCGCTCGCTTTTTACAGATGTTGCATGTGAAGAGATGGCAATAGGACACGAAATGTCCCAGTCCTTTGCATTTGAAGCAGGCCTCGTTCTTCATGTGGGGCGGTACTGCGGAGGATGGCTGATTAGTGGTCAGGGTCATGCTTCGGACGTAGAATGGAGTCGGGGGTCGTTCTTTTCATTTCGGGGGAGAAGGCTGCCAGGCACTGGTGGATGCGGCTCGTGCGGATTTTCGAAGGTGGTAAGAGGAGGAGGAGGTCGCAGATCCAGATGGGGGTGTTTGCAATGCGTGCATTTCTGCTCGGGTTTGTGTTGGGGCGGAGGAGGTGTTGGGCTTTGCATACTTTAATTCGTAATTACTAACTACAGAGGCCATTCCTTTTTCTAACATTTGAGACATCATACTGTGGGCAAGTCATTCTAGGTTTGCAATAGTGTCGAGGGTGAGATCGTATTGTCGGAGGGTTTCTTCAAGGGGTCGGTTGTGAACTTCGGGGAGGATTTCGGCATGATGTCCGGGGTCTTGGAGGTAGTTGTTGGTATATTCGGCAAGAGGGGGGAGAATGTTCAAGGTTTTGAGAGCGTGAGAGGAGGGGAGGTCAGACATGTTTACTTCGGTGGTGATGGTTGCGGATAGGTTTGCTGGGTTGGTTCAAAGGTGTTTCTTCTCCTTATATGCAGCAAGGAGGTCCGCAGCATTTCTTAAATTATCCATAGGTTCCCATGTGTTTTCAGACGTGGGGTAGCCTAGCCACTTCACCAGGAATATGTGTCCTCTACCTTGTTTCTTGTGGGCGATGATCGACTCCACTTCGTGTTCTTCCTGTCCGTCGATCAGGTCAGGGGGTGGCCTTAGGTAATTAGGACCGTGGGTGGCGGTTTTGCGATAAGGTGTGAGGAGGGCGGCTTGGAACACGGGATGGATCTTCCATTGATGGGGGAGTTTCAACTCGTAAGAGAGTGGCGACAGAACCTGTTTGATAGGGAAGGGTCCTTCTCATTTTGGAGAGAGTTTCTTTGTTACATCTGTCAGCTTTAGGTTCTTCGAGTTAAGCCACACCTTCTGTCCTTTCTCGAATGGGGTAAACTTCCTTGTGATTCGCTCTGCCATGATTTGTTGAGCTAGCTCATGCGCTGCAAGTGCTTCGGTTTGTGCTTTTAATAGTTGAATTAAGCGTTGTTCTGCTGCAGGTACGTCGCTCTTCTGGTAAGCCGTGGGTATTGCTCGGGGTTCGTATCCCATCATGAGGTAAAACGGGGAGTGTTTCACTGTTGAATGTGTGTGTTGGTTGTGGGCAAATTCCGCAGTGGGAAGGAGTCTTTTCCATGTTTCGGGGTTGTTTGTGCAGAACATCCAGAGATAGACTTCGACTTCTTGGTTTACACGTTCTGTTTCTCCGTCGGTTTGTGGGTGAAAAACGGTGCTCATTGCGAGTTTGATTCCAAGGAGCTTTCCGAGTTCTTGGCAGAGTCTAGACGTGAATCTGGGGTCTCTGTCAGAGATAATCTTGTCTGGTAGTCCGAATCGGGTGTAGACGTTTTTTAAGTACGCGTCCGCAGCTCCTAATGCATCAATTGTTTTGTTGCAAGGGATTAAAATTACCCCCTTAGTAAGACCATGGTCTACCACGACCATCAATGAGTCATACCCGTCGGACAGGGGTAGGTCCGTGATGAAGTCAGTTGTCACGAGCGCGAATGGGCATGTTGCATTGCTTTTTATTGGCGTGAGTGGTGGCGTCGTTGGGTGTGTTATGACCTTCATCTGTTGGCATTTGGCGCAGCCTTCTACCCAGTTTTTGATTAGCACCGTCATTCCCGGCCACCAGTAGTCCCTGCGGATAAGTTCAATCGTCTGGAATTGTCCGGGGTGTCCGGATGGTAGGGAATTGTGGTATAATTCGATTATCTTCTTTCTGAGCTCAGTGTTGGGTGGTACGTAACATCTGTTCTTAAAAAAGATTAGACTGTCTTTTACTTTCCAGTCTGTCAGATCGGATTTGATTGGCGGGGTTCTGTTGGTTTTGAGTGCTTTAATTGCATCTGCGACTAGTTCATCTTTCATCGTTGCTTGAATTAGGGCGGTCTGCATGTCGGTGTCGATGACGTTTACAAAGATTTCTGGGGGTAGGAGTGTGATGTTTTCATTGTCGTTTTCCGTTCCTTGATTCCAGTCTTCTCTCCGTGATAGCGCGTCGGATTGTATCATTTGTGATCCTGGCACATGCAGAAGGTTTAGTTCAAATTCAGATAAAAACAGGCTCCATCGAGCTTGTCTCCTATTCAGTTTTTGGGCGGTGCGGAAGTATGTCAGGTTCTTGTGATCAGATAGGATTATTACCGGGTGCGCGCTTCCTTGGAGGTAGTGGCGCCAGGTTTCTAGGGCGAGTATGATGCCCAGGAGTTCTCGATCGTAGATTTCATAGTTCCGTTGGGTTGCGTCGAGTGAATGTGAAATATATCTGCATGGATGCCATTGTCCATCGGTGCCTTGTTGTCGGAGTACTGCGCCGGTAGCAAATTTTGAAGCGTCAGATTCAATTGTGAAGGGTCTTGCTGGATCGGGCATCGACAGGATTGGTGCCTGTGCGAATTTAGCTTTTAGCATGTCAAACGATGTTTGACATGCTTCTGTCCATTTGAATTTAGTGTCTTTTCGGGTTAGATCATTTAATGGTCTCGCTAGTTCAGCAAACCTCCTGATGAATCTTCGATAGAAGTTTCCGAATCCTAAAAATGATTGTACTCCTTTGACGTTTGTCGGTTCCAGCCAGTCTTTGATTCCTGCTAATTTTGTGGGGTCCATCAAAATTTGATCTGGTTTGACAATCAGTCCAAGGAATTCAACTTCTTGGACGTCGAATTTGCACTTCTCTGGTTTGAGGTAATGATCGTTTTCGAGCAGTCGTTGTAAGATCTGTTGCGTTCGTCGTTGATGTTCTTGTTTATCTTTGGAAAAGATGAGGATGTCGTCCATGTAAATGACAACCCATCCTTCGTCAATCATGTCTTTGAAGATGTCGTTCATCATGCCTTGGAACGTGGCAGGGGAGTTACATAATCCAAAAAACATTACCGTTGGTTCAAACAGTCCTTTATTTGTTTTGAAGGCCGCTTTCCATTGGTCACCTTCTTTGATCCGGACATTGTGGTAGCCCCATCGTATATCGAGTTTTGTAAACCATTGCGCTCCCTTCAGTTTGTCGAGAAGGTCGCTGACCAGTGGGAGCAGGTAGGTGTTTTTGATCGTTCCATGGTTGAGGTATTGATAGTCTTGGCAAGGTCAAAGTGCTTCGGAATCTTTCTTTGCCACGAAAAAGAAGAGTGATGCCATAGGTGATTTCGATGGTCGGATGTATCCTTTCTTTAAGTTTTCTTCGAGAAAGTCGTCCATTTTCGATTGTTCTGCTGGCATCAGAGGATAAACTTTACAATCTTTTGGTAAGAAATCGTCTTTCAGGTCAATCACGTGATCCCAGGGTTTTGAATCACGAAACCGTTCCGATGCCGCTTTTTCAAATACTTTTCGATATTCTTGATACTGTGTTGGAAGGATATCGTCGAGTGTCTTTGCCTTTTCTGGGTTGTCCGTTTGGTTATCGTGAGCAAGTTTCTGCAAAATGGAGGTTTTAGCTCTGATCCAGATTCCTTGCCCAAGGCAAAACCATGGCGAAGTTCTTGACGACATTATCCTTGATATTCTTCCTGTACTTTTCGAGTAAGAATATTTCGGCACATCGTATTCCAAGGTGAGGGGCGGTTCGGTAGTGACAGGGTCGAATATTCCGATGACAGGTTCTCCTTTTATGTAGGCGATGACGAGGTCATTTGCTGGTTCGGTTTCAATTTTATCTGTCATTAATGGGGGGTCGTCTGGGGTTTCACTTTTGTCTTTGATCGAGTGTTCCTCTTCGACAGGGGTGATCTTCCTGATCTGTTCTTCGGTGCCTTGTTTGAATGCCGTGTCTTTGATCATTTCCCTAGATTTAGCAACGATTCTCTGAATTCGGGCGAATCGTTCTTCTTTGTCAGGGAAAGTGATTGTACCTTTTCTCCAGTTGATATCAGGGTTTTCCTTTCTAAACCAGGGTAACCCTAAGATTACCGACTCTTTTCCTAAACCGGTTACTAGGTATTGTTCTGTCTTTCTCTGACGGTGAGTCGGGCCGTAGTAGAGTGAGTTGTGCCTTCTTTGTTCAGAGTGCCATCGGCATTCCATGTCTTGATTGGTTTGGCCAGGGGGGTCATTCGGAATCCGCGGTTGCGCGCAAAATCTCGATTGATAAAAGTTCCAGCAGCTCCTGAGTCAAGGAGTGCTTCTGTTTTGATGATTTTGGTTCCTGTTTCCACCTTAATTGGTACTCTCATGGAGCGTTGTCTCATATCAGCTACTAATACAGAGGAAACCGTTAACTCAGCGGGGTCTGACGTCATTCCAGTCCGCTTCTTTAAAAACCCTTCTCTTCAAGGATTGTGAGAGCTTTCTCTCGTTTTTCTTCGTCTAATTCTCCCATCATGGTGCAGAGATTGTTGTATAACCCTTGTCCTGTCTTTTTCTGCCAAGGTTTGGGGGAGGGGGATGTCATGATCGTCCCATCTTTCTTGTGATCGCCGGAGCGGTGTCCGGGTTTGTGACAAATAAAGCATAGCCCCTTTCGCATATGCTCCATTCGTTCGGCGGTGGTTAGTCGATTGATGTCAGTGGCTTCTTTCTTGATTGAGGAAGTAGATCTGGGTTCGTAGATGGTGCATGTTTTTCCTGCAATGGCGCGTGCTCTCTTCCATTGGCTGTCGTACTTTGCGGCTGCTTCCATCATGTTATCGAGGGTGGTAGGGACCTTTTCCATGTTGTAGATCTTTTCTGTCAACTTGGGGTGTAATCCATCAATGAAATACTCGATGAGGGAAACGTCTTCTTTGATCTTGGCCCTTCCTTTCAGGATTCTGAATTGGGCGATGTAATCTTCGACGTCTCCGGTCTGTTTGAGCGCTTTCATCTTCTGTTGTGCATCTCCTGCATCATCAATTGGCGAGAATGCAGTTTTGAATACTGCCTTGAATTCTGTCCATGTCCCTAAGGCTGCCTCTCCTGCTTTCGACTCTGCCCATCCTGCTGCTGTGCCCCCATTCATAAATGAGAGCATGAAGATGATCTTCTTGTTGTCGGTGTCGTAGATGTCTTCATTAGCTCAGAGGTAGAGTGATACTTGAGAGAGGAACGTGCTCGCTTTCGTTCTTTCTCCGTGGAAGTCAGTGGGTGCGCGGATCTTGATTTCTTTAGATGTCATGTCATAAGCGTCGGTGTTGGTGGTGTCAAGGAATTGATTGGTGGGTTCTGGCTCGGTTTCTTTGGCTGAGTTGGGCGGTTCAAATTCTTTGTCAGGAACGTATCAAGGTGGTTCAGTGCTTGTTCTCTGGCTGTGCCAGCGTTCTGAGGGTTCTGAGTAACGTACTAGTCGACCTTTGTGTCTGTACCAAAGGGTGTCGGGTTCAGGGGTGGCGCCTTGCGGTGGTCAATCAGGGGAGTGTCGGGTAGGTCATCTGGAGAGGGAGGAGTCTGCTCTTGAGTAAGAGGATGTCGTGGATCAGCTTGACCTTTTGTTAAGGCGAGAGCCTCAACTACTCAGTACAAGTATTGAGTTCGTTAACGACGAGGCTTTCATTGCTAAGTTAAATCACGCTAAGTCAGAGGCTTTCTGGCTTAGGTCGAGTCGTGCGTTCGAGAGCAGTTCTAAGGCTGTATATTGCCTAAGGTCAAGCTAGGGAGCCTTGACCTTTGTTTACTACAGTTTATATAGGTGTTTACTTGGCTATGTGTTGAATACGTGTCTACATGTATTGTAAGAGTCAGTAAGCTATCTATGGATGCAAAGCTGTAGAGTACGATGTAAGCGGACAGCTATCTACTCGGTGTCTAATAGGAAAGGGAATATGGGCACTGCCCGACGAGTCAGAGATAAGGGAATGAGTCATGTAAGCACTGCCGCGACGAAGGAGGAAATAGATGTAAAAGGAAATAAGGAAATCGTAACACAAATCCCCTGGCAAGTTGAATTCTGAGACAATTTTCAAAAAAATTTTAAACACCTACTCAAGGATAGTAGTATTTGAAGGTCCAGTCTTGAAGACTGGAAAATACCATGGACTGGAATGGACCACGGACTGGACCATAACCAGTCTCAGTTAGAGTTCTCAGGTCCAGTTGGGTCTGGTTTTTCAGCCATTTCAGCCCCAACCAGACCCCAACCAGTTGGTCATTCACATCAAAAAGTACCAACCAATGACCAAACCAGGTACAACTGGTTGGTGTCAGTTGCTCAGGCAGTCTGTAATTTACACTCCTCCACATATTCCGGAAATTCCGGTCGAGTCTGAAAATTCCACTTGAGTCCAGAAATTCCAGTCAAGTTTGGAAATTCTGGACTCACTTTTGACTCACCCTCGCTCTTGCACCCCCCTCCACCCTGCGAGCAGTGGCTTGCAGCAGTGGTGGGGGGTGCTCTGTCGTCCTGGGTGTCGTGTGGTCACGCGTCTGGCACATCCCCTTGCTCTGACAGAGTGGTATCTATATTAATTAGAGTATAAATAATATATATATATATAAAATTAAATTAAAGGGAGGGGGCGGGGGGCACGGCCCGTCGCTGTTGTTGCCCCCCTTCCCTGTCCCCCCTTCCCCGTGCCTGGTGGTGGGGTGCTCTGTTGTGCTGGGTGTCGCATCTGGTGCATCCCCCTGTCCCCCCATGTGTCCCCCCACCCTCCTGGCGCGTTCCAGCGCATCCCCCTACCCTCCCAGCGCATTCCCCCACCCTCCCAGCGCGTCCCCCCATCCCCTGGCTGGTCCCCTCCCTCCTATGGCATCCCCCCATCCCCCCACATGTCCCGTCTAGCGCATCCCCCCACCCCCTGGTGTGTCCTCCCCCTCCTCCTCCTAGTTGCGCTGAGTGCTCCCTCCTAGTTGCGCTGGGTGTCATGTCTGGCCTGTACCCCATCCCCCGGCGCGTCCCCGCTCCCTCCTGGCACATCCCCCTCGGTCCTGGTACGTCCCCGGTAGGCGGTGACGTGGCAGTGCCGCTGCGGCGGGTGCTGGATTGGTGGGTGGTGGTGACGTGGCAGCGGCAGGTGCTGGGACGGTGGGCACAACGTGGCGGTAGCGATGGGCGTTCGGTCAGTGGGCGGTGATGTGGTGGCAGCGGTGGGTGCTCGGTCAGAAGGGAGGCAGCGCTGGCATGACATGGCAGGTCCCTATGAAGCCCCCCACCTCCCAGCTAAGTGGGGAGGAGGGGCAGCGCGTTGTTGCATACACAAAACAGAAAAAATATATGTTTGATTAGCTTTGAATCAAGATGAAATAGAACTTGAATCAAAATACTTACCATGGGGGCCATAGGCCCCCATGTTGTGCTAGAGGGAGGGAGGGGAGGGAGAGGAGGGGGAGGGGGAGACCGTCGTCATGATGGTGGGTGGCAACATGTGAGCTGGCGGTCATGACACGTCACGGTGGTGATTGTGGCCATGTGACACGAGTCTGGTGAGTTCAGTTAGTTCGATTTTTCCTGGTTCACTGGAAATTCCAGTCCAAATAATTGAACCGGAATTATCCTTTACAGTGAGAAATACACTAAAAAAAAGTACACCAGGAATCTGGAAATTCCGGGTAAATTCCGGCCAGAATATGTGGGGGAGTGTAACATCCTCCAGGCAGTTGTGACTGGTTGAAATGGTCACAACCCAACCTGGTTACAGTCAGTTGCAGTTGGTTGAGACTGACTGCAACTGGCATCTACATAGTGACTTGGAATACATACTGACTACAATTTATTACTTTTTCTGCTGTAATTTAAAATATAATATAATATACAAATAAAATCAAGCATACTCCCTCCTCAAGGTGAGGATGGGGAAGGCTGATGACAGGGGTGTGCCATCAAGAGGTGGCCATACCTGCTGTTGAGGCAAGGGATGGAGGACAATGGGGGGGATGGGAGACAAGAGGGGGATGGGAGATGAGAGATGAGAGGGGGATGAGAGCAGACAGCAGATGAGAGGGGGATGAGAGGGGACAACAGACAAATGGGGAAACAGCAGATGAGAGGGGGGACAGCGGATGAGAGGTGGTTGTCATGGTTGTGGGGAAAAGTTGAAGGGGTCAAAAAAAAATTGATGATGCAGATCATCATGCATCAGGACAAGCATGTGCAAACACATGCAAATGAGCCAAAGGTATATAAACCCTTGCCCATCTGCCATTGTCACTTGGGCATGCCCCAACCTCGCTAAGTAAATAAGTAATAAGTAAATAATATATTATATATTAGTGTGTATACATTATGTTCAAGTGGATTTCAGCTGAGTACTAGCCAAAAGCAACCAAGCCAACTGGCTGGTTCCAACTGGTTCAAGTACCTTCTTGAATCTGGCCAACTGCAACTGTGTGATGCCTCCATGAGGCCCAACTGCAACCAGAAGTCCAGTTGCTTGCAGTTGCAGTCAGGTTGGGTTGCCAGTTTTTTTTGGTTGCTGCAACTGGACCTGTAAAGACTAGTCTTGGTCTAATGAGATTTCAACCTTACAAAAGACCAGCCTTAACCAGTTAAGGACTGGACCACTAGTCTACTACTATCTAATAATATTTATTATATTATAACAAATTTAATTTAATTATACCTAACTACATTACATGGGACAAGCCCAGGGGATTGAAAGAGCAAAATTTCAAGGGTTTATATAACCCTGGTGAGTTTGCACATGTTTATTTGATAGGGCTAGTGTTGCTATAGTGATTTTTTGATATATGCCATTCTTTTTGTTTTTTTCTGATCCCACACAAATAATTAACAACACTGCCAACAACACATCAAGAAACGACACTAATCCCCTTGTACTACCACTGTCAAGAGTACGATTTTCCGTTACCTTTTCAAGGACATTTAAAACTATTTAGTTACACATTTCCCCTTATTTACATTTGTTGTGGTTATTATAGAGTTAGCAGACACATGGTAAACACATGGCGTCCGTACATCACGCACGCCGCATGATTCAAGCATGGTCATTACGCCTCATGTAGCACATGCGGTTACCTCATGGTTAACTCATGTATTGTAGTATTTAAGCGGTTAATATTACGCCTAGAGACTCTAATTGAGTTCTCTTAGGTAAATCCACAACTCTGTGTGACTGCCTTAGACTATAAGATCCTTTCCTCCCCCTTGTTCAACTGTGAGAGCCAGCGTGAGCCCTAGGGTTTGTGTTGTCCTAACAGAAGAACTCGATTCCCTCCTCCCGCGCTCCCTCTCACATTTCTTACTCACTCTCATCATCTTTCCCTGGGCCTCACCTGAAACGACGGGTGCAACACCATGCTGCCATCGCTAAGACAAGACGCCTTCAACGTTCCACTGTTCACACTTCCGCTCCCCCCAGGGTCGAGTGTACTTGTACACATTCGTTTGCACCTACTTCGGACAGACCGTTGTCCTGAAAGTACGGTGGAGATGACGGTACGCACGTCCCCGCTCTACTTTTTACACTCACTCCGCCCGCTTCACGCAGCATTCTTCCCCAACCCCTCCTCCCCGTTCCTCTGGTGTTAGCACCGTTGAACAGTATTGGGATCAGGAAGTTGAGCACAAGATGAGGACGAGGTTTTTGAGGTATTGAGTTTAAGTCAAAGATAAGTGTATGAGGGAGTCTGCCACAGGGAGGAATGTTATTATCATCTCCTACAAAGTGTGCAATATTTATACTACACAGTTAGGAGGTATATTGTAATGTACTCCTGTAATATATAAAGGAGCTATACTGCAATGACTTCATAGTGACCTCATTTCCCCTATATAATTCTCAAGATAGACTTGTCTATCACTGTATATTATAGGGGGTTCCCTGGATAGCATAGGAGACAGTCTTGGCAGTCTTTGTAGTCTTGGCCAGTCTATTCCTGTATAGGAGACTGCCATTGCTCTAGGGTTAAGGGTAGCAGCTGCTAACCCTAACCCTAAGCTTAGGACTTGTATTCCATCTACCTAGGCTTGTATCCCAACAAACAGTCGTAGCTGCGACCATTCATCTGGGTTGATCCCGTTGAGCAAACCCTCAAACGGACCAAGGGCCACTTGACACAGACATTCGTGGGACGCTACCCGATTGTTCTGAGAGTGCATGCATGGTGTGATTGACCGCGGCTCTACGTCATGCAAAAGCCCTTGACCTTACCTTTTCCTTCACATTGCCCCAAAAGCGACGTCTCCCCGTTTTCAATCCCAAGGAGCACAGCAGGGTCGCGTGCCCGCTCCAGGGTACTATTGCTTTTCCGCTCGCCCATCGCTCCCCCTCACCCGCCATCAGCGACTGGACTGGACATTCCTTCTCCCCACGCACCCGACTTCTCTCCACACCCCCAACACCCCTCTTCCTTCCCCCTCCACTCTTACCCATGGCCGAGATCGAGAACGTCGATGTACCGGTACCCATCGAACCCCCCCCAATCCAATCTCTAGAGGAACTCCTCACACAGGCATGTAGCAAACGTGACCAGCTGCTTGAGATCCTCATGGAGCAGAAACGAGAGAAAGAGCGCGCCAATGAAGCAGCACGCGCAGAGTCCACAGCGGCCGGCGGAAAGTCCTTCTGCACGCCCAAAGTCACAACCCCCCTCCCCTTCTCCGGCAAATCGGATGAACTCAACAGCTTCGAGAAGGCCGTGTATATGTGCACCCACGGTCGACCCGATGAGTTCAGATCAGAGGACGCAAAAATCATCTGGATTTTGTCGTATCTCCAAGGTGGCACAGCGGCGAAGTGGCGCGAGGTAGCAGTGAAGCAGATGATGCGCAGAGCCCCGCCCTTTGCGAATGCAGAGGAGCTGATGATGGCTCTGCGATCATCTTTTGGCGATCCCAATGTTAGGGACACCAAGGTCTTCCAATTGACCATGATGGTCCAGGGAGACAACACCGCAGACGAACACGTCCAGAATTTCAAGATCGCGGCACACGAGTCGGGCTACTCAGACACTCCGCTGATCTACGAATTCAAGCGGTCTTTGAAGGCGCCGTTGCGAGAGCGGCTAAACAATCTCGACCATCCCCCGACCACCATCAACGAGTGGTACGCGCAGGCAATGAGAATGGACCGTCAGTGGCGACAAGCCAGGACGGAACAAAGGATGTTTGCAGGGCGCTTCGGACAGAAGGCCGCCTCAGCAGCACCAACAGCAGCGGCGGGGCGTACAGCACCACCACCACACCGGGCAGGCGAACAACCACCCGCAAGACAACAGTGGGGCCAGCAGGCTCAGGGGAATTCAAACCCCCCTCGAGCACGCGACCCAAATGCGATGGATGTGGACAGGAGCGCGAAACGCCCGCCACTCATTTGTTACAAGTGTAGGAAGCTGGGCCACATGGCCCGTGATTGCAGATCGCGCCTGGACATCAGGGCGATGAATTACAAGGACTTGCGTGGGTATTTGACCGCGAAGTTGGCAGAAGAGGCCGACGCAAAGGCCAAAAAGGATTTTCCCGCCATAGGCCAGTGAGACCCCCCTCGCTCGCTTCCCAGAATAAGTATGACGGACTTTCGGTTGACAATATGGACTCAGATACGGAAACGGACACTACTACAGTAGTTAGCTTAGATAGCAATACGGTAGTTAGTCACAATGGTGGGGGGCCCGACACAAGTCGGCTCGGCAGCCCGGAGCTGTGCTTAATTCCCTGTACTCCCGTAGTTACCAAAATAGACACTGTTACCGAAAAGCCTAAAGAGGGGGTACGACACTTTGTAAGATCAAATAAAATAAAGAACGAGATCATGATTCCTATCACTATTACTACCTTAGATACATACGATGCCTGCACAGTCAGAGCATTACTAGACAGCGGGGCTACCGGACTTTTCGTGGATAAAGAGTTTGTACACCGAAGCGGGCTTAAGACCCGAACTCTGGATCAACTGATCAGAGTTTACAACATTGATGGGACCTTGAACCAGGGCGGCTCGATCACTGAAGAGATTGTCCTAATGGTATCATTCAGGGGCCACAAAGAAAAGGCAGTCTTCGAGGTGTGCAATCTAGGGAAGACAACGGTGATCTTGGGAAACCCATGGTTGCGCAAGCACAACCCGGACATCAACTGGGACACCGGGGAGGTTAGAATGACGCGCTGCCCTCGGGAGTGCAATGTATTTATCAGAGCAGCAAAGAAGGATAGGGCCAGGCGGAAGTTGGCTGAGAGACAGAGATTCCGTCCTACGATCGAGGAAGTAGAGGACGATGACACATTCATTCAAGCAGGAGGAACGATGGTAGACGGAGATGGAATCCTGGAAGAGATTATCCAGGAAGAAAATGTGAATCCGGTGCGCAATGAGGAGCTCGAAATCCGAATGATGGAGTCAGAGATCGAGGCAAAGATTCCGCGAAGGTTCCGGAGGTGGATGAAGGTGTTCTCGAAGAAAGCATCCAAGCGCATGCCGAAGCGGAAGCCGTGGGATCACGCCATTGAAATGAAACCTGGTTACGAGCCCAAGAAAGCCAAGAACATCAGGCTCTCACCGCAAGAACAAGGCGAAGTTGACAACTTCTTGAACGACCAATTAGAAAAGGGATACATCAGAGAAAGCAAGTCGCTGCAAACGTCAGCCGTGTTCTTCATCCCAAAGAAAGACAAAAAAAAGAGGATGATGCAGGACTACAGATATCTAAACGCATGGACAATATGTAACAATTATCCGCTGCTGCTTATCAGTGACTTAATAGACAGAGTAGGTAGTGCTCGAGTATTTACAAAGTTGGACTTGAGATGGGGATACAATAACGTCAGAATAAAAGAAGGAGATGAATGGAAAGCAGTGTTTACGACCCACAGGGGCGCGTTCGAACCGTTGGTTATGTATTTCGGACTTTGCAACAGCCCAGCCACATTCCAGACCATGATGAACGGTGTGCTGAAGGACCTCATCGATCAGGGGTCAGTAGTAGTATATATAGATGATATCTTGATATTTACAAAGGACAAAAACGGACATAACAAAATCATAGAAGAAGTGTTGAAAAGATTAGAGGAAAACGATCTATTTTTGAAACCAGAGAAATGCGAATTCGAAGTCAATGAAGTCGAATTCCTGGGGCTGCACATTATCCCTTCAGGAATCAAGATGGACCAAGAAAAAACGAAGGCAATAGAGGAGTGGCCGGTTCCGAGATCAGTCAAAGATATTCAATGCTTTCTGGATCTCGCGAATTTCTACCGACGCTTTGCCGAAGGCTTTGCCAAGGTAGCCGCGCCCATGAATAAACTATTAAGGAAGGAACAGAAGTGGGAATGGGGGACGGAACAACAGGAGTCGTTCGACGGACTCAAGTCGCTTTTCACACAGAATGCGATCCTCACCACCGCAGATCCTTCCAAGCCCTTGCGAGTCAAAGCAGACGCTTCTGGAGTAGCGACAGGGGCGGTGTTGTCAATGAAGACGGAGGACGGAAAGTGGAGGCCGTGCACCTTCATCTCCAAGTCATTAAACGACGTCGAATGAAACTATGACGTACATGATCGGGAGATGCTTGGCATCATTAGAGCACTAGAAGCATGGCAGCACCATTTAGAAGGTGCGACACATAAGATCAAGATTTGGACGGATCACTCCAATCTCCGATACTTCATGACATCAAAGAAGTTAAACCGGAGACAAGTGCGGTGGGCGCTCTATTTATCAAGATTTGATTTCGAGCTGGTCAACAAACCTGGCACGGCAATGGGAAAGGCTAATTCTTTGCGATCAGGGCTACGCAACATGGTCACCTATTGATCGAGGGTTCCGAAGAGAAGTTGTTGAGCAAGGTGCGGAAGGCGAAAGAATGGGACGAGTTGGTGGTGAAAGCTGTGGAAGAGTTGAAGAGATCACCGACAAAACGGCTAAGGACAGGGGAATGGACCGAAGAACAGGGGCTGGTGTTGTTCAGGGGAAAAGTGTACATACCAAGGGAGGTACAGCTGAGACGCGAGATCGTGAAGTTGCACCACGACTCGGCAATCGCAGGGCATCCAGGGAGGTGGAAGACCTTGGAGTTGGTGGCCCGTAATTATTGGTGGCCGAACATGACCAAGTTCGTGTTCGATTATGTAGATGGCTGTGACAAATGCCAGCACTACAAGAATGTGCCAAAACCTCCAGCGGGCAAACTGAGACCGATTGACTCCCCTACGGAGCCGTGGAAAGCAATCTCCGCGGACTTCATTACGGGGCTGCCAGAGGTGCAAGGATACAATGTGCTCTTAGTGGTAGTCGATCGGGCGAAGAAACAAATGCATGCAATCCCCACAATGGAGGAGACAAGCGCGCTTGGCCTGGCTAAGTTATATCGTGATAATGTGTGGCGGTACCACGGACTCCCAGACTCAATCATATCTGATCGGGGTCCTCAATTTGCAGCTGCACTGATGCGCGAATTAAATAAATTATTAAAGATACAAACAAAAATGTCTACGGCTTATCACCCGCAGACTGACGGACAGACCGAACAAGTCAACCAGGACGTTGAGCAGTACCTGAGGCTCTTTGTTAATTATCGGCAGGATGACTGGCCAGAATGGATCGCATTGGGCTAGTTCGCCTACAACAACAGCATCCACTCGGCAATTCAAGTATTGCTGTTCTATGCTAATTATGGCTACAACCCCAGGATGGGTTTCGAACCGAGAAGGGAAGGAAAAGTCGAAGCGGCGGAGGACTTCGCAGAGCGAATGAAGAGAGTGCACGAGGAGGCGCACGCCACGCTAACAAAAGCGCGAGACAAAATGAAGAGGTACGCGGATCAAATATGGGGAGAAGCTCCGGCGTACAAAGTAGGTGACAAGGTGTGGCTGGAGTCCGAGGACTTGTAGACAAATCGCCCCTCGCGCAAATTGGCAGAAAAGTGCTTGGGCCCCTATCCCATCACAGAGATCGTATCCCAGAACGCCGTGAAGCTCAAACTACCGACATCGATCAAAATCCATCCGGTGATCAATGTGTCCAGGATCAGGCCTCACATGGCTTCAACGATCCCGGAGCAACGAGCCGAAGCACCGCCACCCGTAGAGATAGAAGGAGAGTTGGAGTACCACGTGGAAGAGGTACTGGATTCGAGGCTGCGCCGCAACCAGCTGCAGTACTTGGTGAAATGGCAAGGGTATACCGAGGAAAACAACACCTGGGAGCCCGCTGCAAACCTAGAACATGCAACGGATGCTATCACGGCATTCCACCGAACACACCCCGCCGCCCCGCATCGACTTAGGTCATTGGCGCACTTTCAATTCCGCCCGTACAAAAACTTCACAGAGACTCCGGAAGGCCTTGTGTCTCGTCTGGAATCCGAGCCCTAAAGAGGGGGTGATGTCAAGAGTACGATTTTCCGTTACCTTTTCAAGGACATTTAAAACTATTTAGTTACGCATTTCCCCTTATTTACATTTGTTGTGGTTATTATAGAGTTAGCAGACACATGGTAAACACATGGCGTCCGTACATCACGCACGCCGCATGATTCAAGCATGGTCATTACGCCTCATGTAGCACATGCGGTTACCTCATGGTTAACTCATGTATTGTAGTATTTAAGCGGTTAATATTACGCCTAGAGACTCTAATCGAGTTCTCTTAGGTAAATCCACAACTCTGTGTGACTGCCTTAGAC
This sequence comes from Tricholoma hemisulphureum, assembly GCA_964034925.1. NCBI lineage: Eukaryota > Fungi > Basidiomycota > Agaricomycetes > Agaricales > Tricholomataceae > Tricholoma > Tricholoma hemisulphureum. The sequence continues at coordinate 396,045 of OZ035935.1, read as the reverse complement.
TATAAGATCTTTTCCTCCCCCTTGTTCAACTGTGAGAGCCAGCACGAGCCTTAGGGTTTGTGTTGTCCTAACAACCACCACCCCCTGGCCCAAATAATGTCCAGTGTCATTTGGGCACTGTAAGCTTTTTTTTCCATTGTTTTTTTTTTAATTGGCTTACTATTTATAGGATAGAACTCACTGTGAAATACCACAGTGTTACCTGGCCCCAGCCCCATGAGCCCCTGCTTGTGGGGTGGAGTCTTAGTGACACTTAGCAACACCATGTCACTAGCAACCCACTTATGCAAGGGGGTGGCGGAATGGGACTTTCATATGTACAGTCGGAACTTCTGTTTCAGTGAGGAATAGACCCCCTCCCCCCCCTCCTTCTATATATGGTAATTTCACATCATGTGTTAGATCACATGTTTGCTCAAGAAAATGTATTTACTCATAAATATCAAGTGTGGCACTGTTTTGTGCTGGTGGTGCTCAATTTGCAACTCTGGCAGGACCAATTCTTAGGTATTATATCATATCCCATGCACTCATGATGATACTGACCGAAAATTATCATCACCATTGGCTGTTTGTTCAGTGCCAACTTTGAGAGCATGGATTGGAGCTAGCACAGATACAAGGGGAGGATTAGGGGCTGCCTTGGCCTTGAAAAATGAATGGAGGGACTGATTTGGCTTTGCCTCTGGCTTGGGCCAGGTACATGTTTTCTGTCACTCTCTCTCAGCATGGCAAGGCTTTGATGCATGGTGTATATCAAGGTTTTTTTGTCTGCCTGTGCCAACTTGGATGTTGCTTCCACAGTCTGGACACTCAAGCGTGCTCTCTGAGGTAAATTTGCCTGTCGTTCTAAAGGACACATTAGATCAACTTTTGGGCCTCCAAAGATGTTTTACCTTTTTTTCTTCATCATTTTTTCACTGTTGTGTTGCTCATGAAGTAGAACACATTATTATTAGGTATTAACTGTCTTCTATTAGGTGTTACCTTTCAATGATGGCTTCCTATGGTGCTCGAGAACTTCTCGAGAGTAATTATGCTGTCAGATGGTGGCCTGCCACTGCCTGAGTACACAAGTCCAAACTTTTTTTTCAGCCTCTGGCTGGACCCCCCTCCCCTACCCAGGGTTTGGGATTCTGGTTCCACCACCCCCTTGCACCTATGTGCCTCATCACTAGTGACCCCCACATTGCCATGTCACAACCCTCCATGGACCACCCAACTGTGTGGCTGCCACTGACTAGTGACACCCCCCCCCCCCCCCCCAACTTGTGCTTAGTATTGCCATGACTCAGCTAACTGTGAGTCAGTTATGTAAGCCATGACTTTGGGTTGACTTGAGCCACTTATAAAATTGAAGTAGTTATATACATGACAGGAGAGGTTTAGAAGTTAAGTATAAGTTTAATAAATGATGTTTATAACACTTGATTACACAAATGACTAGTTACCCAGTGGGTGTTTGAGGGAAATTACTGAACCAGTTGAAAATAGTGAGAATAAAAATGGAATATCTTTAGAATATGGCATCGGAGACATTAGATCTTGTCTGTCCCTTCAATCTGTGGTTAATTAGACTGTAAAAGACCCCAAGATCACTGAAAATGATAAAGAATTGGTGAAGGTAGAAAATGTGATCCTGGGCAAGTTCAACATAAAATATCATTTTAACGGGGGCACATGAGCCTCTAATATTTTTATACACTTCAAGCAGGACTACAATAGGTTTGAATCACAACTTGGATCATGGAAAATGGTTGAGAATTGACTGAGATAGTGCATGCCCTCCTGGTGCCTCTTTAGACCATGAGGAGACCATGTGCTTTCTCTGTGAATTGTTGACCATTCTCTATGAACCAAGTTGTGGTCCCAATCTATTTTAGTGGTGCTTAAAGTCTGTAAAGAGACGAGAGGATCACATGCCCGCATTCAGAATATATTTCATGTTGAACTTGCCCAGGAGGGCATTTCCTATCTCAGTCAATTCCTCACTGTTCTTCATGATCCTGGTGTCAATTACCATCTATTATACTTTTGTTTTAAGGACCAAGAGAGATGCAACATTTCCGATGCTGCATTCTAAAGATATCCCATGTTTACCTCCAATATGTTGAATTGCAGCATTCAACACTTACTTCACCAAATTTTCTATTGTCTCTTTGTAGAATACCACTGAAATTACTGTAGATATGGGATACATAATTACTAGCACTGCAGCTTGCTATTCTATGGAACTATGATAGCTTGAACTCAGCTTCTCACTTTTCAACCTCCATTCAATATCAAATTTGTTTAAAGGGATTCTCAGGTTTTTATGCATGAATTGCATAATTATAATGTTTACATATCTATTTAATTACTTCTTGAGGCTTCACAAGGTCTACATTAATTGCCAAGATCTAGGACTTGAGTCAACTCCTGGTCACAACCTCAACTTGGCTTTGGCTTGGCTTGGCTCTAGCTCGGCAGTCAGCTTGTAGCTGAGTCACAGCAACACTACTTGTGCTGCCACCCCCCCTTGCATGCAAAATTATTATATTTTATTTGTAGAGTACTCTAAAGCCCCCTGACTTGTGCTGCCCCCCTGACTTGCAAATGCAAGGGGAGGTGACTTATTTAATTAGTTGTATACTTCAATTATAGTAGATTAATGTAGGAAAGACCAGTCGAGACTGGTTCAAGACGGAGACTAGACCATTTAGGACTGGTCTTGTGCAGTCCAGTCTTGGTCCCTATGTAGTTGAGTAAAAAATAGACCAGTCCTGGTACCAGTCCAAGCCTGAAAGGGATGAAAGACCAGACTGGACCTTCAAACACTAGACAGGACTGTCATGTTGCACCATGTTCATCACTATCCTTGCAATCACCTCACCATTGCTGCCACTTGTTCATCCCCTGTCTTCCATTTGCACCTGCTTCCACCCAGCAAGCAGTTGGTTGCAGTGGTGGGCATGGGTGCCCATTGTCCTTGTCCTCATTCCTATTTGTCATCAACCTATGATCCACCAAGGGCTTTACACTCCCCCACATGTATACATGAAGTCTACACAGACTACATAAACTTTACTGGGAGTCTACATAGACTTTAGGTGGAGTATGACATGGAATTTATGTTGATGGCAAGTCTATATAGCCTCCATGTAGACTCCCAGTAAACTCCATGTATTTACCAGGAGTAGTGGGACTCCCACTATGTCAGGAGTATGGTTTTTTGAAGACATTTTAAAACTATTATTTTCATTGTTTGACACTGAGGACACTTCTATGTACATGTGATAGGCACAAGGTCCTTACAATGGAGCACATGGCTAAGGGTTGGTATAAACACATGGGTGATGCACTGCATGATCAGACTCATAGTAGGCACATGTAGCTGCACACCACACACTGTAGGCATGGTGCTGTGCCCACTGACAGCTCATGGTCAATGCATGGCCACCTCATGTATAGTAGTATATAAATGTTAATATATCACCCAGAGACACTAGTCATGTTCTCTCAGGTTATCCACCAGTATGGTGAGACAGCCAGTGACTGCTTGACTATCCTCTCCATTTGTTGTGGTTATTTCTAGAGGGAGCTGTCATCATTGCCCTTGGGTATTGGGGATGTCCTGACAGAAGAACACAACTCATTTGATGCCCCTCTCTCTTACATTAACTTGCTCTCATTGTCTTTTCAGACCTTGCTTGAGATGACATGCACATCAGTGCCACCTCATCAAGGTGCGAGCCCTGACCCCTTCCATTTTCACTCACAATCTCTTCTTTCTCCATCCCCATTCCCTGTTATCCTGGAGTTTGCTCCATTGAACAGTTGTAGTGACTTTTTTTCTGGGAATTTCCCATTGAGCCCCCTTGCTAGACTGCAAGATGCATTGTGGACCACCTGTGTCACAACCTGCATTGAAAAACATTGAGCCCATCTCAGTGCTGTGTTGAATGGATGGGAGATTGAGATCCCAGCATGAGTCAACCCACAACAGTCCATGCACTATTCCCTTTTCAAATGCCTAAGCTGCAAGATAGGGTCATGCACTATTGGGATTAGGTCTTTGAGAGCAAGTGGGGGATCACTCAGACGAAGTAGTGAGTGTGTGGAACAGGCAGGGAATGTCTATTCATCTCCTACAAAGTGTGGAATATTTATACAACACTGTTAGGAGGTATAGTGTAATATACTCCTATAATATATTAAGGAGGTATTCTGTCATAGACCCCTGTATCAGTTAATCTTGGAGTAACTATGTCATTTCACCTATAACAATAGTGTCATAGTACCTCCTATGATATCATGGCTTGGTAAGTCTGAGACTTCCTGCAGTATGGGTCTTAGACACTCTATCCAAGGCTCTGTCTTGGATAGCCCATCATAGACATGCTATATGTGTTTCACTGTGCAGCATGTGTTAACTGTGCATCCCCCTAATAGTCCTTACATGTGTTAATGACTTAGCATATTGGGGAATATGTCCTAGCCATGGTTACTGCCTTGGCTTGCCTGTATGCCATATCCCAACATGCACCCACAGCAAGGTATAAACCTATAAATAGCAGCTTGGCTCAGTGGCTCACAGCTCCAAGCTGTGCCATTGGGAACACTATGCATGACATTCTGTCAGGAGTACAATTTTTATAAGACATTCTTTACATTGTTTGGTACTATGGACACTTTTATGTATGTATGCCTAAAGATAGGCATCAGTGCCATTATGATTAGACTCATGGTAGACACATGGCAGGTTGCACACACAAGGATAGAGAGTATTTGCATCACCTAGTTCTTTGAAACTCAGCTTGATTCATTTGGAACTGTCAATAGCTCCACTGATGGCAGAGTTTGACAAGGGTGTCCTCATATGGATGAGTGACAAGTCACTGCATATGAGCCACTGTCTGGCAGCTTGTCATGTCATGTCACACACTGTGCCAATGTATGGTGGATATCTATTGGGATAGCAAGCCTAGAGCTATATCCAAGACAGTAATAATATTTATATTAATTACTGAGTATATATACTACATGTAATTGTGTATATGAGACAATACCTCCTTGACCTCTGAGACACTCAGAGGAACACCCCCCTTTGTCCTAAAGCCTCTCCTAAGCTTCCTGCAACACTTTCCTAACAGGTTACGGGCCCTGGCCTTATTTAAAAACAATCCAAACATATTCCACAACATGTCTCAATCAATATATAACAATGAAGAATTTGTTCTGGACAGTGAAGATGAAGACCTCTACATCCTGGAACATGATCAGGATTTAGCTGATTGTATAGAATTATTTGGGCTGTCACCACCCACCTCCAGTAGAGAAAAAGCACAGCCACCCATGCCCAATACACCCAATGTGCCAAGTGCACCCAAAACAAAAATTACCCCTAAACTGAAAAAACTCACAATCCTCCTTATCTGTACCAAGGAATATTCCAATGTCAATAAAATCTCAGATCGGGATCACCTTAGCGACGAAAATTGGCATGAGTGGAGAGAAAGGATGAAAAGGGTATTTATTAATTGTGATATAACTGGATATATTAATGGGGCTGTAAAACACCCAAATGAATCCAGGGATCCTGAGGGGGTGTGTAATTGGGACAAAAATGACACCTGGGCGCAACAAGTTATTATACATAATGTTACCTCTTCGCAAATCAATCACGTTGGATCAAAAATAACGGCAGAAGCAATGTATTCCACATTATCGGTCACCCATGAAAATAAGGCACACCAAACTGTAAATCATATACAGTGCCTATTATATGAAACTAAGGCCGACATTACCGATGACCTCCTAAAACATATGGATGTTCTCAAGTTTTACTGAGACTGCATCAATAAATTTCCTAATATGGAATTCCATATTTTCGACACCCAATTTAAATCTATTATATCGGCATCCCTACCATCAAGCTGGCAAACATATGTTGAACCATATAATGGCAACACAAATGATCCAAATGATATGGACCCAAAGCACTGATTGTCATCAGATGCACTTATAGGATTATTGCGGGAGGAATATAAACTTTGGTTGAACAGAAATGGAAATAATAATGGCACTGGTGGAAGCATAAATCTGGTGAAAACCCAGAAAGCTACCAGTCCCAGTAAATCCCTGGAAAATTGTATCACTGAAAGAAAATCCTCCATGAAATCTTATTGCAATCATTGTAAGCATGCCGGACATTGGACTAGTAAATGCTGAAAGTTTGATGGGAACAAATGCCATAACTGCAGGAAGTTCAGTCACCTAGCCAAAAATTGCTGGGGGAAAAGAAAAGAAAAAATGAAAGAGAAGAAGCCTGGGGACACATCTAATATTATAGAAGAACATATAACATTCTTGACAGATGAAGAAGGTTATAACTTTGATGCATGTAATAACAATGCCATAATTGATAAGCATCTGATCTATTTTGATTGGTTGGCCAACTCAGCAACAACTTCACATGTAACGCATCAAAGAAATGCATTTACTTCCTACACGCCAAGGAAAAATATTTCCGTAACTGGTGTGGGCGGAAAAGAGGTGAATGTAGCAGGACAAGGAACTGTCAATTTAATTTCAACATGTAACAGAGAAAAATATATTATACATCTACAAAACGTTTTACATGTTCCCAGTACACCAAATAATTTAATTTCGTTAGGGAGATGGGACGCAGCAGGAGGAAAATATACTGGAGGAAAAGGGGAAATAATTCTTGTCAACAAAGATGGTAAACCCATCACACATGGCAATAAAATCAATAATCATCTCTATAAAATGGAAATGATTAGAGACCCACAAAACACTACCAACAATGAGGGTAACAATAAAACTTTCATAGGAAATGAAAAGTTACCTAGTTGGGAAACTTGGCATTGAAGTTTTGGACATATCGGATATGTTGGATTGCAAATGTTACTTGATGGAAAAATGGTAAAAGGTTTTAATGTTGATCTGGATGCTCCAAAACCAGATTGCGAAGTATGCATAGCCACAAAACAACACATTAAACCATGTCCAAAATCAGTTAACTGAAAAACTGAATCCAGATATTAACGCATATAGATTTATGGGGAAAATATTCTGTCAAATCCATCAATGGAAAACATTATTATTTATTGTTTGTTGCTGATGCTAAAAGGTATGTCACTGTCAAATGTCTAAAAGAGAAAAGTGATGCAGCACAGGGTGTAATGAATTACTTGGCCTATTTAAAAATCAAAAGGAATTCAAATAGATTGCGGAAAGGAATTTATCAATGAAAAACTTGATAAATATTCTAAACAGCACGGAATACAAATTAGATTAACTGCGCTGTACTCCACATCACAAAATGGTGTTGCAGAACGAATGAATAGGACGCTAGTGGAATTGTCACATGCAATGTTATCTGCAAGCTCACTTCCAGAATATCTCTGGGAATAGGCAATAATGGATGCTGGATATCTCCGTAATCAATCATATACAAATCACCTTCGGAAATTAAATCCCTATGAGGGATAGTATAACCAAAAACCAGATGTGTTGCACCTGCGCAAATTTGGTGGGCCAGTCTGGATATTATTACAAGGGCAAAAGAGGGAAAGAAAATTACTCCCAAAATCAAAGCGGCATGTTTATCTCAGATACAACGATGGCACCAATGCAGTCAAATATTATAATGCTGAAATGCATAATGTTCTAACTTCACGCAGCTTCAAACTAATAACTGGCAGCGTAAATCCCAAACCATCTGAAGATGTAACTTTAGTACCCTTGACATGCGAGGGGGAGTCTGACGGAGACGTGTTGCTGATGGATATTATGGATACTGAGGAAGCACCGATCACAAGCCTGCCAATCACAAAAGAAGTGCCAATCACACTGATCACAGGGGAAGCACCGATCAATATACCTCCAAAGAAGCAATCTCAGAAGGAGAAACAAGACAGAATTAACGATCCCAAAGATCATGTTGACATTAACAAACCATGCATGACATGTGCAATGCAAGACAAGCAACCACATAGAATGTGTGGAGTTTGTACCAATTATAAACCTCTATTACACCTTACAGAAGAAGAAAAAGTTGAAAACTACAATGATAAAATTCAAGCCTATGCAATAATAGCCGGAGATGAATTAAATAGTCTCAATGACACAAAACAATCCCCAGAATGGACAGAATGGAAACATTCAATGAAAATTGAATTAGACTTGCTCAAAGAAAAAGGTACTTGGGAACTTGTTGAAAAACCTCCAGATGCCGTTCCGATCTCAAACAAATGGGTATTTATTCGCAAACAAAATAAAGAGGGGGAGATTGTATGATATAGAGCACAGCTAGTTGCAAAAGGGTACACACAAAGACCTGGTTATGATTTCACAGAAACAGTTGTTCGAATGGACATGCTCTGAGCAATTTTAGCACTTGCATCAGAGAAAGGTCTAAAAATACAACAGATGGACATAAAGGGCGCATACCTCAATGGCGCGCTACAAGAGACTATATATATGAAACAAGCTGAAGGATGTGATGATGGAACAGGCCGAGTATGCAAGCTAATAAAACCACTTTATGGACTAAAGCAGGCAGGCTGCGAGTGGAATAACAACATAGGCATCATAATGGTATGGGTAGACAACACCCTGCTCTTCATGTGAGCAGACAAAATGATGGAGCATATAAAAAATGCATTAACATCAGAATGGGACGTTACCAACCTAGGAGAGCCTAGTAAAATTGTGGGCATAGAAATTACATGCACCAACAATGGCATCAAAATATCTGAAGAAAAATATATCGAGAATGTCCTTTGTAAAGAAGGCATGATTGATGCAAATCCTGTTGGAATGCCAATGGATCCATATATTAAATTAATCAACAACCCAGATTATAATGAGCTGAATCGGAGTCATTCATATGCCAAATTACTGGGATGTCTACAATTTATTGCAAATTCCACACAACCTGATATCAGCTTTGCCGTCAATAAACTGGCAGCATATACCGCAAACCCAGGCTTACAACACCACAGTGCAATAAAGCGGATACTACAGTACTTAGCAGGTATGAAAACTCTTGGAATTATTTATAGAAAATCCCAAGATGAGACTGGAAGCGATAACCTTTTCCATGGATATGCCGATGCATCCTTTGCAAATTCTGAGGACCTCAAATCCACCACAGGATATATTTTCCTGACAGCAGGGGGATCAATAACTTGGAAATCAAAGAAACAAACAATTATTGCATTATCCTCAATGGAAGCCAAATATGTGGCACTATCTGAAGCTGGATGCAAGGGCACATGTCTAAGAAATTTGTATGGTGAACTCGGATACACCCAAGAAAATCCAACAATAATTAAAGGCAATAATGAAGGGTCAGTAATTTTAACTCATAACCCTCAATTTCATCAGAGATCAAAACACATTGCTATATGGCATCATTGGGTCTGAGATCTAGTCACCAACAAAATTATTGATATTCAAAACTGTCATGATCTGGAACAAACAGCAGACATATTAACAAAGGCTTTGCCAAAGCCCAAGTTTTCACAACATAGGGAAGAGATGGGAATTCAGTCAAAATAACTCAGTAGATTTCCTAGGTGAGATTGGTTTTTCCCAATGGGTTTTTGTTGGGATTATGTATACAAGAGTATACAGGCAAGCCAAGGCAGTTAACAAGCCTAGGGAGATGGAATACAAGTCCTAAGCTTAAGGTTAGGGTTAGGATCTGCCACTGGTAGAATCCAACACAGCCACAGGGAATAATATTAATTCCCGAGCTGCTACCCTTAATAGACTGGCCAAGACTACAAAGACTGCCAAGACTGTCTCCTATGCTATCCAGGGAACCCCCTATAATATACAATGATAGACAAGTCTATCTGGAGAATTATATAGGGGATATGACATAGTTATTCCATTATTAACTGGTACAGGGGTCTATTACAGAATACCTCCTTTATATATTAAAGGAGTGCATTACACTATACCTCCTAACTGTGTAGTATAAATATTGCACATCATGTAGGAGATGATAATAACATTCCTCCCTGTGGCAGACTCCCTCACTCACAAGCCTTTGAGATTAACCTCATCTTCTTAACCTTGTCCTTAACTCTTCCTGTCACTGTTCACCACTCCATTCCCAACAGTTTTCCATCCACAGGTTTTGATGCACCTGAAAGAAATAATAACTATTCCACCCTAGACTCCAGGGGGAGTAATGATTTCTAAACTATTCCTCAAACAGCCACCTAGGCTTGAGGGGGAGTATTGGGATAGCAAGCCTAGAGCTATATCCATGACAGTAATAATATTTATATTAATTACTGAGACTTTAACATTCTGTAGTATATATACTACATGTAATTGTGTATATGAGACAATACCTCCTTGACCTCTGAGACACTCAGAGGAACACCCCCCTTTGTCCTAAAGCCTCTCCTAAGCTTCCTGCAACACTTTCCTAACAATATCCTACATATGGACACAACATGCTCCATCCCTCTCTTAAGCCCTTTGTCTTTGAACATCAACCTACCCAATCCAGACCCCAGTATTCTTTGCTTGCTCCTTTTCCTCCTTCAGATGCTCGTGATACTTTCAATCCTGGGAACATAAGTGACAGCAATGGTCTTCCCCCACCAGCAGTTGCTTATGGGGTTTTTGATTGCAGTATATTGTTCTCAATGGTGACTTGTTGTGCTCCACATGTGTCTGATGATCTTGGTGATGTGAACTGCCATGCAAGGGTGAGTTTTATCAGTTCAACAATTTGAATGGATAGCTTTGATGTACCAATTGTATGAGTCCTTTACACTCCCCCACCTATTCTGGCCAGAATCCAGTTGGAATACTGGATTCTGGTCAGATTCCCCAGCATCTGGTCCACTTTTTTGTATGGTAATTCCACTGTAGCAGTTAATTCCAGTAAATATATTATTGAATTTTATTACAGAATCCCTGGAATCTACCCAAACTCAAACAGAGCTGGAATACCCAGAATACCTGGATTCCTCACCACCAGTCACATGCACACCACCCATGACCATTGTTGCACACCACCTGTGACCATTGTGACCTCCAGCTCACAGCTCACCACCATGGCCACCATCAATGGCCCCTCCTCCCTCCCCATCCAATGCTGCTGCTCCTGCCTCACCCTGCTCACAGGCACTAACACTGCCACCACCACTACCACCACCACTGCTCCACTTCTGTCACCCATTGCTGCTGCCACCCCCTACCCCCCCTTCTGTCACCCATTAATGACGCTGCCACTGCTGCCCCCCCCCTGTCCCTCACCCATCAATGACACTGCCACCACCTCCAGTCCGACAGTATGGGGGGCCCCAGGCCCCCCACTAAGTATTATTTATTATCAGTAATTGTATTTTGCTAATATACATTTTTTTCAGTTTTTTGGTGTGCATTCAACAAGCCCCCAATGTGCAGCCCCTCTTCCCCACTCAGCTGGGAGGTGGGGGGGGCTCGATGGGGGTACTATGGCCCCCAGACCATGGCTGCCACATCATGAGCCCCACCCCCAACAATGCCACATCACCACCACCTCCGCATCACCCCAACGACCAGGAGGGGGATGGGGCCAGACAGGGGGGACACCATACCACCAGGGATGTGCCAGACAATGGAGGGGGGATGCCAAAGGACCAGGGACATGCCAGACAATGGGGGGCACAACGGCCCACCATGCGACACAAGTAGATGAGGGGGGATGTCCAGGAGGACACCCAATGGATGGGGGCTGCCCAGACGAGTGAGGAGACCATGGGGGATGTGACCAGCACCATCCAGCCCAGCCCCACAAGCCACTGCTCGTGGGGTGGAGTGTGGGTGGAATGATGGCAATGCCGGAGCACACATGCCAGCATCCACAACCACTGCCATGAGCCATCACTCATGGGGTGGAAAGGAGTGCCACGTTAGTGGCACTGGCAGGACAAGTGGCACAAGGGGAGGGGAGGGGGATGGGCAGGGAGGGGATGTGACACCTGAGGCCATGATGCACCCCACCCCCCCCCTCTCTCTGTATACTAGTAATATATCTACTTATAGTATTTTGTAACTAGGTAATATATATATATATATATTACAGCCAATGTGACATGATGTGATGCCCAAGGACACAACAAATCCCCCCCCCCTACATATAATGATTTTATATGTAAGTATTTTATTCTGCAAATAGGTATTAAAGTAACAGTAATATTCTAATAAAGGTGTCATGGTGTACCTGTTAAGTTGTTGGAAAATCTGTAAATGGTAATCTAGAAGTTGAGGGTTTAATCCTGGCTGGAGACATCTTATTTTGAGTTTAACTTGGTGTTGCAAACTTCTTGTCCATTTGACCCCATGAATCTCACTCAGAATAACTGGAATCTGGTTGAAAAAACCAGAATCCACCTGGAATTTCTGGAATCCACCTGGACTTTTTGGAGTCCAGGGAGTCCAACTGGAATAGGTGGGGGACTGTAAAACACTGAATTGTATATGTCAGGTCAAGCATGAGCCAGAGGATGTGAAGTTGTGAAAGCCTGTCACTGTCACAGTCAAGAAAGAAGAACCATCTGAACCAACCTCAACTGCTCAACAGATAAAACAGGAGAAAAAGTCAAGCTTTGACCTTCAGGCACATCTGGCCAAAGAGCATGAGAGGAGGGGAGGAGTTTCAAGCTGAGCTTCTCCATGAAGTCCATGAAGGGAACAAGGTGTATGCTCAGTCTTTCAATGACAATTGAAAATTCCAGAATGACTTTTTGAGCATCCTTTGAGAAAAATTCTGATCCTTTGTTGGGTGCTGACCTACCATTCTTTGTACATAATTGCATGGTTTTCCTGCTACTTTACATTACAGTCTGGTTTTATAAACATGATCTAAATCATCTAATTAGTTATGAAAATATTCTTTGAGGGAAGGTGGTAGACAATCAAAGTACTGTGCTACTTGGTTTGGGTGAAGACTATTAATTCTGTTTGTAAGAAGAACACCCGCTCAGTAGCAGCAGCCAACAGGGGAGCTATAGGGTTGCATTTTCCACCCTGCATTGAGAAAGGGCCACAAGTTGGCAACAATCCTGAAGCCATGCTCTACCTCAATCTGGACAGCCAACATTTTTGCATTCCACTCCTGCTCCTCTTCAGTTCATTCACCTGCACCAGAAAAAGGGCTGATGATATGCAGCCCAACACCATAGACAGGATCACCAAAGATCTGGAAAGTCCACTCCTGAGCTGGTGCATTTACTGGGACATCCTCTTGGACAGGAAATCTAGAAAACTGGTCCAGTAGGCAACTCTCTGAGAGAGATAGCTTGGAACTTGAGTGCATGTATTTTCTTGTGCCTACTGTAGGCTGGGCATTGGAACCAGGTGGGACAACAAATTTAGCAGATGGTATAGTCAATAAAGCCAAAGACTGAATGTAGGAGTGCACCACAATTGTGTATGGCTCTGGCATAGCATGAGAGTTTAGAGGGATGGAGAAGATTGTCACTATCACACTCAATGAGGTGAGACCACTTTGTGTTGAGGTAGATAACCAGCTCATTGATGCACTCAGAGATGGATGACTGAGAATGATCATATTGCATTGCAAGTGCATATATGTCACCTGAAGACCAAAAACAGGCACCTAAAAAGCAAAGTGTGTTGGGTTACAGTATACAAACAAGCCAAGGCAGTTTGTATGGCCAGGATATAATGCCAGAAAATGCAAAGTCATATTAACATATGTCAAACAGGAGTTAACACATGCAATAAAAATTAGGGAAATGCACAGTAACTTACCAATCCATAATATTATAGGAGGTACTATGACACCATAATTATAGGGAAAAGGTATAATTATAGTGACATTAATAAGTACACAAGTCTATGACTTCATACCTCCCTATTATATTATTGGAGTGCATTACACTATACCTCCCAGAAGTGACAAGTGTAGTATAAATATTGCACACTTTGTAGGAGATGAATATAATTTTCCTCCCTGTTGTTGACTCTATTTCCTCACTTGCTTTGAAGATAAAACTCCATTATATTCACCTTGACTTCCACACCAGCCTCACTCCCAATAGGTATGGGCCCTGCCCAAAATTTAATAAAGTATTTGAGAGTGGTCACATTTTCGCTCTTTTTGGAGCCATGTGACCTTTTTGCCTGTGTGACTTGCAGTAATAGAGCATGGTCATGTTATCCAGTCATGGGACTGCTGACAATGCGATGACAAAGAAATTGACTAAGCATGACAAACCACCTTCAAATACCTATAGCAAGTGCCTCAAGCTCAGCTAATAACAGTTTTCCCATGCTTTGCTGGCCAATTTTTCAAGCACTTTCTTTGCATTTTCTGTACTTCCTCTGCCTCTTTTCTTGGGCTGATTGGTTTTACTAACTCCCCTGTGTCTTGGGCTCTTTTCCAGTTTGGGTCTGTTTGGCTCCTTGGAGTGTCAGTAGACCAAGGTGAGGCTGCTGTGAAGTCCTACCTCCCTGGCCTCTCTTTTTCAACAAAGGAGTGTCTGCCAGTTGCATAGTGGCCAATTTCTTTTGGTCCTGGACCTCTCTCAGAGCTACAGTGTGTAGGGAGATTGGGCTGGCTGGTTTAGAGTTGCCTCCCCTTCCTTTATTGGAAGTAGCTCCACTATCAACTGCCACTGTCTTAACTGATTTCACTGCCACTTGCAAGGATCTGGACTACTCTGCTGCAGTAATTGAGCTCTCCTCTGCCCTCTTTTGGTTATTATCAGTTGTTATTCTGGCTATAACGTGTATGTTTTGTTTTTCTTCTGGCTTAAGAAGAGAGCTTTATTATCTTGTAGGGTTCTCAGTCCCAGTCATCACCGGACTCCACATCATGTCCATATGATGTGTGTTACGATTCCGTCGCTTATGCTATATTTACTTTCTGATATGCGCCCACTTGACAGCAGGCGCATCTTTACTTATTAAACTGACTCATTATTGACTCATATAAAGACCTGAGTAGATAGCTACTATTCTTAACAGCCAATCGTTATATAGACCAGAGTAGTCAATAGTCTATATAAGCTGTAGTAGATAGTCGGTCAAGGCTCCAGCTTGACCTAAAGATATAAACTCTTTAAACTGCTCACAAAGAACTCGACCTGAGGAAGTACCTCAGAGTCTAACGAACGAACTCGACACAAGGAAGCACCTTGTTGTCTCGAACTTGCTGAGTAGTTAAGAGACAATCTTAACAAAAGGTCAAGCTGATCGAACCCGCCGACTTGTCACAAGTCTAGGCGTACCCAATCGACACTGTGGCGCCCAAGCTCACGCACGCGCTCAAGAACAGACACTTCGCAGACAGACCACCCCGAACAGCAGTCCCCACTGCTACCTCTGAATTCTTCCGTTTAGACGGACGACGAATCAGGTACAGCAACAGCCTAAGAAGTTGGTACTTCGCAGATACCACAGGCTCGACAGAATAAGTACCCGACCACTACTTTACCGAAGGTAGACCCGAAGACAGCAGACCACCACAAAGACTTAGAAGAGAAGCATCCTCTTCTATTACAGATAAACGAACAGGGTATTCACAAACCCTCGAAGAATCCGAACCCGAACCCGAAGACTCACTCGACCCCACTTACTTCGAAATGGCACAGAACAGAGATGCCCAAGTAAAGATCCGAGTCCCCTCCGACTTCTCTGGAGAAAGAGAAAAGACGACAAAGTTCTTACAAGAGGTAGAACTTTACATCCGGGTGAACCCGAACACCTACGACACCGATGAAAAGAAGATCGCATTCGCCCTCTCATTCATGATAGGAGGGGCGGCTGCAGGATGGAAAGAGGCTAAGATCAGAGAGTCTCTAGCCAACAACAACTTCGGCGGCTGGCAAGCGTTCAAGACAGCCGTCTCCGCCGCCTTCTCCCCTGTAGATGACGCAGGAACCGCACGAACCGAACTAAAGAATTTAGTTCAGACAGGAGATGTTCAAGACTACATCTCCGACTTCAGAATCCTTGCCGCGCGCACAGGAATCGTCGAAAACGTCGCCCTCATCGAATACTTCATGGACGGGCTGAAACCGAAACTACTCGAGAAAGTATTTCTCAAAGAAACGATGCCTACCACCATTGACGGATGGTACGAAGCCGCTGCCAAGTACGAAGGACAGTGGAAACGAGCACAGGCAATCACGGGAAAAGCTAGAGGAAGCAAAGCGCCCTCTAAGGCTTACACTCCCTCCGCCGCCCCCGATGTCGATCCAAATGCCATGGAAATCGACAAGATGACGCAACAAGATCGCGCTGAACATATGCGCAAAGGCATGTGCTTTGTCTGCCACCAGACAGGACATCGCGCCGCCGATCACAAAGACAAGAAGACGGGGAAGTTCCTACCTGGACCCGTCAGAAGATTTATCGCCAGGAAACCAAGCGGTAAAGAAGCCTACGGAAAGATACGAGCCCTCCTAGGCGAACTCGACGAAGAACAAAAAGAAGAAACCCTCAACCTCATGGAAGAGTCGGGTTTTTAAGAAAGCGGACTGCCCCGACGTCAGGACCCGCTGAAATTACGGTCTCATCTGTACTTATAGCTAACATGGAGAAACAATCTATGAGATTACCAATGCAGCTATTCGTTGAGAACGAAATCGTCGAAACGGACGCCCTCCTTGATTCAGGAGCAGGAGGGATGTTTATGGATAAAGGTTTTGCAAAAATGTACAACTTCCCGCTCACTCCCCTCCAGAAGCCGATCAGGGCTAGGAACGTTGATGGCACCCAAAACAAGCTAGGCACCATCAATCACTCCACCACAGCTTCGGTAGATATCGGAGGAAAGCAATCGAGAATACGGTTTATGGTCACGGGACTAGGAAAAGAATCGATCATCCTAGGACTTCCCTGGCTCCAAAAGGAGAACCCGTTGATCAACTGGGAAATCGGGACATTGCAATACCGAAAAGACAGATCATTGGAAGCCGCCCGACGGGCAGTAGCCAAAACCAGGCAGCTCATGAAGGGAACCCCTTTTGAACAGAAACACACCACGGAACACACCCCAATCGCTAGATTGGAAGAAACCCCGATTCGAGCTAAGACATCGATCTCTCAACAGTTGGCACATGACGAACAGAAAGATCAAAAGAAGGACAAAGCAAACATACCATCGGAATACCGGGAATTTAACAGAGTCTTCGAGAAAACGGCCTCTGAAAGATTCCCCGAATCGAAACAATGGGACCACGCCATAGATCTAAAAGAGGACTTCATACCGAAAGACTGCAAAGTCTATCCTCTCACTCCGGTCGAACAACAGAAAATGGACGAATTCCTCGAGGAAAACTTGGCAAAAGGATACATACGACCGTCGAAATCACCTATGGCTTCGCCATTCTTCTTTGTAGCAAAGAAGGACGCAGAAGCACTTCGACCCTGCCAAGATTACCGGTACCTCAACAACGGAACGATCAAGAATACCTACCCCTTACCCCTGATCGGAGACCTCCTTGACAAATTAAAAGGAGCACAGATCTTCACTAAACTCGACATCAGATGGGGATATCACAACATCAGGATAAAGGACGGAGATCAATGGAAAGCGGCCTTCAAAACGAACAAAGGACTGTTTGAACCAACAGTTATGTTCTTTGGCCTGTGCAACTCTCCGGCCACATTCCAAGCAATGATGAACGAGATATTCAAAGATCTGATCGACGAAGGATGGGTAGTAATCTATATGGACGACATCTTGATCTTCTCCCGAGACCCCAGGAAACACGCCGACCGAACGAAAAAGATCCTCCAACGGCTTAGAGACCATGACCTCTATCTTAAACCCGAGAAATGCAAATTCGACGTCAAAGAAGTCGAATTCCTCGGTTTGATAGTAAAACCCGATCAGATCCTGATGGACCCGACCAAGCTCTCTGGCATTCGAGACTGGCCCGAACCAACCAACGTCAAGGGAGTACGATCGTTCCTTGGATTTGGAAATTTCTACCGCAGATTCATCGGACGCTTCGCCGAATTAGCGCGACCACTCAACGATCTTACAAGAAAAGACATTAAATTCGAATGGACGCCGGAATGTCAAGAATCATTTGACAAATTAAAGGCTAAGTTTAGCGAGGCACCAACTCTATTGATGCCAGATCCCACTAAACCATTCACGATCGAATCCGATGCATCTAAATTCGCGACTGGTGCGGTACTCAGGCAACAAGGACCAGATGGAGATTGGCACCCATGCGGGTACATTTCCCACTCTTTGACACCAACGGAACGGAACTACGAAATTTACGACAGAGAACTGCTTGGGATTATCCGAGCACTAGAAACGTGGAGGCACTACCTGCAAGGAGCGCCACACCCGGTCACAATCCTATCCGACCACAAGAACTTGACATACTTCAGGGTCGCACAAAAGCTAAACAGGAGACAGGCACGATGGAGCCTTTTCCTATCGGAATTTGACATCAAGTTGATCCACGTACCCGGATCACAGATGGTCCAATCCGACGCTTTATCCCGAAGAGAAGATTTCGGAAAAGACATGGACAAGGACAACGAGAACATGACAATGCTGCCAGAAACGGTGTTTGTCAACACAATCGACACAGAAATGGAATCACTCTTGGTCACGGCGACCATGAGAGATGAATTAGTAGCCGATGCGATCAAGGCACTAAAGAACAACGGAACACCACCGATCAAATCCGATCTCGCCGACTGGGAAGTAAAAGACGGACTTCTTTTCTTCAAAAACAGATGCTACGTCCCGCCTAACAACGAATTACGAAAAAGATTAATTGAACAACACCACAATTCTCTCACCGCAGGACATCCCGGACAATTCCAGACACTAGAATTGATCCGAAGAGATTACTGGTGGCCAGGAATGACGACATTAATCAAGAATTTCGTACAAGGATGCGGACTATGCCAGCAAATGAAGGTGAACACCCACCCAACGACACCACCCCTGACACCGATCAAATCAACGGCGACGAGACCATTCGCGTTGGTTACAACAGATTTTATCACGGACTTGCCAGAATCAGACGGACACGATGCTCTAATGGTCGTGGTAGACCATGGTCTTACAAAGGGGGTAATTTTAATACCTTGTAACAAGACCGTCGACGCCTTAGGAGCAGCAGACCTCTATCTGAAGAACGTATTCACTAGATTTGGACTCCCCGACAAAATCATATCCGATCGAGACCCAAGATTCGCATCAAAACTATTCCAAGAGCTAGGAAAACTCTTAGGAATCAAGTTGGCTATGAGCACAGCCTACCACCCGCAAACCGACGGACAAACCGAACGGATGAACCAAGAAATCGAGGCCTACTTACGCATGTTCTGCACGAACCAACCCGAGACATGGACGAAACTCCTTTCCACCGCAGAATTCGCCCACAACCAACGGACCCACTCTACTGTGAAACACTCTCCTTTCTACCTCATGATGGGGTATGAACCGCACGCGATACCCACGCCTTTCAAGAAGAGCGACGTACCTGCTGCAGAAAAGAGAATCGTCCAATTACAGAGAGCGCGAAATGAGGCTCTAGCCGCACACGAGTTAGCCCGACAACTCATGGCAGAAAGGATTACTCGAAAATTCACTCCATTCCTCCTCGGACAGAAAGTATGGCTCGACTCCAGAAACCTAAGAATCTACCCCCATACGAAGAAACTCTCCCCGAAAAGAGAAGGACCATTCCTGATTAAGCGGGTGCTCTCACCGCTTTCTTACGAACTGAAACTGCCGACTCAATGGAAAATCCACCCTGTGTTTCACGCAGCACTCCTCACTCCGTATTCAGAAACAGAAACACACAGTCCCAACTACCTGAAGCCTCCCCCCGACCTGATCGAGGGAGAAAACGAATACGAAGTAGAAACCATCACCGCCCACAAGCAGCGCGGATCAAAATACGTTTACCTCGTGAAATGGAAAGGCTATCCAACGTCAGAAAACACATGGGAACCAGAGTCACACCTGACTCACGCCAAAGAAATCCTCGACGTATATAAAGAAAGGAAAAACCTATAGACAGAACATCGAACCCACTCACACACCATGCACGTCAACAACACAACTGCCACCTCCTCTGCCCAGAAAAACCTCCCTCCCCTCGCCGAGTTCGTTGAGAACTTTCTGATCGACCCCACTAATCGCGCTCGCCTCGCCCATTACCTCGCTGATCGCGACCAAGATGTATTAAACAGCCTCCTCCACCACTACGACGCCATCCTCGACTTAATACGAAACCAAGAACGACTCGCTGACGAAACCCTCGCAACAATGATGAGCCAGGGCATTGAATCAGCCATTCAGCGCCTCCAGAAACAACGGTTAGATAGTGTCCGATCCCCCACTCCTCTCACCCAGCCAACTACCACCCCAGCGTCCCCCCACTTCTCCTTCCAATCGATCCAACTCAAAGACTCCCAACCTGGATTACCGACCTCTTCACCCCAAAAGAAGACGGTCTCGTACGAAACCTCCCAAACTGGAAAGGGGCGACCTTCGTCGACTACTATTCCCGGCATCATTAAAATCGAACCAACCCTGCCATCAGTACCTGAGATCATTGATCTCACATCACCCTCACCACAGCCACAGCGCCCACTCACCCCAATGAATATCCGACCCAGAACCCCGACACCACCGCATATGAAAGCAGAGAAATGCTATAAATGCGGGAAAATCGGCCACTTCGCGACGTACTGCGATCAGTTCATCTGCAGTATATGTAAGAAAAGAAGACCCGGACACTACCCTGTTACTTGCCCTAAGCGACGACGCGCGTCAGCGCCACCCGTCTACGCTAGTCTAAATCAAGTTTTATTAGATCGCGTCTATGGGCCTCCCCCTGAAAATGATTACGACGACGGTTGGGATGATGCAGCGTGGGCGAACATCACGGGAGAACCCTACGGAAACCTATAAGAGGTTGGCCTCTCTCTCTCCCCTTCTTCCCAACAACCACATCCCTCTCAGAAAATGGACGGCAACATCATCTTTGCCATTATCTTTTGCTCGCTCTTAGTTCTATGCTGGATCATCATCTTTGTTTTCGTCATTTATTGGCATGTCCAGAATCGTCGACCCGCACCCACTCTCACTCCATTCATCGACGTCGACGTCGAACTTCAACCGCTCCCCCCTGTCGCGCGACCGTTCCGACACTCGCGTATCTGGATCTGGAGAGATCCGAAACAGCCCTGTGAAGAAGTACTCATCTAGAAGAGTTATCGAAGCTGGAAACTTCGATTTTAGTGAGGGGGTAATGTTACGATTCCGTCGCTTATGCTATATTTACTTTCTGATATGCGCCCACTTGACAGCAGGCGCATCTTTACTTATTAAACTGACTCATTATTGACTCATATAAAGACCTGAGTAGATAGCTACTATTCTTAACAGCCAATCGTTATATAGACCAGAGTAGTCAATAGTCTATATAAGCTGTAGTAGATAGTCGGTCAAGGCTCCAGCTTGACCTAAAGATATAAACTCTTTAAACTGCTCACAAAGAACTCGACCTGAGGAAGTACCTCAGAGTCTAACGAACGAACTCGACACAAGGAAGCACCTTGTTGTCTCGAACTTGCTGAGTAGTTAAGAGACAATCTTAACAATGTGCATGGCCCAGCCACCACTTCCACTGGCTCCTCCTGGCCCTATTAATGATGACCCTTTTGCTGCACCTGCTGCTGAGCCAGTGTACAACCATCTTCCTCCTCATTTAGCACAGCAGTTAGCTGCACTCCCTCCTCTTCCTGCTCAGCAAAGATGCCATGGTCGTAGAGTAGCTCCTGCTCCTGTTCCTGCTCAGGCTCTACTCCCCTTACTCCAGCCTATTAACCTGCTCTACCATATCACCATCTTCCTGCTCATTTGGCACAGCAATTGGCTGCTCTACCCCCTCTTCCACAGCATTGTATAGGTCATCAGGCTCTTCCTCCTCCTGTGCCCCATGGAAATCTTGCTGCATATCTGCCATATTTGCTTGGTCCTCCTGCTCCTCCTGTGTTTGATCCCCCTGTTCCTCATGCTGCAATTCCTGCTCCTCCAATTCCTGTTCTCAATCAGCTTCCTCCACCTGTATGTTTAGTTTGATATTACTTTGTTGCAGAATAAATTTAACTGATATAATCATACTATCTTAGCTTGCTCCCACCCCTCCTATGTTTGATCCTCCTGTTCCTCAACCTCTAATTCCTGCTGCACCTGTTCCTCTGGCTGATGATCTTCTTCCTCCTCCTGCTGATCCAGTTCCTCACCTGCCACTTTTGCCACCTCCTGCTGATCTTGTTCCTCAGTTGCTACTCCTGCCACCTCCTGCATGCTGGCCTTTTAGTCCTGAGTGGCCTGTTCATAATCTGGGAAGAATGGATGTTGAATGTTTCAATTGCCATGCTCTTCATTGGATGGCTGAGTGCCTCTCTGCATCCTCTAATGCTCATCCCAAGTTTGGCATGTGCTGTTTCAGTGGAAAGATCACTTTGCCCCTCTTCATCCACCTTCTCCTGAGCACAGTTGCTCACTGCCCAGGATGAAGTCTCTAAAAAGTTCCATGACCATATTTGCACCTATAACAATGCTCTGGCTATGACATCACTAGGTTGTAGAGTGGAGGAGCATGGGAATCTCAACAATGGTGCCAGTCTTTTTTCAGCTTACATGGTGAACTGTCACATAAGAGTGGTTCTCTTATGTCTGCTGAGGGAGAGACTCCTGTCTATGCTCAGCTCTACATCTATGACCCTGCTGATGCAATCAACTTTAGAATGGCAAACACCTGTAATAGAAATCTTCATCATCAAACTTTGTTCACTCTTCAGGATATGATCTACCACCATCATCCAGGTGTCCAGACATATAAGCAGGCTCATGAGCTTACAAGAAACTTGCCACAAGAGCAGCAGTGCAAGATAATTTTGTGCTTTGATCAAGGCTGTGACCATCGTCGCTATAACCTTCCAACTGCAGCTAGCAATGAATCCTTCCAGGTGATGGTGATCAGCCAGAGGCTGTCTTGGACATTGTTCTCTACCACAGGCATGGTCCTCCACTTCAGTGCATCACAGATGCTCATCCACTCTATCCTGCTCTTCACCATGTCCTGCTCTTTCCCAGTGGCCAGCTTCAATGATATCCTCAGATTGAATATGCAGCAGTTGAAAATCCCAATGCCAACAATCAAGGGAATAATGATGAGGGTCCAAGGAGATGCAAATGTGTTTCTAAATCAGAGTTCTACTGTTATCATCTCCATCCTTGGCCACCTGCTATTGAGCCTCAGCATATATTCTTGACTGGAAAGTTCTTTTAGGAGTTCATTTGTGATCAGTGGGCAACTTCAGAGCAGGACAGGGTGCACTATATCATGACACACCAGAACAAGATCCAGGGGGGTGTTTATGCTGGATTGGCAGATGCTGTTGCTGCAGATGTAGATGCTGATGCTGAGTCTCTTGGCCAAAGAATCATTTTGCCTTCTTCTTTTTCTGGAAGCATACATCACATGCAGCAGCTTCTCCAGGATGCAATGGCCATCAATCAGTATTTTAAAGGAGGAGATCTCTATATGACCATCACAGCAAATCCTAAATGGCCAGAGATTGTAAATGAGCTTGGTCCAGGTCAGACAGCAGCTGATTGCCCTGACATAGTTGTTCGTGCATTCTTTACAAAGTGGAAGGACTTGATTATGGACATAGAGGCTAGCATATTTGGGAAGGCTCTGGAATATGTGTTTACCATTGAGTGCCAGAAGCATGGTCTCCCTCACATGCACTGCATCATCTTTCTCTATCCTGATTCCAAGCTCCGCACTCCTGAGCAGATAGACAGCCTTCTCTCTTCAGAGTTTCCTGAGGACAATCCTGAGCTGTTGGAGAAGATCAAAAAGTTCATGGTTCATAGTCCCTGTGGTGCTGACAATCCAAATGCTCCATGCATGCAGAATGGCAGGTGCTCAAAGAACTTCCCCAAGCCTTTCAGAGATCAGACAACAGTTTCTGAAGATTCCTATGCTTCTACCAGATGTTGGGGCACTGGCCACACATATGACATTCAGGGAAAGCAGGTTGACAATTGCTGGGTTGTCACTTTCTGTGCCTATCTCATCTGGAAGTATGACTGTCATATCAACATAGAGTCCATTGCCTCCATCAAGGCTCTGAAGTATATCTTCAAGTATGTATATAAGGGCTATGACAGTACTACTATGCAGTTTGGAACCTGCAATGATGAAGTCAGACAGTACTTGGATGCTCAATATATCTCATCCTGTGAGAGCATCTGGTGTCTCTTTCAGTTTCCCATGCATGGCATTTCCCCCAATGATGTCAGGCTTCAGGTGCACCTCCCAGGCCATCAGTATGTCACTTGGAATGAGAATGGCCAGCACACTATTTAGGAGGATGTAGATCATGCTTCCACCCAGGACACTCTCTCATAGCCTATTTCAAGGCAAATGTGCAGTTTCCAGAGGCTGCCTGGGATGTGCTCTACCAGGACTTTCCTTCAAAGTTTGTGTGGAAGCAGGCCAGCCACAAGTGAATGCCAAGGCAGCAAGGTTTTGCTATTGGATGGATGTACTATGCTCAGCCCACTGCTTGGGAATGCTTTTATCTTTGCCTTCTTCTCACTTCTGTCAAGAGGGCAACTTCCTATGAGGACCTTTGCACTTTCCAAGGCAACACTGCTCCCTCATTCAGAGAGGCATGCCTAGGATGGGGTCTTCTAGAGGGTGATCAGGAGTGGGTGCAGTGTTTGGAGGAAGCAAAGTCCATGGCAACTAGGGTGTAGCATGGGTCACACTGAGGGTCTCATCACCAACACCGTACCTGTAACCTGTCACACCATACCCGTATGTACACCACACCTGGAGGTACAGGTCAAACCCAAGGGTAATATATATAGACTGCGGTGTTGACAGACAACAAGAGCAAAAAAAACTACCTGCAGAGGTACAAGACAAAACATGCCAGCACAGACAAGAGTACAAAACCTAGCTGCAATGGTACACAACAAAATACGTCAGCAAAAACGTAAGGCACTAGACATATCAGCAAATTATAACATTTCGACACTTGAGTCCTCATCCAATGCTCGCTTCTTCCCCTTCCCCTTAGCATCAACAGCCTCAATGAGATCTGGCATATAAACAAGGTCCTTCCGACTCCAATTCCCAAAACATAAGATAGACTGGATGGAGGATGCAGAGAGGCGGTTGCTGGTGTATGAAAGGAGCTGTCAACCCTGAGAGAACATGCGTTTGACAGCTGTGGAGGTAGCTAAACATAGCAGTCAGCAACAGATTACAACAAGACTTTAGGCTGAATTGCACATACCAGGCGCACTGAGGAAGTCAAAGGCCATTGTCGACAGCCATGGATAAGTGTGGCGATGTTCCCACCACCACGCAATTGGGTCACGTACTCTCTCAATGGGCAATGACAGATATTCATCGAGCTCGTCCACCTCCTTAATACCATCCATGGGGATGTCAGCAAAGTCTTCAAACTTGAGGTTTTTCTCAAGCTAGACAGGATATAAGTAACATGGACAATGATGAGATTTGATTCAGAAAAATGTATGGCTGGGGGAGTGGAATCTGATGGGGAGACTCTTGTGTACTTGCTGAACTCATCCCTGACAATCCCCTCAGCTGCTTTAATCCAGTCCTTCTCACATCTGTGCTGCTGAAAATACTTGAGCTTGAGTTGAGGATGGAGCACTGCAAATGATTGCCTCATTAGTTGAGAGAGAACGTATATGATGAAGATGGAAGAATACATACCCATGGTGATATGATACACATTCAAAAGATCTGTCTTGGAGTAATACTTGTCCATTAACTGGCATGCAAAAGTAAGAGCATGTTTGATGGCAGGCGCAAGTGGGGTCATAGCCAAGCTGCTCAGCATAGTATCAATCTGGTCCATTGTCAGCACCACATTGGCGATGGTGACAGCATCATCTTGAGAGAAAAACAGTGTGGCATCCTTGTACATCTAGCCACAATGTTTGAGTTTTTTAAGTGTGACAACATAGATACAAGCCTACCTTCAAAACCCACAAGAGATCCTTGACAACCTCCCAGTTCCCATCATTGAGTTCATACTGACGAAGCTTGAGTGTCTTGTTTCCTGTCACATTGTCGATGACGAGATGGTAGTCAAAGGCAACCGTAAGCATGTCATAGGTGGAGTTCCAGCGAGTCTTGACATCACGAGGGATAAGGTGGACACGCCAACCATGAGTGACACAAGCCACACGCCACACTGGAAGGGTAATTGTAGTAGAATGAACAATGGTGAACGAGAGCTTGCAAATCTTCATAATTGAAACAGTTAGCAACAGTGTGATCCAACTCACGAGAACAAAGGGCACATTATTGAGGGTGGTGCAAACAGTGGCTGTATTATTGAGGAGCTGTTCATGCTCCTCCTCTGTCAAGCCATCAAATGCCTCGTCAACCTCATCATCTTCAGCCTCGGAATCTTCTTCCTCTCCACTCCCCTCATTGTTGTCATCATCCTCTTCTTCATCTTTGTCATCCACCTCTTCAAGGGCTGGTAGATTGTCCTCATCATTGTCAGGGTTAGGTTCAGGCTGAGCAGGCGAGGTGGTAGAAGCAGCTGAGGCAAACAGTTGGAGCTGAAAGGCTGCCTGGTTAGGTAGCCTCACTAAGTCAGACGGTAAGACAGGATCATGTTATCTTTGTTGCACAAGGTAAAGAGTCAGTCTAAGATACATAAGAAGGTTGGTAAACTATACCTTTGTTGCATAAGGTAAAGAAAGAGTGGGGCAACAAAGGAAAAAAAGATGGTATATATATGAGATTTAAAACCGTGTTGGAAAGTGGCTGCATCAAGCGTAAGTTGATATATGAGTTCGCCAATGTTCGCCGATGTTCAGGGTGGCTGTGTAGCCATTGTAAGCATCAATGTGTGCCAATGTTCGCCGATGTTCGTGGTGGCTGTGCATGTTTGTGTTGTGAGTCTGGTCGCAGGCTTACACTCCTCCCCACCTAAAAAAATTGTGAGGGTGTCAAACCTCTGTCCCATTCTCAGCTTCCCATCTGTCAAGTGCATCTGTTTCAGTCATTTCTGAACCAGGGCGCCACTCATCATGTTCTTTCCCGTATCCTTCATAGCAGACAAGGTATTGTACACCTCGTCCATGTCGGCGAGCATCCACAATCTTGTCAATGTACCACTCCTCAGTGCCATCTTTAGTAACGATGGGTCATGGCCGGGCAGGCTCACAGTCAGGGAAGAGGAGGGGATTGTTCGGGATGTATTATTTGAGTAGGTGGGCATGGAAACCAGGGAAGGTGTTTGGGTTGTTTGGGAGTTTTAGTGTATATTCTGAGAGTTCAGGGAAGGTGTGTGTGATGGTGTAGGGGCCATCATTTCTCGGCATGAATTTTGCAACACGCATTTTTCCTTTGCGTTTGTAGTTCCGGCATCTGTTTTCTGTGGAGAGCATGACAAGGTCACCAATCTCATAGACATCTTCTGGGGCCCGATGTTCATTGGCATGGTATGCCTGTCTGATTTTTGCAGCAAGGAGATTGTCCTGCGCTTCTTGGACATCAATTGTGACTTGGGATATTATGTCATGTGCGGTAGTTTGTTCGGTAGTGGCATTACTAGGGAGTGGTGCGATCAGAGGGATGATTCGGGGGGATCGTCCAGACTTCAGTTGGAAGCCTGAGAAACCGGTGGATGAGTTCACGGTGTTCATAATAGCAAAATGCACACGAGGGAGTTTGGCTAACCACCCCTTCTGGTTGTTGTCAACATGGTACCGGATGGCTTGGTTCACAGTTTTGTTCATCCGTTTGCTGCTGCCGTCGGTCTCAGGGTGGTAAGAAGTTGACATCTTCAGTTTTACGCCAGTGAGCTTATGGAGGGCTGTCCAAAGTTCAGCAGTGAAGAGAGCATCTCGGTCAGAGATGAGATGGAGCATCAGGCCGTTTTCACAGTACCATTCATTGAAAAGGACAACAGCAACTTGGGCGGCAGTGTATGTGGAGTGGGTACCAGCAATGCGTATGTCAGCACCAAGAAGGTCAGTCATGGTCAGGATGGTGTCCTTTCCATCCTCCTCAGGGAGTGGTCCGATGGAATCCAGTGCGACGGTGTCGAAACGGTCATCAGGAACTGGTAGGGGGTGTAAGGGACCAGTGGGTTTGGAAGTGCAGGTTTTATTGCGCTGGCATTCAGAGCATGATGGGATGTATGCTTTCTCCAGGTCCCAACACATGTTTGGCCAGTAGTAGGAGCCATGGAGGGATTCATAGCTTTTGTTGAAGCCAAAATGGCCCAGAGTGTCATGGGCAAGGTTGTAAAGGAGTTCACGGACTCAGAGATCTTGTGGGATCACCAGCCGGTGGCCAACATAAAGGAGTTGATCGGTGAGGGTTGCCCCTTTGATGCTCCCCATATTGATGTCCTTGGTGAGTTGTTTGAGAAAATCATCAGTCTCATAGCCGGTAATGATTGCGTCAAGTAGGGATTTGTCAGCGGCAATATTGAGTATGCCAGCGACTGGGGTTTTGGGTGCATTACATGTGTGTGCCATCGCACAGGCCGCAAGGCAGGCATCAGGCACAGTGTCAGGCATGCGGGATAGGGCATCAGCAGCGGTGTTGTCTTCGCCGCGGATGTAGGTGATTTGATAGTCGAAGTCTGCAAGATACATCGACCATCTCATTTGTCATCTCAACATCTCCTTCTGCGATTGGAAGTACTCGAGAGTTCTGTGGTCAGTGAAAACTTCGAACTGGGCACCAAGCAGGTGGGATCGCCATTTCTTCAATGCCTTGATAATGGCAAGAAGCTCCTTCTCATGGACTGGATAATTCTTCTCGGCGTCATTGAGCTGGTAGGAGTCATAGGCAACTGGCCGGGATGTATCCCAGGTTTTTCCAAAGCTTAACACAGCCCCAGTCCGGCGGTCACTGGCATCAGTGGTGACATAGATGTTTGATGCTTTGTCTTCGTAATTAATTACAGTGAGACAGTCAGCACTGAGAACAAGTTGTTTGATGTGGTCAAATGCATTCTGATGTTCTGGGGTCCATGTGGGGAATTGTCAGTCACATTCCTTGGTAGTGAGGGGGGTGAGGACACTTTGTGTATTCTGCAAGTGCTGGAAGGAAGGTGGCAATGTATCTGGTTAGTCCTAGGAAACCTCGGACATTGGTGGCAGTTGTTGGTTGGGGCCAGGCTGCAATACGGTCGGTTTTGCGTGGGTCAGGTTTGATCCCAGCCCCAGAGATGATGTGGCCAAGGAAACATAACTCAGTGGCAAACAGGCTGGATTTCACCTGGTTGCAATAGATGCTGGCTTTGCGGAGGGCCTGAAGGACTGTATTGCAGTTTCTTTCATGTTCCTCCATGGTTTGTGACCAGATGATAATGTCATCGAGGTACACATGGCAAATTTTTCCAATGTGTTCTCGGAGCGCATCAGTCATTCGGCGCTGGTGTGTGGCAGGGGCATTGCATCCACCCTGTGGCATGACAGTCCATTCATAGAGTCCCCATGGTGTTCTTACAGCAGTGAGGTGAATGTCGTCAGGGTGTACCCGTGTTTGGAAGAAGGAGTTAGTCATGTCCATCTTCCCAAAGATCTTTCCCTTCCTGCAATTGGCGAGTATGTCGTCAATGCGAGGTAGGGGGAAGTTATCTCGGACAGTGTTACTGTTGAGAGACTGGTAGTCGTTTACCCAGCGGGGGTCGACTGTTAAGTCAGGGACGCCAGCTTTATATTTTGGGACACAGAATGCTGGCGAGGCATATTCTGATGAAGATGGTCATATTCGGCCAGCCTTTAGGTGGTCATCAAGTAATCTTTTCCAAGATTCTTGGTATTTCTTTGGTGCTGCATATCCTTTGCCATTATTGACCTTGGTGGGGTCTTTGAGCTGGATGCGGTGGAACATGTGTCCAGGGACTTCAGAGGTATTGTCTGGGAGTCAGAGTGGGAAGCGGTCGGCATATTTTAGTTTCATTTTCCGGTCTGCTTCTTTGAGGACCTCTTGGAATGCAAGGCCTTCAATGCGGTCTTGAACAGCAGCCATGATGGGGCCAGGGAGGAGGTAACCAGCAAGTGTTGGTGCTCCAGTCTGCTCAAGAGTGGTAGGCTTGGGTGCCTGAACTTTCTTTGGCATTGGTGGCTGTGCTGT
This sequence comes from Tricholoma hemisulphureum, assembly GCA_964034925.1. NCBI lineage: Eukaryota > Fungi > Basidiomycota > Agaricomycetes > Agaricales > Tricholomataceae > Tricholoma > Tricholoma hemisulphureum. Next base: position 365,833 of record OZ035935.1, on the reverse strand, counting down.
TTGCCGATGTTTGCCGATGTTCGTGGCTGTGTTCCAATCCTGAGGTGTGAGAGGAGGGGGGTTTAGGAGGTCATAGCCTGTGCGTTTGTCAATGGCCGTTCACTCATGTGGGTCTATCAGGATCTGTTCTGATGAAAGAAATGGCATTCCTAGAATAATGGGGAATGGTAGCCCCTTAATTACTTTCATCTTGTGTACTCCTGACTTCCATATCCCCCGTTCAGAGCTGAGGTCTAGTTTCACATACTCCTCAGAGACAAGTGGCAGCATTGATAAGGAGGACATGTTGTTCTCCTTGGCAGGGAGATGATATCGTCGGAGACCAAGTTTCTTGATGAGCTCCAGGCTAATCACTGTGCAGGCCGATCCAACATCAATTAGTGATTGGACTGGCATGGGGAATTCGGAGATGAGGGGGCCAGTAGCAAAGAGGTTGGTGTATAATTGTGGGACAGTGAGGGGGACATTGATGGGGGAAGGGGCGTACGAGTCTGTTTCAGAATCTGAGATGTGTCCGGCGGCCATTGCCATGTTTTGGGCTGGCGCTGTCAGGGTCATGTAGGTCACCGGGTCAGGCCATGAGTTAGTTGCAACCATTGGACAGTTGGTGAAGGTGTGCCCAACGTTGAGCTTCCTGCACCAGGTGCATCCATTGTGGTCACGGATGAGGGTTCTCTCGGCCTCGGTGAGGGCCGGCAGGCAAATTCTCTCAGCCTTCTTAGTTTGGCTGGTGGGGGTAGAGGTAGAGGCATGGGAGGTCAAAGGTGCATCTGTGAGGCGGGAGAGGAGATCCTTTTTTTCACCTCAGTGTGCAGTGCGGGCAGCGGCTGAGGCATCAATCATCTTTTGGGTCCGGGCATTTTCAGCCCGCATACGGTCATCCCGCTCCTTAACCTCAAAGGCCCAGGTAGTGAGATCAGTGGCTAGGACTGGTTCAAGGCTTAGATTGAGCCTCAGGTCCGGGTGTAGGTTGGATTGGAGTTGGACCTTGAGCTGGTCCTTGGTGAGTGCTTTGCTTGGCGCCGAGGTGGTGAGGATTGTGTTGAGGTTCTCAACCTCTATTTTCCAATCCATAAACTCCCGGTTGCCTTGGGTTGTGGAGAGGATGGTTTCAAGGATGTCATAGGACCAGTTCTTCTCAAGGACCAGTTGGGCCAGCTCAGTGAGATACTGATCCAGGGTGAGGGCATCAATCCGAGTTTGATCTGCCTGATACCAAGAAATGAGGCGTGGCTCAAACATCCCCTCAGCAATGTAACTGACAATTTCAGTGCTGGTCTTCCCGCCATGCTTCTTGTATCGTTTGCATGCAAGGGTCCACGACTGCATGATGAGTGGGGTGATTCTGCCCACAGTGAGCATCGGGCATTCCTTCATCTTTGTGACCTTGACTTCAGCAAGGGGTTGTGTGGTTGGTGACATGGCAATTCGGGCAGCAGGTAAGGTGGCTTGTTAGTTGCAATGGGAGGTGGCTGTGGTAGGTGCACTTTTGTCGGTAGACGAGTCAGTACTAGGTGATGGGGACAGTGGTAGAGACACCGGGCTGTTTGGCTTGGGGCGTCGATGTGTGTCTGTTAGGATCTGTAGTTTGGCAGGTTGGCCGGGGTCCTGCAACTTTCTTCTCGCACTCCTGGTGAGGATTGGAATCAAGGTAGAGGGTTGCCGAGACAGTGTGGGTTCGTCAGGTATTGAAAGACGCAGTCGGTGTCAAAAAAAAAGTGAAAGGCTGCCTGGTTAGATGAGTTTGCCAATGTTCGCCGATGTTCAGGATGGCTGTGTAGCCATTGTAAGCATCAATGTGTGCCGATGTTCGCCGATGTTCGTGGTGGCTGTGCATGTTTGTGTCGTGAGTCTGGTCGCAGGCTTACAGGAGCAGAGCCTTCACAGACAATTGCATGGTGTGGTTGATGCACCAAACATGGTTGATGGATTCAAATGCATTTGGTAATCGATGTAAACGTGCTGTCTGCTTGTCGTTCAATGTCGCATTGTCACCAACAAATGTCAAGATCTAAATCAGATGTCAGCAATGGAAGAGGTGCTGGAGCCATCATGCTTACCTTCTGTGTTAAGCCATGCTCAACTAGCATCTTGTGGAATGCCCTTGCAAGCACATCCCCTGTGTGAGACTGTGAGGCAACAATCAGAAGCATCAATTGAAGTTGAAGAACATGTTGGGATTATGTATACAAGAGTATATAGGCAAGCCAAGGCAGTTAACATGCCTAGGGAATATTGCCAGAATATGCTAAGTCATATTAACACATGTTTAACAGAGGTTAACACATGCAGAGACATATAGGGGAATCCACAGTTAACACATGCTACAGGATTAATCATCCTGCAGCATGTCTATCATAGGATAGGCAAGATATAGCCATGTCTATCATAGGCTATCAGAGACAGAGCCTTGGATAGAGTGTCTATGACACACCCTGCAGGAAGTCTAGGACTTACCAAGCCATGATATCATATGTCACTATTATTGACACTGTTATAGGGGATATGACATAGTTATTCCATTATTAACTGGTACAGGGGTCTATTACAGAATACCTCCTTTATATATTAAAGGAGTGCATTACACTATACCTCCTAACTGTGTAGTATAAATATTGCACATCATGTAGGAGATGATAATAACATTCCTCCCTGTTGCAGACTCCCTCACTCACTAGCCTTTGAGATTAACTTCATCTTCTAACCTTGTCCTTAACTCCTCCTGTCACTGTTCACCACTCCATTCCCAACAGAACATAAAGGACCTCAGGGACCTCCATAATGTTGAGGAGGAAGGTTAAGACGTGCCCTTTGTGGTGAAGATGCACAGTCCACACAACAAAAGCATGGTGGTTAGGGGAGGTCCAGGCATTGGTAGCAAAATTTACATGGCCAGGGTGCTCCTTTAAGAATGATGTCAGTGGCTTAAAAAATGACATGTTGATAATTACTCACCTTTAAAATGTTATCGACACGCTCTCGAGACTTCTCAAATATGGCCTTTATGTCTTGTGACACCGCACTTGGGCTTGGGATATAAGTAGTAGGTTGACCTGCCTTCATGAGGATCTCGAAGTGCCGGTCTTTGACTATGCACAAGGGGCAATTGTTTTCGGCACACCATCAGGAAATATGAGCACTGCCAATAAATCAAAGGGGGTCTCGACAATTAAGGTGATGCTCACCAAGATTCAGCCTTTGTATGTGCATGGTGAGAGATCTTGACGGGTTGTTGGCCTTGTTGCGCAAATGCAGCAAAGATTGACGTATTTTGAGCCTTTGGGTGTGTGCTGTTGAAGGCAGCATTGACAGCCTCCTGCCCAAAGCACCTGATTGTGTGACTTCTGAGATTAGATGTTGCAGCACGGTCCTTCAAATCCTGGAAGTGCTGAATGCTGTGTATGCCCTTGAGGCCTTTACATTTCTTCGCAGCACAGTGAAAGAAATGGTATTTGCATTTGCTGTTGTATCCAACCTTGACATCTGGTTTGAAGAAGCCATATACCGCTGAGTGCCAACCTTTGCTGAGTCTTTCTGCAAAAGAGAGTCAGCACATGAGTATAATGTGGGTCAAAAGTTTACATACTAAGCTCAGCACCATCACTTTCCTCATTGTCTTCCACTTCTGGTTCCTTGTCGTCACCTATACTCCCACCAATAGTCAAAGTTGAAACAGGAGCTACTTCTGGACATGTATGCAAGTGAGCTGAGACATCATATGAAGAAATGAATGATGTACCATCATTGGAACCAGCCATGGATGTGCTTGAAGAAATAGACTTTGTATGAGCTTTCTTGAATGGATGAATAGCATTCTTGACAACATTTTTGATGGACATCAAGGCCTTCTTGCTGGTGCGCGGTACTTGACACAATGGAAGCAAGTGGGGAGGGAGATGAAGGGAAGGAAAGCACAGATGGGGAACATGAAGGCAACATAGCACAATTCTGGTGCATAGTGACAGACCAACAACAGGGGGAAAGAATAATGTAACATCAAAACAAAAGCCAATGATGGATGGCTTATATAGAGTTGGAGATTCATCTATCCTTTAAGGTTAGAAAAGAATATAAATGGCAAAAATGACAGGATTCACCACGATAATGAGTAATACAGAAACATCATGCACAAGAAGGTAGAAATAACTTGACACAAAGTGGAATTCAACAATGGATGTAAAAAACTGAACCTGTTACTTACCAACCACATACTACAACATCAACCAAATTAAAAGATGATGGCAGAAGAGGCAACAGCTACAATTTGTGCCATGTCAGTCGAACTCAAGCCATGGGCGAAGCCGGAGGAAAGAACTCGCTGATGTTGCATAGCCTTATTGTTGATCAACTTCGGCAACATCCATACACCATGACACCATTGATACCACCGAAATGGGTATGGTGTGCCACAGGTATAGCATTTTGGCAACCATACCTGTACCTGTCAAACCTGTCAGCCTTTTACCACAGGTTTACCTGCACCCATGCTTCACCCTAATGGCAACAGGTTGTCAACTCCACAATCTTTTTGTCATCATTCTTCATGATGATACTCCCTCAGATCCTGTCCATCTTTGGAACACATACTGGCCCCACATCTGTGATGGCTTGTGTTACCAGCTTCAGCATGACAACATCCATATCAATCCCACTGATGATGATGTCCAGGATTATGGTCTCTTTCTCATTGATGAAATCCCCAAGTCCTCCAACAAATCCCTTCAAAAGGATTGGCCACACATGCCATGGTCTACTCAGGACTGGGAGGCCAACATCAAGAACAGGTTGATTATAGAGCAGCACAGATATGATGTAGAGGAGCAGGCAGTATTGGCAGCAGAGCATGAGCAGAATTTGAATGCAGACCAGCAGACTGCTTATGATGACATCTTGTAGGCAGTCTATAATAAGACTGGCCAAACATTCTTCCTCCATGGTCCAGGTGGCACTGGCAAAACCTATATATATAATACTCTCTGCTATCAACTTCATTCAGAGGGCAAGATTGTTCTCTGTGTGGCATCATCTGGGGTTGCTGCCCTGTTGCTCAAAGGTGGATGCACTGCCCACTCCTGCTTTCATATCCCTATTGAGATCAACGAGTCATCCACCTTAGGATTTCTAGGGGTAAATACACGGCCAATCTCCTGAAGAAAACTGATTTGATAATTTTGGATGAAGCACTCATGCAGAATTGTCACATTTCTGAAGCTGTTGATCATACTTTGAAGGATGTCTGCAATTCTGACAAGTGGTTTGGTGGAATTACTGTGGTTTTTGGAGGGGACTTTCACCAGATCCTACCTGTGATTGAGAGGGGTTCATGACCTCAGTTGGTGGGTGCTTGCCTGAAGCACTCTGTTCTCTGGCATCACATCCAGGTCCTCCATCTGAAAATCAACATGCAGCTCAATACCAACAATGCCCAGGAGCAGGACTTTGCAAAGTGGCAGCTGGAGGTGGGCAAGGGTCAGCATGCAGATGACAACTGCAACATTACTCTTTCAGGCCATTTGAAATGTGCAGAAAACACTGTGTCATCCCTCATTGACTCCATCTATCTGGGATCAGCATCCAGATAAATACTTCTTACAGAGGGTGATCCTGGCCTGCTGCAATGATGATGTGGATGATTTGAATCATACTGTGCTTCAGAAGTTTCCTGGAAAGGAGCAAGTGTTTCACAGTGCAGATTATATTATCAATGATGGGGATGATGAGCTGTTGTATCCTGTAGAATACCTCAACTCTCTAAATTGCTCAGGTCTACCATTGGCACACTTGGCTCTAAGGGTGGGCTGCCCTGTCATGGTGATGCAGAACCTGAATTTGGATGGAGGAGTATGCAATGGCAGCAGAGGAATTGTGATGAGAATAAGGAACAGGGTGTTAAAGGTATGGTTGATCACTGGAGATCATGCTGGAGACTGGATATTCATTCCTCAAATGTGCCTGCAGCTAGCACCTGGACAGCTGCCTTTTACACTGAGTTGGTTCCAGTTTCCTGTTCAACTCTGCTTCTTGATGTTGATCAACAAATCACAGGGACAGTCTGTGTGGCATGTGGGGCTAGATTTCAGGAGTGCAGTGTTTACACATGGGCAATTTTATGTGGCAGTATCACAGGTTCAGTCTGTGGATAACACCAAGGCAATATGGGGAGGTGAAAGTGAAAATGCTATAATGTTTATAATAAAGTACTATTAGATTAATGTATGTATTGGTGTAGAAATAGTTTTAACTGTAGATAAAAAAGGGCAAAGTAAAATGCTACATAGCTACTAATTTTGTCTATTGATTTACTATGACAGCTCCATTACACTGAGATCATCAAAAGAGCTATTCAAGTTACTGATTTACAACAACACCTTGTTCAAGGTCCCTCCCTAGGGGGTTGAGGGGGTGCAGCCCCCTGACAAGCTGAAGAAGTGGCCATAGGCGTGATGCGAGTGAAGTGAGCAGAGCACCGGAGGCATGCTTCACAAGCTTGTGACTAACTTATTAAAGGGAACAAAAAATGGAATATGAAACAGCCATGGGAGAAGATCATGTATCATGTGAGGAATCATCCTCACAGGTGCAACAAACCCCTAAATGACCAGAAAAAACATATACTTCCAGAGCCAAGGAAAAGCACAGGCAGCAGATCAATGTGCTGGATAATATTCAAGATCACCAATCATGATCACTTGATGGATGATAACTGGCTTGAATGGAAAGAAAGAATATTGCATGTTTTTGGACACATAAAGTGGCCAGAGACAAATTTAGATCTAGAAGGTGCTTTTTATTAGGACAAAAATGATACTTGGGCACAACAAGTCATTATCTATAATGTTAGTTCCTCACAAATTAATCATGTTGGATCAAAACAAATGGCAGAAGATATGTATACAGCATTATCTGTCATTCATGAAAATAAGGTGCATTAAAATGTTAATCAAACACAGTGCCTGTTATAGGAGATGAAAGCCAATAATTCTGATGACCTCCTAAAACATTTGGACACACTGAAATCTTACCATGACTGAATCAATAGATTTCCTAATGTGGAATTCCACATTTCAGATACATGATTTAAATCAATTATTTTGGCCTCCTTACCAAACTCCTGGCAAACATATGTTGAACCCTACAATGGAAATGCAAATGACCCAAATGACTTAGATCCAAAATGACACCTCATTTCAGACACATTTATTGGATTATTACAGGAAGAATAGAAATTACAGTTTAACTGGAATAATGGAAATAATAATACCAGTGGAATTATAAACCTGGCTATATTGTGATCATTCCAAGCATCCTAGATCTGGTCCAGTAAATGCTGAAAATTCCAAGATAAATGCCATAATTGTGGAAAAATTGGATATCAGGCAAAAAGTAGTTGGGGAAAGAAAAAGGAGAAAGATAAAGAAAAGGGGAAAAATAAATCCACATGAGAATCCAATGCTATGGAGGAACATATTGCATTTTCAGCTCAAGAAGAACATATAATTTTGATTTCTATGATGCCTGTAATGATGCTGCAATGGATGAGTGTCTGATCTATTAGGATTGGTTGGCTGACTCAGCAACAACATCACATGTCACTCATCAAAGAAAAGCTTTCAAAACTTACACTCTAATGATAAATAATTCCATAACTGGGGTAGGTGGAATAGAAGCTAACATTGCAGGCAGAGGAACTGTTGAAATAATTTTGACATGCAATAATCAAAACTTTATTATTAATCTGGAAGATGTCCTACATGTGCCTGGAACATGAAATAATTTAATTTTTGGAGTGATGGGATGTGGCTGGCGGAAAATATATAGGAGGAAAAGGAAAAATTACTCTCATCACAAAGGACAGACAGAAAATTACCAGAAGGAAAGATCAATAATCATTTATACAAAATGATATTAACTTTGAAGAAATCATCTGCCCCCCAGGCCACAAACCAAACATTCATTGGAAAAGAAAAACCACTGAGTTGGGAAACATGGCACCAATGATTTAGACATGTTGGATATTCTGGACTTCAAAAATTATTGAGCAGAAAATTTGTGACAGGTTTCAATATTGACAAAAATACTCCTAAACCAGATTGTGAAGCTTGCATAAGTGCAAAGCAACATCAGGAGCCTTTTCCAAAATCAACAAGAAGAAACACAACCTGGGGAATTGACACATATTGATCTTTAGGGAAAATATGTGATCAAATCCATAAATGGCAAACAATATTATTTGCTATTTGTTGATGATGCCATCACAATTGAGTGCCTTAAAGAAAACAAAGTGCCAATCATATGTTGGCTACAATGATGGCAATGGATTAGTAAAGTATTACAATGCTGAAACATGAAATGTTCTTGCCCCATGGCACTTCTGACTAATAAATGCTACAGATTAACCTGAGCCCTCTGAAGAAGTAGATATTACACCCTTGATGGAGGGAGAATCTGGTGGAGAAGCACTGAATGTGCCACAAATGGGTAACTCCAATGATCAGATAACAGAACCAGCAAGGCAGCCTCAGAAGCATAAATGGAATAAAAAAGAGGGGAATATAGATGTCACCAAACCACAGAAGACACAGGTGAGTAATAATGAACTCATGGAATTTGTGCCAACTACAGACATCTTTACCACTCCGTGGAAGAGGAAGATAATGAAACTCAAGCCTATGCAATAATGGCTGGAGATGAAATAAGTAGTCTCAAGGATGCAAAAAAATCCCCAGAATGGACAGAATGGAAAGGCTGAATGAAAATTGAATTGGATTTATTCAAGGAAAAGGGGACTTGGGAAGTTGTCAAAAAACCTCCAGATGCTGTTCCAATCTCAAATAAATGGGTATTTATTCAAAAAAGAAATAAAGAAGGGGAAATTGTGTGATATAGAGCACAGTCCAAATGGACTGACTCTGAGCAATTTTAGCACCTGCATCAGAGAACAGTCTAGAAAATACAACAGATGGATGTAAAGGGTGCATGCCTCAATGGCACACTACAAGAAACTATATATATGAAAAAACCTGAAGGATGTGATGATGGAACAGGCTGAGTATGCAAGCTAAATAGACCACTTTGTGGATTAAAGCAGGCAGGCCAAGAGTGGAATAACAAATTTGATGGCAAACTTAAAATTTATGAATATGGACATTTAATGGGAGATCCTTGTGTATGTATTCAATGGAAAACAAAGAAACAGACAATAATTGCATTATCCTCAACAGAAGCTGATTATCTGAAGCTGGACACAAGGCCACATGGCTGAGAAATTTGTTTGCTGAACTTGAATATACCTGAGAAAATCCAACAATAATTAAAGGCGATAATGAAGGGTCTGTAATATCAACATGTAACCCTCAATTTCATCAGCAATCAAAACACATTGTAATTTGCCATCATTGGGTCTGGGATCTTGCCATGAACAAATTAATTGACATTCGAAACTGTTGTGATCCAGAACAAACAGTGGATGCATTGAAAAAAGCCTTGCCAAGGGCTAAATTCACATCACATAGGGAAGAGATGAGAAGTCAGCCAAAATTAACTCAGTAGCTTTCCTTGGTGAGATTGGTTTTTCTCAAAGGGTTTTCCATTCAGAGAGGTTTTGATGCACCTGAAAAAAAATAATTAACCATTCCAGGGGGAGTGATGGCATATACAAAAATTACAGAACTATTCCACTCATGTCCTGGACTGCCTAGGCTTGAGGAGGGGTGTTGGGAAAGAGCATACAACTCTATACAAACAAGCCAAGGCAGTTAACATGGCCAGGGATAATGCCAGAATATATTAACACATGCAAGAGCGATTAGGGGAATGTACAGTATCTTACCAACCTATGCACCAGCTGATGGTAGTGTCTTGCAAAATATACTTGTAGTGGAAGAAGAATGTGTATGCATAATTACTTGGTCCTTAGAAGAGCATTTTGCAAGCCATCCTTCTAGCTAGAAACCTCTTTCTGCAGACTACCATTCTAATTAGAAGCCTCACCTTGCAAAATTATGGTCAAACATGATGTAGGATGCATGGTGTTCTCCAATTAGGCTATGTTGCTATCCACCATCTAGCTTGATGGTTGTCTCTTTCTATTTAGGGCTAAGCTGCTCCCTTTCCCTTTTAGGTTCAATCTAGCAATGTGGTTGCTCACCATCTAGCTTGATGACAGCCTCTTTCTGCTTTAGGGCTGTTCAAAGCATTTTGTCACCTTCCCATTTTAGGTTCAATCCACTGAATATGTAGGAATGATATTCCAGTGCAATCTACTCTATATCTAGTTCATCATTACCACCCGCTTGTACCTCTGGAGAAATATGTCCCCCTGCCCTAAGCTCACAAAAGCTGTAATGTATCACCAGACATGCTCACAATTTGCATGCATTTCCTGGAACTGTGATGCTTGTTCAATTGTGAATGTGTGCATGCCCTCTGCTGTGGCTGGATCTGACAGTTGGATTGTTGTTCCAACTGCACATGCATGCCCAATACATTGATCTGCATGTGTCTGAGGAACATTTTTACATGTTTCACTCTTCTTGCAGGAGCTCTACCACTTCAGCCCATCAATCTGCACATGCCTTACTCTTGCAAAACTCTATTTGAAGATCTGTAATACAGAGGTAAGCAGATGGCCACTGGAGGGACAGAAAAAATTGCAGATGACCCACTGTCCTGTAGTAGCTCATCAGTGTTCTCCAAGTTCCACAGCTGCTTCCAGATCCATGAGATATCCTGATGCCCTCTGATTCACATAAATTTCTATCTTGACAACTACCCTGTGATGTCCACATGCTCCTGCTGTAATGTGCACACATTGGCATATCAGTTAAACCCTTGATGTCAGATGCATTCAGTACAGGAAAATTAATTGTCCATCTGACCTGGTTCAGTGCTGACACAAGTGTACTGATAGCCTGTCAAGCAGCCTGATATTTTGCTGCTGTTGCATTCACCTTTACCTCAAGACAATTGATAATCCCCTGTGACTGAGTGTTCTGGCATTGACCCTGCTGAAAGCAATCCTTGTCCATGGAGACATAAGATTGTAGATGTAAACTGTCACACAGTTCATGGAGAGTGTCTTGTGCCTGAGCTTGACACAATTCCCATTCTAGCTGGCAATTTCGAGTGCCACAGATGATGTTGGTGGCTGAAGTGACAGAGGAAGGGAGATAGAGTTTTATATCAGAGACAGGCTCCTCTAGCTGATTAGGTGGGAGGTGGTGGTCATCTCATTTGCAAAGAACATGGAGACCAAGCATACACAGATGTTGTATGTTGATCCAGGACATGATCTTCCTTTAAAGCACATTAGTACAAACTTGCAATTCTGTCTTCTGTTCATCTCTCAAATGAGGTTCCACTGAACAAAGATCAACTGTGGTGCAGCATCTTAATGCTTATGTTAGAATGATTGATGACACTCTCAAGCTTACAACACTAAAGCTCACCCATTGTTGTCATTTTCCTCCAGTTTCCATCACCAAAATAGTTATCCAGCATATCCTGACAGTGCCCAGGACCCATCTCAGCAGTGCTGGTTGCAACTGGATTGATCTGTGCCCAACTGCATTCAGGAGCTTCTCCATCTGTTTGACCAACAAAGCAGTTGAAGCTGAAGGAAAAAGTGATCTGGCATGCCATGATGTGAGCAGGGAGATGGAACTTTGGGATAAGAAAATAGAAGGATTTATTGCCAGTGTGATCCATCTATATCCAGTGAGGATACTTGTTCATCTGCTGCCAAATATTGACACTCCACTGGCAGGCAATGTCATAGGACACTTGTTGGGATAAAGTCTACGAGACTATACAGGCAAGCCAAGGCAGTTAACATGCCTAGGGAATATTGCCAGAATTTGCTAAGTCATATTAACACATGTTTAACAGGAGTTAACACATTCACGGGCAATTAGGGGAATGCAGTCAACACATGCAGAGTTAAATATCCTACAGCATGTCTATGATGGGCTGTCCGGGACAGAAGCCATGGATAGAGTGTCTATGACACACTCTGCAGGAAGTCTAGGACTTACCAAGCCATGATATCATGTGTCACTATTCTTGACACTATTATAGGGGAAATGACATAGCAACTCCAATATTAACTGGTACAGGGATCTATTATAGAATACCTCCTTATTATAATATAGGAGTATATTACACTATACCTCCTAACAGTGTATTATAAAGACTGCACACTTTGTAGGAGATGAATATAACATTCCTCCCTGTTGCAGACTCTCCTCACACACTTGTCCTTGAGATAACTTCTCCATCTTGACTGTCCACCAGAACTCCTGCATCCCAATAAGTGGACTGTTAGCTGGAGCACCACTGCTGCTGGTGGCTCTCCCTCAGTGGTGGGGAGTTGTCACTGTCAGTGGTCCCCCCTTGCTGGTGACACTTCCTCCCCATTGTTGTCGAGTAGGCTGCCCATGGTTGTTGGCGGCTCCCCTTTGCCGCTGATGGTCCCCTGTTGTTGCTACATGGGTTCTCACTCTGTTCTTGGCCCTGGTTGCTCCTCGCTGTCATTTTGGGCTTGTTGTCGATGTTGGATCCCTCCTTGTCAGTAGTGGTTCCCTGTCTCCTAGTGCAGCAGGTTGTTGTTGAGGTCAGCGCTCCCCAGGCATTGTGGTTGTTGACTCACTTGCCTCCCATCCTGTCAGGGCTTCCCCTCTTTCCCTGGGAGTCACCTTGCCTCACCCATCCCAACTATGTAAAATAATGTAAAGTTAGTAAGAAACAGAGAGAAAAAAGCATATAAATGGGCTCAAAGGGAATGCCCCTTTGGGCCCACCTTGCATTCCTGCTCACTGAGATGCCTGTTGGGTTGCTGTCATTCTCATGCTGTGCCCTGGTTTTTCTCTGTTGTCATCTGCCCAGCTTGCTCGTAGGCCTATGCGTGAGGGGTAGAGTCATTGCTTTTGTTGTCATGTCCTGCTGGGTTTGTTGACTATATAACAGTGAAGGGAAAAGAAAGTTACTGACAAGCTCAGGAAGTGATGCCTCCTGAGCTTGTTGTTGTTGTTGTTGTTGTTGTTTGCATTGTCGTTGACAGCAATGTTGACTGAGTCGTTGCTGACATGATTGTTTGTTTGGTCAGGCATTGAAACCCACTTGTTGTTGTCCTTGGATGGTAGCATCCACAATCCACCCTGTGAGCAGTGACTCACAGGGCTGGGTGTAGGTGTCATCGCAGAGAGCTGGGGGGCTGGGCTGTTCTTCATGGTGGGGACCTAATGCTTGTGTTGTCAGAGGCATGGGGGCCATCAATTATTAATGACCTAAAACTAATAAAAACAGTTAGTAAGTGGAAAGAAACACAACAGAAAGGTTGCTGTCATAAACAACATCTATCATTGTTTGGGTTGTCTTGATTGACATTCAAAGTTGGTTTCACAGATCAATAGAAATGTTCCCATCACATGCTGTAAAAGCAGCACATGTGATCCTTGCCATCAATACCCCAGCTGGCCATACAATCTGTGGCAGATGTGACTGGCTGGGTGTTCTTTGTTAGTGCAGGAGGTCTGAACCCAAGCATATCAACATGTAAAAGTAAGCAGGAAGTACAGGTTCAAAGCAATATACTGATACATTGTTGACAACTTTCTACTTCAGCCCAGTCACCTCCATTGGTAGTGATTTTGAGAGCTCATACATTGGGTTTAAAAAAGGATTCCAGGTGCTATTTGTGGTGCATGTCAAGCATTGCTTCCATAAGTATTCTACATTGAGTACATCAGCCCTGCACTAATCGTTATCCAGTGAAGCACATTCATCAAGCATGCATCTTGAAGCCTGGTAACAGACAGCACATAGATGACAAGGAACAAAGTGAAGCCACAATCAAGAAACTCTGCTCAACAGCAAGTGAGGTTGGCAACCAGAATACTGCAAGTCCACCATTGAGTCTGAAAGTCCAGCCTTTGATGTCTTTGATGGATGTTGAGGAAAATGTAGGGAGATTAGGAAACAGTGCTGGCAACATTGAACTTGGCTATGTTGATTATAGCATGGGAATGTTGATTTTTACTCAATCATGCTCACACCTTGACAACAAGCCTTGGATCAACAACCAGGGGTACTCCACTGACTTCCCCATCCTGTCCTTGAGTTCCTTTTGCTCCCAATGGCCCAACCTCTCTAATCGACCATGCCTTTGCATGTCTTGCTGCTAGTGGGACTATACCATCAATTCATATCCCCACACCTACTCCACCATGTGATCCTAATCTTGATCCAAAATTGTTTGATGAGGAATTCAACACTCCTGTGAACCATCCTCCACTTGTAGACTACCAACTTGGTGCAACTGTAGACCAGGCTCTTTCCATACCACCCTCAGGCCCAACTTCTCATAAACAACCAGGAACAAGCTGCATGTGCAACACCAAGGGCAGGGATTCCAGAAACACCATCCAGACTACAGCTGCCAAGAAATGTGCTGCATGGTGATGGTACTCAGCCAGAGATTCCAGTGGAAAACCAACCTATTCACTTAGCTTCAGCTCAACCAGAGGAAGGATGCAAGGCAGGCTCTGAGGTTGACACAAGGATTGAGAGAGGTCTTTACACTCCCCCACATATTCTGCATGGATCTGTGCAGATTTTCATGGATTTTCACAGACTCCGAGTGAGTCCATATGGACTTTTGAGAAATCAGTTTGGCTTGTAGTACTGCGTAATTCCAGATTTTGAGTCTGCATGGATTCCATGGAATTATTCCATCCTAGTCCAAGCTGAGCAAGGTTTGGACAGTGCAGATATCCAAGCTCATCTGAGTAAGTAACTATTATTGTGACTACTTAAAAGTAATGTAATAGAAGGATTCGAACCCATGCCCCTGTGGCCATGAGCATGACAGGGAAGCAATATAACCACTATGCAACCAGGCTGTATAAGCCATGGCAACATATGCCCATTTACTGGGTGCCATCATCACTATGTCACTACACATCACCCAATGACTGCCAGCTCTCCTCCCCCCTCCCTCCTCTACTCCACCAATATGGGGGCCTGCGACCCCCATATTAAGGTTTTTTTTGCTCTAATAATAATAATTTTTTTGGCTAATCATTGTTTTCTTTCAGTGCTTGGCAATGATGGCTGCCCCTACTCCCTCCATGCTCCCTGCTCCCTCCCTCCACCACTCCACCATTATGGCCCCCATAGTAAGTTTATTTTGATTCTAATTATTTTTTATTCAACTAAAAGTTTTTTTTCACTAGTTCTATTGTATATGCAATGACAGACTGCTGATTGTGTGCTGGCCCTCCTCCATACTCAGGTGGGATGTGAGGGGCCCAAAGGGGGATAGGATGTCCAGTGAGAAGTGCTGGGAGGCTGTCAACCACCAGGTACATGCCCCAATGTGTTTAAACATGCCATGTCACCACTGACAGCCCACACTTATCCAGATGGCCAGGATACCAGCAGCAATGACAGCAAATGACAACTGACACAGAACCCACCTCCACGCCTATGAGCAACTGCTCATAGGGTGGATTGTGGGTGCAGCTCTCAATGCTGACCATCCACCAGCCAGCAGGACACAATGGGATGTGCCAGGAGCTGACTATGACTTGATGGGAGGCCCTCAGAACCAGGAGATCCAACAGGACACCTTGGGGGGATGCTAGAAAATGGAGGGGCCACCAGGACAACTGGGGGGGACATGCCAGAACATGCCAGATGAGTGGGGGTGTGCCAGATGAGGGGGGGCATGCCAAACAAGGGACATGCAAGATGACAGAGGGGCTGCCCAGACAAGGGGGGGGGGACATGCCAGAATATGCCTGATGATGGGGGGCACACAGCATACCAGATGAAGGGGGAGCCACCAAGATGAAGGGGGGACACACCAGAATATGCCAGATGATGGGGGGCACACCAGATGACTGGGGGATATGCCAGAATGCCCCAGACAAGGGGGGGCATGGTTTTGTTTTGTAGATAATTATAAGTAAATATCTAAAGAGTGCAGAACCTGTGTGGATCTGCATGGTCTGGCATGGAGTCTGTGCTCATCTGCACAGACTAGCATGGTGTCTGCATGGATCTGCATGCAAATCATGAGGAGTCCGCAGACATCCACATAGTCTGTGCAGATCTGTGTGGAATGTATGGGGGAGTGTAAACTACTGGATTGAGACTATATGGGAATGGAATGAACTTAAATGAGCAGTTTGCAATGTCTCCACCAGATGTCAGGCTGATTAACCAGTGAATGCAACTCAATACAAAAGTCACCCAACTCAGGATTACAAATGTCAAATCATAGTGGAGTCAGGAAATGTCAGGAAGAAGGCAAAATATATGATAGATGGCTTGGACAATATAATGTGATACCATGGCTTGCACTGTCAACTTTACAGCAGAGGACAATTTGATAATCACAGCACTCTGGTTGCAAATGAGGTTGGAGACAATGGTTATCTGAGCCAATATGATAATAAGATGACAATTGAGCTCTGTGCTCTATACTCAATAGTGTGGGTACTCTTGTAGAAATTCTCTCTGTACTGACTACTTTACAATTTACTATATACTACCATATCCAAAGTAAGTAAGGCATAATTCCATGATAACATACCTAAAACAATGCAAGAAAACCATAAAGGGAAATATGATAAATTACATAACTTCAGATCAAATGTCAAAACATTATAGAGCAATAAAGAAAAAAAATACCCAGCATGAGGGCCACAGGCCCCCATAGATGGGTAGTGTAGGAGGGAGGGGGGGGGCAGGCAGGAGATGTGGGGGGGATTGGGGGGGAGACGGTGTGGGTGTCAGTGATGTGGCATGCACATGGGTGGGAAGGGGGGCTTACCAGGTTGCAGGGGGTGCTGAGATCACCACCCCAGGTCACAGGGGTGATACCTAGTGGGAGGGGGTGGTTAGTGATGTGGCATGTCAGGGAACAGGGGGGGAGGGGGCTGCATACTGTCTGGGGTTGCTGGTGGTCATCGCTGCACATTGGCCAGCCTGAGGGAGTGAGTTGGGGGATGTGGAGAGAGATGGCAAAGGGGGTGGTAGTAGTTGAGGTGCGAGGCTTGAGGCAGCAGCAGTAGCATGTCATGTGTAACTGATAAACAAACAGTCACACAAGGCCATGCATTTCAATGAACACATGATGAACATATCACTTAGAGATCAAAGTTTGGATAATAAGCAAAGTTGCATAGCTGAACAGTTATGTGTGGCTACTTATGGAATATGTAATCCAGTGGTCATGGGTTCAAATCTCTGACATGGCAATTTTTTTATATTTAATAGTATGAGGCTTAGAGTCTACATGGAGTCTACATGGAGTTGAGTGAGTCCTTTACACTCCCCCACCTATTCCGGTCAGATTCCCCAGAGTCTGGTGGACATTTTTTGTATGGTAATTCCACTGTAGCAGTTAATTCCAGTAAATATATTATTGAATTTTATTATGTAATCCCTGGAATCTACCCAAACTCAAACAAAGCCAGAATAAGCAGAATACCCAGAGTCCTCACCAGGTCACATGCCTGCCTATACCTGTGACCACCCCGCTCACTGCCACCTACCATGATCACCGTCAATGAGTCCCCCTCTCTCACCATCCCACTCTGCCACTGCCACCCCTCACCCAGCTCACAAGCTGCCATTACCACCACCACCGCCCCCTCCACCATGCCCCTTCCCTCACCCATCAATGCTGCCGCTGCCCCTTCCCTCACCAATTGATGCCACTGCTGCTGCTGCCCTCCTTCACCACACTTCACACATGGGGCCTTTGGGCCCTGTATAAGTTTTTTTCATTTTTTGTTACTGATATCAATTTTATTTTGCTAATTAACTATATTTTTAGTTTACATTTATTTGCCTACTCTGACATGCTGCCCTCCTCTCCACTTAGCTGGGAGATGGGGGGCTTGATGGGGGATAGTAAAGCCCCAAGCTCAACCCCCCTTGACCACCATGTCACCACCGACCATGCATCATCATGATGACCAGGGGGGGGGGGGCACAGGGGAGGACAGGGGACACCAGGCAACTCACAGGATGAGGGGGGGATGCTAGATAACACCAAGGGGATACCAGATGATGGAGGGGGAATGCCAGACAATGGGGACGCTAGACGGTGGGTGGATGTGCCAGGTGGTGCCCCACTTCCATCACCTATCAGGGCTGCCACTGCCCCCCACCATCCCTTGCCCATCAACAATGCTGCCACCACCTTCAGTCTAATGGTATGGGGTCCCCAGGCCCCCACCAAGTATTTGTTTTTATTACTGATTATATTTTACTAATATACTATTTTTTTCAGTTTTGTTGTGTGCATTCAACAGGCCCCTGATGTGCCGCCCCTCTTCCCCACTCAGCTGGGAGGTGGGGGGCTCAATGGGGATACTATGACCCCAAGACCATGGCTGCTGCATCACCAGCTGCACCTCCTCTAATGCCACATCATCACCACCTGCAGACAGGGGACATGACAGGCTGCCATACAACACCACCAGATGAGTGGGAGGGGGGGGGATGCCCAGACAAGTGGAGGATGCCCAGACAGGCAGGGGGCACCCAAAGCAGAGGAGGGGTGCCCAGACCACAGGGGATGTGGCCAGCACCACCCAGCCCAGCCCCACAAGCCACTGCTTGTGGGGTGGAGTGTGGATGGAACAATGGTGATACCAGAGCACACATGCCAGCACCCACACCACTCCCACGAGCCATCGCTTGTGGGGTGGAAAGGGGTGCTACATTAGTGGCACCAGCAGGACAAGTGACACAAGGTGTTGGGATTATGTATACAAGAGTATACAGGCAAGCCAAGGCAGTTAACAAGCCTAGGGAGATGGAATACAAGTCCTAAGCTTAGGGTTAGGGTTAGCAGCTGCTACCCTTAACCCTAGAGCAATGGCAGTCTCCTATACAGGAATAGACTGGCCAAGACTACAAAGACTGCCAAGACTGTCTCCTATGCTATCCAGGGAAACCCCCTATAATATACAATGATAGACAAGTCTATCTGGAGAATTATATAGGGGATATGACATAGTTATTCCATTATTAACTGGTACAGGGGTCTATTACAGAATACCTCCTTTATATATTATAGGAGTGCATTACACTATACCTCCTAACTGTGTAGTATAAATATTGCACATCTTGTAGGAGATGATAATAACATTCCTCCCTGTTGCAGACTCCCTCACTCACTAGCCTTTGAGATTAACTTCATCTTCTTAACCTTGTCCTTAACTCCTCCTGTCACTGTTCACCACTCCATTCCCAACACAAGGGGAGGGGAGGGATGGGCACAGAGGGGATGCAACACCTGAGGCTGCAATGCACCCCACTCCCCTCCCATCTATACTATATATTTAGAACATTTTGTAAGTAGGTAATATATATATATTACAGTCAAAGTGATGCAATGCCCAAGGACACAACCACTTCCACCTCCCCTAGATATAATGATTTTATATGTAATGTATTTTATTCTGTAAATAGATATTAAAGTAACAATAATATTAAAGGTGTCATGGTGTACCTGTTAAGTTGTTGGAAAATCTGTAAATAGTAATCTAGAGGTGTGTCAGGAGTACGATTTTCTAGAGACAATTAAAACTATTATTTCTTTTGTTTTGACATGATGACACTTTTATGTACATGCTTTAGACGCAAGGTCCTTATGACTGAGTGCATGGCTAAGGGTAGGTACAACACACCGTACACCAATGGCTGACATGCAGCCCAATTGGACTCATGGTAGGCACATGTAGAGCTGCGCACCTCATGCTGTAGGCATGGGATGCTGCGCCTGCTGACGACTCATGGTCTAAGCATGCCTGCAGTAGACACATGGTTACCTCATGTAGAGTAGTATATTCCAATAAAATGCCTAGAGACTCTAGTTGAGTTCTCTTAGGTTATCTGCTAATACCAGCATGACAGCCTTGTGACTACAAGACTACCCCCCTTTATTCATTTGTTGTTAGTATTCTTGAAGGGAGCCATTGTTAGTGCCTTAGGGTATTAGTGACATCCTAACAGAAGAACTCGACTACCTCCGACGACCCCTCCCTCTTTCTCTCACTCTTACTTCTTTTCTTTCAGACTTGCCTGAGACAACGCGCATGAATGTGCTGCCCTCATCAAGGTACGACTCCGACCCCCATTCACCTCACTAATCAAACATTTCCCCCTCACCCTCATTCCCCATTCCTCTGGGTTTGCCCGCTGAACAGTCATAGTGACCATTCTGCTGGTGTCCGCACCGTTGAACAACCCCTCAACCGGACCAAGCCTCACTTGACACAGACTGTTGTGGGATGCCACCCAACCGTTCTGAGTGTGCATGCATAGCGTGGTTGACTGCGGCACTACTGTCACGCAACAGGGCTCGACCTTATTGTTTCAAACCTTTAAGCTGCAAGACAGGGTTGTGCGCCTGCAGCAAGAGACTATTGTCTTCTCCAACCCCACCATTACCCCATGCTCGCCACCCCCAACACCTTTATCTTCTCTACATCTTTTACCACCTCAGACAATGGGCAAGTTACAGGAATTAGAAAACCTGAACCTGAACGACTTGGCCCCTATTCCCGAACCAATGGACTTGGAACCTGAGTCCTCACTACAGGCACAGTTATGCGCACAACTGAGAGAAGCGTGAGAGGAATGCGATGTCCTCCTCGTGGCTTTAATGGAAGAAAAGCGAGCGCAGGAAAGACCTGCTGCACAAGCAACAGAAGAGAGCAGAGCGAGGCTGATGCCAAAAGTGGCATGCCCCCTCCTGTTCTCGGGCAAGGCTGACGAGCTGGATTCTTTCAAAACAGCCGTCTATATGTACATGCGGGGATGCCCTGACAAATTCAGAGACGAGGATGCGAGGATTGTCTGGATCCTTTCATACCTGCAAGGAGGGACTGCCACGAAATGGTGCGAAGTAGCGGTCAAAGAGATGATGCACGGCGACCTGCCCTTTGCCATGGTGCAGGAGCTGATGCAGGCAATCCAGGAGTCGTTTGGTGACCCCAACGTACAAGACACCAAGGTCTTCCAAATTATGACCATGGTACAAGGCAAGAAGACCACGGACAAACATGTCCAGGACTTCAAGATCGCGGTGCAAGAGTCGGGGTACACTGGCACGCTGCTTATCTATGAGTTTAAGTGGTCATTGAACAAGGGGCTGCGCGAGCGGCTGAACAACTTAGAAAGGTGACCAGCAACTATAGCTGAGTGGTACACTCAGGCTATGCGCTTAGACAGACAGTGGCAGCAGGTGGGCACAGAGAAGCACCTATTCACAGGGACACGCCGGCCGCCGAAACCCTCCACGCAGGCATCACCAAGCGCCAAGTCTCCATTGTCTCAGCAGCAAGGCCAGGTGCAGGGAAGAGGACAACAGATTCATCAGCAGGCGGGACAGTGCCCACCCCATGATCCCAATGCAATGGATGTGGACAGGAGCTCCAAGCGCCCTCCACTCATTTGTTATAAATGCCGAAAACCTGGGTCCGCAAGCTGGAAGAGGAGAAAGCGCAGAAGGAAGCATGGGATTTTCAAGACGGAAGCAAGTGAGACCCCCATCGCTAGCTTCCAAGAACAGTTTCGAAGGACTTATGGTTCAGGACACGGACTTAGATATGGACACGGACTCTACTGCTATAGCTTAGATAGCGCATCAGTGTGTAGCAACGGCAAGGGGTCTGACTCAGATCAGCTTGGCGCTCCGGAAGCATGCTTAATTCCTTGTAAATCCGTAGATAGCAAAATAGACACTGATACCAAAAAGCCTAAAGAGGGGGTACGACACTTCGTAAGGTCATCTATGATAAAAAACAAAATAATGATACCTATTACTATTACTACATTAGATACGCATGACTCGTGCACAGTCAAAGCCTTACTAGATAGCGGTGCGACTGGACTATTTGTAGACAGAGAATTCATTCATAAATCAGGACTTAAAACCCGCCCCCTAGATCAACCGATCAGGGTGTATAATATTGATGGTATCTTGAACCAGGGCGGATCGATCACAGAAGAGATCACCCTGATGATGTCATTCAGGGGCCACAAAGAGAAAGTGGTATTCGAGGTCTGCGACCTGGGAAAGACAACAGTGATATTGGGGCACCCGTGGCTGAAAAAGCACAACCCCGATATTGACTGGGAGACAGGCAACGTGAAGATGACCAGGTGTCCTCGTGAATGCAATGTATTTATCAGATCAGCGAAGAAAGATAGGGCCAGGAGGAAGTTGGCCGAGCAAATGATGAAGCATCCAACAATTGAGGAAGTAGAGGACAATGAAACCTTCATTATGGCTGGAGGAAGGATGGAAGATGGAGACAGAATCCTGGAGGAGATACACCAGGAGTGGAACAAGACCGAACAGGAGCTCACGGCAAAGATCCCTTGCAGATTCCGGAGGTGGATGAAGGTGTTCAAGAAGAAAGCGTCTGAGCGCATGCCAAGACGGAAACCCTGTGATCACAGTATCGAGATGAAACCAGGTTATGAGCCGAAGAAAGCCAAGAACATCCGGCTCTCTCTGCAGGAGAAAAGTGAAGTCGACAACTTCTTGAACGACCAGTTAGAAAAAGGGTACATCAGAGAGAGCAAGTCGCCCCAAACATCGGCTGTGTTCTTTGTACCAAAAAAAGACAAAAAAAAGAGGATGGTACAGGACTATAGGTATCTGAACGCTTGGACGATTCGAAATAATTATCTGTTGCCACTTATTGGCGACTTAATAGACAAAGTAGGTAGTACAAAAGTATTTACAAAGCTGGACTTAAGATGGGGATACAATAATGTCAGGATAAAGGAAGGAGACGAGTGGAAGGCTGTGTTCATGACCCACAGGGGTGCGTTTGAACCAGTAGTTATGTATTTTGGATTATGCAATAGCCCAGCCAGGTTCCAGACCATGATGAATCCTGTGCTGAAGGTACTGCTCGTGTGTGTTTAAGTGAGTTGGGGTGTGATGTGGGTCAGTGTCAGTATGAATGTGTGCTGTAGTATTGTTGGGATTATGTATACAAGATTATACAGGCAAGCCAAGGCAGTTAACATGCCTAGGGAATATTGCCAGAATATGCTAAGTCATATTAACACATGTTTAACAGAGGTTAACACATGCAGAGACATATAGGGGAATCCACAGTTAACACATGCTACAGGATTAATCATCCTGCAGCATGTCTATCATAGGCTATCAGAGACAGAGCCTTGGATAGAGTGACTATGACACACCCTGCAGGAAGTCTAGGACTTACCAAGCCATGATATCATATGTCACTATTATTGACACTGTTATAGGGGATATGACATAGTTATTCCATTATTAACTGGTACAGGGGTCTATTACAGAATACCTCCTTTATATATTAAAGGAGTGCATTACACTATACCTCCTAACTGTGTAGTATAAATATTGCACATCTTGTAGGAGATGATAATAACATTCCTCCCTGTGGCAGACTCCCTCATACACTTACCTTTGACTTAAACTCAATACCTCAAAAACCTCGTCCTCATCTTGTGCTCAACTTCCTGATCCCAATAAGTTGCATGCAAATAAGTAAGTAAAAGCGGGGTGGCATCAAAACCTCAGTGAGGAAATCTTGCCACCGCTGCAGTGAGAAGTTCCCTGTATGCATAAATTACAAATGACAAGCAATTCATGAATGGGAGTGGTGGGTGGGGCACAAAAAACCAAGGAAATCTAGGGATTTGTTTGATATGCCTGTGAGGATTCAACTGGGTTAGACACACACAGAAGGAGAAATAGATGCCTGCAGCTCACTGTGAGGATTCAACTGGGTGTGGTAGAAATAGCTATAAGTTAACACCACTTGAATCCTGTGAGTGAAATCTGGCTGAGTCAAGGTGTACATGAGTTGATGAACCTCTCTCAATTTGAATAGCTGTTATAGATGGCAGGGGTGAGCCCTGGGCAAGGTATATCAGCTTTGTTGCTTGTGACCAAGATGGGACTTGGGTGAAGCAACAGAGGGCCCTTAAATATTCTGGGACTCTCTCTAATTAGGCATCTGCTAGACCCTAGCACCCAATCAGAGACAGCATAAAAAGGGGGAAGGTGGAGTGGAGCTCTGTGGGTAGTGGAGCTAGACACATAATAGGGGCATGGATGGCAGAGCAGAGCATGCAATAGGGGGTGTGGATAGCAGAGCCAGGCACACAGAAGGGTGTGCAGTCTTTGGCAGAGCCAAGTGTGCTGTATGGTGCAGATAGGAGAGCAGTGCTGACAGGAGTGCTAACAGCAGTTCTGATAGGAGTCCTGATAGAAGTGCTGCTGTATAGTGCAGATAGGAGAGAGGAGTGCTGATAGGAGTGCTGCTGTCACAGCAGTGCTGACAGGAGAGCTGACTCAGGGGAGTGATGTTAATGCTGATAGGAGAATGATGTCAGTGCACACAGGAGTGTGCATAGACAGGAAGACACCGTCAGTGTTATGTTGGTTCAGCTAGGTGTGGTGGTAAGGGCACACCAGTGGCAAGGCCAGGTCTGCACTGAGAGAGCTTAGAGCAGTGCAGAGGCCTAAGAAAAGGCTCCTTTCCCTTGGAACCCTCATTTACCATGAGTCCTGACTAGTTGTGGGTGCAAGGTGGCAGATGAGCTAACCATAGGTTGGGCAATGTTCATCTGGCACATGACCTTTTGGTGTGGGAGTTTCTGTGAGTCGCAAGTCTGTAGGTAGCCCACTTACAGTACTTTAGCTTAGTCAATGCATTGCAGAAGCTGACAAGATTGGTAGCAATTGTCTCGACCTGCTCATTGGGTTTGGTGGGCATGAAACAATGCCTCATGATGTACAGCCCTTTGTCAATGGCCTCATGGAAATGGTTTCTATCCATGGCATGGAAGGTATTTGGGACACAGTGTGGGATGCCATACTTGAATTTCCCAAAACTGTCACAACAAACACTGTCATTGTCATCTGTCAAGAGAAAACTGGTTGCATTGCATGGGAGGTGGGTATGCACAGAGCACAGCAGCCATTGGGTTATTCATCTCAGGGCTGTAATACACCTGGCTGTCCAAGTATGGGAGCTCTGCAAGGATCAGATGCACAGCATGTGGGTGGGAGTCAAAGTGGTTGAAACTACCAAATCAGGGTTATATCTCTCAGCTTAACAAGGCCAAAGCACCCTTGCTGTTCTACCATGATTTTCCTTCACCCCCTGGACTTGCTACTATGTTTTTTTGACATATAACTATACAGAACTTTGGAAATTTATGTCCCATGTGTTTTTGAGTGATTGAAAAATATAACAAATAGAAATAAATGTACTAGAAGGTGTTACCCTGTCTGTACTGGGCATATTAGCTGCTCTTCCTACTATCTTACATTATTCCTCCTGTCATTATGTCTTGCTAGGGATGGTGCAGAGAACTATTACAATATGGAACAACCCATTCCTGATAAATGCACAAGTTGTCATATCAAGCCTTGCCATTGTGATTCCAAATATGTGCCCTCCAGCAGGAACCCAACATTTCTTTGTCAGTATCATACTAGAATCCACTGGCATGACAGCAACCATTCATAGTCAGACAAGGCAACTTGAAGTCTACTTGCACCACTCCAAGACTCCAAGGTGCTCACTCACAGTCGACACACCATGCTGACTTACAAGACCCCTAGTCAACCCCCCATAATGAGGAGGCGCAGACCTGGTTGGTTGGTTGTGGAGAACAACATAAATACCACCCATGCAGCCATGATGGCTGTGCTTAACATCTTGCATGCATATGCATGGCAGATGTGGGCCCATCCATGTCGGATGCTGACTACATTAACACAATACCTCATCATGACAAGGAGATGCTGACAGTAGTGGTTGGTTGCTATGAACTACATAAGAAAGTATTTCAACCACCCACACAGCCATGATGACTGCACTTAACATCTTACATATACACAGCAGATGTGGGCCCATCCACATTGGATGCTGACTACATCAACACAACACCTCCCTATGACAAAGAGATGCTGACAGTGGTGGTTGGTGGGAGGAAAATAAAGTTCTTTTCAACTATTTATTTGTCCCATGTGGCAATTCCCTGATCAATCACTTTTTCCCATGGCTCAGCCCTCATCATCACTCTCACTTGATTCTGATATGTGTGCGCCTACTTTTGGACAATGATGGAATCAGTGGGAGAAAAAACATTTGAGCTAAGGTAGAGGCAATCCATGTGCATCAAATGTCAACCATTGTGACCAATGTGTGACAAGACCTTATCATGCACATGACCTCCACCATCATGCTGAGCATGATTGGCAGTCATGCCACTTCATTGCATGATAAACACAGCTCCTCCACACAAAATTACTGTATCATTATATACTAGCAGCAGTGAATGTAAAGTATATTATTATAGTATCTGTCCACCAACCACTCTCAAACATTTGCCTTGATCTGGTTCTTCTCATCATGTGATATTGAGTTGCTATCCAAAAATGTGTTGAAATCATTTGCAGACACAATCATTTCCCAAGAGGGGTGACAGTGCATGTTGTACTTCCAGTGCACTTCCACACAGCTGGCACTAGATGGGGGAAATTGGTCGATGGCTTCTTGTCAGACATAGCCTTTCTCTGGATGTGGACTTGGCATGTGTATTCACTGCATCACATGCAGAGCACTTGACAAGTGCCATCGTAGAAGTTGCCTTTTTCGGGTGGCAGATTATTATTGTTGAAAGTAATTGTAGCAGTGGAAATATGGACAGAGGAAGAATAAGGTTGCTGTGATACACTATCTACAGAATCAACCTGCCACAATGAGAAAGAGATAAAAATGAAGACTCAGATGCATTGTTATTGCATTATCTGCAATGCAAGCCACACAAGTCAGACTGATCTCAACCTGATGCCATTCTTTCTTTGCAGCCCTTGCCAACTTGCTGATTTCCCAATTTGGCAACCCCCCCTGTAGCATGAGAACAACGTCCACCATCAGCAGGTTCACAGGTCTGAAACCTGTTGACCACACAATTATCCTTGTTTGTGCTTTTTTCCCACTGATTTCAGGGTTTTCCCTGAGTGCAATCCCAGAGTCCTTCCATTTTAGTTGAATGTTATCCCTGAGGAAACATAGAATTATTATCACAATGGGGTAAAGGGGCCCACATTTAGGACATGTGTAAAGAACCTGATCAGTCAGTACCAACTGCTCAGTATCCTTGTTTCCTATGTGAATATTATACTCATGTACCATGCATTCCCACCACAGAACACTCTTGTCCTCCTTTGGTCAACAATGTTTGCATCCATCCTGGAGTCTGGGCCAGACAATATATTTTCCTGTATTGGGATGAGGTCTCTGAGAGCAAGTGTGGGAATCCCTGAGACAAAGTGGAGTGTGTCTGGAGCAAGCAGGAATGTCTTATTCCTCTCCTATAGTATGTAGCATAATATACTACATGTCGTATGGGGAATAATAATGTAATATATATATATATGTTGGTGCAGTCTTGTCCTTGGCTTGTATTGGGATCAGGAAGTTGAGCACAAGATGAGGACGAGGTTTTTGAGGTATTGAGTTTAAGTCAAAGGTAAGTGTATGAGGGAGTCTGCCACAGGGAGGAATGTTATTATCATCTCCTACAAGATGTGCAATATTTATACTACACAGTTAGGAGGTATAGTGTAATGCACTCCTTTAATATATAAAGGAGGTATTCTGTAATAGACCCCTGTACCAGTTAATAATGGAATAACTATGTCATATCCCCTATAACAGTGTCAATAATAGTGACATATGATATCATGGCTTGGTAACTCCTAGACTTCCTGCAGGGTGTGTCATAGACACTCTATCCATAGCTTTGTCTTGGATAGGCTATCATAGACATGCTGCAGTATGAGTAATCCTGTAGCATGTGTTAACTGTGGGTTCCCCTATATGTCTCTGCATGTGTTAACTGTCCATTCCCTAGGGTTATGGTTAATGTGCATTAGCCCTAAGCCTAGTGTTGTCCTAGCTTAACACATGTGTTAATATGACTTAGCATATTCTGGCAATATTCCCTAGGCATGTTAACTGCCTTGGCTTGCCTGTATACTCTTGTATACATAATCCCAACAGCTTGTATCCCAACATCCTGCACTGAGTAGTCCAATAGCAACCTTGCCTTGTTGACAAACCAGATATTACCAGCTATATAGTGCAGCTTCCCTCCCCTTGCAGTAGGTTGAAGGCAATCTGAAGAATAGATGGTGGAACATCAGAATGCTCTGTGAACTGTACTTTGAGATGTTGCTCTTGTGTGTCAATTCATCCCACAATTTTGTCTTCCCCACCTTTGGACCTTGTGGATGGATTTTGGTTCGAAAGACAAAAGCCTTCTTTCCCAACGCTAGTTGAATCCCTTTGAGTGCATCATTACATTGTCCCATGCAGAGCTTGATCTCTAATTTTGTTGCATGCTCTACTCCATGCTCCTGACGCCATCCCAGATGGCAAGGTGAGTTGGAAACACTCTGGCCAATGCCCCACCTCACCAGGCATAAATGAATTGGATGGTCTGGTGTTACTCACCAATTCCAGTTCTCCATCCTGACTGACATCATATACCTCTGAAGGTTCAAATGAATAGTCATCATCATCGATTTAACAGCTGACTCCACTGCTTAGTGAGTTTGATTTGGTCTGCAGTTGTTGATCCCATTCCAACATGTCTCAGATAGCTTTGAACTGAAAGCCTGCAATGCATCCGACAAATAAGGATTGACACTGTCAATTCAATGAATATGTATACTCACTGGGATTCCTGAATGCTCAGCCCCCTTGCTAAGAAATCGATCAGGCCAGAGTCACCGGTGAACATTCCCTCATCCAAGAGTTGAAGTTGGACTTCTGCTTTCCCAGGAGCTATGATTGCCATGAGAGATCATATCAATGAATGATGTCCCCACCTAACTCAGACAGACCTTTGTGTGATTTCAGAGTGAAATAATCCATGGACAGGGAATCCTTTGCCTGCCTGTTCCCCTTTTCTCCACTCGTTAAGGTTGCCAGTTGCGGACGATTGCATCAAATGTGTATAAGACGTCTCAGACATCGAGACAAGCTCCCATGTACATTTCATCTTCCATATAAGGTCTGGCACTGCCATTGGGAGTTAGCTGTGTCAACGGGAGCTCATAATTGGCAATGAGAAATCTTCATACCCATTCCGATTAGTTTCTTCCAGTTCAAATGGTTCATGTGGTCATCCAGAATTTCATTCCGATGGGCGAGCATTGATCCTTTGGTGCTCTGGGATGTCTTGTTCAGCACTGACCATAACATCTCCAGGATCTCCCCATCAATCACCCCAATCCCTATGATGAATAGCAGTGCAAACTGGGCAAAGCAATCATTGACATGACCTTTGACATAGAAATCCCCAATTCCCCCTGCTACATCCATTCCCTCTGGGACTGACAGGTATAGCGAGTGATTGACCTGGCTTTTGAAGTTGATGAACCATTGGCAGAATATATCGTATACCAACTATGCCTGTTTCACTTGCTCCATGTTCTTGCCATTCAGCACTTTACACACTGCATAATCAATATTTTTTTGCCTGGAACCAAACATTTAGCATCCTTGGGACATCAGACCAAACACTGACTCACTGTTCTCCTTTCTGAAAGTCAACCCCTGCGTCTGGCTGGAAGAAACCATGCCAAAGACATGCCACTGCTTTAATCCCTGTTGCATCATACCCGGCCACATCCACCTTCCGGTTTGCCTTGAATTTGTTGCATGTACAGGGTGCCACTTCCGACTCTAGTGCCGCCTTGAGATGCTCCTTATATGTCACTGGGGTTCTGTCATAAATGAATGGCCATTTGTCAATGCCACATCATCTCCTGGGCACTTCTGATGTTGATGGGATGCCATGAAATTGCCATCAATGGCAAATGACCGGGTATATACCCACCTAAGATATATATACTTCATCCCAACTTGTTTGGGCCATCTGGGGAAATAATGAACTCACTGCTCTTTATCATTTTCCCAGTCATCCAGTAAGTTCATGCCAGGTTGTGGGCAGGCTGGACAGAGAATAGCCAGATCACCAAGTCCTGGTATTCCAGTGTCATGGCCAAACCCATGCCACTTGAGATGTTTCAAGTTCCGGTATTGTCTTGTGCAACATAATAGTTCCCTGTACCAGTCCTAACATATGCATAAGTTATCAATCATAGTGACCAAGAGTGACTCGCACTGGGAGTTCTGGGGAAAACTGCTTGATGTGAATCATTGGAGCTTCTGATAGTAATGCCATGCCAACATTTTACATTCCTGATTCTCCATGAGGAATGAGTTGAGGCCCTCAAATGAGAACAGTTTCTTGACTGTCTTGAGGGAGGCAGGGAAGAACTGGAGGTCCAGGGCCTGTATATCGTTGGGGACATGGCCTGGGCACTGACACCACTGAACAGGCAGGTGATGAATGCCATTGTCATGCATGACAACCACAATGCTCTTCCCATACTTGACATTATCTTGTGTTCACCTTGCCTGTTCATGTGGATCTAAGAACTCCCCAGGTTCCACATTTTCCATGTCATGATATCCTTCATCGGCCTCAGCTTCCATGAACCCATCCAGAACAGCATCCAGCTCATTGTCCAGGTCATTGAGCTCTTCAGGCATGTCTGGAAGTCCAAACAGGTTGTCAGGAAATCTACCGGTGGAACTCTCTCTTGGGGTGTATGACAGACATGGCTTTCCCCCATGTCCAAAGTGAAGACTAAGCCCTGTCTCAATCAGCCAAGAATCCTGATAAAACTTCCTGGTCCAT
This sequence comes from Tricholoma hemisulphureum, assembly GCA_964034925.1. Classification (NCBI taxonomy): domain Eukaryota; kingdom Fungi; phylum Basidiomycota; class Agaricomycetes; order Agaricales; family Tricholomataceae; genus Tricholoma; species Tricholoma hemisulphureum. The sequence goes on along the minus strand of OZ035935.1, from coordinate 335,014 downwards.
CGTTGAATTTGGTGGAATGGGGTGCAGGCATGGGATGATCTACAGCATGAGGTGCAGAAGAGGGGATGGCTCATGCAATTCTTGCACCACCATTCTGTGGCCACACCACATGTGCTACACCAACAGTGAGGTGGGCTGGCCTCCAAGGCAAGAATCCGTGAGAGGTGGAACTTCCTTTTCACCAGGTACTCCCTCAGATAATCATTTTAGGACTACAAGTAACAGAATCATTAGGTTCCCAACATCTTTGCAGAGGAGTGACCCCAAGTGACATTGACAACATACCTTGGACTGGGGGAGCTTCGATGGCTCCATCATAGCTGCATCATAATTAAACCCATGTACCTGCTCATGGCATGGGGTGAGTCCATGGGTGTTCTTTGGAGGCTTGGAGGGAGAGCCATTTGGGGTGGAGTTGGCAGAAGATGCTCATGTGCTGAGTTTACTTCTCTGAACCAATCCCCTTGATGTGTAATAGCTAGTGGAGGTTTGAATGATGAAATCACCAGGGCCAGAATTGCGAACATTGGGTTTAAATCTTCTCATTGGCATTTTTGTTTAGAGTGGGGGGGGTGAGGCACTTGTATATGTAGTGATGCAATTAGACAGTAGAAGGCCAAATATGGATATGACTAATCATGTGGCAGAGGACGCACTCACATGACAGATTATGTTATGTAAGTGTGCATTTGAGTTATTGAGATTGAGTGGGGGCTTGCTTTGTATGGTTGCAGGTTCAGTAACATATTATTTGTTAACATTGCAAATAAGATTTTCCAAGGTTTTGGGGAAGAGTCAGGAAAACCTGTCTGGTGCAGCACATGATGCTAGTCACGTGACAGGCATGTCTGAAATGCAATAAGGTATAGGACATCCACAAGCCGCCAACATCACATGCCATTACTTCTCTGTGACCAATCACCACCAAATCAGGAACATTCACAATAAAAAGGCTCTGTAAATCCAACAACACTGTCTCAGCAGGTTATGTTCAATAAAATCTCTTTGAAATCATGTGAAAGTCTAATATCCCAGATGGTTTACTTGTGCAATAAAAATTGAGTGAGCTGAATCAAGATTACGCTGTAATTACCCCTACTACTACTGATAATGATGATCTACAAGTAATTACAAGCTATATAAGCACTATGTACGGATTTTATGAAGGCTATGTACCATCTAGAGACTATCATGACTATATACTGATTAAACTGAGCTGTATCAATAGGTGAGAATTAAGGTAAGTTAGCTTTCTCAAGGTCATCCATTAAACTTTCAGGAAGTACACAGTGCCCTCGGTATTTCCTTGCTGCCCAAGCAGCTTTTTGCCCATTCAGACCCTTATCACATGCATCCATGAACTGAGCAGAACGGTTTGCAAAGATAAAGCAAGCAATTAGTAGGCCCAGAGACAGTGAGATAGAAACTTCATACCGGTGCATTGACTCGAGGGGAATGGCATCAAGTGCAGCCAATGCATTCCTCTCAAGATGATCCTCAATAGCTCTAGAACACAGCCGCGTGAAGAATTTGCCACACGTAGTGCCAATATAGACATGTTTGGATCTAATTTTGGATTCAGTACTTCCAGATCAAACACTATAGAATATTTAACTATCTAGAAACCAAAATTAGCCATTTAAGTATGACTTTTATTGAACAAATCTGTGCTAAAGTACGTGTGGTGGCTACAAAGTCAAATTTCAGCAGATTTTGACAGATTTGGAACTGTCACACTTGTGCATGTGATGTTGGCGGCTTATGGATGTCCTCTACCTTACACATGATGCTTCAAAATGGAATGCAAAGTGCACTATCAGAATACTCATGCATCCATGAGATAGATGTGTACAGGTGACCGTCATGGTGAAAACATTGTTCATATGGTTGTGAAGCCTATGCATTCATGTGAAGTAGTAATGCAAGCTAATCTTCAAGTTGTTATTGTTGGATGGTAAAACTCCTCTAACTGGTGTCAATATTGCCATGATTTTTGGTGCAAAAAGTTGCTGAGGTCAGCTGAAAACACCTTGGTATTTTCTTCCATCAGATTGAGGAAATCGATGACATAGTCACATCCTAGACACTCCCACTTGAGGTGCCCAGCTGGTATCTTTGGTGCATTCTTGCAAAACAGAGGGATTCTAGATGCAAGGTCTTCCGAGTATGGTACATTGGAGTCTGTGTCGGAAGCAGAGGATGTGGAGATCACTGAGAAATCTGAGTCATAGTCCAATTTTGATGGTTGGGAATGGACAATGGGTTTTTCTGGAAGATGAGATGTGCGCTCTTCCAACTGCAACTAGTCTATTTTCTTGGTGGTTGCTGCCATGATTTATTTTGACCAAAACATTTGAGATTCTCTGAACATCAAAAGGTCAATGTTGCTCTCATTGTCACCATCTGCATCACTGTCAACTCCACAAGCAAGGCCTCAATGAAGACCATCACTTTTAGCAGCTCTCCTAGCAGACTTCACCCTCTAACAAAAGGATATCCAGCTAGGAATATTGAGCTTTTGTACCACATTAGAAGTTGTAGCTAGGTGCTGGGCCAAGTGTTTGAAGGTCCAGTTACAAGACTGGAAAAAGACCAAGACTGGACTGGACCTTAACCGATCAAGACTGAAAGATTGTTGGACCAATAAAGACCGCAACTGCTGTCCAGTCTTCAGTCCATCACTATTTTATTCAACTCAAGACCACACAAGACCGGTTAAGTATACTACATACTAGTACTTAATATATTCTAACTTAAGTTCAATTTATATACAGTGGGACAAGCCCTCATGCATGTTACTCCCGAATGGCTAAGCCACTCTGGAGCCATGGAAATTGGCTTGGCTTCTGAGCTGTAGCCAAAAAATTGGCTTAGGTGGCTGAGCCAAGCCAAGCTGTGGCAACACTATGTTCTAGTGTAAGATCTTCAGTATGCATGAAGTATGTATAGATATTTAAATAGAATGTAGATAGCAATCTTGTATCAATTATAACTTGAATGAAAGCATTTCACTTCACCTTGCTAATTTCCTGGTCTCCATCAAAAATGAAATTGCTTGTAATAGCATTGAATTAAGTACTGTGGGATCAGTATGTCAGTCTGAGGTTGTCTGTAGAAGAGGTATGCAGTGCTATTGCAGGCATGACAGGCTATGGTAGGCTGCAGCAGGCTGCAGTAGACTGCAGTAGGGCTGGTAGACTACAGAGGGCTGCAGCAGGTCTGCCACAGTACTGGACAGGAGATATACCTTCTCTACAGGCTCTGTCAGCACTGTAAATCAATGTGGGTTCTGTGCAGTGCTGCATAAGTCTGTGGCAGAGGGCCCAGGTTTTGCTGATGTGTAGCCTCTAGGATGCAGTAGTAATAATTTGCTAACCTTGAACAGTTGCCATATGGGTGCCAAATAAGTGCTCCTTGTCTGGGCAGTAACTTGTGGGGAAACATTCACTTGTATTTTTAAAGTGTCCACCAGAAGCCTTGTACATTTATGGAAATGTAGCTTCTCTTGTTGTAGTCCAAAACATATCAGTAGTGTTGCCAACAGCTAAGCTGATCACTTTCAATAAAATTGAGATATAGCTTAAAATAAAATACCTAAAATTGTGGGAATATTTCAGTGTATAGATCTCCTTGAACGCCGGTGGGTCCTCTGCCAACTCCAAGCAATCTGTGTCACCAGTGAAGAGATACTTGACTGGCTACAAAACGGCTCAATTTTTGAGCTGTTTTGTATCCACTCAATTATCTTGGAAAGAACTACCTTTCACACTTAGTGTTGGCAGCAGATCCACTGGCATTAGTGAAGATCCAGGTCCTCAAATATCTCCAGAGTTTTAGCAATTGTATTCACAGCTCTATGTTAATTTTGTTGAAAATGATCAGCCTAGCCATTGGCAACACTACATGATATCAGTTAAGACATTTTCCCAATGTGACTATGGTATATATGGTGGTAGTGCTGCCTGTAATTTTAACTGTAATTTTTTTTATCTTTTATGCATTACAAGTGCTCTGTATAGGCATGCCAAAAAATCCTCAATTCACTGATGCACCAAGGGGCATGGGTTAGGACATCAACTGTATTTGCATTTGACCTGTTTAGGTTGTGACCTGTTTCAGGGTCAGGCACAGTATACATTGCAAGGGGGTGGTGGAACAGGAATCCCAAACTGCAGGTGGGGGGGGGTCTTGCCAGAGGCAGGAGAAAAATTTTTGACCTGGGTATATGTGACACAAAAACTGTGGAAATGTACTGTAGGGCACTGTAGGCCACTGTAGGGTCAGAATATTATCCATATTTGGGTTGCATTTATGCTCCCAACATCCTGATTTTGTATACCTGTAGACTTACTGTCTGCAGATGTGCTGGGTGAGGACCTCTATCACCTGTCTTGAGGATTGGGACTTGCACAACAAACCTATGGACTTAGAGGCCTAAAATTAGAATTATTGATTTGTGTGTATGCTCATGTACACTAGTGATAATACATGTGCAAGTACATTTTGGATCAGCAAACTTTCTGGCCCTCAGACAGTTTAAAATGGTGTTACAGTGGTGTATACCAGCTAGTTATTACCCTGAGATAATCGCAAGACAGGGCTCGGGAGGTTGTTACTCGATTTGAGGTCATCACATTCATTGTTATGTCAGAAAAAGGAAACCACGTGATGGGAAAATACCATATATAGAAAGAGGGGGGTCGTCGAGGGCTTGGTAAAAAAAATTCTGAATGGCCACCCCCTTGATACATTGAACAACAGATTGTGGAATGGCATCAAAAATTTAACTTGAGCTCCTGATGCAGCAGCTGCTAGGTGCACCCAGTCAGAGCCCCAGTCATCCATTCTCTGTCTAATACCACTGATGATCATAGCTTTGATAACCACCGGAAACGAGCTCAGCTATACAACGAACCCAAACCGCCGTGTCAGGATTGTTCATGAGCCTGTCAAGAGTCAACATGGCCACATCAGTGAAGATCTCGGGCCGCGGACCAATATAAATAATTTACCATCTCCTTGCGGACCCAAAATGTATCAGGACCGTTATCGTTGGCAGCGTCTGTGTTTACCTCTGCGTGTATCTGTCGAGATGACCGCGTCAACCAAGGTTGGACGAATGAAGTACCAAAAATTACAACCTTGCGGACCCAAAACGTATCAGGACCGTTGGCATTGGCGGCATCTGTATCCAACTCCCTGCGAGCCTAATGCCGGATGGACTGTTAGCAGCAGCAACATCGACATTCACTTCCTCACGAGCCTTTGTATTTCAGTGAGTACGTATCCTGCCCTGATTCTCAGCACTACCTACCTGATTGGGAGTAGGAGAAGCCTGGACGAGAGTGACAATCATAGCAGTCAAGAAAAGAGGTGCAAACTTCATAGTGGGATACCGGTGGCCAGAAATATGCACCTTACAGAAAACTTGGGTTTTTAACTTATCCCTCGTCACAGCCTCGTCACCGGCCACACCCCATGATCGATTAATCGATGACTCCATGATCTATCACTCCACTTCGCATTCTTGGCAAGGTCAGATGGAAATTTTTTGACGGCTTCCATCATAGCCCGGAACCCGGAATCGAATTGTGGGCAAGGGAACACATGCAGCAAAAGACAGTGGAGGCTATGTCGCCGCAAGGCAAGTGATAATCATCGATCACCGGTATTACAAATAAGCATTCTACCATGACTTTTATTCGAACAAAGAAACAGGCATCAACGAGCAATTCGCTTCCTCGACTTCCCTCCAACTATAGTAATTCTGTGACTTCGATGAGCTACATGGTACATATGGTCGAAATTTGAAAAAGACAACATCAATACATCGGTGTTTGATTGAACATGAAAGCACAATTTCGTACTGGGTGACTTCCCATAAGGACCTGGAGGAATCTAGGAAGATTTTGACGCTCTGGACTTCGTCGCGATGCCGAAGCCTAAATTGGGCGAATTTCATTTCTGTTCCTGAAAACCAACCTCTACAGTGCAGGACCCCTGAAATCTCCCTCATATGCCTGAGGCATTTCCGGATAAAAATTGGGTCAAAAACTCGAAAATGCCTCAGGTCTATCCGGATAAAAAAACTTGAGAATTGGGCCAAAATGCCTGAGGTCAAATTCCGGATAAAAATTGGGTAATGCCGCGAAGGCCTAAGTAGATTTCCGGATAAAAACCTGGGTGCCGCCAGGATCAAATCCAGAATGACTACTAGTTACAGCTATGGGACGCGTGTCCGTTGAGTTAAGTTGTCCCTCAGCAATACCAGTCATTTCAGCGTTCAGATATTATTTATGAAACTGATCGATAAGGATTGATCGTACTTAACGCTATCCACCCAGCAGGTTTTGAACGCAATCATGTGATGTGAAAATAAATGTTGACCCCGAAGTCAGTCCATAATAAATAGTACAAAAAAGGAATTTACTTATATCAAACAACATATACAACCTGTATTTTATTTTCCTTTGGGGATTTTCTCAATGACAGAAATATATTAAATAACCCAATCGCACAGAGATATCAACTTCGCGAGGAAAATTAGCAAATGTACATCTCAAGACCTCACAACCACATTTATTGAACAAATCTCAATATATATATATTGTTTAAATGGATGTATTAAGGTATTAAATTATGTAGCATCCCTTGCACATGCGCAAGGGAGGTGAAGAAAATGAAATAACAAAAGCCCCTCCAGTTTGTATCTTGCACAAGGGAGGGGACTGTCAGCCAGAGCACCACCTGTTGAGCAGTCAGGCACATGCATCCAATTGGGGTTGATAATATGTAAGACATTAATCCAGAATATATAATTGGCACCAGATATGTTCTAAGACAATTAATTCCTTGCATGCACCCCTCCATCCCCATGTGATTCTAAGAAGCAATATGAAAAACTATTTTATTAAATTCATCCTCAATTATTATTCTACTTGTATCACTAGTCGGCACATCTAACAGTGCACTCATAACATCATTACCTCAACAGGTTATGGGCCCTGACACCCTGGATTAGGCACATTGTCATATTATTTGGATCAGAATCATAAGCCCTCACAATATCCAACCTACATACAATGTCCGATGACTACAATCAAAGTCCGGAAGAACCTTGCTCTGTTGATCTCCATCTCTCGGAAATTAAATCTGATCAATATGTTAACCTGAGGGGCCTCTCAACTAATAAAGTAGACTCCCTTAAGGAAGGGAATTGGTTAGCATGGAAAACTTGTATTATGAGGATCCTAAAGCTACATAAAGTCTACAATTATGTTGAAGAAAAAGTACCTAAACCTCAGGATGACAAAGACCGAGACAACTGGGAGATGAGGGACTTGGTAGCACAGACCCTCATACAAATAAATGTGAGTGATGAACAGATTATACATGTGACTGAGGCACAAACTGCCACAGAAATGTGGAATAATCTATGCTCTATTCACGAACAAGAGGGCATACAAGTATTACAGCTGCCAAGAGAAATTTCTATACAACTAGAGCAAATGACGACACAAATATTCTGGATCATGTTAATGATCTCCATCATCAACAAAATCATCTACATCAAATGGGGGAAGTCCTCTCTGATGAGGAATTCAAATCCGTACTCATTATGTCTCTCCCTGAATTGTGGGATCATTTTACATTGTCATATCAAGGCACTACTACTAAAAGGGACAGAACTGCTGGTATTACCTTGCAGGAATTAACCTCCCTCCTAATTGATGAATACCAACATAATCACAATAAAAATGATGATGCCTATGATCACTAGTACTATGCCCAAACCATCTCATCTGGCAAAAAGCAGAAGGTGATGAAAAATGATTCACAAAAGCCAAATGTGATGAAGTGTGACATCTGTGGAAAGAGTAATCACACCGCTGATCATGCCAATTTAAAGGCAAACCCAAATGTGGGAAATGTGGAAGGTTTGGGCATGAAACTGAGAAATGTTGGGGAAATAATCGTCCACCCAAAAATTCTCAAAGGGAACATGCTAATGTTGTGCGTGATCAGCAGGAGGACAAAGAAATGGATGTAGTCAATATGAATGAAGAACATGTTTCCTTTTACCCCTGGATCACCAATTCAGCCACAACATCACACATTACAAATGCAAAATCAGCATTTGGAGATTATAATCCAATAAGCCCAATTAAAGTATGTGGCTTAGGAGAATCTTATGTCCAAGCATATGGACATGGCACAGTTGAGGCAATTATTATTAAGGGGAATAAACAAAGGAGAATAAAGCTAACAAATGTGCTCTATGCGCCTGATTCTAAAGACAATCTCTTATCAATAGGGAGATTAGATAACATTGGTGGTAAAATTCAATTTGGCAATAATCAGGCCACTCTTCTCAATAAGGATGGAAGTATTATAGCTGAAGGACAATTGTCCAATGGATTATACATCCTTAATATGTATAAAAGAGAAGATAATATTGAATATAGTAATATCACTAACAAAAATAAATGTGCAACCTGGGACAGTTGGCACAAAAAGTATGGTCACGTCGGCATCAAAGGACTACAAAGGTTACTACATGATAACCTAGTAGATGGATGTAATGTTGATGAAAAACTGGAAATTCATGATTGTGATGCATGTATTCAAGCAAAGCAATCACATAATCCATTTTCGAAAACGACCTCATCTCAATCTCAGGTACCTAGCAAACTTATTCACACTGACATGTGGGGACCATTGCGCACTACAGCTTTATCAAGTGCATGATATAATATATTGTTTATTGACAACTGCACAAGATGTTGTGTATGTGAGCAAATGAAGACAAAAGATGAGACTTCTACAAAACTAAAACAATTCCTCATGTTTATTGAACCCCAAGTGGGACATCTTTCTAAGCGCACCAGAATTGATCAAGGGAAAGAATATCATAATAAAGATCTTATCACTTGGTGTGCTGAAAAAGGGATTAAAATTGAATTGACCACACCATATTCTCCTTCACAAAATGGTGTTGCTGAAAGATTTAATTGGACACTGGTTGAGTTAGCATGTGCAATGATAATTGCATGTGACTTACCAAAATATTTATGGCATGAGGCAATAAATTATGCCACATGTGTTAGAAATATTTCACACACACGAGCCCTAAAGGGGAAAACTCCTGAACATGCATGGACTGATAAATGGCCCAATGTTAGCTATTTACAAGAATTCAGGATACCTGTATGGGTTTTATGTGATCATCAAAATATTTCTAAACTCGAACCTAAATCCAACAAACAAATCTTTGTGGGATTTGTTGATGGTCCTAAAGCTATTAGATGTTATCACTCTAATAAAAGGACTATTTCTATTTCAATAAATTTCCCCAAGATATCCAATTTGAGGGGGAGAATGAAGGAGAACAAATTCAGACTCAACAAGAGGACGAAAAATGATGCGATTACAAATGATTCCACAAATAACCTAAAAAGGAAATGTCCAGAAGAAGAACCATCTCCACGCCAAAGCATGAGACCCAGAGTTCAGCATAATTACCAAATGCTGAATGAACCACCCCTCATATACTCAGTAAAAACGTTTCGTCAGGTAAAGTAACGTGATAGTCACATGTGGTCATTGCTTAGTCATAGTATTGCTTCTATTTCAACTCGTTCTTGACTATTCAGTTCCAACCATCCAATTGTCCAATGCCAATGCACAATATGGATATCGATCGAGCTCCAAGCGAGTCAAGTTCCCAGGCTTCAGAGCTTCAGCTTCAAAACTTCAACACGATCTCTGAAAGTTACATGTGCGCTCCAAGCTTCGTAGGTGTTTGCCTTCCTCTTGTCGTAGGGCTAAAAATCCAACATATTAAACAGGAAATTGAAACCTTTTATGCTACTCAAAAGAACAGAGTCCATCATCTTTGAGCCTTGTTTTGCTGACAAACCTGAGTCCACTGCCCCCACCAATATACAAACTTCATCGATATCGAACCCATCGAACCCATCACCCACTTCCACTCACAACTCAGCTTCTCAATGGACATCCCCACCACCACCTGCTATGTATTTACTCCTGAAATTGCTCTATGGACCCCTTCAATGCTCATCTCCATTGGGTCCGAACCCACGCAAACTATACCATCGTGTCTTTCCACATTCAGAACCAAAGCCAAATCTATACCGCCAAGTGTTAATATCCTGTGCAAAGAAAGCCGCCAAGGCGAATGCCTGCCTTATAACCGAGTCTTAGGAGATGGGAGAGATGAAGAAATGGGTTGCAAAGTTGGGGCACCATTGAAACATTGATGCAACATTATTTACTCCAGTATCAAACTATGAATACCTTTTCCAATACTCTTCCGCATCTAATCAATTGAGTTAATGCATAATGTTAAGCTTAAAGTGCGAAGCATGAAAAAACATAAATATTTGACTGCTTATGCAGGTGACAAAACAAGAGATATATCTGAGGTAACACAAGTGGAGCCCCCAGGGCCGTCTGGCCATTATAGTATCAAGGTTTGGGATGTAAATCTTACTGTTAGGCGATGACGCGGCGCCGCTTGAGTTCGTTAGAGTTTGCGACATGGATAATTGGCTCAGACCCAGTAATCAAGTCACCACCTTCAGCTTCATGGTCAAAAGCACGTTTAGTCAAGGCAGTCGCTGGCTTGGACCCATAGGTAGGTGTTTGCAGCACATCGGGCTCTGATGGAAGATTTGAGAGTGCGGTCTCAAAAATTGTGATGAAGTCTTGGTGAGTGACTGCACTTCTGCTCATGCAGTAATCCGGTGTAAACAGGATGTTGATGAGCTGATCTACCAGGGGGCGGAGGTTACGAAAGTAGTGAGAGAAGTATGGGAAAATGAGAATTTCGCGATTCTGTAGGTGACCTTGCTTGTTGGCTCCGAGCAGTGCTTGAGTTATCTTGTGATCATTCCAATGCATGACAGCGAGATTACTGACGTCCGTCTTCATGACGCCTGGGCATTCATACATCATGCAGACCCATATTAAGACATAGAGGAGGGATTCCAGATCATGCTGATAAACATGAACAGGAGTCTGTTTGCTCCCAGGGCAAAGGATTTCAATTGCAATGAATGGAAGTGTACCCTGATGCATAAGGACGGACATCAGCATATGCATCAATACAATATATAATAATTATATACCGTTTTGTCAGTTTTTGAGACTGTGTGCAAGGAGGCATTCAGCCAAATAGCATAGTCAAAATTGATGAGAACACCTCTTCGAGGTTTAAAGAGAGAACATTCTTGACAATAATCATGCCCGTCAGTGCACGCCAGGGCAAGATTAGTCAAGCTTATATCACGGTGAAGAATGTTGAGTTTAACTAATGCCTCGTGTGCTATAATATATGAGCGTATCAGCAAAAGCGCAAGACTTTAAATGACTTGAAACACACCTTTTGTATAGTCAATGAATGCATGGAGGAGCTCCCTTTGTGACCTGAATTGTTGAATTGTCGTACAGACAGGGTCGAGCAGCAAGCAGCAGTGAACGCGATTTTCGATCTCCCCTCGCGTAGCTAGAGGTCGACGTTCTAAGGTAGAGTCACGCTCGCCATTCACCACCACTTCTTCCATACAATGGAACTTTGCGACATTCTCAATCTGATGCTTGGTGCACTCTTCTAGAAACACCCTCTCCTTATACTGGCGCTGGATATCTACCCAGGTGTCCTTTACTACAAGCTGCTTGCCACCCTTCATAACAAGCCAGCAGATGGTAGCTCTGCCTTGTAAGACGTCACTGGAAAAGATTTTTTCGATGACAGAGTACCATTCGTTGTTCAACCTTAATTTCTGTACAACTCCATGCAGGCTCATCTCCAGAGATAAGTCGTGTCCCAGTAACTCTTCTGAACCATAGGCTAAGCCAGCGATAAGCCTGACATAAGCTTCGTGGCAGGAGTAGGCCCACTGGGCCTTGATTTCACCCGAGCGGTCAAAGAGGATGGCTCCAAAATAAGCATGCGTCATCCACGCAGTAATGACATATCGACGAGAATGTTGAGCGTTGAATATGTTGAAGGCTTTACACCTTAAGGTGGAATAGGGTGGGTGAGACCCAGATTTGGCGGTGACCTCAACGACAGTATGGACGAATTTCCAATCAAGGGCTTTCTCGGATATAGCTTTGTTGTAAAGTACGATATCAGGTTTTTGCGGGTGAACTGAGCCAGGCATAGGATGAGCGAAAAACGATGCGCTCCATCGTCGCATAGAGGTCCTTCTGGTATGGCGTTCGATTGAAGTGACAAGGTAATTGAGGTGATCCGCAGTTTGTGTTTCACTGGCAACATCATGATTATGCCGGAGATGTGTGGGGAAGATATTGGGAGATGGTGATTTTGGGGTAAGTCGAATGCGGTCAAAGGCATGCGATTGAGTGAGAGGAGGGTGATGGGAGTGATCTCGAAGCCTAATGCTTTGTCTGTGAATATTTTGTCTATGAAATCATTGTGGGTGATTGTGGCTCCATGAAGTTCAAGACTAAGGATAGAGTCTAGAACGTCGCGAATGAGGTGCTCATTGCGCAGGTTAACTGTTGAATGCTTTGGGCGTTGGGGGGTTGTCTTCAGATTAGGATGCATAGGATCTGGGAGATCTGGGAGAGAAGAGAAGCTTTTGAAGGCCATGTAGGCCATGTTCGGGATGTCTTCGTCCTTGTCCTTGTCCTTCTCCATATCGAGTTGATGAAGAAGTCAACTAGAAGTCAACGAGAAGTCGAGTTTGCATGTCATGTGACTAGTTGCGTGACAATGCTCTAATTTAAGTATTGAGTGAGTATCCTAAACTCCTATACTTGACTTCCTATAGACTATGACACCATACTTATATGCATTGTAGTATATATATGCTACATGTTACAGGAGCAGAATATACATTCCCCTCTGTTCTTGCCACTTACTACTTTGTTTGTGTAATCCCCCATCTGCTCTCCAGGCCATCCCAATAAGATGTATTCTCAGAGACATATTCCTGGAGAAATATTCCTGGAAACATACCACCTTCAAATATGTCCCATCTGTTTAATTGTGTCCTACACTTACCATACCTTTCCATTTGCCAGATTCCTGGTTCTGGGGCAATGCTGGAGTGCTGGAGGGCAAATATTCCTGAGCAATATTTCCAGAGCATTATTCCCAGAGCAATATCTCTGGAGCAATATCTGCAGAGCATTATTCTTGGAGCAATATCACTGGAGCAATATTTCTGGAGCATTATTCCAGGAACAATATCTGCAGAGCATTATTTCCAGAGTACTATTCTCAGAGAAATATCTCCAGAGCAATATTTCTGGAGCAATATTTCTGGAGACATATGTCCAGAGAAATATTCCCAGATGTACAACCTTTAAATACATTCCATTTATTTCATTGTGTCCTACAGTTACCATACCTTTCCATTTGCCAGATTCCTGGTTCTGGGGAAATGCTGGAGTGCTGGAGGGTAAATATTTCCAGAGCATTATTCCTGGAGCAACATTTCCAGAACAATATTTCTGGAGCATTATTCCCAGATACATATGTCTGGAGAGATACAAAGAACCTTTAAATACATTCCATCTACCTCATTGTGTCCTACAGTTACCATACCTTTCCATTCCCAGTTCCAGGGGAATGCTGGAGTGCTGAAGTAATTCTTCTGGAGCAATATTCCCAGAGAAATATTTCCCAAGACTTATTTCCACCATATTCACTCTGGTCCAGCAACTGGACACATTGGCCCATGGGACATTTTTATGTCATTGGCCCACACATATTTCTTGTGTACCTCCCTCATCGGCCCATCCATGACTTTCATCCCATGGGCCCAGTCTGTTGGCCATGAACTTTAGCCAATATTTTTGTCCTCAGGGGAAGTGAAGAATACACATTTTTGACTGAATGCCCTGACTTATGTGCCATGTTCAATATAGCTGTGTAAATATTTTACAATACATCATGCTAATATAGACATGTTTTGATCTAATTTTGGATTCAGCACTTCTAAATCAAAACCTGATAAGCATGTCTTTTATAGAACAGAATTGTACTAGAGTACATGTGGTAGCTACAGAGTCAATTTTCAGCAGATTTTGATGGATTTGGAACTGTTACACTGATGCACATGATGTTGCCAGGTTCTGGATGTCCACTACCTTAGTCATCTTCACTCTATATCTTCATTGGCTTCATTCTCTTCCTTCTTTTCAGTTTCTGCATCACTCAGCATTGCTAAACCAGGATGTTTTCGAAGCATCCAGACAAGTGGACTGACAGCATGGGGCATTTTCGAGATTCCAATTTTGTCTGTTATGTTCTTCACTGGCAACACACAAATATCCTGTGACCAAATTCCTCTCCACACATTAAGGACTTTCTCCTGGTTTGTTAGACAATTATAAACCACTAAAAGTTCATTGTCTTTCTGAAGCAGCTGATAGAATGCCAGTGCTTCACCAAATATTAGTGTGGGTGCTCCAGCTGATTGCTCTGAGCCCACAGAAGCCTGTATTGAATATTTTAGCTTTGGGTTATGTGTCATATTCATACCTCAAACCATCTGGAATATCTAATTGCAGGATTGGCAGAACGTTTACTATCACTTAAGCAGCTGTGAATTAATTTTCCTTGCAGTCGAACTTTTCCCCATTGAGCAATTTGGGTTTGATACTGAGATGGTATTATATGGCTTCCCAAAAAGCAACTGATTGCTTGTATGTGGCCTTGGAGTGCTTTATTGTTGTCAAGTTCTCTTTTCAGAATCTTCATCTTTTGTACTGGGATGATCATTTCAGATGAGTTTGATTCAGTTTTTGTGCTATCAAGTGTTGGATAGTATAGAAGCAAAGCTTTCAATAGTTCTCGTTCATAGACTTGGTTGGTTAAGCTGGCAAAAATATATTTCCATTCCATACAATATGTTGTGGAATATGAATCAGCTGAAATATACACAATCTGGCTCTTGAGATATTCTCGGGATTTGATCCAACATATATTTTCTCATAGTTACAGAGAAATCTGACAATCACTTCATGAAGATCCAACAATTCTTTGGGTGACCTGGGTTTCAGTGTCATAGCAAACTCTATGATTTCAGAAAAGTTGGCAAAGTTTTGTAAAACAATAGAGTTGAATCCTAGCTCTATGCCAATTGGTATTATATGCCAATGCAATAAAGCCATCCATTCAAATATTTTATATTGGCTATGCCACTTTAGAAATATATCATGGATAGGTCCACAGAAAGAAGCAGGAAGTGTGGACATGGCTTGAGGGATTAATTCTCCAAAGGCTTTAAGTTTCTTCTCTGGAATAAAAAATGTATCATTTGGCTGGCTTCCAGCCCATAGGTCCCATATGAAAGCCATGCAATTTTCATAAAAAAGATGAAAGGGATCCAAGGGGAAAAAATTAGGATGAGAAAATGCCAAGCTTGTGGCACATAGGATCAAGCGTGATATTCCAGTTGATTGCACAATCTTCCTCATATCTGCTGCATTATTTGATGATTTGGCAAGCTTCTCAATAGTGCTCCAGTAGTGATACTCATTGCGCATAGGCAAGTGATTATGGTCATATGTTGGCCAATCAGGGTTATATTCCTTCTTGTCATTATCTGGTGGTGAAATAGGGTAATATTGAGCTTTTGCTCTTTTGGTGGTTTTAGAACATGCTCCTTGTACAAGGGAAAAATGATCTCCAAAAACTGCTGAATGTCCAGCCATACCACTACATTTGGAAGAGCCAAGCATATCTCCATTAACCATAGAAAGATGGGCCCGCAGAACAAAATATGAAGAGTCAACAGCATCCCATACCCATATCCCTTCACTAGCCTGAGCCATGTGTTGGAACATTGTATAGAAAAAGCTCTCTATATCACCAGGGGGATTTGGGCCTGGTATGGCCATAGGAATTATTGTGCTACTTCCCTTGTACCATAAACTACCTGGCAAGTTGAGCAATATGAAAACAATAATCCATGTATCTGATTATTTCTTCATAGTAAGCTGGGCACCATCAGTTGAAAGTGCAAAAGCAATATCTTGAGGATCTTTAAAAAGTCCCTTGGCTTCATGTTGCATGCAATGAACATAGCCATCACTAAAATCTGAGAAAGTCTTCATTTGAGATGCTGTATGAACCAGATGTATAGCTTCTTTCATGAGTGTATCTCTGTGTCTTAAGAGCCAAGCAGTTTCAGCATTGGCATATAAAGCCTTAATTATTTCTTTGATGGGAAGTATCATAAATTGTGCACGAGGCTTTGACTTCCTTCCAGATGATGGTTTATAGCATGCCATGCCACATGGAGTCTTTCCCTTGCCAATGAAAGGACATGTGGTGTGATCTCTGTATTCTCCTGCATATGCAATACAGCTTGAGGGACACATATCAACTTTGATTGGTTCAAGTCCTGTTAGTTTGGCAGCAAGCTTTCTAGCCACATGCAAAGAGAAAATGGTGATTCCAGTTGCTTTCTGCAGAACTGCTGCATGGGCAGCATATGCTTTGACAGTACCCCTAGATCTGCTCCATGCAACAAAGTGCTCCAGAGTGAGTTCCTCTGACCTTGTCAAAGTATAATGCATAGGAGGTAAGGATGGAGGATCTGCTTCCACCTTGTAACCATCCAGCAATGCATCCCTCATTGCTTTGATCTTTGCATGACAGAACTCATTAGACTCCAAGGCACTGTGGCTCCTTTCTGTGTTACCAACACCAATTGTGCCATTGACATCCATAGCCAATGTATCTTCAAGTTCATCTTCAAGTTCATCTTCATCTTCATCTTCATCAGCAATGTCTGTTGCAGTTAGAGGAATATCCACATCATCCTCATCCTCATCATCCTCATCATCCTCATCCTCATCATCAGAGTCCACATCAGAGTCATCATCAGAGTCCTCTGCAGAAGTGTCCATGTCATGAGAGGAGACATCTACACACATATTGAACTGGTCATCAACATCAATGGCACTGGGTGCAATAGAGCCAGTGTTGACTCTTGCTCCATCAAGGTCTTAGAATGTTCTTTTAATCAGCTTGTTCTGATTTATATTTTTATCTGCAAGACACACACCTGGGACTTCATATTATCATAGGCATAGGTCAGCACATCAGTTTATGTCAGAAAAATACACAGACCTGCAGCTGAATTTGCTAGTATTAATGATTCCCTAGTTTTCTCAATGCCATTTTGCAGTATAGTAGTGTAGATCTCAGAGTAATTCCCAGCTGCCAAATGTTTGATATCATCATCTAGATGATGTTTTATGGTCCTTCTGGTTCAAATCTTTGGAGGTTGGCATTTTTGACAGTAGCAGAACATGGTGGTGAGTAGGTAAGTTCAACTTGAATAGATAAGGACATGATGAAGTCATTTGATTATTTCATCACATGACTTCAGCTTGTGTCCACGTGTCCACCTTTCAACTACAAACTGCTACAATGTCATCATCAGTCCCTGTTGGGATTATGTATACAAGAGTATACAGGGAAGCCAAGGCAGTTAACAAGCCTAGGGAGATGGAATACAAGTCCTAAGCTTAGGATTAGGGTTAGGATCTGCCACTGGTAGAATCCAACACAGCCACAGGGAATAATATTAATTCCCGAGCTGCTACCCTTAATAGACTGGCCAAGACTACAAAGACTGCCAAGACTGTCTCCTATGCTATCCAGGGAACCCCCTATAATATATAATGATAGACAAGTCTATCTGGAGAATTATATAGGGGATATGACATAGTTATTCCATTATTAACTGGTGCAGGGGTCTATTACAGAATACCTCCTTTATATATTAAAGGAGTGCATTACACTATACCTCCTAACTGTGTAGTATAAATATTGCACATCATGTAGGAGATGATAATAACATTCCTCCCTGTGGCAGACTCCCTCACTCACTAGCCTTTGAGATTAACTTCATAATCTAACCTTGTCCTTAACTCTTCCTGTCACTGTTCACCACTCCATTCCCAACAGTCCCCAACTTCAATGACAACTTTGACTTCAATTTCAGTGAACTTCCGCAATTCTCACAACCCACAAAAGGACCAGCAAATGAGCTTCCTGAGCTACTGAAGCACCCCTGCGTTATGGATCTCTATCATTGAAACCAGGCCCTACAAACATCGCAAATCAAATCACAAGAAACCCAAACAAAACTGGCAGAAACAACCTTCAACCTCCAGAACAATAACTTCGCTCTCCAGAGCCAGCTTTCTTCCCTGGAAACGGAGCTCTCGGCAGTGAAACAAAAGGTCATTACCCTGACTGCTGAGCTTCAAAGCCTTCAAGTAAACACAAATCTGTGCATAATTCTATTTAGTTACAGTTTGCCTTATTTTACATGCTACATGTCTCTAAGTGGCCAAGCAGCACACCAGTCCTCTCCAGCAACCTCCATCCATCCAAGTGACTCCATCGCCCAAAGCCACCGACCAGGTTCCCATGTTTCCTATGTCTCAATTCTACCAAATCTACCCACTCAGCCTGCGATATGACCCTCCCAATACCCTTTTGAGATCCTCTGGCTTCTAGAAGACTGCCGGCAAGATGCGGATGTGAATGTCCAAGAATCGAACAAGTCACGGCCGAGCATGGACAGAGCCATCCGTCACCCCGACAGCACCATGATTAGCGACAGTGAATGGTCCGCCATCAAGGCATCGGCCCAGAGGATCGCGAATGAACTGTCAGCACTTCCAGACCGTGGCTCGTCTCACCAAGCAAGGATGCGAAGGACAAAAATGTACTATCAGACCCATCAGCCCAAGGATTGGACGAGCGCTATATCAAGACTAGAAGCTGAGCAGCCCCTACTAAAACTGTGTGCTTCTAACTGGAAAGCAGAGCATGTTCTCAGCAATTCAATTCAAGCCATAGCTTCAAAGTTGTCCACTGCGGCTTCAAAGCGCAAAGATGGCAAGAAGAAGCAGGAGAAGGAGAAGGGCAAGGCAAAGGCAAAGGCAAATGTAGACGGCAGTAGTGATACCGATGGCAGTGGGGGTGGTGACAGCGGTGGCAATGGCGATGGGGCCTTGCATAATAAGAATGCCAGTACGCTCAGTTTTATCTTATGTATCATAAACCGCCCCCTGCCTCCCTCCCCCTCCCAGGTGATTCCTCTCATCGAAGCACAACTCTGCATGAAGACACCATCGATGTTTCCATGCAATCACCAACGACAAGTAGGACCAGCAGTGCGAAGCGGCCTGGCCCATCTAGTCCACACGGGAAAACGCCAGCCAAGAAACATCGAGGAGAACAACACAGTGAACAGCCGGCATCCCAGTTTGATTGGATGGCTCCTTTAACAGTGCCGGCGGCTAGTGCAAGGGCTACTGCAGTGTCTACGCCTACGATTACTCCGCATGGTGCACTGGCGTTTATTTGTGTTGAATCATCATGTATGTATTCTCCTTACAAAATGTGAAGGTGCTAACATCAACATAAGATGCGGCATTGAAAAGTATGTATACATTATATACATTCAAGTTCAA
Organism: Tricholoma hemisulphureum; assembly: GCA_964034925.1. Taxonomy (NCBI): domain Eukaryota; kingdom Fungi; phylum Basidiomycota; class Agaricomycetes; order Agaricales; family Tricholomataceae; genus Tricholoma; species Tricholoma hemisulphureum. The sequence goes on along the minus strand of OZ035935.1, from coordinate 315,514 downwards.
CCTCTGCACAGACTACATCAGGTGTACTTGTGCAAGATTTCCCTTCAATTCGTCATGGTATCAATCTCTTGAATGCAATGGAGGCGCACCCCAACTTTGGAGTAGGAGTAACTCCATCCCTTACGTCTGATTTTCTTTCTAGAATTGAGCTTTCAAACCCTACTGATCCTAGTCTCTCCGAGGACAATACTGGACCCTCCTGGGGCCATCGTCAATTCACTAGTGGAAGCATGACGATCAAATCTGTCATTCGATCCTGGGATTGCATCGGAACTACTGCAATGGCATGCAAACTTATTGCCGCCACCGTCAAGGCCTGCAAAGTTGCTTGTCATATCTGTTTTGAGCAGAACATCCATGCTACCTCATTCCTAGCTGATGCATATCTTTCTAATCTGATTGACAAACTCTGTGATGTGTGGGTCAAAGCAGGGGGGGTAGGTTTAATCATAATGTCCATTTTTACTATCATACTAATGATCATGGTTTAAAAGTCCATGGCAACAGCTCAACCTAGAACTACGGTGACTCCAATGGACCTTGACCTTGGCTCAGGCCATCGAACACCTCCATCTTCACCAATTGTACCCCCTTCGTCACCGCCGCCCTCAACAATCATCGGTAGCACATCAGCATATTCGGCTCTGTCTCTGGCAGGTGATTGTCTCGTTGGAGGAACGATGGGCAGTATGGGTGGTAGCGAAGGCACAGGTGCAATAGGTGGAGGTGGGCTAGGCTCGGGAGGAGGCGCAATGAGTGGAGGTGCAACAGGCATGGGTGCAGCAGTTGGAGGCGCAATAGACAGAGTGACAATGGGAGGTTTGACAACTGGAGGTTCGGCAACTGGAAGTTTGATGACTGGAGACGGAGGCATGGGTCTGCTGGGACACAATAGAGGTTTGGCTGGTGGAGGTGCAACAGGCAAGGGTTCGACAGCAGGCATCAAACCAAACACTGGGCTACATGTGAGTATTTTGAGGCCCACGCAATGGGCCGCACTAGCCGCTAACTTTTCTGATTTCATTGCCAGGTGCTCACCAAGGACAAACTTAAAGGATGGATCCAGAACAGGGGCATCGTTGCCTTGAACAACAAGCCAAAATCAAAAGATGGTAAGTAATATCGAACTACGATCTGATTTTCTTCGCTCAATTGAATCTGTCCAGACTTGATGAGTATCATAATGAATGCCCCACTAGATAAGCAACCTACTGAAGACCAAATTATCTCTATTACCACAGAGGTGCAGTATATTCCTTGCTATATGGGGAAGTACACTAACATATTTACATCAGCGAAAGGCTAGAAAGGTGGCACAGAAGGCCAGTAACATTGCAAGTAGTTGTGGACTTCCTACACCCCTTCCAGCTCCTTCTCCACCTGTCCAGCATGTCCAGGGCCCTTAAGCCCGTGGTTTCAGTTGAACTATTATATTAAGCTGTACCGATGTTTTGCTATACAATTTACTGTTCATAACGAAAATATCGACAATTACATGACTAGAGGACGACTATACACATTGTGACTATTTCATGACGTTTGATGTACATTTACATGGCTATAGCCCCTAGATATCAAAATCATAACATTGTAACACAATCGACCATCAGTTGACTTGAATAGTCAAGTGCCAGTCATAAAACGTGTCATTTAGTCACAGTCTAGTCAAGAAGATGACTTTGCATGACTTGGACGTGACATTGACCTGAAGTTTGTTTTCACTGAGCCTCATACATGTCATGGAGTCACTGATCTTGGTGAACCCAGTAAAATTGTTGGGATTGAAATAACCTGGGATTGTGACCAAAAGACACTGAAGATTGCACAAACTAAATATATTGAATCAATCCTAGCAAAATATAATCTACAGGATGCAAGTCCGATAAGCACACCTTTGGATCCAAATACAACGCTTGAGCCCGATGAACCAGATACTGGTAATCAAAATTCAAGTTATGCATCTTTGATCAGGTCCTTGATGTATGCTGCCATAGCTACAAGGCCCGATATAGCGTATGCCATAAATTGGCTCCCATCATTTACAGCCAATCCATCAAAGTGTCATTGGACAGCTGCCAAATGTGTTCTCAGATATCTCAAGGGTACAAAAGACCTTGGAATAAAATATATTAAATCTGAGAATAATTTTGAGCAAAACAATTTCATGCAATATTCTGATGCCAGCTTCATGAACAATTATGATCACACATCAGTATCTGGATATGTGTCTATTTCTGCAGGAGGCATGATCAGTTGGGGATCAAAGAAACAAAATATTGTATCCCTTTCATCTACTGAAGCTGAATATATTTGTCTATCAGATGCAGCATGTGAGACCACATGGCTTTGCAATCTTTATTCAGAGATTGGTTATCCACAATATCAACCAACTTTGATTAAAGGAGATAATTTGGGTGCCTTGGCAATCACCCAAAATCCGCGTTATCATAAAAGGACAAAACATTTTGATATTAAGCATCATCATATTTGTGATCAAATCAAAAACAAATCAATTGTTTTAAAATACTGTCCAACTGCACAAATGACCACAGATGTCTTAACAAAAGCCTTACCAAGGCAAGCTCATAGGATTCATATGGAATCTATGGGAATATCCTTTGCTTGAGGGGGAGTGTTGAGTGGTCAGGCACGTGCACCTGATCGGGGTTGATAATAAGTAAGACATTAATCCAGAATATATAATCAGCACTGGATATGTTCTAAGACAATTAATTCCTTGCATGCGCCCCTCCATCCCCACGTGATTCTAAAAAGCAATATGCAAACTATTTTATTAAATTCATCCTCAATTATTATTCTACTCATATCACTAGTTGGCATGTCTAACAGCACACTCATAACATTGTTACCTCAACACCACCATGGCTGGTGGCTCTCCCTCAGCAGTGGGGAGTTGTCACCATCAGTGGTCCCCCTTCACTGGTGACACTTCCTTCCCATTGTTGTTGAGTGGGCTGCCCACAGTTGTTGGGGGCTCCCCTTCGCTGCTGATGGTCCCCTGTTGTTGCTACATGGGTTCTTGCTCTGTTCTTGTCACTGGTTTCTCCTCACCATCATTTGGGGCTTGTTGGATGTCAGGTCCCTCCTTGTCAGTAGTGGTTCCCTGTCTCCTAGTCCAGCAGGTCATTGTTGAGGTTGGTGCTCCCCAGGTGTTGTTGTCATTGATCCACTTGCCTCCTGTCCTGCCAGGGCTTCCCCTCTTTCCCCAGGAGCTGGGGGGCTGGGCTGTTCTTTGTGGTGGGGACCTAATGCCTGTGTTGTCAGGGGCATGGGGGCCATCAATTATTAATATGACCTAAAACTAATGAAAATGGTTAGTGGGTGGAAAGAAACACAACAGAATAAACAATGTCTATTGTCATTTGGGTCATCTTGATTGACATTCAAAGTTGGTTTTGCAATCCAGATCAACAGAAATGTTCCCATCACATGCTGCAAAAGCAGCACACATGATGTGTCAAAACCTGCTGGGTGTATTGCATTTAGTATTGATCATCCATCACTGTGATTAGGGTCATTCATGGCAGCCCTTTTTGGCTACTTTTTGATTCCTTTTTGATTCACTTTTTCACTTACTTTTCAAGAATGAGATGTGAAAATGAGTTGAAAATGAAGTTGAAAAGCAGACATTTTGCACAATAGGGTTGTTCACAGTAAACATTTTTGGCTCATTTTTGGCTTCATTTTTGAATTCTTTTCATGTGTTTGGCAGAAGAATGATCAGAATGATCCAAAAAATGAAACGAAAAATGATGTGAAAAATGGCTACTGTGAACACCCTGGAAAACAAAATTACAAAAATGAAGCAAAAATGCATTTTACATGGTCCTCAGCATATTCAAACTCCCCCTCAAATGACTTGATAAAATTATTCATGGGCTGGTCACTAAAATTAGTAGTATCTTGTAGTCTTCAAACTTATAGTATGTAGGAAATATATATATTCATTCCTTTATACTAGGCTATATACTCCTTTGTACTACAACAAAAATAACTATGAAAGAAAAGAAGATGAAATGAGGGTGGCCCTGTCATGGCCCTCCTTACCATATCTTGGTGGATGCTCATTGTCACAGAGGGCCGTTAGCACCCAATCCACCTGTGAGCAAGGGCTTGCAGTGGTGGGAGTAGGGATCTGCATGGGTAACCCATGGGTACTCTTGAGCATACCCGTACCCATGTCTTACCTGTACCTGCAACCCATGGGTTTCTGACCCATGGATCAGTGGGTAGGGGTAGACCTGCTGTCCCCCGCTATATGACAGCTCCTGTGTCTGGGAAGACCTGCAATTGCAGGCTTCGTCAAGCACAGGAGCTGAAGATGACAATGACAGTGCATCATCATCATTAGCTGGGGTAGGGGTCCACCCTGTGAGCAGTTGCTTGCAGTGGTGTTGTCAATTCCCAATAAAAAGACTCTAACATCTGCCATGGCCTATGATCTTGCAGTATACACTGTCCCATCATCTTGTTGCATTGTCCTCAGTCCCTTGGCCAAATAATTGACAATCAATTTTTCATGTGCCAAGCTCATGCCCTAATGGTGCTGAACAAAACTACAAGCATTTTTTTTCATGCACCCATCTCACCTGGAGACCTCAGCACTACCTCACTCACAGGCTGTTGCCAGTCACTAGCCTTGATGGCATGCCCCTACAACAGGTCAACCAAGCCTATGCAATCACCACATTGACCAAGCTTGAGGTAAGCAATGATTTCAAAGTATTTAGGGTAAAAACAGCTAATGTTGCTAGGTGGAAAACAATCACTATTTCATCAGAGCAATGATCAAGGAATCTTGATCAGCAGAAGAATTCTTGGAGGTGTGTGGGCCAAAGGGAAAGGATGCCTGCACTGCATCAGGGACTGAAGATGAGAAAGAGATGGCCATGGCCATGGCCACACAGCTCTCTAGGTTTGAGGATACTATGCTATGTTGTATTGTCTCATGAACTTTTTAATTTCTGCTCACAGTTGCCTTGAAAATGCAAACCCTCTCCAGGCTCTCCCTTGACAATGCCCTGCAAGACACCAAGACAATACTGATGAAGTTTGCAACTCTTCTTTGACTGGCAAACATGTTCTTCAGGATAGTCTAGATAGAAGCACAGGCCTGGAATGTGTATGAACAGGCATAGGGTGTCATACTGGCCATTCATCCTCCCATCCAAAGAGTTATTGAGGTTGCAAGTCCCTTCTCTAGTGTAGTTTCATAGTTTCTGTAGTGTAGTTACAATTGTCTCAGTTTTCATGCCTAATTCAATGGACAGCCTTGCTTGGGAATGGAACCATGACTTTGTCTCTCCTATTTTATCCTTGACAATGCTCCACCAAATATGTGACTCGACTGCACCAAACACTACAGGTACACAGTTGGCAGTAAACAAGGACTTCGGCGGAATGGGACGCAGGGCTGCAGGACGCTTGATTGACATCTTCCCTGTTGCTGAGGAGATCAAAGGGGAAAGGATGGGTGAATCCGAACCCTGAAAGATTGCTCGGACTTTTTTTCAGACTGCGAGAAAGACGGACTGCAAGTATCATGAACTTTTGGCGGCCTTCGAGTTGCTGGAGAACACAAATATGTTAGTGGAGTAGGCCGACAGAAGCGTGGCATTACGTCTCGGATATAACGCCATACCACTGTAACGATAAGATATGTCTCCTTCAGAACCGACCCCATCACATGACCTGTGACTATCTGTGACCGTTCTGGTGCTGGACTGCCGTTTAGTGATTAAAAAGGCTTGTATTAGGTATATACAAGATATGTACAACTCAGACTATATACTGCTAGATATGTTAGTAATTATGGACATGAATTATGTGGAATGTCAATAGTTAGTGGCCCTTTTGGGCATTATCAAACTGAACCAAAATGTCGTTGGGAATCATCCGGTGCCCCTTATATTTCTTAGCTGCCCAGGCTGCTTGTGTCCCATTCAAGCCCATATGATATGCATTTCCAAATCGCCAGGAACGATTTGCAAATCTACCGTGATATCCGAACTTGAGCTCCTTGGAGCTCCGGGTCATCAGATCACTGACACTCACCGACGCATCGAGATCAAAGGGACTTCGTCTAACGCTTGAACAAGATTTTGCTCTAGGTCTTCTTCCTTGGATGAGTGCGGGAATACTCGGTAACGTCTCTTTGCATGACCCCAGCATTGCTCAATGAAGTTCAGTTCACAGTGGAATTTCGGGAGAAACAGGACCTGGAACCCACGCGCTTTGGCATCCGTTTCAAGAATTGAGTCGACGTTGACGAAATCTGGCTCGTTATACAACATGCGGCGACAACAGCAGGTGGTTGACCCTTGAGGACAATCGGTGAATTTCTTCCTGCACTGTGCCTTCTTCTTTCCACTGCCACCATACCCGCGTTCCTCCAAGATATTCGCCATCCCTTTGAACTGACCAGCATGCTTGTGGCCCTCAGGATAATAAAATTGCTGTTCGGTGCCATCCTTGAACTTTCCATTCGACATAGGGACCTTCTTTTTCAGGATCTTCCCATCTGGGCCATACACTGCAGTCCCTGCATCATTTACGACATTGACCTCAACGGAGAATTTATCTGAGGGGCCTTTTGGCATTTTCGATGCAGACAATGATCCCTCAGCACGTTTCAGGTGAGTCGTGGCATTGTCGAAGATTAGGACATGGTCCTCATGGGGATAGTGTTCTCTCAGGATGTCCATGGCACGCGCAGCCTGCGAACGGATGTTTTCGTTGTCAAAGTATCCATCACGTCCCTTGCCAGCACGAAAAAGAACTCGGGCACTTTCTGTTCCATTAGGTGAACGAAGCCAACCATAGTCAGCTGAGACGAAATCCGCAACCATGAGCAAATGTCCCTCTCCCTTTGCATATGGTGTGGCCTTCTCTGATTTGTGAACCCAGCGTTTCTTCTTACGATCATGAGCGTAGAATGTAGATTCATCATGAAACCAGAGGACGGTGCGTCTGCTACTTGTTGGCTCTTCTTTGTTGCCATCCTGACCCCATTTTCGCATCCTGGGTTCCATGTCTTTCAAGGCTGGCAAGAAGACCGTTTTGCGGTAGTTGACAACATCTAGTCACTCGTGCCCATCTGCATACTGCCCACGCGGACATACTGTCCATTGGTAGCCCATTTTCTTCATCCATTGATGCGCTGTCGCATGGGATATGGTTTTTTTTCAGTTCAGTTTCTCCAGGACCTCAGGGTGTGCCACATATCGGATAATATCATCTGTTGTGCAGTAATTTCCAATGCTCTGCAGGTGGAGATGGAGCTCCTGTGCAAAGTCTTCATCATCAAGGTGAGACCGGCCCCCTCGTCCCTTGTAATGGTGCTCCGGAACAAACTCTGGATCGGCAATGAACCTTCGTGTCCATTCTCGAAGGGTTTTTGCCATGTAAGTGTCATGGCCAAGGCTCCTCGCTGTCTGTAAAGATGCTGCTTTCCATTGAGGTGAGCATCCATTCTTCTTCGACATGTCAATGTAGTTGTAACAGAAAAGCTTCATTGCAGAGAGCTGATCCCTTATGATTCGATCAAGACCTGGGTCCACAGATCCATAACCTTTCTTACGGTGTGGTTTCAGTACATTCCCAAGATCAGTGTAGGCCTTCTCAACCTCAGGAATGGATGGAGGGAAGACAAAGACATGCTTCTTTGGTGGTTCACTGGCAGTTCCGTCGTCTTCACTCTCGTTATCACTGTCATCAATTGGACCATTGTCAGGTGTTGTTACGAACTGATCTCGTAGGCGGGGTTACGACGGAGTTCCGACGGAGTTCCGTGGCGGCACTGGACTTGGCTTCAATCTAAAAGGGATTGCGCCCTTCTCTACGCCCAATGTCCAATTTACAAGGTGACGGTAATGAGAGCGGAGGTCCAGCGGAGTTCCGGAAGTTAAGAGAGAGCGAGGACTTTAGAAGTGAGAGAGTTGTGGAGATAACAATATAATTATCAAACTGAAGTTACAAGTGACGTTATACTAAGTTTTATAGTAAGTAAGTAACCGGGGTAACTACGGTGGGATCAACGGAGTACCGAGTACGCAGTAAGTAAGATGATCAACAATGATAGATATGTGATATAAACAAAACAGGAGTAATTTGAAATACAATTTGAAATAGTCTTTTGATATGACGGTGGCTCCATCGGTGATCTGCCGGAGATCCGTCGCAGGCTTGCATGGGATATGACAGGTGTCAACAAGGCTGTCTCACCATCATCCCAGGTCTCTTCGTCAACAGTTGGTGTATTCTCCGATGCTATTTCTTGTTCCTGCATGGGCACACAACCCAAATCACCAAGAACAGCTCTAATGGAAGGAAAGCTTCGATGGTGTGGCCCTGGCTCTCAAATAGAATCTGGCTGTATGGGAGGTGCCCTCTGTGGTACATGTCAGGAGGCCGCTAAAACGCATAAATCACAAAAAGCAAGATGTACTGAGTGCGACACACATTTTCCTTGTCTTTTTCTGCTGGCTGCCCAGCTGTTTTTTTCTGTTTTTTTGTGCTGACCCAGCAGCCAAGGTTCTTGAGGTTAAACTTTCTCTTGAGAGGCATAAGAAACCATAACATGAAGAGGATATGGATGCGATGACGCAACGACGCGTCTATTAGATGATGCGTGGGAACTAACCCCTGTTGAATTGAAAAATCTAATGCACCTTTTTCACGACCAGAAATCAAAAAAGTGTTCCCAAGGGATTGTAGGTATTATAAATCTAGAACTTTCTGTGGGGACCAATTTTTAAGAAAGTGTGTTTTGCGAGGTGCATTAGATTTTCAAGTCAACCCCCTGCCAAAATGTCACCTCCTGTCACGGTTTGGTCATGTGATGGGGTTGGTTCTGAAGGAGACATATCTTAAGTCCAGTGGAGTTATACACGTCTTGAACGCGCATACATAGTACCCATTAGTATTTATTACCAAGCTCGAATTATTGTTGGCAAGCTGCGTTCTCACGGAAACCGAAGACGAAACGACACGATGACAGTAGTCCTCGATCAAATTGACGATCATGATTCATAGATTGCCGACCGTCCCTCGATACAGAGCTCGGCGCGGGGTGAGTCATGATGTCAGATGCATGACTGGTGACAAAACCTGTAACAAGACAAGGGATCGTGATGTCGATGAAATGACAAGGAGGCATAGATGCCTGAGTTACAGTGACAGGATAGATGAGATGAACGGCTCGATAAATTTAGTTTGTAGCGCCGGCATCAGACGACAGGGAAAATCTCGGGGCCAGGTCTGCGCGGTGGTTTCACCCGGGTCGAACTCGACAAATGGCAACAACTTGGCAACGACGCTGCAACAGAACTTTGTCTTTGATCGGTCTGAGCTTCCCTGCCTCGGCCCCCGTCATGATTGCATGGCTCATGACTCATTTGCAGGACAACTCCGAGGGATCGGCAGGGTGCTCCCAACCCACCTCACGAACCTGAATTACTGACACAGTTATGAGATGGATTGGGGCCTAAAGCCCGCCGTGACGTGCGAGCTCATACGGGTGTCGACGTAATCAAGGACAGGTCCGAAAAGTGGAGGTGTCAAGTAAGGAGGTACAATCAGAGACTGAGTCACGACCCGTGGGGTTATCGCCTTGAATGTTAATGTTCTGTAAAGGCTGTTGTTGTTGAGGCGCGGGTGCGAGGTGCGCAGTTAGAGAATAAGGTGATATCGGCCGACCTGTCCCTGTGGCGACAGGCCGCGACACACCATAACCATGGCGTTCAACTTAAGTATGCACATCAAAGTTTTGCCAGAAAAGTGGGTTCAAACTTTAATATGCGTAGATAAGACATCAACCGACACTAAAACTCGATGTCGCTGTCCGCTAACTCCATGCTGTCCGAATTGGACTGTCCACACTTATCACCTGCATAGTCGCAATGGGTAGCATTCTCTACGTAATCCATTCAACATATTTCCGACCCTTGTCGTGCGAAAGATAAACAAGTATGTGAAAGTGTGCCAGGATAAATTCAGGCAGCCCAGCAGTCAGGAGATAATGCATTCCGAACCTGTCGTGCGTACTAGAATAAGCAAGTACGTAAACGCGTGCCAGGTTGCAGGGAGTCGGGAGATTCTCTCCCCGACCACCCATTACATGAAAATATTAATGCACCTGCCCCTGCATCAACTTCGAAGAGTGCACAAAACACAGAACACAAGCACCAAGCTGGCAAGAGCACGTGGTGCTGAACCATTCGAGCTCAGGCTACCGTCCTGTAAATATCCCTGGAAGATCCTTCATATTAAACAGGTGCACACCAGCCTCCTCTAACTCTGCCTCGATTTCCATCTCGATCCTGTATGCCGGCGTAACCCCCCCACCATGTAGCACCTCGATTCGATCATGCGTCGCATGGGACCCTCTAATCAGCAACACCTCATTTCCCCTCCCTACTGCCACACTACACGTTGCCCTGATCGAGTAATCCGTTTGGAATCCCACGACAACTATTTCTGCGTCAGTAGGTACCACGTCGCCGAGCTCCGTGCTTGCAAACGCGTTGTTCTTAAGCTTGTCGATGACAAGCTCGTGCGGATTTTGGGGGAATATAAGTTGCCACCCCGAAGTGTTTGGTTCGTCTGGCTCACCGGCATCGCCGGCGTTGCGAACATGAATAATCAACGGGGGAGGGCGTGCTTTTCGTGCCTGGTCGAGGATCCGAGCGATATTTTCGCATACTGTCCGTGAAGCGGGGACGCCGATGGGTGGATCGGCAAGCATAGCATGCTGGACGTCGAGGAGAAGGAGGACTCGCCGCGAAGCGCCTACTATGTCCTTGGGGCTAGGAGCATCACCATTGACTTGAACTTGAACGGCGGGTGCCTTTGGCGCTGGCAGACTCGGAGAAGTATTAGACTCCATAGATCCAAATCGGCTGAGGCCACAGGAACGCAAAGCGTTGTATGTATGCGCCTAGGTACTTTTGTACGGATTCGATTAACAAGCCAGTGCCACTAGGAACTCTGGATGAGAGACAGCAGTGAAGGATCGATTTCTCTCAAACACGTGGATGTCTCATGCCATTGTATTGTACGTATATATATACTTAATGTGACGTAAATCACTGACAGTAAGGGGAACATGATGAAAGAGATGCAATTTACTAATAGTTTGAATTCTACCAGATCACCTTGAATTTCAAATTAGCCTGAGGTGGGCCCGAATCCTATATCATGATTTGAAGCAAGCGCTGATGAAGCTTTTGGCTTCAACGAACTCTGCCTCGTCATCAGTTGAATTAATTTAAGATGATGATGGCATTATGCCAATACTGTATGCAATCGGTTGGAAATTTACTAGAGTACCCAGGAAATTTAAAAGCGAGAAATGAAAATGAGTAATTAGAAACTGTACAATATCGATATAAGTTGCGCAGCGGTGGATAAAGCGCTGTAAAGAGGACTAAATCAGATGAGTTGGTGGCCAACGGAGGTCGTAAAATTTCCATTCGAACAAGAGCAACGTTACCCTGGTTAAGAAGCCTCCCACACTCATCCAGGTCATGATGGAGGAGCATATGTTTGGTGGTGCAGAAGGTCCTGAGTCGTTGAGACTCGTAGCCCTTGAGCACTTCCTTGGGCGTCACAATTTCGGAAATGGATCTATGTCAACGACATGTTATACCATGTGCTGGATACAAAATTACCATCGTGCCTTTCTTTATTCAGATTTTGCAAAGGAATTGTATCGGGCCCGGGCTTCGTCGTCCGCTGCTATTGCGCACGCGGTTATGATTAGTGAGGTCAAACTTGAATCGTATCACAAATAACTCGCGACCGCAGACGAAGTTCCACAGGGATAGCGAATTTGTTCAACTAACCACACATTCATACAACGGTTATCACTACCCCGAGAGGCTCGTAATGTGTTCAGCAAATTCACCATTGAGAATCAACGCTTCAACAATGTCAGTGCCGCCCACAAACTGTCCATTGACGAATAATTGAGGAAAGGTCTGCCACTCGTTCACTTTCTTCATACCTGGATCGCCCATCATAAACACCAATCCAAAACAAGCATTGAACATACGCACCCTCCCTCACGCTCTGATCCTTAAGAATATCAAAGTAAGAGTATTCGGTGATATCGTTCTCCTTCAGCATTGTAATCATCTTTCTGGAGAATTGGCAGTAGGGTTTCTTCGGGCTGCCCTTCATGAACAATACGATTTTGCTTTGGTTCATCAAACCATGCATTCGCACTTTCAACTCTTCCTCTGTCTCCTGTTTCTCCTCATTGAGTGTCACAATTTCTACTGTCGACGAAACAGGAGCACTGGCAGGAGCTTGTTCTGTTCTGGAAAGAGGAACATAGGCGTAGCCCAGTAGATGTCTTTCTAGGGTTTGCACGAATGTCCGGTCGGGGGTGCCGACAAAACGTTCAACGAGCGTACCACCCTGTTCGGAACGACCTGATCAGCAATTGTAACGAAGAATAATGGAAAACATCACGCGCTCGGAGAATCATATAGGTAGGCACATTTCCAAACTTGTACCCCATGATGTCAATCTCGCCTTCGTCGTCTACTTCCTCATCACCTTTTACTTCCACCTTGAGAAGAAATAGCATATAACAGAGTGGGCAAAGGGGACAACAAGTCGCACACCTGTAGCACCAGTAGCTTCGAGTATTTCTTGGCGAGCTCTAGAATAACTTCGTTGGATTGCGCCCAAGGGGTGCTGTCGAGCTTTGCCCAAAAATTAATGACAGATATTTGTTTCAGGTCTTTAGACACAAGTTCCTTGAGATGAGAGGCGGATGTTACATCGTGGAGGTTTGGCGGTGCCATTTTGCATGGATGAGTAAGAGCAGGGCTACTTATCGGATAAGATATCAGCGTTAACATTATTCGGATCTATCCGATCTACATTAAGGGACCTGCCGTCTCTGCCGAGAAGCCTGTTACACCCGGCGTCACCTCGGTCGTTCATGTTCTGCGGCACTGTTTGCACCTGGCTTACATAAATTAACATGAAACTATGTACTGTGCCTTCAGCACCACCCCGCAAGTGGGGCGCTTGCTTTATGTTGAGCGGTCAGGCAAGTGCACCCGATCGGGGTTGATAATAAGTAAGACATTAATCCGGAATATATAATCGGCACCGGATATGTTCTAAGACAATTAATTCCTCGCATGCGCCCTTCCATCCCCGCGTGATTCTGAGAAGCGATACGACAAACTATTTTATTAAAATCATTCTCAAATATTATTATATTCGTATCACTAGTCGGCGTGTCGAAAAGCGCACTCGTAGCATCGTTACCTCAACAGGTTATGGGCCCTGACGCCCGGGATTAGGCGCGTTATCATAGTATTCGGATCAGAATCATAAGCCCTCACAATATCCGACCTACATACAATGTCCGACGACTACGATCATATTCCGGAAGAAGCTTGCTCCGTTGATCCCCATCTCCCGGAAATTAAATCTGATCAATATGTTAACCTGGGGGGCCTCTCAACTAATAAAGTAGACTCCCTTAAGGAAGGGAACTGGTTGGCATGGAAAACTTGTATTATGAGGATTCTAAAGCTACATAAAGTCTACGATTATGTTGAGGGAAAAATAGCTAAACCTCAGGGTGAAAAAGACCTTGAAAACTGGGAGATGAGAGATTTGGTGGCTCAAACTCTTATACAAATAAATGTGAGCGACGAACAGATTATACATATGACTGAGGCGCAAACTGCCGCGGAAATGTGGAATAATCTACGCTCCATTCACGAAATAAGAGGGCATACAAGTATTACAGCTGCCAAGAGAAATTTCTATACAACTAGGGCAAGCAACGACACCAATATTCCGGATCACATCAATGATCTCCGTTGTCAACAAAACCGTTTACACCAAATGGGGGAAGTCCTCTCAGACGAGGAATTCAAATCCATACTCATCATGTCACTCCCCGAATCGTGGGATCCTTTTACATCGTCATATCAAGGCACTACTACTAAAAGGGACGGAACTGCTAGTATAACCTCGCAGGAATTAACCTCCCTCCTAATCGACGAATACCAACATCATCATAATAAAAATGACGATGCCTACGATCACTTGTACTATGCCCAAAACGTCTCATCTGGCAAAAAGCGGAAGGTGACGAAAAATGATTCACAAAAGCAGAATGTGATGAAGTGTGACATTTGCGGAAAGAGTAATCACACCTCCGATCGATGCCGATTTAAAGGCAAACCCAAATGTGGGAAATGTGGAAGGTTTGGGCATGAAACCGAGAAATGTTGGGGAAATAATCGTCCACCCAAAAATTACGAGTGCGCTTTTCGACGCGCCGACTAGTGATACGAATATAATAATATTTGAGAATGATTTTAATAAAATAGTTTGTCGCATCACTTCTCAGAATCACGTGGGGATGGAAGGGCGCATGCAAGGAATTAATTGTCTTAGAACATATCCGGTGCCGATTATATATTCCGGATTAATGTCTTACTTATTATCAACCCCGATCGGGTGCACTTGCCTGACCGCTCAACACTCCCCCTCAAGCGAAGGATATTCCCATAAATTCCATATGAATCTTATGAGCTTGCCTCAGTAAGGCTTTTGTTAACACGTCTGCGGTCATTTGTGCAGTTGGACAGTATTTTAAAACAATTGATTCATTTTTGATTTGATCATGAATATAATGATGCTTAATATCAAAATGTTTTGTCCTTTTGTGATAACACGGATTTTGGGTGATTGCCAAGGCACCCAAATTATCTCCTTTAATCAAAGTTGGTTGATATTGTGGGTAACCAATCTCTGAATAAAGATTGCAAAGCCATGTGGTCTCGCATGCCACATCTGATAGACAAATATATTCAGCTTCTGTAGATGAGAGGGATACAATATTTTGTTTCTTTGATCCCCAACTGATCGCGCCTCCTGCAGAAATAGACGCGTATCCAGATACTGATGTGCGATCATAATTATTTGTGAAGCTGGCATCAGAATACTGCATGAAATTGTTTTGCTCAAAATTATTCTCAGATTTAATATATTTTATTCCAAGGTCTTTTGTACCCTTGAGATATCTGAGAACACATTTGGCAGCTGTCCAATGACACTTTGATGGATTGGCCGTAAATGATGTGAGCCGATTTATGGCATATGCTATATCGGGCCTTGTAGCTACGGCAGCATACATCAAGGACCCAATCAAAGATGCATAACTTGAATTTTGATTACCAGTATCTGGTTCATCGGGCTCAAGCGTTGTATTTGGATCCATAGGCGTGCTTACCGGATTTGCGTCCTGTAGATTATATTTTGCTAGGATTGATTCAATATATTTAGTTTGTGCAATCTTCAGTGTCTTTTGATTGCGATCCCAGGTTATTTCAATCCCAACAATTTTACTGGGTTCACCAAGATCAGTGACCTCAAATAATTCTTTTACTTCCTCTTTAAGAAGTTTCATTGAGTGGATCGTTGTAGAAAATAATAATAAATTATTGAAACCTCGTTGTCCGAGTTTTTCATTTAATTCAATATTCCACTCACGTCCGGATTGTTTTAATCCGTATAAGGTTTTGACGAGTTGGCAAGCTCGTCCAGTATTATCATGGAACTCCTCAGGTTGCACCATATAAATTTCTTCCTTGAGGTTTCCATTCAAATATGCACCCTTGACGTCCATTTGTTGTATTTCCCAATCTTCTTGTGTAGCCAAAGCAAGTAGCGCACGAATTGTTTCAAGACGTACAACAGGCGAAAATACATCAATAAAATCCATTCCGGGTACCTGGGAACAGCCTTTTGCCACTAAACGGGCTTTGTATTTTGTTAATAATCCCTCTTTGTCATATTTCTTTGTAAAGACCCATTTATTTTTAATAAGTTTATGTTTCTCAGGTGGGTCAGTTAGTACCCATGTCTTTTTATTATGTAATTGATCTAACTCGGCTCGGATGGCTTGGTCCCATTCCGGCCACTCAGGGGACTTTTTAGCTTCCTTTAACGATTCAGGATCGTCTGAAGCAAGGTTTGCACAATTAAATGCTGCAAAGGGAACGCACTAATGTCACGCGCGATCATCAGGAGGACGAAGAAATGGCTTACATAACTGATGTAGTTGATATGAATGAAGAGCATGTTTCCTTTTACCCCTGGATCGCCGATTCAGCCACAACATCACACATCACAAATGCAAAATCAGCATTTGTAGATTATAATCCAATAAGCCCAATTAAAGTATGCGGCTTAGGAGAATCTTATGTCCAAGCATATGGACTTGGCACAGTTGAGGCAATTATTATTAAGGGGAATAAACAAAGGAGAATAAAGCTAACAAATGTGCTCTATGCGCCTGATTCAAAAGATAATCTCTTATCAATATGGACCCCAAGCACTGCTTATCATCGGATGCGTTTATAGAAATATTATGAGAGGAATATAAACTTTGGCTAAATCAGAACGGGAATAATAACGGAACTGGCGGGAGTGTAAATCTGGTGCAAACCCAGAAAGCTACCGGTCCCAGTAAATCCCTGGAAAACCGTATTACCAAAAAGAAAACCTCCATTAAATCTTATTGCAATCATTGCAAGCGTGCGGGGCATTGGACCAGCAAATGCCGAAAATTTGATGGGAACAAATGCCGTAACTGCGGGAAATTTGGACATTACGCAAAGAATTGTTGCGGAAAGAAGAAAGAGAAAGCGAAAGAGAAGAAGCCTGGGGATACTTCAATGATAGTAGAAGAACATATTACTTTCTCAGCAGACAAGGAAGGGCATAATTTTGATGCATGTAATAATGATGCCATAATTGATGAGCATCTGATCTATTATGATTGGCTGGCCGACTCGGCAACCACTTCACATGTAATGCATCAAAAAGAAGCATTTACCTCCTATGAGCCTATGAAAAATATTTCCATAACAGGTGTAGGAGGGAAAGAGGCAAAAATAGAAGGACAAGGAAATGTCGATCTAATGGCGACATGTAATGGAGAAAAATATATTCTTCATCTCAAAGACGTTCTGCACGTTCCAGGAACACGGAACAATTTAATTTCGCTAGGAAGATGGGACGCCGCAGGAGGAAAATACAAAGGGGGACAAGGGGAAATAACCCTCATCAATAAAAATGGTAAAGCCGTTGCACACGGGAATAAAATCAATAATCATCTCTACAAAATGGAAATGATTATTAGAAACCCGAGCGACACTGCCAACAACGCTGAAAATGATATAACTTTCAGTGGAAATGAAAAAATCACTCAGTTGGGAAACATGGCATTGACAATTTGGACATATCGGATATACTGGGCTGCAATTATTACTCGACGGAAAGATGGTAAAAGGATTTAATGTTGATCTGGCCACCCAAAACCAGAATGCGAGACATGTATAGCTGCAAAACAACACATTAAACCATTCCCAAAATCAGTCAAATGGAATACTGAATCCAGAGAATTGACGCATATAGATTTATGGGGAAAATATGCCGTCAAGTCCATCAATGGAAAACACTATTATTTATTATTTGTTGACGACGCCAAGAGGTATGTCACCGTTGAATGTCTAAAAGAAATAAGTGATGCAGCACAGGGAGTAATAAATTATTTGGCCTATATAAAAACACAAGGCCGAACACCCAAGGGGATTCAAATTGATTGCGGAAAAGAATTCGTCAATGAGAAATTGGAAAACTATTCTAAGGAACACGGGATACAAATACAATTAACTGCGCCATACTCTGCATCACAAAATGGCATTGCAGAAAGAATGAATAGGACACTTGTCGAATTATCGCGCGCAATGCTATCCGCGAGTGAGCTCCCAGAATACCTCTGGGAATATGCCGTCATGCACGCCGCCTATCTCCGCAACCGATCATATACGAAGCATCTTCGGAAATTAACTCCTTACGAGGGATGGCACAATGAACAACCGAATGTTTTACACTGACGCAAATTTGGCGCACCAGTATGGATCTTATTACAAGGTCAGAAAAAGGAAAGAAAAATGCTTCCTAAATCAAAGTGCCGAGCATATCTTGGATACGACAACGGTGTGGAAGGGGATTCTGCCCTCTGGAGGTCAGTGTGTCGGGTCATCACGTCGCGCTGTAAAAGGTAAGGCTGAATGGGGAAAACGCGTGACAAAGGTGTCAAACGCGTCGTGAGTGGAGAAAGGAGAGGGAACAGAGAGTTCTCGAAAGGATCGAGAACTTAAGGAAAAAGAACAGAAAGGGGGCGCGTCCGTGAACGACGCGTCGCGATCAGATCGTTCGATGATCGAGCCGTGTGGGAATTGAGTGAGGAACAGTCAATTGAATGAAACTCGAGTCTGATGAGGCTCGATAAGAGAAAACGCGCGTTGGCGTAAATCAGAAGCCAGTGGATACGTTGATCCACACTGAGATGATACGAGAAAAGGGCCGTGTTGCCCTGTAACCGTGGAAACTGATGTACTTAACGTAGAAACTACACCGTGGTGTGCAGTCTACTTGAGGGAACTTGAGTCGTCGTGAGGAGTCCTTACTGAAGCCGAGAAAGTAGGGGAAAGAAGTCGTGCTCCATTCGAAAGGTGGGAGGTCACCTTATATACATACAAAGCTTTGGGGATACACTAACATGTGATTGCGTGCGTGCTCTTGTACCAATCGGACCGAGAGAAATGATAAATAAAGTAACGAAGAGGCGGAAATGTACGAAATGGGAAGTGTGAATAAAAATAGAACACTCAATGAAAATAAAGGCTAGGTGGTTGTCCGTCCAGTGTCGTCGAGTCCTCATCTTGGGACCTCAGCATGTAGAGATGACTCAGGGAGCAGCCTACCTTTGGGGTGCTCTATTGACGGAACGCGACTTGGACCCACAACAAGTGCGGAGCACTCCCAAATATAGACTCTCGACCCTACCTTCCACATGATCAGTCCGTCGATTCAGATTTTGACTAACTGTAAGAAGAGAAATGAGCCGAAGTATCAATTCTTAAAGAAAAGACTGAAGAATAAATAAAAACATTCAAAGAAAGGAAAATAAAATCAAAACCAGAAGCCAGTCCTTTGAGTTGGGTGTACAAATCTTGACGAGAACCTTGAGGACACATGATGAATGATATATCCAACAGATTGACGTGTCGAGGGCATTTGATGACCTTCAGGGACGTCGTTGACTTCTATCTGTGTCTCGAAGTTGGGGAGGAGGTTAATTAGAAATATGAATAAACGGTAAAAGAACGAAAGAAGGGAATAATACAAATACTCAAGAATAACCGGCCATCTTGAGGATCCCCTGGGAGAAGCTTCGGAAGTGGGAAGTCGACGGGTATGTCGTCTTCCCCTTCCACAACGGTGCTGGAGCAGTCAAATATTACAATGCCGAAACGCGTAATGTATTAACTTCGCGGAATTTTGAGCTATTGACTGGTACTCCAAAATCTAAACCTTCTGAAGACAATACAATGGAACCCTCAACACGCGAGGGGGAGTCTGATGGAGGCGCGCCGCCAAGAATTCCAATTATAGAATCCGACTGTTGGCAGATTGAGGCACAGCCACCCCCACAACTGCCAATCACAAATGATGAACCTCTGATCAGAGCTGCATCACCGATCAGAGAAGAACCAGATATACCAGAAATAGAACCTCGTAACCCGGAGAAGCAATCCTGGAAGCGGAAACGAGTTGATAATAATGATTGCATTGATATTGATGAACCATGCAAGACGCATGCAATGCAGAGAAATGAACCACGACAAACGCGTGGAGTTTGTACCGACTATAAACCCTTGTTACACCTTACAGAAGAGGAAGAAGTGAATACCTTCCTAGATAACGATGAAGCCTATGCAATAATCGCTGGAGACGAAATAAACATGCTCAAAGACGCGCGGATCTCCCTTGATTTGCCGGAATGGCAAATAGCCATACAAAATGAATTGAACCTATTAAAGGAGAAGGGGACATGGGAATTGGTCCAGAAACCTCCTGACGCGATACCGATTGCGAACAAATGGGTCTTTGTCCGGAAAAGAAATAAACAAGGGGAAATTATAAGATACCAAGCACGATTAGTTGCAAAAGGATGTGCACAACAACCAGGCTATGATTATATGGATACCTTCTCACCCGTAGTCTGGATGGACATGCTCCGAGCAGTATTAGCGCTCACATCAAAGAAGGGTCTAAAAATACAACAGATGGATGGAAAGGGCACATACCTAAATGGCACATTAAAAGAAGAAATATATATGAAGCAACCTGAAGGACAAGAAGATGGAACAGGCCGGATATGTAGGTTAGTGAAACCGCTTTATGGACTAAAGCAGGCAGGGCGAGAGTGGAATAATGAATTTGATGGTAAACTCAAAATTCACGAATACGGACGCTTATTTGCAGATCCATGCACGTATATTCGAAGGGTCGTCGAAGACTTGGGAATAATAACAGTCTGGGTCAACAACACATTACTCTTTGCGTCTTCTGATTCTATGATGAAGCATATGAAAAATACACTCAGTACGGAATGGGAAGTAACTGACCTCAGGGAGCCAAGCAAAATTGTCAGCATAGAAATTACGTGCCAAGACGACGCGATCAAGATATCTCAGGAGAAATACATTGAAAATATTCTCCGCAAGGAGGGAATGCTTGACGCGAATCCAGTCGGAATGCCAATGGATCCCAATATTAAATTATTGGCGAATCCGGATTATAATGAACCCAACAGGAGTAATTCATACGCAAAATTATTAGGATGTCTACAATTCCTATCAAATTCCACATGACCCGATATCAGCTTTGCTGTTAACAAGTTGGCCACCTACACTGCTAACCCGGGTTTACAACACCACAGTGCAATAAAGCGAATACTCAGGTACTTGGCTGGTACAAAAACTCTCGGGATAATTTATAAATCCCAAGATGAGACTGAAAACAATAACCTCTTCCACGAATATGCTGATGCTTCATTTGCTAATATTGAAGATCTTGTTAAGACAGAAAAGATGACCAGACTGGAGATTGAACCCAGGACCTCCTGGACATATACCAGTAGCTCTACCACTGAGCTATCAGGTCTTATTGGATTCAACTTGGTTGGTTATTGTTGATGTAACCTAAGACCATATTGACACCTCCTTAGCTGCATATGTGTCTTACACCTCATTGGGATGCACATTGATACAGTGAGGTTATTACAACACTTATGGCCCACATCATGTGACAGATTACATCATCCAACAGATCTTAAATCCACAACCGGCTATATTTTCAAAGCGTCTGGGGGAGCAATAACATGGAAATCTAAATGCTGGACGCGAAGCCATATGGCTAAGAAATTTATATGAAGAACTCGGATTTGCACAACAATTCCCCACAGTGATTAAAGGCGATAACAAAGGGTCAGTAATTTTAACTCAGAACTCTAAATTTCATCAGAGATCAAAACACATCGCTATCCGCTATCACTGGGTCCAGGATCTCATAGCCAATAAATCAATAGAAATTCAAAACTGCCATGATCCGGAGCAAACTGCAGACATATTAACAAAGGCTCTGCTGAAGCCTAAATTTACACGACATAGGGACGAGATGGGAGTTCAGTCAGGTTAACCCAGCAGCTTTCCTCGTGTGAGTTGGATTTTTTCCCAACAGGTTTTTTCCACCACAGAGGTTTTAATGCAACTGGAGAAACTTATTCCACCCTTGACTTCAGGGGGAGTAATGACAAAATATGAGAAACTTATTCCACCCTTGACTTCAGGGGGAGTGTTGGGATACAAGCCTATAATTGCTATATCCAGAGCGGTAATTATGACATTACTAATTACTGTTACTTCAGCATTACTTCAGCATTATATACTATATATACTATATGTATAGTATATACTGAGACAATTAATTCCTGACCTCTGAGACATACAGAGGAGTGCCCCCCTTCGTCCAAAAGCCTCTAGTCCTTCACTGAGTTCAGAACTGGCCAGTACTCTATCACCTTTGTTTTTTCTTGATCCATCTATTGGGATCAGGAAGTTGAGCACAAGATGAGGATGAGGTTTTTGAGGTATTGAGTTTAAGTTAAAGGGAAGTGTATGAGGGAGTCTGCCACAGGGAGGAATGTTATTATCATCTCCTACAAGATGTGCAATATTTATACTACACAGTTAGGAGGTATATTATAATGTACTCCTATAATATATAAAGGAGGGATGAAGTCATAGACTCCTGTAATAGTTAATGTTTCATTAACTATGTCATTTCCCCTATAGATATGCTGTCATAGCTTGGAAGTCTTACACTTCCTGCAGGGTGTGTCTTAGACACTCTATCCCAGGCTCTGTCTCTGATAGCCTATGATGGACATGCTGCAGGATGTTTAATCCTGTAGCATGTGTTAACTGTGGATTCCCCTATATGTCTATGCATGTGTTAACCTCTGTTAAACATGTGTTAATATGACTTAGCATATTCTGGCAATATTCCCTAGGCATGTTAACTGCCTTGGATTGCCTGTATACTCTTGTATACATAATCCCAACACCATCTTTACACCATCTTGTCTGATGTGGAGTCTGAGGAATTCTACTTCCTGTACAGCAAACTTGCACTTCTCTGGTTTCAAGAACAGATCGTTTTCCTCCAACCTTTTCAGCA
Source organism: Tricholoma hemisulphureum (assembly GCA_964034925.1). Taxonomy (NCBI): domain Eukaryota; kingdom Fungi; phylum Basidiomycota; class Agaricomycetes; order Agaricales; family Tricholomataceae; genus Tricholoma; species Tricholoma hemisulphureum. The sequence continues at coordinate 292,858 of OZ035935.1, read as the reverse complement.
TTTTCTCCACTATCTTGTCATGTCTGTTTTTGTCCTTTGTGAATATTAAGATATCATCTATATATACTACTACTGACTCCTGATTAATGAGGTCCTTCAGCATGGCATTCATCATGGTCTGGAACCTGGCTGGGCTATTACATAATCCAAAATACATTACTACTGGCTCGAACGCTCCCCTGTGGGTTGTGAACACAGCCTTCCACTCATCTCCTTCTTTTATCCTGACATTATTTTATCCCCATCTCAGGTCCAACTTTGTAAATACTTTGGTGCTACCTACTTTGTCTATTAAGTCACCAATGAGTGGCAACAGGTAATTGTTATGAATTGTCCAGGCACTTAGATATCTATAGTCCTGCACCATCCTCTTTTTTTTGTCTTTCTTTGGCACAAAGAACACAGCTGATGTTTGTGGCAACTTGCTCTCCCTGATGTACCCCTTTTCTAACTGATCGCTTAAGAAGTCATCGACTTTGCCTTGCTCCTGTGGAGAGAGCTGGATGTTCTTGGCTTTCTTTGGCTTGCAACCTAGTTTCATCTCAATACCGTGATCCCAGGGTTTCCATCTTGGCATGCGCTCAGAAGCCTTCTTGAACACCTTCACCCATCTCCAGAATCTCCAAGGGATCTTTGCCATGAGTTCCTGTTTGGTCATTCAGATCTTGTGCTCCTCTTCATCTTCCAGATTCTCATTCCATTCCTGGGCAATTTCTTCCAGGATGCTGTCTCCATCCTCCATAACTCCTCCAGCCATGATAAAAGCTTCGTTGTCCTCTACTTCCTCGATTGTTGGATGCCTCATCATTTGCTTGGCCATCTTTTGCCTGGCCCTATCTTTCTTTGCTGATCTGATAAATATGTTGCATTTGCAAGGACACCTGGTCATCTTCACATTGCCTGTCTCCCTGTCAATATCTGGGTTGTACTTTCTAAGCCACGGATGTCCCAGTATCACTGTTGTTTTCCCCAGGTTGCACACTTCAAAGACAGCCTTTTCTTTGTGACTCCAGAATGACATCATCAAGGTGATCTCTTTGGTAATAGATCCGCCCTGGTTCGGTGTTCCATTGATGTTGTAAACTCTGATTAGCTGATCGAGAGTTTGGGTCTTAAGTCCGCTCTTGTGTATGAACTCCCTGTCTACAGAAAGTCCAGTAGCTCCACTATCCAAAAGTGCCTTGACCATGCAGGCATCATGTGTATCTAGTGTGGTAATATTAATAGGAATCATAATCTCATTTTTTACTTTACTTGACCTTACAAAATGTTGTACCCCCTCTTTAGGCTTTTTGGTATCAGTGTTTAATTTAGCATCTATGGGTTTACAAGGAATTAAGCACGCTTCTGGAGCACCAAGCTGACTTGAGTCAGACCCCTTGCCATTGCTACATACTGAGACATTATCTAAACTATCTACAGCCATAGAGTGACTAGAGTCTGTGTCTGTATCATTGTCCATGTTTTGTACCGTAAGTCCTTCAAACTTGTTCTTGGAAGCTAGTGGCATGGGTCTCACTTGCTTCCATCAGAAGAATCCTGCTCTTCCTTCTGCTTCTTCTCCTCATCCAGCTTACAGACCCAGTAGTCCTGTAGCTCATTGTAATTCATCGCCCTGATGTCCAGGTGTGATCTGCAGTCATGGGCCATGTGCCCAACAGACAAGAGGTGGCCATTGTGCTGAATGGTCCACATCCATGGCGTTGGGGTCATGCAGTGGGTGCAGCCTGGGTTGGTGTTGGGAATGGAGTGGTGAACAGTGACAGGAAGAGTTAAAGGGCAAGGTTAAGGGATGAAGTTAATCTCAAAGGCTTGTGAGTGAGGGAGTCTGCAACAGGGAGGAATGTTATTATCATCTCCTACATGATGTGCAATATTTATACTACACAGTTAGGAGGTATAGTGTAATGCGCTCCTTTAATATATAAAGGAGGTATTCTGTAATAGACCCCTGTACCAGTTAATAATGGAATAACTATGTCATATCCCCTATATAATTCTCCAGATAGACTTGTCTATCATTGTATATTATAGGGGGTTCCCTGGATAGCATAGGAGACAGTCTTGGCAGTCTTTGTAGTCTTGGCCAGTCTATTAAGGGTAGCAGCTTGGGAATTAATATTATTCCCTGTGGCTGTGTTGGATTCTACCAGTGGCAGATCCTAACCCTAACCTTAAGCTTAGGACTTGTATTCCATCTCCCTAGGCTTGTTAACTGCCTTGGCTTGCCTGTATACTCTTGTATACATAATCCCAACAGTTGGTGTTGCTGCTGGGGAGCGGTTCCCCTCTGAGTCATCTGTGGGTGGGCCTAATTTGCCCCTTGCACTCTTGGGGCGTTTGGTGTGGGTGGCTTGGGCAGTCCTTGTGCCCCCGCTCCGAACAAGCGCTCTTCAGTGCATGCTTGCCTCCACTGATGATCCATGCGCATTGCCTGCACATACCATTCGGCTATCGTTGCCAGTCACCACTCAAGATTGTTGAGGCACTTGTGTAGTCCCTTGTTGAGTGACCTCTTGAATTTGTAAATTAAGGGCATACCCATGTAGCCTGATTTGTGTGCAGCGATCTTGAAGTCCTGGACATGTTCATCTGTGGTCTTCTTGCCTTGTACCATGGTCATTATCTGAAAGACCTTGGTGTCTTGAATGTTGGGGTCACCAAAGGACTCCTGGATTACCTGCATTAACTCTTGTGCTGTGGCGAATGGTGGGTCTCCATGCATCATCTCCTTGACAGCAACCTCACGCCACTTGGCCATGGTGCCTCCTTGCAGGTACAAGAGGATCCAGACAATCCTCGCATCCTCAGTTCTGAACTCATCAGAGCATCCCTGCATGTACATGTAGACAGTGTGGCAGGGTCTCGGCCCTCTTGAGGTCAATTGGTTGGGTCGTCACATCGCGCTGTCAAAGGTAAGGCTGGATGGGGTGAATGCGTGACAAAAGTGTCAAACGCACTGTGAGCTGGGAATGGAAATGAGACACTGAGATCTCAATAGGGTTGAGAACCTGAGGGCAAAAGCATGCAGGAGGGACATGTTTGTGCTCGACGTGTCACATTCCAATCGATCAATGATCGGTGCACATGGGAAAGGGAAAAGAAACAGTAAATGAAGAGAGATCGAGGCTGAAGGCACTCAATATGAGAAAACGCTTGTGGGTGTGGAACAGAAGTCAATGGACTTGTTGGTCCAGTCAGAAACATCCGAGAAAAGGGCCATGATGCCCAGTAACCATTGAAACGAGAAGACTTAGCTTAAAAACTACACCATCGTGTGTAGTTGTCTTGAGGGAAGGCAAGTTGTCAAGGGGAGAACTCACAGAAACCAAGAAATGGGAGGGGGAGAAAGATTGCTCCATTCGAAAGGTGGGAGGACACCATATATACAAAATATGGGTACTGACTATATGCACATGTGATTGCATGCATACTCTTGCACCAATCAGAATACAAGAAAAGAATAATAAAATAATGAGGTGGCAGAAATGCACGAAATAGGAAGTGTGTATAAAAATAGAATACTCAACAGATCTGGGAACAGGTGGTTGCCGGTCTGGTGTCGTCAAGACCTCCTCTCTGAATGTCAACTGCCAGGAATTGCTTGGGGAGGGGACTAACACCAAGGCCCTCTATTGACAAGATGTCACCTGGACCCCAAGCAGGTGCGGAGTACCATCTGATGTGCCCCCTCGACCCTACTCGTCTGGTAGATCAGTCTGTCGAGTTGGCAGCAACTAGCCACAGGAAGGGGTACATGCTGGAATCTCAGTTCTTGAAGGAAAATACAAAGAGTAAATAAAATGTTCGAAGAATGGAAAATAAAACCAAAACAGGAACCCAGTTCATTGAAACAAGAGTGAGAAACTTGAGGGAGTTCTTGAGGGAGCGTAGTGTGTGACAGGAGCATGTGATTGGCACATAGAGTAAATCCATGGGTCTTCAGGGTCATCTCAACAGTCTACCTGGGGCTCAGAAGTACAAAAGAGGTTCATTAGAAATATGAATAACTAATAAAAGAAGGGGAGGAGGGAAATACTTGAGGATCCATGACCATGTCAAGGGTCCCATGGGAAATGCCTCGGAAGTGGGAAGTCGACAGGTGTGTTGTTTTCCCCTTCCACAACAGCTGTCTCAAAAGAGTCCAGCTTGTTGGCCTTGCCTGAAAAAGGTAATGGGCACACCACCTTAGGCATGTGCACTCCCCTGTGCTCTTTCACCATTTGTTCGGCCAGTCTTTCACACCGTTGCTTCTCTTCCATTGGAGCTATGAGAGGATGTCACATTCCTCCTGCAATTCTACTAACAACTGTTCAAGTATTTTGCTCAGTCTGGGTTCAGGCGCATCTTTGAGCCTCAGGTTGTCTAAGTCTTGTAAGTTGCCCATGGTGATTGGTGTAAGAAGTGGTAGAGATGATAAGGGTGTGGGTGGCAGAGAGTGTGTGGAAAGGGTGAGGTCAGAAAAGACAATAGTGCCTCACTGTGGGCGCACAACCCTGTCTTGCAGCTTAGGCATTTGATGTGTGTGTCGTGACTCATGGACTCTCGTGGGCCAACTCACATCGAGATCTCAACCTCTTGCATGTTCAACATCGCACCGAGATGGGCTCAACGTTTCTCAGTATGGGTTGTGGCACAGGTGGTCCATGGAGTGTCTTGCAGAGCTGAGATAGATTACCTGGGAATACTCCCAAGGCAACTGGAAGGTGGTGGGGGAAAAAGTGTGGTTAGTGAAAACAGGGGGGGGTTGAGCCTATACCTTGTTGAGGGCAGCATGTTGGTGTGCATTGACTCAAGCAAGACCCAAAGAAAAGAAATGAGGAGAGTGAGATGTGAGGGAGAGGGAGGGGTTGTTGAAGGAAGTTGTGTTCTTCTGTTAGGACATCACCAATACCCAAAAACAACAACAAAAGAAAAAGGATAGCCTAGTAGTCTCAAGCTGTCACACTGGGTAGGGGTGGATAACCTAAGAGAACATGACTAGTGTCTCTAGGCGATTGATTCAGGCATATATACTACTCTACATGAGGTAACCATGCATAAACCATGCTTAGATCTTGAGTTGTCAGCAGGCACAGCACCATGCCTACAGCATGAGGTGCGCAGGTATGTGTGTCTACCATGAGTCTGATTGTGCTGTGTGTTGGCCATGTGTTGTACCATGTATTGTACCTACCCTTAGCCATGTGCTCAATCATAGGGACCTTGTGCCTACCACGTGTACATAAAAGCATCATCACAACCAAATAGTGAGAATAATAGTATTAAATGTTTTTCAAAAATTGTACTCCTGACATCTCCCTCCCTCTCTCCCTCCTCCCTCCCTCCTCCACTTCACCAATAGGGGGGCCTGTGGCCCCCACACATTAATTTTCTTTTTGGTTCTAATAAGTTCTTATTCAACTGATTGATTCTTTTCTTCTCGTTTCAGTTGTTCCTGCTGTGCATGCAACAACAGCTGCCCCCACTCCCCCCCTGCTCCCTGCTCCCTCCCTCCACCACTCCACCATAGTAAGTTCTCTTTTTGTTCTAATATTTTTTTACCCAGCTAATTAACTTTTTTTTTCAGTGCTTGTATTGTACATGCAACAATGCTCCACCACTCCACCATAGTAGGTTCTCTTTTTGTTCTAATATTTTTACCCAGCTAATTAACTTTTTTTTTCAGTGCTTGTATTGTACATGCAACGATGGTCCCCATGCACTAGCCCTCCTCCCCACTCAGGTGGGATGTGAGAGGCCTAAAAGGGGATAGAATGGCCCCCCCCACTACCTGGTGAGTCCCACCCCCCACTGCCCCACATCACTGATGCCCCCCCTCGCCCCGCACTGGGTTCCCCTGCAACACATGACAATAACCCTGGTACACCCACCACCTGGTAAGCCCCCCCCCCTACCCCTGCCTCATGCCATGTCACTAACACCCCCTGACTTCACACCACCCATCCCCAGCCTCACAAGCGACTGCTCCTGGGGTGGGCAATGGGTGGAGCAATGACGAGGGAGGGGAGGGTGACAAGCAGGGGCAGTGTTGGGATTATGTATACAAGAGTATACAGGCAAGCCAAGGCAGTTAACAAGCCTAGGGAGATGGAATACAAGTCCTAAGCTTAGGGTTAGGGTTAGCAGCTGCTACCCTTAACCCTAGAGCAATGGCAGTCTCCTATACAGGAATAGACTGGCCAAGACTACAAAGACTGCCAAGACTGTCTCCTATGCTATCCAGGGAAACCCCCTATAATATACAATGATAGACAAGTCTATCTGGAGAATTATATAGGGGATATGACATAGTTATTCCATTATTAACTGGTACAGGGGTCTATTACAGAATACCTCCTTTATATATTAAAGGAGTGCATTACACTATACCTCCTAACTGTGTAGTATAAATATTGCACATCTTGTAGGAGATGATAATAACATTCCTCCCTGTTGCAGACTCCCTCACTCACTAGCCTTTGAGATTAACTTCATCTTCTAACCTTGTCCTTAACTCCTCCTGTCACTGTTCACCACTCCATTCCCAACAGGAAGGGAGGTGACTAATGATGGATGATGCACCACCCACCCCCAGCCTCATGAGCAACTGCTTACAGGGTGGATCATGGGTGGAACGACAACATGAGAGGGGAGAAGAGGGGAATGTGAACCAACAACAAACACGAATCACCGATGACAAGGGACAGCAGGGAAGGGAAGGGGGAGATATGAATGACCATGGCACACCACATGCCCCCAGCCTTACGAGTGACTGCTCACAGGGTGTAACACAGGTGGAATGACAATGGTGAGAGGGAGGAAGAGGGGAGCATGACCAATGATGAGTGCAGCCAACAACAATGAGGGACAGCATGCTATGTAGATTTATTAGGCAATGCTGTATTTCAATAGCCCAATAGATGGTTTTTCATTATTCATGCTTTGTGGTGCTTTTTTATGATTTTTCTACTTATACTTCAGCTTAATGTCTACTTAAATTCCTTACTGACATGCTGAACTACACTTTTTTAACTACTTATTTTCCTTATCCACTTAAAATAGGGATGTTCCTGATATGGTGCTGCTTGAATCTACTTTTGGAGCTACTTACTGTCCTTAAATGCCCCCTTATTGTAGTGCTTAGACTAAGTGAAATAAGGAGGCTAGTAATGACAAATTAAGTGAATTGAGCAGAGGACCCTACTTATTCTAAGGAAAATCTCCTTAACAGTCATTTACTTAATTCTACTTAATTCTACTTAATTTCAGGTCTAAGTAAGAATAAGGAGACAATAAGCATGATAAGTCAAGCTTGGATTTTCCTCATGTTTGCACAATGTTTAATCCTAGTTGAAGTGGATGATGAGCAACTCTGCATCAATCACATCCATTTTAAGTTAGAATCAAAGTCCTATAATATTGCTAGTTTATCAATAAATACATATTCATCTAAGTTAACTCTATAAGTGTCTAGTTCAAATGATAAATTACCATGGTGCTCATTGTCTTCTCTCAGTAACTTGGCAGTGGGTGTTTCTTCACTTTGTTGAACACAACTCCATGAAGAAATGCTAGTCCATCAGGAAAATCCAATACTCACTTATTCTCCTCAATGTTGCCTATTGTTACTTAAAGTGGAAATTAAGCAGGATTAAGCAGATTCTTGTTAAGGAGATGTTCCTTAAAATAATGAAGGTTTCCTTGGAATAAGTAGGGTCATTTGCTGAATCTGCTTAATTTCTCCTTATTTTGCTGCTTAACTGCTTATCAATGCTCATGGGGCTGCCTCACCATGTCAATAAGGAAATTAAGGAGATATTTAAGCAGACATCTCATCTGCATCATCTTCATTGCCCCTGCTGTCCTCATCCTTGTATCCCTGTCACCCTTCCCACCCCACAAGCAGTGGCTCATGGCAGTGGTTGTCCATAGGTAGGGCAACAGTAAAACCTAGGGATTAAAGAATTAAGTTGGTTGAATGAAAAGAAAAAAGAAACAAACATAAAAAACATACCTGGGGCCCAAATGACAATAAATGTTGTCTGGGACCATTTTGTGTGTAATGCAGACCATTTCTGTCATTTGCTGGTGAGGAAACAGTGGTGGGTGCATTAGGTGTGTGTGTTGACAAAGAGGTGGTGGTGGTAGAGGGAGGAGAGAGGGAGGATAGTGGCATTGGCATCAACAGTGTGGTGGTTGATGGCAGACATGATGACATGTACTCATGGTTGCACAATGAACACATGCATTTCTCTTTTGGGAAACACCAAGGAGAGACTTGGAAGAATTTTCAAAAAAAGGTCTAGCATTTCTTAAGACCACAAAAGCTCCTTACAGCCTGAAGATTGCTTAATATCTTAATTTGCTTACACATTGCTTATACTCCTTAGTTGACTATGCACCCATTTATGACTCATGGCTTAAGCATGGCTACCTCATGTATAAACCATAATATTGTTGGATCAGTATGATCTTGGGGATTCCTGAGTAGTTACTATTATGGTAGTTTGGCTAATTACAACTCTTTACTTGTTTCTTATAAACTCAATACAAACAGTAACCATTGCCTATTGACTGTGTGGTCCAAACCAGTTTTCTACAACACAAACAAGTCATGGGTGGCTCCCATTCACCACAGCTTCACTGAGGATCTATTCCAGTGCTGGGACTGTATTTTTAGACTCTAAACTCGGTCACTAAGGCAACCCAAAGCCCTGCTGGCACTTGCAGGCAGTTCTCTAAGGCCTGAAAATCTTTGGCAACACTTCTAGCTTTATTATTAAACATCCTCTACTTTATTTACTGCATAAAGTCTCACTCTAGGCAACCTGCAATGAGCTGCCTCATCCCTGCCACACCAAAATCTTAATAGCTGAAAAATAAATCAAATGAAATCATTACACACACAGCCTGAGTGTCCAACAAAACAGATGAATCAGAATGCACTAATAGGGTGTTTCACAGACCCTCAATCTGGACTCAATTTGATCCCTCATTCCCTCAGATTTCGAGGGAACTGAGTCTTCAAGTTGAGGCATCAAGTCCATCAAGGGTGCAAATTGCCCTCAACCCCATGACTTGCAAGTCCCAACTTGCCCCCAATTTAGTTCCTCAATCTCTTCCCTCAACATTACATACACATATTTTATTTTCTCAGAGTTTCATAATGTTTTACTTAAATACCCACACTGTCCTTTCCTTTCAACCACTGTCCTTGCACCCTATTTGAACATCTCCTTTATGACCAGTCGCACAAAACCTGGGGCAGGTTTAAGGGTGCATAAAATCCATGCCAAGGACCTGCTTCTTGAAGTTGACACCACTGTTCACACTTCAACCGTACCTCTGTCCAAACCCAAATGCCAACATGCTATCAAGAGGGCCAAGAACACATTGTGGACCAACACATTAGTTGCTTACCTTAGCGAGAACCCCGGTTTTCACATCAAGCTGTTCTCAGACTCAACAGCCGCAGCAAAAAGGGCAGACCTAAGCTCACAGCAAAGGATGGAAGATCACAACAATGGGCTGTTTTGGCTACTGCCATATTTGCTGAAGATGAGGCTCAGAGTGTGGCCTTCAAGGCATACCCTGCAAGATTTGCAACTTCAGTTGACACTCACATGTGTTGGTAAGTTGCCAACTTAAATCTTAAGTTACATATGATTTGCATCATTTCATATAGGTTGAAAAGTGACTACCAAGGCTATCTGAAGATAATAGGTGTGATGGGTGCTGGGCTCAACCCTGAGGTGATCACAGAGGGAAGTCCATGGGCCAATCTCATCAGTGAGCCTAACACTACATCTAGATCTGTGTTCAGTACCTTATCCAGCACAGGCAGATTCAATCTGTCAGGAGTGGCCATGGTGGGATGATCTCCATGCCTTCTGGTGTGAACTTCCAAGTTACAACCCTATTGGGGTCAGCTTATCTCAACCTGGTGTGGACCATGCGACAGCTGTGGCAGAACTTCTTATACCTCACAGGGACTCACCAGCATGGGAAATGGAGGACAAAGAAAGGGAGGAGCTGGGTCTTGACCCAGATGCTGATGTTCTGGATGTTGGTGCCTTCAATGAAGAGGAGCATGGTACTGCAACTGGAGATGGAGACATGGTATGTCATTTATATCCCCACACAGCTTAATATTGAAACTGATGCCTGAGATGACAGACCCCACCTCCCTCACCATGCTGCTCCCCCTCCATCACCCCTCCTCCTCATATGCAGGTTGTCAAGCTGGCATCAAAGGCCATTGGCAGACGTGATTGTGGCCCCCACAATTGGCTGGTATGCAAAAAGGGAAAGGCCCACCCAAAGCCAGCAGAAAAAAACAGTCTGTAAGCATGGCGCTTACCACATACTGTTGACATCTATATATGGCCTTTGATTATCACGCCGATCCCCATTCTTCCCACTCACTCACTCTCTCTCTTAGCTACTACGACTATTGTCCCTGCTAGCTAGAGTTTTCCTATCTGTGAATTGACACTGTGAACTCGTTCTGTCTTGTCTGATTTCCCCTTTCCCTGTTGCCTTTCTAGTGAATCCTGTGCCCCAGGATTACACTTTTTTTTGAATGATGTTCAAAGCTGCACACACTGTGCAATAACCACTGACTTTCCGATCATCGAGCATCCGTACTGCCCAATAGTGTTCAAAGCTCCAGTCCTATGAACTGAAAAAAAACTGGACTGAACTGGACTTAAACTGGAAAAGATCGGACTTCCAGTTTCAGTTCAAGCTTCTTGTGATAACAAAACCACACCAAACCGGACCGAAGCAGACCGGTTTTAACCGGTGCAAACCAGCACAGGGTACACCCTATAAATGCGCATCTTTTGACCCAATTTTTAAGACAAATGGTCCAGAACTGCATGTGCTATGGCCAAAACAATATTCTACTGCCAAACTGAACTTATACAACATCTAATTGTTTCATTTTTTCATATGTAAAAATTTGTTATCACCATAAACACCTTTCAGGCACCTTATGTACACTGTATTACATAATTTTCAACTGGTCTTAGTACCTAAACACTGCACAAAGACCAGTTTTCATCAGTTCGAGCCAGTCTGAACTGGTTATGACTCTACTTCGGTTTGAACCAGTTCGAACTGTTTTGGACCGGTTTTTTGCACTTCGGTCCGGTTTTCCACAGTCTTACCATAAGGGGCAACCGGTTTCAGTTCTGGTTTGTCCAAATTAGGCAAAAAAACCGGACTGGACTGGACCTTCAAACACTACTGCCCAACCTGCCATTCACACCCAGCCAAGCGCAAACTGCTGTTGACATGCCTGAGAACGCGACCACCCAGGTGGCCACTGCGACTACTGCCAGCTTGTTGAGTTCCCTGTCTTCTCTGGGCACCGGTTTACCTGATACCAGACAGAAAGAGACACATATATCAATGGATTCTGATACAGATACAGAATCGATGCTTTCCAACTTCACCCCCTTGCATTCTTGAAACCAATCAATCATGTCCCCCACCACCACTGCTGAATGCATGCATGCTGAATCTAAGAAGATCCCCCTTCTCACCCCTGGCAAGGTATCCCTGCTGTTGATGAGACAGTGGGAGATGTGCTGTGAAGATTTTTTTTCAGTGAACAAGAAGATTGTTGAGACCAATTGCATTGTGGCAGTACTCCCAGGCCTGAAGGATATGAGTGCCTGCAATTGGGTCACTACTCATTGTGATCATCTCATCATGCTCACATTTTCCAAATTTCTGAAGGAACTGAGAAAGGAGTTCCTGCTGGAGAACTGGGACAGCAACTTACACTCTCGCATCTGCAATGCACACCTGAAGCCATCTGACAATTTTGCTACCTGGCTGAACAACATCAGACACATGAACATTGTGCTCCGTGGCACAGATTACCACTTCATGGACGACCTCCTGCAATTGCAGCTGGATAGCCTGCTGGATTCTGATTTGCACAGTAGATCAAAGTTATGAAAGATCAAAGACCTGATCAAAGTGGCTTGCGATGGTGCAGGAATGAAGACTGCTGAAGCTCATCTGGCCATCTGGATCTCAGAGGCACACAAGCTAGTGGAGGAACGCACGAGTGATACAAAATGATATCTTGAGGCTGTGGAGGAGCTTCAGCAGGCACCAAAGTGTCAGGCACTTGCTAGCAACTCTCGCCCATATAATGCAGGTCCTACCGCTAGACCAAGCTGTCCTTCTACATCCACATCATCTTCAACGTGGAGCAAACCTCCATGTCTGACCGAGAATGAATGAACACTTCTGTTTAAACATCAAGGATGTCTGAAATGCTGCAAAGAATACCAGAATCATTGAGCCCCAAACTGTCCTAATGATTTCCCTGATGGGAAGAATTACAAGGAGTTGACAGAGAAAATGCTACTCTCCAACAAACAATTGACTGGAGTGCCGGGAAACAGTAGACCAGTTGCTGTTGTTGGAAGATCAGCACATGTTGAGGAGGTGACTGAGATCAACGAGGGTTCCTTCATGGCTGGAGCAGTGATGCCATTGGCAGTACTAGGAGATAGCTCTGAGTCAGAAGACGAGGTATGTGCTCCATTGACTGGCTGGCATTTTCAATGGTCATGGTCATTGATTGGGCCCGACGCTGACAAACCTGTTGCAGTAAAGAGCATGCTAGATTGCAGAGCCTACATTGTGCTCATTGAAGAAGACCTCACTGACCACCTTGGCCTACGCCATTTCCATGCACACAAACCTGTGACCATGTCTCTTGCATTAGAAAATGGGGCCAGTACCCCCACCTTGCTTTATGAATACATCAAAATTGCCCCATTTGCACCTGACTCACAATGGACTTCAAAGACTGTGAAAGCGATGATTGCACCCAAACTCTGTGTTCCCTTACTACTGGGCATTCCGTTTTTAGAAGCAAATAATATTGTTATGGACTTTTGTGATTGAACTGCTGTTGATAAGACCTGTAATTATGATCTGTTGAAACTTGAATCTGCCTGTGCATAGATATCGCAAACGATTGTTCTCCAAAAGGTTTATCAAGGCTTGTAAAAAAGAAACAAGAGAAAACATGAAAAAGATGCATACTGAACTGATAGAGGTGTGCTGACAATGACTGAGAGTAAATAAGGGAGTGCTTGAGGAGGTTAAACCCCTAGACGTGGCCGGTATGATAAAGAAGCATATCAAATCATTGTCAGCTCAGGAGAAGGTAAAGAGAACAGAGGAGGAGTTGCTGGCTGAATTCAAGAATGTATTTGGAGCAATTCCTCATGTTGAGAGATTGCCAACAAATGTTACAGCTAGAATTAAACTAAAGAATGTGGAACAGAGCATCAAGACTCAGACTTATGCATGCCCATTAAAATTCAGAGAGGCTTGGCAGACCCTGATACAGCAACACCTTGGCCAAATTAGGCCATCTTCATCACCTCATGCCCCTGCCTTCATTATCCCCAAGGCAGATGTGTCCGTACTGCTGTGATGGGTGAATGATTACAGGCAGCTGAACAAGAATATGGTTACAGACTCCCACCCATTGCGGCGAATTGATGATATCCTTAACAACTGTGCAAAGGGAAAAATCTGGGCAGTGATTGATATGATGAACAGTTTTTTTCAAACTCGAATGGAGCCCAGTGACATACCACTGACTGCCATGATGATGCCATTTGGATTATTTGAATGGATGGTGATGCCCATGGGATTGAAAAATGCGCCGGCAATCCACCAACAACGAGTCATGGTGGCGCTAAGGCCCTGGATTGGAAAAATTTGCCACACCCACCTGGACAACATCATGATATGGTCTGAAAATATGGAGGAGCACTGCAGGAATGTGCACACAATATTGGTTGCATTGTGGGAGGCAAATCTGTACTGCAACCAAAGGAAGACACACCTTTTTCAAGATGAGATTGTGTTTATTGGACATAAGATCTTGGCACGTGGGATCGAGGCAGACACAAAGAAGGTGGACCAGATTTTTGAACTGGCCTCACCCAGAGATGGTGATGCAGGTACACCAATTTTGTGGTCTGGTATGATACATCTCTCATTTTTTGCTGAACATCGTGGAGCACACAAGGGTGCTGATGGAGCTTACCATGAAGGAGTGCAATAAAAGCTTCCTGCCATGGCTACCACACCATGAGGAAGCATTTATGCAAATTAAGAAGGCCGTCACGAGCCAAGAATGCTTGACCACAATTGACTATAGCTTGATGCCAGGGATGAAGATTTTCATGACTACAGATGTGAGTGACTACCAATCAGGGCCATGCTCTCGTTTGGTGAATCCTGGGAGAAGGTGAGGCTGGTTGCCTTTGATTCCATGACCTTCAAAGGTGCAGTGCTGAACTACCCTGTGCATGAGAAGGAGATGCTTGCAATTATACATGCACTACAAAAATGGAGATCAGATCTCTTGGGTACAAGTTTTTGATCTACACAGACCACAAGACTCTGGAGAACTTTGATGCCCAAAAGGATCTGAGCTGATGCCAGGCGCATTGGATGGAATTTTTGTCTCAATATGGCTGCAAGATTGTGTATGTAAAAGGTGAGGATAACTGCATGGCCAATGCACTATCAAGGACCTCTTTTGAAGTGGAAATGCAAGTGACAGGACCTTATCCTGTGGATGAATCCAAACCTATTGCTATAGTTCTGATGTTGGGAATGGAGTGGTGAACAGTGACAGGAAGAGTTAAGGACAAGGTTAGATTATGAAGTTTAATCTCAAAGGCTTGTGAGTGAGGGAGTCTGCCACAGGGAGGAATGTTATTATCATCTCCTACAAGATGTGCAATATTTATACTACACAGTTAGGAGGTATAGTGTAATGCACTCCTTTAATATATAAAGGAGGTATTCTGTAATAGACCCCTGTACCAGTTAATAATGGAATAGCTATGTCATATCCCCTATAACAGTGTCAATAATAGTGACATATGATATCATGGCTTGGAAAGTCCTAGACTTCCTGCAAGGTGTGTCATAGACACTCTATCCTTAGCTCTGTCTTGGATAGGCTATCATAGACATGGCTATATCTTGCCTATCCTATGATAGACATGCTGTAGGATGATTAATCCTGTAGCATGTGTTAACTGTGGATTCCCCTATATGTCTCTGCATGTGTTAACTGTCCATTCCCTAGGGTTATGGTTAATGTGCATTAGCCCTAACCCTAGTGTTGACTTAGCATATTCTGGCAATATTCCCTAGGCATGTTAACTGCCTTGGCTTGCCTGTATACCCTTGTATACATAATCCCAACACTCCCCCTCAAGCCTAGGCAGTGTAGGACAATGAGTGGAATGGTTCTGTGAATGTCATCACTCCCCCTGGAGTGGTTAATAATTTTCTTTCAGGTGCATCAAAACCTCTGTGGATGGAAAACCCATTGGGAAAAACCAATCTCACCAAGGAAAGCTACTGAGTTATTTTTGACTGAATTCCCATCTCTTCCCTATGCCGTGAAAACTTAGGCTTTGGTAAAGCCTTTGTTAATATGTCCGCTGTTTGTTCCGGATCACGACAGTTTTGAATATCAATAATTTTGTTGGTGACTAAATCTCGGACCCAGTGATGCCGTATAGTGATATGTTTCGACCTCTGGTGAAATTGAGGGTTATGGGTTAAAATTACTGACCCTTCATTATCGCCTTGAATAATTGTCGGATTTTCTTGGGTGTATCCGAGTTCACCATACAAATTTCTTAGCCAAGTGGCCTCGCATCCAGCTTCGGATAATGCGACATATTCCGCTTCCGTTGAGGATAGTGCAATAATTGTTTGTTTCTTTGATTTCCAAGTTATTGCTCCCCCTGCTGTCAGGAAAACATATCCTGTGGTGGACTTGAAGTCCTCAGAATTTGCAAATGATGAATCGGCAAATCCATGGAAAAGGTTATTGTTTTCAGTCTCATCCTGGGATTTTCTGTAAATAATTCCAAGAGTTTTCGTACCTGCTAAGTACCGTAGTATCCGCTTTATTGCACCGTGGTGTTGTAAGCCCGGGTTTGCGGTATATGCTGCCAATTTATTAACAGCGAAGCTAATGTCAGGTCGCGTGGAGTTTGCAATGAATTGTAGACATCCCAGTAATTTGGCGTATGAATTGCTCCGATTCGGCTCATTATAATCTGGGTTTTCAATTAATTTAATATTTGGGTCCATTGGCATTCCAACAGGGTTTGCATCAATCATGCCTTCTTTACGAAGGACATTCTCGATATATTTTTCTTGAGATATTTTGATGCTATCATTGGCGCACGTAATTTCTATGCCCACGATTTTGCTAGGCTCTCCAAGGTCGGTGACGTCCCATTCTGATGTTAACACATTTTTCATATGCTTCATCATTTTATCTGCTGATGCAAAAAGCAGGGTGTCGTCTACCCATACCGTTATGATGCCTATATTTTCTTCATCCCGTCGAATATATGCACAAGGATCTGCCATTAATCGTCCATAATCATGAATTTTAAGTTTACCATCAAATTCGTTATTCCACTCTCGACCTGCCTGCTTTAATCCATAAAGCGGTTTAAATAGCTTGCATACTCGGCCTGTTCCATCATTACATCCTTCAGGTTGTTCCATGTATATAGTCTCTTGTAGCGTGCCATTGAGGTATGCGCCCTTTACGTCCATCTGTTGTATTTTTAGACCTTTCTCTGATGAGAGTGCTAAAATCGCCCGGAGTGTGTCCATTCGTACAACTGGTGAAAAAGTTTCCGTGAGATCATAACCGGGTCTTTGTGCATACCCTTTTGCAACTAGCTGCGCTGTATCGTACAATTTCCCCTTCTTTATTTCGTTTTCGAATAAATACCCATTTATTTGAGATTGGAACGGCATCTGGAGGTTTTTCGACAAGTTCCCAAGTACCCTTTTCTTTGAGCAAGTCTAATTCAATTTGCATTGAATCCTTCCATTCCGTCCATTCCGGGTTGTTTTGCGTCTTTGAGACTGTTTATTTTGTCTCCGGCTATTATTGCATAGGCTTCTTCTATATTTAGAAAGGTTTCGTCATCTTCCTCTTCCGTAAGGTGGTAAAGATGTTTGTAGTCGGTACGAATTCCACAAGTTTTCCGTGGTTCATTATCACTTGCACGCGTCTTCCGTGGTCTAGTGATATCTATGTTTCCCTCATTTTCATTCCGTTTACGCTTCCGAGGCTGCCTTGCCGGTTCCGTGATCCGTTGATCGGAGTTACCCGTCGGCGGCACATTTGGTGTTTCCCCACCAGACTCCCCCTCCGTCAAGGGTGTAACATCAGTGTCTTCGGGAAGCTCAGGTTCATCTGTAGCGTCTATAAGTCGGAAGTTCCGAGAGGTGAGAACATTTCTTGTTTCGGCGTTGTAGTATTTTATTGCTCCCGCACCGTCGTCATAGCCGACATATGCATGGCGCTTTGATTTAGGTAGCATTTTTCTTTCTTCTTACTGGCCTTGTAATAATACCCATACTGGGGCTCTGAATTCACGTAAATTTGATACGTCCGGTTTTTTATTGTGCCAGCCTTCATAAGGTGTTGTTTCCCGAAGATGTTTGGTAAATGATCGGTTCCAGATATAGGCAGCGTGTAAGACTGCAAATTCCCATAAAAATTCTGGAAGCTGGTTAGCAGCCAGCATTGCTCGGGATAATTCGACCAGGGTTCTGTTCATCCTTTCCGCAACTCCATTCTGTGATGGTGAGTATGGTGCGGTAAGTCGATTTTCTATACCTCTTTCTTTGCAATATTTTTCCAGTTTTTCGTTAACAAATTCTTTTCCACAATCAATTTGTATACCCTTCGGCTTTTTGCCTTGTGTTTCCAAATGGGCAAGGTAATTTATTACCCCCTGTGCTGCATCACTTTTCTCTTTGAGGCATTCAATTGTGACGAACCTTTTAGCATCATCCACAAATAGGAGATAATAATATTTGCCATTAATAGATTTGATGGCATATTTTCCCCACAAGTCTATGTGGGTTAATTCTCCTGGTTTCGTGTTTCTTTTTGTCGACTTCAGAAAAAGCTCCTTATTTTGCTTTGCACTGATGCAAGCTTCGCAATCCGGTTTAGGACTATTTTCGTCGACATTGAAACCGATCACCAAATTTCGGCTCAATAATTGTTGAAGTCCAGAATATCCTACATGTCCAAATCGTCGGTGCCAAGTTTCCCAACTAAGTGGTTTTACGTTTCCGACGAATGTTTGATTAACGGCAGGAGTTTTAGACAGTTTGCTTGAATTTCTTAATACCATTTTCATCTTGTATAAATGGTTATTAATTTTCTTTCCTTCTGCAAGTTGTTGTCCGTCTTTTGTTGCGAGGATTAGTTTTCCTTGTCCTCCAATATATTTTCCGTCAGCCGCATCCCATCGCCCCAACGAAATTAAATTGTTTCGTGTTCCAGGCACATGTAGGACGTCTTCCAGATGAATATTAAAATTTTGATTATTGCATGTTGAAATTATTTCAACAGTTCCTTTGCCTGCAATTTTAGCTTCCAATCCACCTACCCCAGTTACGGAATTGTTTTTCGTTGGAGTGTATGTTTTGAAGGCTTCTCTTTGATGCGTGGCATGCGATGTTGTTGCTGAGTCAGCCAACCAGTTGTAATAGATCAAACGCTCGTCCATTACGGCATCGTTACAAGCATCATAGGAATCAAAATTATAATGTTCTTCTTGAGCTGAAAATGCAATAAATTCCTCCACAGCATTGGACTGTTCCACAGGTTTTATTTTCCCTTTTTCCTTATCTTTCTCCTTTTTCTTCCCCCAACAATTTTTTGCCTGATGTCCGATTTTTCCGCAATGATGGCATTTATTGCCTTGGAATTTTCGGCATTTACTGGACCAATGTCCAGGGCGCTTGCAATGATCACAATATGGCTTCAGGGATTTTTTACGATCGGTAAGATGGTTTTCAAGGGTTTTCTCCTTTTGGGCGGTGGTCTGGATTTTAGCCAGGTTTACAATTCCGCCGGAGTTATTATTCCCGTTATTCCTATTTTGCCGAAGTTTATATTCTTCCCTTAATAATCCAATAAATGCGTCCGAAGTTAGGCGACGCTTTGGATCTAAGTCATTTGGATCATTTGTGTTCCCGTTGTAGGGCTTGACATATGTTTGCCAAGAGTTTGGTAAGGATGCCGAAATGATCGATTTAAATCGGGTATCTGAGATATGGAATTCTATATTTGGAAACCTGTTGATCCGGTCTCAGTAAGACTTCAAGATGTCCAAATGCTTTAGGAGGTTGTCGGAATTATCAGCCTTTATCTCATATAATAAACACTGCAGTTGATTAACTGTTTGATGTGCCTTATTTTCATGAGTGACCGATAATGCAGTATACATAGCTTCTGCGCTTTGTTTTGATCCGACGTGATTTATTTGCGAGGAGGTGACGTTGTGGATAATGACTTGTTGTGCCCAAGTATCGTTTTTGTCCCAGTTGTAAGCACTCTCCGGATCTATATTTGGATCCGGTCGGTTTGTCTGACCAAAAACATATCCCGTTATGTCACAATTAATAAAAACACGCAACATTCTCTCTTTCCATTCGTGCCAGTTTTCATCCGTCAAATGATCGCGATCAGCGATCTTGTTTACGTTTGAGTATTCTTTGGTCCGAATTAAGGAAATAGGTATTCTTATAACCGGATCAATCTCTGGTGTATTGATCCGTTGTCTGCGCTTTTCTTGTGCTCTGGAAGTATATACTCTTCCTGATCGTTTAGGGGTTTCTTGTGCTGGGGGTTCCCCAAATAATGATAAATGGTCGTCCTCTTGGTCCCCTTCATAATCCATGTCTAGTTCAGGGTCAGGGCCCATAACCTGTTGGGAATGGAGTGGTGAACAGTGACAGGAAGAGTTAAGGACAAGGTTAGATTATGAAGTTTAATCTCAAAGGCTAGTGAGTGAGGGAGTCTGCCACAGGGAGGAATGTTATTATCATCTCCTACATGATGTGCAATATTTATACTACACAGTTAGGAGGTATAGTGTAATGCACTCCTTTAATATATAAAGGAGGTATTCTGTAATAGACCCCTGTACCAGTTAATAATGGAATAACTATGTCATATCCCCTATATAATTCTCCAGATAGACTTGTCTATCATTGTATATTATAGGGGGTTCCCTGGATAGCATAGGAGACAGTCTTGGCAGTCTTTGTAGTCTTGGCCAGTCTATTAAGGGTAGCAGCTCGGGAATTAATATTATTCCCTGTGGCTGTGTTGGATTCTACCAGTGGCAGATCCTAACCCTAATCCTAAGCTTAGGACTTGTATTCCATCTCCCTAGGCTTGTTAACTGCCTTGCCTTGCCTGTATACTCTTGTATACATAATCCCAACACTAAGTCATGTTTAACAGAGGTTAACACATGCAGATACATATAGGGGAATCCACAGTTAACACATGCTACAGGATTAAACATCCTGCAGCATGTCTATGATAGGATAGGCAAGATATAGCCATGTCTATCATAGGCTATCAGAGACAGAGCCTAGGATAGAGTGTCTAAGACACACCCTGCAGGAAGTGTAAGACTTCCAAGCCATGACAGCATATCTATAGGGGAAATGACATAGTTAATGAAACATTAACTATTACAGGAGTCTATGACTTCATCCCTCCTTTATATATTATAGGAGTACATTACAATATACCTCCTAACTGTGTAGTATAAATATTGCACATCTTGTAGGAGATGATAATAACATTCCTCCCTGTGGCAGACTCCCTCATACACTTCCCTTTGACTTAAACTCAATACCTCAAAAACCTCATCCTCATCTTGTGCTCAACTCCTTGATCCCAATAATTGTACAGTATGGGAGGTAGTCTACTGAGAGAGCCATACAAGGTAAAGAGGCTATGGAGGCTCCAGGTAGAGCTTGTGGAGATGCTGATGGTGGGGATCACTATTATCAACACATGGTGCTCTATCCTCCCTCACTTGTGGAACATAAAGTGGCTGCCACCAGTTCCCTATAGTGATGACTCTGAAGGCAAAGGTTCTGATGGCAACGACACTGATGATGCAGATGACAAAGACTCAGAGGGGTCAGAATAGTAGTGTAGCTTCTTTAGGCAACTCAATATAGATTGATATGGTGCAGTAAATTGACTACAGATGATATATTTCATTCAGACTATGCAGGAACAACTAATGGGAGTGTCCAATACCACTAGGTTTAGCCATCAGGGATAACAACTATTCTACCAACAATGGTTAACTACATGCCTTGATACAATGTATGTAACCTGGACAACATCACCATTGTCCATGGCATTGTCAAAGGTGGTCTGGGTGCATTGTTGGGAAGGGTAACACTTGGCAAAACCACATGGGACTCTGTTGACATTGGGATGGACATTGTGGCTGAATGGATTATGAATTCAAGGCTTGAAGATAAACTGCAACAGGAAGACTCACATTCCAAGTATACTCCTGGATTCCTCCCAACAAAAACTGCATACCACACTTCTTCATCACTGTGAGTTGGGGATCGAATCAGATGCTGATAAATAAATGAAATGGTGGGGGTACTGAACTGCAAATAGTCTCACCTCAGAGAGTCAGCGAGGGTGGCACTGTGGAAAGTGGAATCAGTTTAACCCTGAACTCCTGCTCCCAATCTGATGCAGTGACAACCTCGCTAACCTGTGACTCAGGCTCAATGGCAACTGGATGTGCGCTGTTCTTGGGGTACACAGCCACAATGGCTTCCACTACAGGACACCATGGAGTAATGAGATTTGGCAGCTTGAATGGGAAAAATAAAGTATGTACATGGAGCATCCACCAGGCAATATCCGAAATGATTGCAAACATCTTTAAATTCTTGGGGGATTTCATCAGGTGCTGCTTGATGGAATGGCAGCTCTTCTTGAGTAGGATGGTCAGGGTTGTTGGAATAAATTAGACATGGACTCACTGGAGATAGGAACATGAATGTACCAAGCAGCTGGGCATAAATGGGTCAGTTTGAGGGAAATCTTTGAGAGTGTAATTTGTAACACCATTGCCAAGATCCTCAGGGCCTCTGCAGATACTATCATTAAACATGTGAGCTGTCCATGGATAATGATAATGATTTGGAGACTGAGTAATGGTTTTGCAGGGATTCAACAAGACCTTCTACTCCTTAAGGAGAGCATGCTAGAAGAAGGGCTGCAGGCCATTTGGAAAGGTTGCAAATGACCAATCCAGATGAACATCAAAGCAGAATTAGAGGATATACAAACAATACTGGGCCTGTTGCCCAGCCCAACTTTGGAGCAGCTTTGGCTGCTCAAATACCTCAGGTTGCAATGCCTGCTGATTGGAATGCTCCCAGGAAATTTCCTATGCCTGTTGTGGCTCCTGCTGCTCCAGTGCCAAGAAGGGATGCACCTTTAGGATATAGTGTTGGTATGGTGGGATTGAGGTCTGTGGTAGGAAACCTTGGATTGGGGATGAATTTAGCTGCTATACCACAAGTCCAGCTGCCTGCTGGATGGGATGCACCTTTGGCCAATCCTATTCCTGTGGTTCCACCTGCGCCACAATTGCAATCTAGAAGGGGCAGAGGCAGAGGCAGAGGCAGAGGGAGGGGATCAGGGCCTTTGCATAACATTTCAGAGGGTCAGGCAGATTCTGCACTTAATGGTCTGAATAGAGGACATATTGCATTGAGAGAAAGAACTGCAGATTATAATGCACACATCCTGGAGCTACACAGCAGTCAGAGGCAGCTACACAGCAGTCAGAGGCAGCTACACAGCATCAGCTGCAATTATTACAGGAATGGAGAGCAGCAGAGGCTGCTAAGAAGCAGGAGGCATTGCTGCAGCAATTGGCATCTGATGCTGAAGAAGCCAGAGTGACAGAAGTCAGACAAAGGGATGAGCAGCAGCAGCAGCTTGCAGCTGAAGCTGAAGCAGCCAGAGAGAGAGTCACCAGAGAGAGGGCTGAAGAGGCCAATAGGATGTATCAATTGCAGCAGTGGGTTGCAGCTGAGGCTGAGGCTGCCAGGGGGAGAGAAGCTAGAGTGAGATTGGTTGTTGAACCTCTGTATCATGATCCACCACGGCATATCAATATTGATGCAGCAGTCCAGGAACGAAATAGGAGGGAGCATGAATGGATTCAGAGGGTCCATGAGATGTGGAGAAATGAACAGCATGCAAAGGACCAGGTGCAGATGGATCAGCAGGAAGAGATGCAGCGGATAAATATTGAGGATCGTAATTTGCATCAAAGGATGATTCAGTTGGAACAATTGAAAAACAACATGTCCAGTAGTCAGGTGGATGAATATAGAGCACAAGTGGCTGCACAGGCTGAACAGATCCAAATGGACAGAGAGGTGGCTGCAGCATTGGCAGCTGAATATGAACAACAGAAAAATAATGAGCTTTCTTTAAGGAGGGAAATGAAAGAAGAGGAAGAGGAAGTGATGATGAAGATGATGAGTTTGAAAAAATACCTGCCCAGCCTTCTTCCCCAATGCCATCTGAATATGATGAATTTGGAAGAGTGTCTCCTTTGCAATTTCCATCCTCTTCTCCTGTGCCACCTGCATTACCACCACCGTTACCTGCATTGCCACCCTTAGAACCACTGCCACCTCCTGTGCCTGCACCTGCTTTGCAATTTCCATCACCTGAGTTCCATCCACCACCTGCACCTGCACCTCCAAGGCCATTACCACCAGGGCATGTACCTTATCAAGAGCCACTGCAGAGACATTCACTTGGAGCTATGAATGTACAGTGCTCTGAGTGCCATGCATTCCATTTTGACTGTGAAAAGCTGTCAAAGTCTACACAGGCTGTACCAAAGTTTCCAAGCTGCTGCTTGCAGGGACAGATAAGGCTGCCACCATTCCAACCAGCCCCAGCTACATTGCGAGATCTGTTATGTGGGAGAAGTCCATTGTCAAAGGAGTTCAAAACAAGCATCCAACAATATAATGCAGCATTTGCATTTACATCATTGGGAGTCAAGGTGGATACAGCTATAATACAATCATCTGGATCATACAGCTTTCACATTCAAGGAGACCTTCATCATCTTTCTGGAGCACTTATGCCTCCCCCTGGAGAGCCTGTGGTATTTGCTCAACCATACATCCATGATCCTGTGGCACAGCTTCAGCTTTGGGAAGGGAACAATACAAATATTAACTCTGTGATAATGACTCAGCTACAGGCCATGCTGAATGGCACACACCCCTATGTGCCTCTATACAAGCAGGAATTTCAAATCATGAGGGAGAAGCCACCAGAGGAGCAGCAGAATATGACTATATGACTTCGAGCAGACCAAAACCAGGATATGCATTGGTACAATCTTCCTACAGTCAGTGATGAGGTGGCAGCCATTATTCCAGGTGATGGCTCAGAGGAAAGGTCTGATCACAGAGACATTGTTCTCAGATTACAAGGAGGAGGCCTAAAGTGCATCAGTCAGTTGCATCCATCATATTCTTCTCTGCACTATGTGCTTCTGTTTCCTCATGGAGAGGATGGATGGCACTTGGATATACCTGCACAGCATGGTGCAAGTGGAACACGAAGGGCTCCCAATGTCAGTCAGCGCCGCTATCATTCCTATTGACTTCATTCAAGGCCAGGAGAACAGCCGCCATTGTTGTGGGGTGGGAACCTGCTGCAGCAGTATGTTGTAGATGCATGGGCATCTATTAGCAGAATACCTTGAACTGGGTCAGACATCACCAGAAAGAGCTGAGGGCTGATGTATATTCTGGATTGAGGGATGCTGCATTGGGAGACAGGGATGACAACCTCAATCTAGAAAATCATGGAACTCACATCATTCTTCCATCAACTTGTATAGGAAGTGACCAACACATGAATCAGCTATTTCAGGATTCTATGGCCATTTGTCGTGCATTCCACAAGCCAGACCTTTTTATCACTATGACAGCCAATGCAAATTGGCCAGAGATCTGGGATGCACTGTTGGAACTTGAATCCTCAGGTGAAAACCAAAATGCACACAGAAAGAAACAGAAAGCTTCTGACAGGCCAGACATTGTTGCATGGGTGTTTGAGCAAAAAAAGAATGCCTTGGTCAAGGAAGTTAAACAGGGTATTTTTGGTAAAGCAGTGGCCAACATCCATACTATTGAATTTCAAAAGCGGGGCCTCCCACATATGCACCTCCTTCTATTTCTTGATCCTGCTGACAAAATCCACGATGCCAATGATATAGACTCCATTGTATCAGCCCAGATTCCAGACCTTGTCACACAGCCTATGTTGTATGAAACAGTAACCACATGCATGCTTCATAGTCATTGTGGTGATGAAAATAAAAAGGCCCAATGCATGGTAAATGGAAGGTGTAGCAAAATATATCCAAAAGAGTTCAGGGAACGTACTCTTTTCACTGCAAATGCATATCCTGAATATGCAAGACCTGACAATGGTCAGTCTATAGAGAAAAATGGACATGTTTATAACAACCATGATGTCATCCCTTATAATCCCTATCTCTCTGCCAAGTGAGAAATTATTCAATTGTCAAATAGAATATATATATTGACAGTCCATCTTTTAGATACAACTGTCACATCAATGTTGAGATCTGTTCTTCTATTGAGGCTATCAAGTATATCCACAAATACATCTACAAGGGTCATGATCAAACCACAGTTGAAATCATGGATCAGGAGAGGGATGAGATCAAGGAGTATCTTGATGCACATTATATTGGATTCATTGAAAGCTGCTGGCACATGTTTGAATTTGGAATGCATGCAGAGAACCCTTCTGTCTATTGTCTTCCTGTCCATCTTGAAGATGAGCAGAGGGTTTACTTCAATGCAGAGGATCAGATTGATGAAGTATTGGACAGGGACAGTAGCAGAAAAACATGTCTTACTGCTTGGTTTGAAGCAAACAGAAAATGCGAGGCAGCACACAGTGTTACTTATCAGAATTTCCCTTGAGCATGGGTCTACAATGATAAACAGAAACAGTGGGGCCCCAGGAAGCAGGGTGAGCCTGCTGTTGGCAGAATGCACTTTGCTTCCCCTGCCCAGGGTGAAAGATTCTATCTCAGGATGCTCCTTACTGTTGTCACAGGGGCAACATCATTCCAGAATTTGTGCACAGTCAATGGCACAGTCTATACCACATACAAACAGGCCTGCATTGCATTGGGTCTGTTGCAAGATGATCAGGAATGGGTTCAGTGTCTTACAGAAGCAGCAGAGATGCAGCTGGGTTCATCTCTCAGATCACTCTTTGCCACCATTCTACTCCATTGTAATCCAACATCTCCTGGCCTTCTTTGGGATCAGTTCAAACATCACATCTGTGATGACCTTAGAGCTAGACTCCGGACTATCTATCCAGACAGGGAATTTACCAATGATGAGGTTTATATGTATGGCTTGCATCTCATTGATGAGATTCTTATCAGGTCAGAAAAGACCATGGCCCATTTTCCAGAGATGCCTGCTATCCAAGGCAACTGGCACATTGAGGTCCCAGGAAATAGGCTTCTGCAGCAACAACGGGATTACAATGTTGATGAGTTGGCTGCCACAGTCACTCACAATCTCCAGCTTTTCAACCAGCATCAGAGACAGGTCTATGATGCAGCAATTGATTCTGTTGCATACAAGAGGGGAAAGGTTCTATTCTTGCACAGTGCTGGGGGTTGTGGAAAGACCTTTGTCTGCAACACCATTGCAGCAGCTGTTCATGCTCAGGGCAAAATTGCTCTATGTGTGGCATCATCTGGAATCTCTCATTGCTACTCAATGGGGGGCTGCACTGCACATTCAACCTTCAAAATACCAATTCAAATAGATGGGGCCTCCCATTGCTCAATGGCCACAGGTTCAGATTGGCACCAGCTGCTTCAGGACACTGACATTATTATCTGGGATGAAGTTCCCATGTAGCATAGATATGCCATAGAAGCAGTGGACTGCACTCTCTGGGATCTGTTGAAAAATAATCATCCTTTTGGTGGAATCACTGTTCTGTTTGGGGGTGACTTCAGACAGACTCTACCTGTTGTTCCTAGGGGTTTGAGGGAGCACATCATTTCTGCATCCATCAGACGCAGCAGACTATGGCAGTACATTGCCATACACCACTTGCAAACCAATATGCACCTTGATAGAAATCCAGAAAATGATGCACATGCTGCTTGGCTATTAGACATTGGAGCAGGCAAGACAGTGGATGATGCAGACTCCATTGAGGTTCCAGAGCACATGCTCTGCCAGGACATAGATTCTCTTATCAACTCCACATACCCAGGAATTGAACAAGGCAACAAACCAGATCAGAACTATCTTGACAGGACAATTCTTACTTGCACAAATGACAATGTTGATGTCATCAACTCTGCAATTCTTGCCAGGTTTCCTGGACAACTTCACATATTCAACAGTGCAGACACAGTCTCACTGAGGGAGCAGCAGCTTGATAACTTCCAGCCTTATCCAACAGAATATCTAAACTCTCTCAAAGCAAGTGGTCTTCCACTTTCAAAACTGGTACTCAAGATAGGTTGTCCTGTCATGCTCCTATGTAATTTGGATGTCTCAGAAGGACTTTGCAATGGAACTCGCTTTATTGTCCTTGAAGCGAGATCATGTGTATTAAAATGCAGGATTATCAGTGGGGATGCAAAGTTTGCAGAAAACATAGTTTACATCCCTTGCATCACATTGGAGCCATCTGCAGAGAACCTGCCATTGCCATTGCATCATCACCAATTTCCAGTTCACTTGGCATTTTCAATGACCATCAACAAACCACAAGGCCAATCTGTATCACACGTTGGTTTGGATTTACAGACACCAGCATTCTCTCATGGACAGCTCTATGTTGGGCTCTCAAGATGTACATCTTCTGCAAGAATAAAGGTCCTTCTGAATGAAGGAAATGCAGATAGAAGGACAGCAAACATTGTATATAAAGAAGTGTTGAATGGTGTTGTGCAATAAGGGTGAGTAAGAATAAATTTAATAATGATAAGAAAAGCTAAGAATGTTTAGTTAGAATTTGTAGATAAATATAGACTTGGATTAGATTGTGTTTTGTAATTGACTGAGTTTTGAACTGTATTTGATTTTTGGACTTAAGGGCAGGTTGTTGTGACTTGGGAAGATAAAATTTGTTATACTTTTTGCTACATCAGGGCAGGCTACTGTGAGTTGGAAAAGAAAAACTACATGCCACTGAACACACCACATGAGCAATGCGAGTGTGGTGTGTTCAGAGTAGGAAAGGCTGTTAATCTCACAACACAAGCAACATGAATGTTGCAGAGAGAAAGACCCCTGGACACACAACATGAGCAATGCAAGTGTTGTGTGTCCAGTTCTCAGTCCTGGCTGTAGGATTAAACATTGTGTAAAGTACACAGGGGGGGTTTGTGGGGCTTGCCCCCCTACAAGCTAAAGATGGAGTGCCAGAGTCATGGCCAAGCAATGCAAGGTCCATGACAAAGGCATGTAATTGTAAGCTTGTCCTGCAGAGGATAGGGAAGAAATGGACATCAGAAAACTTTCTGACACCATCAATATTTGCAACATGGATACAATACGTCGAACAGTCAGTCCAATTCACCAGCCCTCCAAGTCAGCATTGGTGTCACATCTGTGAGGAGACAATAATGGTGTTATGCACAGCACCATAAAATCCGTTGACTTTACTGACAACAGCCATGAGAAAACTCATAGTCAACATTCCCCTGAACCTGGATTACTGATGACAGGTACAGCTCCAGAGCAATCAGATCACTGGTCCACTTCCATCTCCCCACCTTATGATACCCCATTTGCTCCAAACTCTCCATTGACCCTGATTGAAAACGCTTTTGCACATCTGGCTGCAGGTGCAGCATCAATCCACATCCCCGCCCCCCCCATGCCAAGCTATGACAACATCGACCCAATACTTCTGGATCATCCTACCAACTGTTCCCCACTCACTGACTACCAACTTCCAGGAGCTATTGTTGATGATGTGCTCACCTCACAATCTCCACTACCTCAGAAGACAACGAAACCAACAAAACTAATGAGGAAGCAACCAACACCTAGAGGAAAGGGTGACAAGAATGGAGATGTGGAGAATGTTGGTGCTCCTCCATGTGCCCTGACTACAGAACAGAAACAAGCAGCAACACAAGCAGCCAATAAGGAGGCAGAGGAAGCGAAGCAGATGGAGGCTGGAAAGAATTGTGCTGGTGGGAGAAAGTGTAAGGGGAGATTGAACTGGGAAGGTGAAGCATTTGAGATGCCAAAGAAGGCAAGGTGCCAGTAGCTGTAGCTATCGATAGCATGCATAGAGAGCATGGATAGTTGTCGGAGTTAATTCAATTTGGGTTTATTGGCAATTGGCTACACCTGATCAAGAACTGTTGCAACACAACCAAAGATAATAAGACTTATTTGATCTCCTTGATGGGTGCCTGATGGCGCTGTTGCCATCAAATGGTGGACCAATTGGGGAATAAAGTGCTCTGAGGATTTTGCAAAATATTTGCATAACCAACCCTTCTAATTAGAATGAAGTTTGCATACACTTTCTCTTCCAATTAGAAGAGAATTTTGCATGCTAACAACACCTATATGCACATGTGATTGCATGCATACTCTTGTGCCAATCAGAACACAAGAAAAGAATAATAAAGTGATGAAGTGGCAGAAATGCACAAGTGTTTACACTCCCCCCCCATTCCTTGTGGAATCCTAGTCCATTCCTGGTCCATTCCTGGATTCCTGGTGGATTCCTGGTTCATTCCTCACATTCATAGGAATCCTAGTCCATTCCTAGCCATTCATAGACCATTCCTAGACCATTCCTAGCCACCATTCCTGGAGGTACTAGGTCATTATTCCAAATATTAAATGCATTTATTACCATTTATGGAAACAGGTTCAGGGTGCTGGCATGGGGGGTTGGTGCCCGCTCGGTGCTGTCATCACCCCACCCGTGCTCCACCCC
This sequence comes from Tricholoma hemisulphureum, assembly GCA_964034925.1. Classification (NCBI taxonomy): domain Eukaryota; kingdom Fungi; phylum Basidiomycota; class Agaricomycetes; order Agaricales; family Tricholomataceae; genus Tricholoma; species Tricholoma hemisulphureum. The sequence continues at coordinate 262,884 of OZ035935.1, read as the reverse complement.
AATGAGCAGTGGCTCATGAAGCTGGACCAGGTGGTGTTATTCAGGCTGCTGGGCCCTCCCATCACATCCACCTCAGCTGTCCTGGCCTGCTGGCATATCCTGGGGTGTTCTGTGGCATCCCTTCAGCTCCCATCATGTCCTGTTGCTGCCTGGGGGTGTCTCCTGGGATCCAGGGGCCTTCTGTCGCCTTGTGGTCCCTGTCATGTCCTGCTGGGTGGTGGTGTGTCACATCGCCTTCCCCTTGGCTCCTGGCATGGCCTGGTGCAGTAGTTTACTGTCCCCCACAAGATCCAAGCAGATCCAAGCAGATCTGACCGGTTCCGACCAGAATCCAAGTGGATCCAAGTGGAGTCCAAGCAGGATCCAAGCAGATCCAAGCAGAATCCAAGTGGATCCAAGCAGAGTTGGAGTGGAGTGGATCCAAGCAGAGTCAGAGTGGATCCAAGTGGAATCCAAGCAGAGTTGGAGTGGATCTGAGTGGAGTCTAAGCAGATTCTGACCAGTATTTATATCAACATCAAAAATGAAACCCCCCTATCTCACTACAAGGCAAAGGGATGGGTTATTAGGGAATGACTTAGTAAGCTACTCACAATTGAACCAAATAGCATAGCAAAATATCAATATTACTACTATTTATTACCCATGTACATAAGACTACAAAATAAAAAGCCCACCCCATCACTCAATTGAGCGACGGAGGGTATAAAATATGAAACACAGCCCCCATCGCACTTCAGGGAGGAGGGGGGGCCACCTGTCATGCTGTTGTCATTGTTGTCATGATCCGCACCATACCATACCTCTCACAGAGCACCCCATTCCACTCCATGAGCAATGGCTCATGGTGGTGGTTGGGGGTGCTTTCATGGTCAGCCATGCCCCTCACCACTCCACCAACACTCCACCCCATGAGCAGTGGCTCGTGGGGCTGGGCTGTGTGGCATCAGTTGTTAGACACACCTTGCCGGTCATCTGGGTGTCCCAATGCCTTGTCAGGTGTGTCCCCGGTTGTCTGGGTATCCCTCAGTCATGTGGCATGTTCCCCCTTTGTCGGGCACATCCCTGTGTCTGGCATGGATGCTGGGGCCTGCTCGGTGCTGCTGTCGCCCCATGAGCAGGGGCTCACAGGGCTGTTTGGGGGGCTGCTAGGGGCCTGTTAGAGGAAGAGGGGAAGGAGGGGTGTGGCATTAGTGAGGTGTCAGCTAGGGGGTGGCAAATTCAGGGCGCACCTCATGGGTAGTTCATTCCTTGGCCCTCCCAGCCCCTCCCTGTGCCCATCAAATCTGCTATGAGGCCCCCCACCTCCCAGGTGAGTGGGGAGGAGGGGCGGCACACCCTTCATTCATTGTTACAAGTAGACAAACTGGAAAAAAAAAAATTTAGTTCAAAAATTTTATAGATAAGGCCAAAATACTTATCTATAGGGGCACAGGCCCTCATTGTGGTGTGAGGTGGGAGAGAAGGAGGAGGGGGGGGTCAGCGTCATCAATGACATTGTGGATGGGGTCTTGGCCCTCTTGAGGTTGATCGGTTGGGTTGTCACATCGTGCTGTCAAAGGTAAGTGTAAACGGGGAAAAACACGTGACAAAAGTATCAAACATGCTGTGAGCAGGAAAAGGGTACAAGACACTGAGATCTCAAAAGTGTCGAGAATCTGAGGGCAAAAGTGTGCAGAAGGGATGTGTTCGTGCTCGACGCATCACATTCCAATTGATCGATGATTGGTGCACATGGGAAAGGGAAAAGAAACAGTAAATGAAGAGAGAGATCGAGGCTGAAGGCACTTGATATGAGAAAATGCTTGTGGGCATGGAACAGAAGTCAATGGACTTGTTGGTCCAGTCAGAAACGTCTGAGAAAAGGGCCATGATGCCCAGTAACCGTAGAAATGAGAAGACTTAGCTTAGAAACTACACCGTTGTGTGTAGTTGTCTTGAGGGAAGGCAAGTTGTCGAGGGGAGAACTCACAGAAACCAAGAAATGGGAGGGGAAGAAAGATTTTTTTTTTATTCGAAAGGTGGGAGGACACCTTATATACAAAATATGGGTACTGGCTATATGCACATGTGATTGCGTGCGTACTCTTGCACCAATCAGAACACAAGACAAGAATAATAAAATAGCAAAGAGGCGGAAATGCACGAAATGGGAAGTGTGGATAAAAATAGAATACTCAACAAATTTGGGAACAGGTGGTTGTCGGTCCAGTGTCATCAAGACCTCCTCTCTGAACGTCAGCTGCCAGGAATTGCTTGGGGAGGGGACTAACACCAAGGCCCTCAATTGACAAGACGTCACCTGGACCCCAAGCAGGTGCAGAGTACCATCTGATGTGCCCCCTCAACCCTACTCATCTGGTAGATCAGTCCAGCAAGTCAGAAATGGCTAGCTATGGGGAGGGATACATGCAGGAATCAAGATCCTCGAAGAAAGGTTCGAAAATAGTTAAAAATAATTGAATAAAGGAAAATAAAATAAAAACCAGTAACCAGTCCTTTGAGGCGAGTGTACAAATCTTGACAGGAATCTTGAGGACACATGACAGATGATTAATCCAAGAGATTGGCATGTTGAGTGGATCCCTGGGTCTTCAGGGCTGTCTCGTAATCTACCTGAGGCTCAGAATTACAGAAGAAGTTTGTTAGAAATGCAAATAAACAATAAATGAAGGAAAGAAAGGAAAAATACAAATACTCAAGGATTCCCAGCCATGTCGAGGGCCCCACAGGAAATGCCTTGGAAGTGGGAAGTCAACAGGTGTGTCATCTTCCCCTTCCACAACATGGCATGGGGGCCTGCGCAGCTGTACGCCATCGTCCTGAGGGGTCTGGTAGTGGTTGGAGTGGTGCTGGCTGCTGTGGGGCGCCATTCAGGCAGTGGGGAAGATGGGGATGCCATCTTGTGCATTAGTGACATGGCAGCATGGGGGGGGGGGGCATTGGGGGTGCACCTTGCGGGTTCTGGAGGAGGGGAGGAGGGAGCAGCGTGCTGTGGGTGGTGGTGGTGAGAGAGGTGAGCTGGCAGTCACAACACGTGGTGACGCATTGTGACGCATGGTGACATGTCCCAATTTGGCAGCACGTGTCACTGATAAACAGAGTCACATGGCTTTGTGTGCATGGATCTGAGCAGAATCCAACCAATTCCAAGCGGATCCACTTGGATCTTGTGGGGCACAGTAAAGACCTTGCCTGGTGCATCATGTTGTGCCCTCTTGGCTGGTGGGGGGACCCTTGACATCCCATCACATCCCCCTCTTGTTTCTGTGATCTGGTGGTGCCATCCTGCTGTTGTGGCAAGCACGGGTGTCTGCGCAAAAGGGGGTGGGGGGTTAGTGAGGTGGTGGCCTGGTGGACCGTTCTGTGCACACCTTGTGGGTACCCCACTGCTCAGGCCTCCTGGCACCCCCCTATCCCCATCCAAGCCCCTCCCATCCTGGCTGAGTGGGGAGGAGGGGTGGTGCACTGGGTCTCTGCTGTTACAAGTAAAGAGAAATTTGTTAGCTTAAGAATATATTTAATGATTAAAAATACTTCATATGTTGGCCTTGGGCCCCCATGGATGGGTAGTGGAGGAGGGAAGGAGGGGAGGCAGAGAGGGGGGGGAGGCGGGGGGGAGGCGGGGGGTGTCAGTGACATGGCATGTGAGGTGGGGGGGGGGGCAACTGAGGGGCTTATCAGGCAGGGGCAGGTGCTGCGGTCATCACTCCAGGTTGCAGGGGTGTTGCCTGGTGGATGGGGGGGTCAGTCACGTGGCGCATCAGGGTGGGGGGGCTTACCAGTGGGGTCGGGGTCAACAACATGTGTTGGTCATCTTGGCCAGTGCAAGTGGGGGTGGTGGTTGTGGACAGAGGTGGTGGCAGTTGCGGTGTGAGGGAGGTGGAGGCGGCAGCAGTGTGGTCAATGTTGGTGGTGGTGGCAGTGCGTGTCACCGATAAACAAAATGGTCACATGTGACCATGTGTTTTCAACCAACACATGACAATAATGCCTGTAAAAGGCTCAGGAAATTCTTTGATCAAGTTATCTGCAACTGGAGGGCTTGTATCAAACCAACAAGCCTAAGGCAGCAAGTACAAGGCTCAGAAATTCTTTGACTGATTTATCTGCAAGTGGAAGGCTTGTATTGAGCTAACATGCTCAGGAAAGACTTAGGAATTTCTTTGATTGATTTATCTGCCACTAGAGGGTCTGCTGCCCGGCTGGAAGCACAGGACTTAGGAAATCCAGGGCAGGGGTTTACAAGACTGATGCACCATTGGGACAATTTTGACAAACAACATGCTGTCAATTTTTATGGTAGATGACCCCTAACAAGTCTTCACTAGTGTTGGGATTATGTATACAAGAGTATACAGGCAAGCCAAGGCAGTTAACAAGCCTATGGAGATGGAATACAAGTCCTAAGCTTAAGGTTAGGGTTAGGATCTGCCACTGGCAGAATCCAACACAGCCACAGGGAATAATATTAATTCCCAAGCTGTTACCCTTAATAGACTGGCCAAGACTACAAAGACTGCCAAGACTGTCTCCTATGCTATCCAGGGAACCCCCTATAATATACAATGATAGACAAGTCTATCTGGAGAATTACATAGGGGATATGACATAGTTATTCCATTATTAACTGGTACAGGGGTCTATTACAGAATACCTCCTTTATGTATTAAAGGAGCGCATTACACTATACCTCCTAACTGTGTAGTATAAATATTGCACATCATGTAGGAGATGATAATAACATTCCTCCCTGTTGCAGACTCCCTCACTCACAAGCCTTTGAGATTAAACTTCATCTTCTTAACCTTGTCCTTAACTCTTCCTGTCACTGTTCACCACTCCATTCCCAACAACTAGAGCAAAGGGCTGAGCTGTGGCAGCAGATCACCTTGTTCACATGTTTATAGCATATTGTGATGGGTAGTAACTTCAGTAAATATCAATTACTGTATTCAACTTTGATAATGCAAGTACAGATTGAAGCAAGGTTTGGAGGTAAAACAGGCATAACTGGATGTGCAACACAACAAGCGGAATGGAAAGCATAACGAACACTGGCAGTAAGAATTTCACATAACTTTTCCAACTGTTGGATGCATATTTCAAACTCCACTTAGCAGGATTGTCACACTCATTTCAAACTCTTCGTCCAGCAGGTTCCAGCTGGTGTCTAGCCCCAAAAGTTGGCATAGAACTTTTGCTTTTATATAAGGATCACAAATATAAAATTGTAGTGATCATGGTCAACAGAAATATATCCAATGGTGTTTACTCCCAATAAGTAGAAATTTCGCTTCTCATTCCCATAATTTCACCAAAACTGAATGGATTTCCTTCAAACAAATTTTAGGAACAAAATAACAGATGCCGTGGGCACTTATTCCGAGAATTCCGAGGTTCCAAGTCCAGGGGAACAAGGCCTAGTATCGAGTTTTCAAACACTTACTCACTTTTAAACCCAGCAGTAGTGATAGTATCTATAACATATGCCCCGACCGTTTTGTGGGAAATGATCCTGTGATCCCATCAGCTTTTTTGTATGGGACGACTGTAATGTGGGAACAATTAGGTAAAATTGGTCAGAGTGGAGCATCATTTGTCAGAGCTGACCAATTTTGACTAAGCTTACCAATTGTGACTAAGCTTACCAGTTATGACAAATCGTCGTCCCATCCAAGCAGGTGGTATTAGATAATCGAAAATGCGATATAGTGGACACACTTTCACACCTCGGGCACTGCCACATCTAACAGATGTCAATTCCTACTGTGACACACAACATTTTCGGAACATTCAATTGAGTAGTATCCTCCCTTCACACAAGACTTGGGCATTGGGTATAATAGTAATACTATTGCAATTGCTGTCTATTATCAAAAAGCAATTTGTGATTGAAAAAGTGTTAATACAATTGGCTATTGAGCAATTAGTTGGCTACAAAAATATTGGTCATATTGTGAGTGTTACTACAACTGTCTGCTACTGGCGCATGTTTGAATTTAGGATGCATGCAGAGAACCCTTCTGTCTATCGTCTTCCTGTCCATCTTGAAGATGAGCAGAGGGTTTACTTCAATGCAGAGGATCAGGTTGATGAAGTTTTGAACAGGGACAGTAGCAGGAAAACACATCTTACTGCTTGGTTTGAAGCAAACAGGAAATATGAGATAGCACACAGTGTTACTTATCATAATTTCCCTTGAGCATGGGTCTACAATGATAAAAAGAAACAGTGGACCCCAAGGAAGAGGGGTGAGCCTGCTGTTGGCAGAATGTACTTTGCTTCTCCTGCCCAGCATGAAAGATTCTATCTCAGGATGCTCCTTACTGTTGTCACAGGGGCAACATCATTCCAGGATTTGTGCACAGTCAATGGCACAGCCTATGCCACATACAAGCAGGCCTGCATTGCAATGGGTCTTTTGCAAGATGATCAGGAATGGGTCCAGTGTCTTACTGAGGCAGCAGTGATGCAGCTTGGTTCATCTCTCAGATCACTCTTTGCCACCATTTTACTCCATTGTAATCCAACATCTCCTGGCCTTCTTTGGGATCAGTTCAAACATCACATCTGTGATGACCTCAGAGTCAGACTCCAGACCATCTATCCAGACAGGGAATTTACCAATGACATCAAAGTTTATATGTATGGCTTGCATCTCATTAATGAGATTCTAATCAGATCAGAAACAACCATAGCCCACTATCCAGACATGCCTGCCGTCCAAGGCAACTGGCACATTGAGGTTCCAGGAAATAGGCTTTTGCAGCAACAACGGGATTACAATGTTGATGAGTTGGCTGCCACAGTCACTCACAATCTCCAGCTTTTCAACCAGCATCAAAGACAGGTCTATGAGGCAGCAATCAATTCTGTTGCCCATAAGAGGGGAGAGGTTCTATTCTTGCACAGTGCTGGGGGTTGTGGAAAGACCTTTGTCTGCAACACCATTGCAGCAGCTGTTCGTGCTCAGGGCAAAATTGCTTTATGTGTGGCATCATCTGGAATTTCTTCTTTGCTGCTCAATGGGGGTCACACTGCACATTCAACCTTCAAAATCTTAATTGAAATAGATGAGGCCTCCCATTGCTCAATGCCCACAGGTTCAGGTTGGCACCAGCTGCTTCAGGACACTGACATTATTATCTGGGATGAAGTTCCCATGTAGCACAGATATGCCATAGAAGCAGTAGACCACACTCTCTGGGATCTGTTGAAAAAGAATCGTCCTTTTGGTGGAATCACTGTTCTGTTTGGGGGTGGCTTTTGACAGACTCTACCTGTTGTTCCTAGAGGCTCAAGGGAGCACATCATATCTGCATCTATCAGACGCAGCAGACTATGGCAACATATTGGCATTCACCACTTGCAGACCAATATGTGCCTTGACAGAAATCCAGAAAATGATGCACATGCTGCCTGGCTATTAGACATTGGAGCAGGCAAGACAGTGGATGATGCAGACTCCATAGAAGTTCCAGAACACATGCTCTGCCAGGACATGGATTTCCTTATCAACTCCACATATCCTCAAATTGAGCAAGGCAACCCAGATCAGTACTACCTTGACAGGACAATTCTTTCTTGCACAAATGACAATGTTGATGACATCAACTCTGTACTTCTTGCCAGGTTTCCTGGACAACTCCACATATTCAACAGTGCAGATACAGTCTCACTGAGGGAGCAGCAGCTTGATAACTTGCAACAGAGTATCTAAACTCTCTCAAAGCAAGTGGCCTTCCCCTTTCAAAATGGCACTCAAGTTAGGCTGTCCTGTCATGCTTCTACGCAATTTGGATGTCTCAGAAGGTCTTTGCAATGGAACTTGGCTTATCATTCTTGAAGCCAGACCACGTGTATTGAAATGCAGGATTATCAGTGGGGATACAAAGTTTGCAGGAAACATAGTTTTTATCCCTCGGATCACATTGGAGCCATCAGCACAGAACCTACCATTGCCATTGCGTCGTCATCAATTTCCAGTTCGCTTGGCATATTCAATGACCATCAACAAATCACAGGGCCAATCTGTATCACATGTTGGTCTGGATTTACAGACACCAGCATTAGGCTCACATGGGCAACTCTATGTTGGACTCTCAAGATGTACATCTGCTGCAAGGATAAAGGTCCTTCTGAATGAAGGGAATGCAGACAGAAGGACAGCAAACATTGTATATAAAGAAGTGTTGAATGGTGTTGTGGAATAAAAGTGAGTAAAAAATAGATTTAATAATAATAAAAAGGCTAACAAGAATTTTTAGTTAGAGTTGTAGAGAAATATAGACTTAGATTAGATTTTATTTTGTAATTGACTGGGTTTTGAACTGGATTTAATTGTTGGACTTCAGGGCAGGTTGTTGTTACTTAGATATAAAAATTTGTTATATTTTTTTTTTACTTGAGGGCAGGTTACTGTGACTTGGAGAAAGTACATGCCACTGAACACACCACACTTGCAACGTGAGTGTGGTGTGTTCAGTGTAAGAAAGACTACTAATCTCACAACATGAGCAACGCGAGTGTTGTGTGTCCAGTTCTTTGTCCTGGCTGTAGTAGGATCAAACATTGTGTAAAGTACGCGGGGGGGTTTGGAGTCATGGCCGAGCAACGCGAGGTCCGTGACGAAGGCACGGAATCGTAAGCTTGTGGGTTATGACAGGCTGTTGTTTGCCAGATTACATACCCCATTTGGCCTGATATAGGAACGAAGGTCAACATTCATCATGCACACGCCGCTGCCCATCTCCCACGGAATGTTACACCTGCAATGAACGAACCTCCATGTGCTAACTCGGAGACCCATCCATTCATTGACGATACTTTAACATTGAGTCCCTCTGTCCTCCCCTCCCCCTCATTCATGCAACAAACAGATCATGCAACCGCTGCCTTGGATTTGAATCTCGATTCCAGCCACACCACCTCCCGACAGTCTGGCTCACTCAACCCTCCAGGCCAGTCTGGGGACGACATAGCTCCTCTCCATGGTAAACAAGAAGTTGACCACGCTCCGTATGATAAATCTCCTCATCGCACCCGCCGCTTACGCTTGCTGCTCATTTTATTGGTCCTTCTTATCGTCGCTGTGGGCATTGCCCTTGGTGTCTATTTTGGCGTCACCCGTAGTAAGAAATCCAGCGATAATCACTCTGCCTCCCCATCGGTGGCATCACCAACGCCTAGTGGCAACACTGGCAAGCCTAGTTCCACAATCTTGAATGGTGATGGCACCATCGTTACCACAGAAGACGGCACAACGTTTGTTTATAACAACTCGTTTGGTGGGTACTTCGCACAGGACCCAGAGAACCCATTCAACAACGATGCTCGAGCGCAGTCTTGGTCTCCCCCGTTGAACCAGAGTTGGCAGTTCGGCAAGGACCAGATCCTCGGGTAATTAGATTCTGTTCCCCCCTGGCTTTCGTTCGACTTTGATCATTTTTGACATGCCCTGTAGTGTCAACCTTGGAGGCTGGCTTGTGTTGGAACCTTTTATTACTCCTGCTCTTTATCAGAAATACCCCGGCGCCATTGATGAATGGACCTTGCATACATTAATGGCAGCGGACACAGCCGGCGGGGGAATCAACCAGCTTGAGGAGCACTACAAAACTTTCATCGTGCGTTTGCTATCCTTCGCACATACTATAAGGATTGTTAACACCCGGAGGGGCGGTATGACAGACCGAGGAAGACTTCGCTCAGATTGCCGGCGCGGGACTCAACTGGATTCGCCTGCCTATCCCATTTTGGGCTATAGATACTTGGCCTGGCGAACCTTTCCTACCCAAGGTCTGTTGGAAATACGCTCTCAAGGCATTTGACTGGGCACGCAAATATGGCATCCGCATCATGCTCGATATTCACTCCACCCCAGGCTCGCAAAATGGGTGCGCGTTCGACAGGCACGATACATTTGTAGGGTAATATTGATGGTCATTTGTAAGGTATAATCATAGCGGCCAAAGTGGCAAGATCAATGTCTTGAATGGGGTAATGGTATGCACAGATTCCCATCATCTATCGAAAAACCCTCCTTGAATGCAGTACAGGGCATCGCAAACGCCCAACGCCTCTTGCACTACATACGGATTTTCACTGAGTTTATCTCCCAACCGCAGTGAGTCCAAGGAACGAATGCTGTTGCGTTTCCTCATCAATTACTCAGATACAAGGATGTCATTGTTATGCTTGGCCTCGTCAACGAACCTTTAGCGCCCATAGAACCGACCAGCAGCTTGTGCGTCCTTACTTTGCTGACGTTGAAAATATGTTGAGACCTCTATCTGCAGTTACATCGAGGCACACCGCATGATCCGTGCTGTCACTGGAGTTGGGGCAGGGAATGGCCCTTACATTAGCATCCAAGCCGGTAAGAGATTTACTTCCCCCTAGTACTGCTCAACGTCCCGTCTTGTCACTCAGGGGACCCCGACCTCCCAACGTTCCAGGGCTCCGACCGCATCGCCCTGGAACAACACCCGTATTTCGCTTTTGACGGTAAAGGTTCTCTGGACGTAGTGCCTTATATCCCGGCACCTTGCCGAGCCTGGGGTGCCATGATGAACAACTCTCAGAAGTCTTTTGGAGTGACCACAGGGGGAGAGTTTTCTCTTGGTTTCAATGACTGTATGACTTACTACTACTTGAGGCATTGGATACGATAATGATGCTTGTTGGTGTAGGCGGCCTAATGTTACACTCCGCTGCTGATGAGCATGTCACCAAGGATTGTGGTCAGTGGGACATCTGGGAGAATTATACCAGTACACAGAAGGAAAATCTGAAGAGTTTTGCGATGTCGTCTATGGATGCCCTGCAGGTCACTCTTGCTGCTCCATCAGCTCCATCCTTTCTCCTAACGCGTATTTAAAGCACTGGTTTTTCTGGACCTGGAAGATCGGCCCAAGTGCCCAAGACAATAGCCCACGCTCACCCTTATGGTCATACAAACTCGGCCTGGACAATGGCTGGATGCCAAAGAACCCTCGCGATTCTATCGTATGTCTCCCTGATCCATCGACTACCATTGCGTCTCTGACACTTCCCTGAAGGGCCATTGCGCCTCCCTTGGCATCCCGCAAGATGCACCTTTCGATGGCACATACGAAGCATACCAAACAGGTGGCCCAGGTGCATCCGGCTCCATCAACCCAGGTGACCTGGCCAAATACCCATGGCCGCCGAAATCCATTGGCCTTATCAACGATGCTGCGCTACTACCAACATATACCGCCACTGGGTCCGTGCCGACGCTCCCTACGCAGCCACTCCCAGTGCCAACTGCTGGTGCGACGACAGTTGATGGTGGAGATGGGTGGTTTAATAATGCGGATACGGCGATGGGGATCGTTACGGTTTCCGGGTGCTCGTATCCTAATGCGTGGGATGCGACGGCTGTGGCAGTTCCAACAGCGTTGTGTACTGGCACACCTGCGGGCAAGCGGGAGCTAGTCCCTTCACCTGTTGTTACTCCCATCCGATGAGGGTTTGATTTATCTCTGGGATTAGTGGTGGGTACTATACAATGGACCATGGGTTGCAGTCAAACTGGGCCGATTATTGCATGATTAAGTTGCTGATTTTTGAACCCTTAATCGCCCTGACATTTCATTACATTCAACTGACTTTTTATGTTACTAGCTCAGTTTACACTTATACCACTTACTTATATCTTGCTCATTTTTACTCCAGGTCTTGCCTAAGTCTTACTGCCCTAGTTCTCAATATAGCCAATTTCTTGGCTCCGCTGCCATGTCTGGGACAAACCTTTTTTGAGAAATTCAACTTGATATGTAGAGAGAAAATTTGATGATGCTCGTTGTAGGATAGTTGGAATGGTGTCTATAGTCTTGGTTTTACTTGTTTGTGGGTTACAAGTTTGAACCCTGACTCCTACCCTGTTGCAATGGGCTTTCACTGGCAGCATTTTTGAGAATTTGAGTGTGCTTAGATTTGTGAAAGCCCATGAGTGACTGGCACCACTTGTAATTTGCTTTTGTTTGGCACTAGCCTCCAATCAATCTCACCTGCCATTTCATCTTGATTTAGCAATCATTGCTGCCACTTGTTGTCAAACTTTCCATGATGGGAACTAGCTTAGCAAGGACTGCATTCTGCATACCTTCTTATGATGAGATATGCAGTGACAGTCAACTGTCCACAGCAGGTATCCAAGCTGTGAATATTACTGCTGAAACAGCTACAGATGCCATCTTTTCTGTGAGTATCATGACATTCTGGATCAGGAAATAAGAACATGACATGTTACTCAGCCCCTCCTCCCCTTCCCCTTCCCCTTTCCCTCACACCCCACCCCCATTCCTCTAGCCCATTGGTGCAGATCCTTTCTCCCCCTTCCCCCTCTCCCCAGATCTCCCCCCTTTCCTCCTTTGCCCCTGTCTCCTCCCCTCACCCCCTCACCCCCTCACCCCCTCACCCCCTCACCCCCTCATCCTCATCCCATCCTCTCTTGCAGGCACTCAGACAGAACTCTAACCTAAGCTATAAATAAAAAACATCAACTTTCATCTTGACTTACTTTTTTTTGTAATTGTTTGGACTATAATCTAACTGATTCTTGTTAAAGAGTAAACTACTCAGTTGCTTGTTACTTTTGTTTCCTTACAGATATCTCAAGTCAAGTCTTTGCCAGCCAAAGTTGCCAAAAAAAAACATAGCACTGCCTGTGTATATTGTACAAACTTGGTATGTCTTATGTTATCTGAGCCCTTGGGGGGCATACCTTAACAGATTTACCACAGATTTCTTACAGATATCAGGACTCAACTGCTTGCTGAAGAAAGTTGAAAATATTCCTCAGAAAATTACTGAACATACTGCAGCCCATGTGCATCCTCAAATACCAGTACACTTATGCTCTTTAAGCCCTGGAGGCCTTGTTTTATTTGTTTTTGCTTTCTTCCAGATCACAAAACCCAAGTATTCACCAAAAAATGCTGTTAAAAATCACAGGGTAGTGTAATCCTGGGGCACAGGATTCACTAGAAAGGCAACAGGGAAATTGGACAAGACAGAGCAAGTTCACAATATTGATTCAAGAGCAGGAACACTCTAGCTAGAGGGGATGATAGTCATAGTAACTAAAAGAGAGAGAAAGATGGGGATCAATGTGATGATCAAGGCCATAAATGGATGTCAACAGTATGTGGTAAGCATCATGCTTACACCCTCCCCACCTCTGAAAAAATCCAAATAACCAATAAGATAAAAAGAAAAAGAAAATAAGGAAAATGTCATCAGTTAGAAAGGTAGGTAAAAGGGCATGAGCACAGGTGCATTAAGAACCCCTTTGGGGAAAAGCTACTGGTTGGCAAAGAAAATGAAAACAATGTACAAAACACAGCCTCTTTCCCAGCCAACCAGATGTCCAGTGCTTTGCAGTCAGCGACCTCGCTTCCTGGCAACCACTGATCTTCCTTGGGTCTGTAGCTGGTCCATTGAACCAGGTATTGCATCCATTGGCCTCTCTTCTGTTCATCCAAAAATTGTTTGATGAAGAATTCCTCATTGCAAACAACCATGACAGGTTCTGGTGTGGAAGGGGAAGATGACACACCCGTCGACTTCCCACTTCTGACACTCTTCCCATGAGATCCTCAAGATGGACACATATCCTCAAGTATTTCTATTATTTCCTTATTTCCTTATTTCATTGTTTATTCATTTATCTAATAAACCTCTTCCCCATCTCCGAGACACAGGTAGATTGCTACAATGCTCCTGAAGACCTCCCGACCCATTCAGCATGTCAATTATGCAAACTCGTCACATTTCTCAGGCCCTCAAGAATTCTAATGTACTTCTTCCTCTCACCTCGAAGGATTGTCCAGGTCTCAGTTTTCTTTTCTTTCTTTTTCAATTACTTTTACTGTCTCGACACTTGTTTCTTCAACAATCAAGATCTTGACATGTCCCCTCTCTTATGGCTAGTCTACATCCGAGTCAAAGGGCTGATTGTGCAGAAGAGTAGGGTTGAGAGCTGTCTTTTGGGTGTGCTCCACACTTGCTGGGGTCCCAAGCAATGTACCGTCAATAGAGCACCTTGAAGATGGGCTACTCCCCGAGCAATCCCTGTACACTGAGGCTCGACGATGAGGACTTGATGACACCACCCTGACAACTGTCCATTTTTATTTTTATTGAGTATTCTATTTTTATCTGTACTTCCCCATTTGTCTACATCCGCCCCTTCATTACTTTATTTTTCATTCCCCTCAGTCCAATTGATGCAAGAGTACACATGCAATCACATGTTAGTATATCCCCAATGCTTTGTATGTATATAAGGTGTTCTCCCACCTCTTGAATGGAGCAGACTCCTTTTCCCCCACTTTCTTTCTTTGTGTAAGGACTCCACACGACAACTCTGGTTCCCTCAAGACTACTACATACCACAGTGTAGTTTTCACATTAGGTTTCTTAGTTTCTACAGTTACGGGGCAATATGGCCAATTTCTTATGTTGTCTCTATTTGGATCAACGTATCCTCTGACTCCTGATTCACGCCAACACGCATATTCTCATATCGAGCCCCATCAGCCTCAATCTCTCCTTCTGTTGACTGTCTTTCCCCCATTTCCCACACAGCTTGATCATCAATCGATCGGATTGCGATGCATTGACCATCCCTACTCGACCTCTCTACCCTCATGTTCTTGATCCTTTTGAGAACTCCCTGTTTCATTTCTGTTCTCCACTGACAACACATTTGACACTTTTGTCATGCCTTACCTTTTACAGTGCGAGGTGACGACCCAACAACAAAGACCCCAGCTGGGCAGATTCCCCTTCCACACTGGCTTGTCCATCTCTCTGCCAGAGAAAAGGTCCCTGTTGTTCTCAACAAATGGCAGAACTTGTGATGTGTGGAAAGTCACAAAAGTGTTTGGTGCATTAGGTAAATCAACTGACATGCTCAAGATCTTGGCAGCAGTGTCCATCACAGAATATGGTCCATCATATCTCGGCATCAATTTTGCAATGTGTTGCTTGCCCTTCTTCTTGTAGTCTTGATGCTGGTTCTGGGTGGAAAGCACCACTTGGCTCCCAACCTCAAAAGGAAAATCATCAGTATGCTGAGCATTAGCTGCCAAAGACTGGGAAATCTTAACCAGTAAGAGATTGTCTTGAGCTTCCTTCATGTCCATCTGCAGCCTCTCAATCACACTTGATGCTTGGAAGTCTTGACCATCCCATTCTCCAGAGCCACAAGAGGTGGTATTACCCTAGGGCTTCATCCCATTCAAAGATGGAAAGGGGAGAAACCAGTTGAACTGTTCACAGAGTTCATAATGTCAAAATGTACCCATGGCAGCGCTCTCTGCCAACCAGTTTGGTTTTGCTCCACATGATATTGCAGGCACTGGTTAATCATCTTATTTGACTGTTTGCTGGCTCCATCCAACTGTGGATGGTATGCTGTCAACATTTTCAGTTTTACACCTGTGATCTTGTGAAGGTTCTGCCAGAATTTTGACATGAATAGCTTATCATGGTCTGATACAATCTCTAGTGGCAGCCTGTTTTCATAGTGCCACTTGTTGAAAAATACCAAAGCCAATTCTTCTGTGCTAATGTCAGTCCAAGTCATGATGATTCAAATATCACTGTTCAGTCGGTCAGTGAATGTCACAATGCAATCGCAGCCATTGTCTTCAGGCAGAGGCCTGATAAAGTCCATTGCCACTGAGTTGCCATGCTGATATGGGATAGGGAGTGGATGCAGTGGACCTATTGGTCTCTTGGTTGTTGGTTTATTCCTCTGGCAATCCACACAACCTGGCACATACATGTTCTCCAAGTCACACCTCATTTTCAGCCAGTAGAATGAGTCACATAAGTTGCCATAAGATTTGTTGAATCCAAAATGGCCTGGGGTGTTGTGCACAGTGCGGAACAGCATTTTCCATATTTCATGCACCTGTGGGATGATCAATCATAGGGTTAGGGTTAGAATGAGCGAGCCTGAAGGGTGAGTGAGTTATCTTGTGTGAAGTGGAGTAGCAGAAAGTAAACAAATTCCCTGAGCAGACTTGAGGGAAATGTTTCAGCTTGTAGCCTCTTCAGTACTTCTGCTGGGTTTGTATAGCCAACCAGGCTATGTGACATGTGACTGGCACCAAGCCAAGCTCATCAGTGCTGAGGATACCACTGCCTAAGCTTTTCCTGCCATCTGCCAAATGCTGAACACATTTGAACAACATCTGACTCAGGAGTACTAAGACATTAAGGCAGTGCCCTGATCCAGCACCTGCAAAGTCACAGATAAGAGCCTCAAGGCTCTTATTACCATGTGCAAATGCACAGTAATGAGTCATCTGAAGTTGATCTGACAAGATCCGTTAACACCATGTCATCACAAGACAGAACATGAGTCATTTTTATGACTCAGCTGACTTCCTTATCTCTGATCTGAGTCATGAAGGAGGGCAGCGCCTTGGCGTTTGTGTGCCAAGCACACAGGGCTGCACCATGATTCCCAAGGGTTTCCACCCACTGCACCTAACAGGGGGGCCACTGGACCTTAGCCACTGAGCTTGCACTCAGGCAGTACCCACCATCCCAAAAGGGCTGGGGGGTGCCCTGCTCTGCACTAAGTTGGCTGAAGCACAACTTTTTCAGAACAGGAAAATTCTCCCATGCTTGCCAAAGCGCAGGTACCTGGGTGGCCAGAGGCTGCCCTGGCTCCCAGAAAGGTCCTGAGTTGGTGCAGGTGTAATACCGACAGTATCACATCCCAGGCCCAGTCAGAGTACTGTTCAAAAACAGCACAGAAGATCATTCTTCAGATTCTGTACTATATATGATGCATGGGTAGGGGTATGGGCAAGGTCAGGGCATGGAAGACACAATAAAAATGTGCACCATTTGAATGAATGCTCTGTGTAAACAATACAGTGTGCCAGTCGAAGATGATTGACTGGCACATGAAAATGACATGTACTGAGATATATTTCACCAGGAGTGAGTCTAATTGTCCACAGGCCAGCTTGAAGGGTCTGGTTATAACCTACGCTCAGCACAGGCATCTTAAAAGGTCAACAGGGCACATAAATTATTACCTGTTGAGCCCTACATAACTATTTGAGACTTATAGGATGAGTGAATGAAAGGTACACACATAAGTAATAAGTATATAAAGTCAGTCAATAGAACAATATTATGTTCAATATACAAATTATTAATGAGCACAAAGGATAAGATCAACATCATCACTGAAAGTAGAATTCAGTGGCCAGATATGTATAACACCCACTGATAATATAAACAATAATACTTAAATGAGTCACAATTGAGCATGAAGATAGCTCCTACTATTACTGTGCCAGTCACACTGTATCAACCGGTGCCCATTCCAGGGCAGGAATAATAAATTCAGACATGTCTAACACAATCCATCAGGGCACATGTATAAACTCCAACATATGTTTACAGTTATGTATATATAATCCATCATATAATACACAGGTTGAAACCTGTTAAACAGCACAAAGAATAAATAAATATATACAACATGCAACAGAATAAAATTAACCATGCATCTACAATGCCTATCTTGATTTTCAAGTTTGAATGTGCCAATCAAATGAACTAAATAGTACAGAAGTTACATCTTTATTAAGATCAAAAAGGTTGTTGATTGGATAAAATCAGCCATGTATATACATTGTCAATATTAATTTTAGTTCAAAGGGTTCAAAACGGAAGTTAAACCACATTGCATGGTGCAAACATGAAATGTATATATCTGATTCAAACACTTCATTCAAAACAAATGTATTTATTTAACTTTAATTAAGTGTGTACATTATCCTTATCAAATTTGATGTGCCAGTCAAGTGTGGCTGAATGGTGCAAGACAAACAGACACCATATATATATATACAAGTTAGTGTGCCAGTCAATGACATTCAAATGGTGCATATATGGAGCAGGAAACTGCACCATTTGAATGTTTTTGAATGGTGCAATGATAAACCATCGAAACGTGACTATAAATAAAACCAGGCTGGTAAGTAAGCAATCTGTCCCTGAGATCTGAGAAACCAATTGCTGAGAAACCAATTGCTGAGATGAAATGCACATTGATAACATTGTATGATATAGTGCACACCTTTATTACTTTCCCCCATCATCTCCACTGATACCAGCTATGCCACCCTGCGAAATCATCATGACAAACCCAATCAAACCACTGACAGCTGGATCGAAATCAACAGACAGTGTCGATGTCACAGATGCACCCAATATTGCCACCAGTGCCAAAAAGTGGCCAGTTCCTAAGTGATTGTCAAAGAAATCACAGAAGATTGTCAATGAGGTGAATGATGCCAAGTGCAATTTGGTGGATCAGATTGGTGTGGGGGCCAGGGAAGGGGATGCAAGTGTGCATGCACATGTGGTTGCAGGTGAGGGGAAGGGGAAGGGCAGCACAGGTGGACCAAGGATGCGAAAGGGAAAGGGAAAGGTGAAGGAGGATGATGATGAGAGCTTGGGAGATGGTGATACAAGTTCACCAGAGGATATCATGGAGGGGGGCACAGTGGGTCAGCAGGTTGGAAGACAAAGGGAAGGGGAAGGCTGTTGAGGGGGTTGAGGGAGAGGATGATGATGATGATGACATGGTGGTGGATGAGTTGAAAGGCACTGGAAGTGGAGTGAGTGAGGAAGACCTGGTGGTGCAACACACTATCTTTACCATTTGCAAAATTGATTTCTGCTGTCCACTGCATGATTTTCATTTCAGTGAGTGGAACAGCTGACTGCTTGTTGACAAGCATGTCAAGGAGGTCTTGGACAACATCCGCAAGCAAGGGGTGTGGTCATTCAACCTTGCAAATCATATCCCAGTCATGGCGTATTGCAAGGATGTGAAAGACACTAGCATTACAATGAATATCAGTGAAGGTGCAGGTGCCGCTTCTTGAACTAACTGAAGCAGGAAAGGTGCATGGCCCTCTGCAGCTTGCCAGTGGCAACCACCACTACCATGTGTGGAAGCAGGCCTCAGAGCAATCCAAGAAGCAAGTTGACAAATTCAAGATGCAACTCAGGGCAGTTCAAAATAAGGAAAGGAAGGGTGATAAGGCTCAAAGTGCGCAAGCTAAATGGATTTCCAATCTCCAAGAACAAATCCAGAAAGAAGAGGCTTTCATGGAAGCAATATCTGTCTGGGGTGTTCTAGTCTATGAAGCTAGTGAGTTTAGGCTATTCATTGAAATATTTCTGCTGATATGTACGAAATCATTATCAGAGATGATGTTGAAAGATGGTAAGCAGCTAGCATACCATATTTTGTGGAACATGGAAACAAAGCATATGGGAGAAGATGATTGTGAGGGACTTGTTATGACAGTACGCAAATATCTTGGTATGCAGTCCACAGGTGCTGCTGGGACATTGGTCGAAGCTTGGTTGCTCAAGCTCAGTATGCAAATGAACTCAATTGTTGGGCAGGTGATGAACCACTCCAAAATGCGCAAATATCTACTTGCATTAAACTGCTTTGACCCTCTTTTTGGATACAAAATTGTATTCTCTGTGCAGTGGATGAAGAAGTACCTCCATGATGTATCCAGAGGTGTAAGTGCTTGAATTATGCGATATCAACATGTAGAAATACTAACTGTGAACCCAGGTAATCTCATATGTCATTGACCACATGTCAAACATGCTCCACTCACTGCTGACACCTTTGGCATTTTTTGAGATGATGGATAGCACCCTCTGGCATGAATACCAGAAGGAGGTCAAGGCTGATGAAAGCAATGAAGATATTTTATCACAAGGAACCCAAGCTTGGGCATCCCTAACAGACAATGAACTCATAGAGAAATACACCACTCTGCCAGGCATCATGACAAGTGATTTTATGAGTGCTCTGAATGAGGTGATGAACAAGAATGAGACGGAGGATCTTTGGTTCAAGATTGATGGAGACAAGTGGGACAAGTACTGCCAAGACATTGAGTGCATTTTCGGAAAGTTTGTGTACAAGAGGCCATTTGATGGTGTGAGTGAGCAAGAAGTGTGCAACCAATGGTGGCGCAAGTGGGATTTCCTAAAGTATAACCACTTGGACAACCATTTCCAGAAGCCATTAATGCTTCTTACACCAACATCTGTTGAAACACTTGTGCTTGCCTTTTCCAAAGTCCAGCAATCCATAGCAGGGGTGGGTGAGGTACTTAAATATACATGCCATCCAAAGCCTATCAACCAGCACATGTCAACATATGCTATTCTGACAATGTGACATTCAATGGACCATGAATGGCACACATACAAACAACCCTTAGACACATGTGCCAGTCAGAATCTGTCAACTGGTGCATGGAACGTCATTAATATGTGCCATTCGATGAGTTCTGAATGGTGCAGATGTATAGGGTAGTCTGTATGTGCGCTGTTCATGATCTCCCGAATGGCACACATACACCTCAGAATGCTTGTGGACATCTGTCATGCCATGCATGTGCCATTCAACACGTGCAAATGGCACAGATAGACACACCTGTTGTCACAAACATAGGGCTAGTTACTGGAGTGCACCAGTCGCACATGATTGACCGGCGCACTATTTCATTATTCCATGATACTTATTATCAAATTTTTCAGTTCTGGTGTTGGATCGACCCCATCGGTCAATATTATTATGTTGGTCTGAGGTCTGCATCTGAGGCAAAGGATCAGTCTGCATGGGCATTGCACCTCATTGCACTCAACAACAAGGATCTCTATGACACACCAGATGCTGCTGCATCTGATGTACGTCTACTTGTACTGTTAAGTTTGTACTTCTGTTTATTCCCTTTCAGTTAGCCCATTTTGTTGTGAAGTCCCTTGACGTATTTCTTCTCGTGGAGTCTGAGTTACTAAAATATGATGTCCACATCCCATCCCAGCCATTGACACACTCATCTGGTGATCTTGCTAACCTTTTTCAAGCATACAAGAAGGAAGGTCTTTTTCTTAAAGAAGGCACAATTTGCGTGATGCAGCTAAAGGTTGCGGCAGTCTGTGAAAATGATACCTACCTTGCTTAACAACTACATTCTCGATTGTTGGGGACCTCATGACTGGCACAATTCAAAAAATGCAGGGCGCAACTACCCATGGATGGCATTGATCTCAATTATAGAGCCGTATCTTGTCAACAAATATTGGAAGACATTGCTCCAGAAATCCTCTGTGGCCACATATATTTGAGGTGAGGCCAAAAAGATCCTCAGTAGTCATACCAAGCCCTGTCAAATTATCTTGACTTCAACAAAGAAGCTTGTTACAGTTCAATGCTACAATTACCTGGATAACATAAAGATACATGCCACAGATGCACCTGATGTAGATGTGGACCTAGTCCTGAAGCAGCTAAAGGATGCAAAGAACATGGGGGAACACATTGACACTTTAAAAGTGCTATTCAATAAGGCTGAAAGTGCCCCTTATGTTGTTGCTTGTTCCAACAGCTTGCTTCTCGCTCTGTAGATCAAATGTTGTCTTGATGGACTAAAGGAGGTATGTGTCAATATGGCATTGTCTGTTGTTACTCAATTATCTGTCATAGGCTTTGATGCAAAATATATATTCTCTTGGTGAAATGAGGGATTCAAGCACCAAACTTTTGCTGATCTGGATGAAAAGTGGAAAGTTCCATTTAAGGCAATTGAGATGCCTTGGAAAAAGGCATGGATGAGCGAATGTGTTTGTACCCAGCACTTCCATCTGATTTCCTTTTATTTATTCTATACACAATATAGAAAGAGGTGGTTGCAACAAGGACTGCACAAGAGAAACAGAAGACCCATCATGAGAGGGAGGCACGTTCGAAAAAGGCTACAACATCCCAGAGCGATGACAACAAATCCAATGAAAGCCAGGGCAACAGTCACAAAAGCAATGAAACCAGCAACAGCAAAGAACCTGGTGATCCAGTGGCTGTTGACCCCAAGGAGCACACTTGCCAGGACACTGGGGCAGCCACCAACCCACCTTCATCTTCCTCTCATGCCCCTACTCCACCCCCTGCCAACCAGCTGTCTAACATGTGCCAGTTGGAGGGCACTGAATGGTGCAGTTTGTCTCATAAAGTCACCCCTGTAAGTGCTGTACACATGCCTACCAACCATGCATAATTAAATTTCTATCACAAGTTTGAAATGCACTGATCAAGCATAGTCAACCAGCACACTTCCCAGATGGCTGAGGTATGTCTTTAGATATATATATATAAATGTGCACCAGTCGCATATAGTCAAACTGCACACTACATTGTTACTGCCCATTCTTGAATGGGCACAGGAGAAACCCCTGATTGGAGAGGAAAATGAGAGGGCCATGTCAGATTGTGAATTCTCACCTCTCACGCTGCAGGGGGCCATGGATATCTTGCTAATCAAGATGCAAAATGCCACACCTCCGTACTCCTGTATGCAAATCCTGTTCCTGTCTTGCAAGCCTCTCATGCTTTTTAATCGTAGTTCCGCAAATCTCCCCATCCACTGAGAACCTCATGCATCAAGCTCTGGACTTTCAGCAAGGTAAGTGCAATGTTGAAGTCAGAACACTACTATAAATTTATTTGGGGTAGATCCTGGTCTATCAAACCTGTCTGGTCAGATGTCCCCTGCCCACCATAGATTTTCTTCTTATAGTTTTAATTCAATGTGTTACTGATGCCTGACTTAGCCACCAGTCCTAACCCGTATAAACAGGTACAGCCTAACACAGGACACTCCTCCGGTAATTACATTCATCCTGTTTTTCTTCCTCCAAATATCTAATGATGTGTTACTCGCCAGAACAATGGCCACAATAATCTCGTTCAAAAGCATGCAGCGTTGATTGAGAGGCATGTCACTGCTCAGGATTGATTGATTGATATCTGACTAGTTACCATGCTATTATAACACAACAACCACTTGTTACCTTTTACTGCACCATGGATGACAAACCTTCCTGTCACTGTGCACCAATTGAAGCACATTGAATGGCACATACAATTCCCTGCATCATCGATTGTAGTTACCTACTACCTGACCTTTTAGTGAAACTCATAGCAATTACAACGCACCAGTCATATGTGACCAAATGGCGCAAAGCACAGAGAGAATTCACTTGGGGTTTGATGTGAGTGTCACAAAATATTGGGATTAGGTCAGATAAGCAGACAGTGACTGGGGATCACACAGGTGGGAGTCTGAAGCAAGTGTGTGTACTTGTTCCTTGGCTTTGTGTCACACTTTGTCATAAGTGTCCAGCAATACCCTCGTTTGTAGCATTGCATACCTACTTTGTTCTCCCTCAGCACAAGCCCTAACCCTCCTAAACAGCACTGGCCTCAAATGCCATCCCATAATATTCAATTGAATATTGAATTGAATATCCCACATTGATTTGTTATTTATTTGTGCCTCACTCCTTTGTTCCTCTGCTTTCTGTTCATCCTTCACAATTCACCACCAAGTTATGCATATCATTTTCAGCTGCACACCACAAAACTAAAAACCATGCTCTGTTAGAACATCTTTCCAGATCTGCATGGAAATGCTCCCCGAAATCAGTAACACATCCATCACCAGTCCTTCCTTTGCTTCCAACTGTAGATCTTTTCACTTTTCCAGATTACTACAACTGGAGGGCTTGTTCAATATGTCCTGTTTCATTTCATCTAGTCTGCCCTGTTAAACCTGTACAAACTCACATCCAAACCTTTATGTCATATCCCATCTGTGCCATCAATTCACTTGATGCCTACAGGCTTTTGATGTAACCCCATGCAAAAATGTGTCATTCCATCATCACACTAATATATTTCAACACTTCAGCAAAATAAATTGTCTTTCTTTTTTATACCCATCATGACCGGGCTGACCTACTGCTTTCTGCTACGACGCATCCCTCATTCCAGAAGTACATTATGAACTGTGAAACAGAGTGGGACAATCTAGATTCTCCTCAGAATCTTCTGGTCCCTTTCAATGTTGCCCTTGCTCCAGATACCTTAGTTGCTGATGATGCACCTTCCCAAGAACAAGTTTTCCAGGCTGCCATCTTCAACACAGACTTCAAACAGGACAAGGAAGACAGCTTCAACTGTCAACCAAAACGTCGCAGAACTCTTGAATATTACAAACACATGCATGGCCATGAGGAATCTATTTGGGCCATTGCCTCCCTGGACTGTCATGCTGAAATTAACTTCCACAACTCCTCTTTCATCACCTCTTCTGCTGACCCTCAATTGGCATGGATGCCATATAATAAGACTATATCCAAGACAGTAATAATAATAATATTAATTACTGAGACTTTAACATTCTGTAGTATATATACTACATGTAATTGTGTACATGAGACAATCACTCCTTGACCTCTGAGGCACTCAGAGGGACACCCCCCTTCGTCCTAAGGTCCCCTCTAAGCTTCCTAAAATGCTCTCCCAACAGGTTATGGGCCTTGCTTGAGCTTTATTTCATTAAACCTGGCCATACTTCAATAGTTTACTTCCAGACATATCATGGACATTGACCATGAACTAGACTATGAAGAGGATGAAGAAGAACAGTTTGAACAACCTCCTAAAAGTACCTCACCACTGCCACAGTCCCCTAAATGATCTGCAAGAGTGTACAGCTCCAAGGGAACACAGAAGCAGAAGCAACAACAAGAAGAGGCTGATGAAGACCAAGCCTTTATTACACAAGTTAGGGCAAGGGACAGCTCTTCAATAACGAAATTGAGGGAGCCCCTAAATGATACAAATTGGGTAGTATGGAGGGAGCTCATGAAAAGAGTACTCCGGCTATGCAATGTCAAACAATACACCCAAGGAACAGTCAAATACTCTGAGGACGCCGAAGAGCAGCTAGCCTGGGATTTTAACGATAATTACACCCAAACTCTTATTCTCAGCAATGTTACCTCTACAGAAATTGTTCATGCCAGACAATGTACCACTGCAAAGGCCATGTGGGACAGTCTTGAAGCTGTGCATGAATCAAAGGGGCATCAAACAATTGCCTCCATCATACAAAATTTATTCCACACCTCAGCCAATGATGAAACAAATATAAGTTTACATCTCAATCTACTCAAATCCTGCTGGGAGCAAATTAATCTGGTGGGCAACAGAGGCTTTAAAATTTCAGATATATTTTTCAAAGTCATTATTTTGTCATCACTACCCCTATCCTGGGATGTTTTCACAAAATCATGCATTGGTGAGAGGAAAGGAGTTACTGAGATGGACCCAAAGAAAATGATGGGATCTCAAGAGTTTATAGGAATTCTTAACGAAGAATATCTTAGGTGGCAAAATCATACTCAAAATGGAGGTAATGGAAATAAATTAAATCAAACAACATTATTGACCTCATTGAGAATGCCAAAGCCCAAGCCATACAAGAAAAATCTGGTGAGCCATATATCATCAAACAAACCTAATGGCATGTATTGCAAGCATTGTGAGAAGCCCAGCCATGTCACAGACAGCTGCCACTGGCTTGGAATGTCCAAATGCAGGGCATGTGACAAGTTTGGTCATGAGAGCGCTGACTGCTGTGGCAAACACAAGGCAACGTTGGATGATAATAATAAAGATGAATGGCAAAACAAAAGGGTGAGGACAAAGGAGATTAATAATATGGCTATAGAACAAGATGAGCTCATTGCTTTTTAATCATTTATTATGGATAAGTGATCTATATATATATATTGATAGATGAGGATATCACTCCAAAGGCAAAAGGCAAAGGGAGATATTTATCCATCATCACCATATTAAGGAATATATTGTGTCAAAGATATGCTGACATTATGCAATTTAAATTCTAATAAATATTTGTTGAAAGATTCAAATATCACTCCAAATGCAAAAGGCAAAAGGAGATATTTATCTGAAATCACAACATCAAGTTGGATATGCTGACTATGCCAACTTCAACAAATTATAAAATCATCCCAATAGACTTGGATATCACTTCAAAGGCCCTATGATGGCAAAGGAAGACATTTGTCCAAAATCAGTACACATCACCTAAGCCTCCCTGCCAGCACTCAGCAGAATTATTAGGTAAACATTATGTCCTAAAGGTGGGGTGTTGCCCTTTCAGGCAACCTAAAAACTTTGTTGAAATTTGAGATTTCAGGGCCATGACCAAAATTATTGATTTCAGTCAAGGATTTCAAAGTTTCAGGGTGCCTGAAATGGAAAATTTCAGGCATGGTCCTAAAACTTCCAAGTTCGGCAAACTTTTCAGTGATGCTAAAAACTTGAACTCCATTTCCTCTGAATTATTATGTTGGCCATGAGTCATCATTATATATATATATTAACAGCTATGTCAGTGTTGTGATCCCCTGAATCATGGACTTGTAAGAAGATGGTTGGTGGCCTACCACCATTACTTCTCACCCCTTTTTGCTTCCTCCATTGTCTAGATGGTTTCTCAAACAAAAAAGTGGCTTCATTGCCTTTGTTGCTGGGGGAGACATGTGTACCACATGCACCAGGCCTGCCTTCCTTTTTTAATGCTTCTTGACACAGTTCAACAAATGTATCTTTTGATGGCTAACTCAGCAGAGCCTGCTCAGAGTGTAACCTATTATAAAGGGGTTATGTTCCTGAATTCCCTGAGACAGGATATTATGGTGGGTTGCCAACATAGAGAAGGTGATCCTCATCCTCTGGAGAAGTCCCCACCAGAGCGTATGCAGTGATGGCTATGCAGGTTCCTCTTAGGCATCCCCCATGATCCAGATAATCGCAAGCAAAAACCCTAGTGCTCCAAAAGGCCTATGAGGAAATTGATGTCTTTGAACATGGTAGGCCATTCACACACCCTGTTGGGAAAGTGTTTTAGGAAGCTTAGGGGGGACCCTAGGATGAAGGGGGGCACTTCTGGGAGTGTCTCAGAGGCCCAGGTATTATTGTCTTAGTTAGACCCATACATGTAGTATATATACTATGGAATGTTAAAGTCTCAGGAATTAATATTACTCCCTGTGGCTGTGTTAAATTATACCAGCGGCAGATCCTAACCCTAGAATGGGTCTTTGGCCTTGGCTTGCCTATATCCCAACACTCCCCCTCAAGCTGAGGCTGTTTGGGAAATACTTGGATAAATCTTCATTCCCCTTTCCATAAGGTAGAATGGTTTAATAAATAAATCATTACTCCCCCTGAAGTCCAGGGTGGAATAGTTATTTTTGTCATCCAGGTGCATTAAAACCTCTGTGCTGGAAAACCCAGTGGGATAAAACCATATCGCATGCAAGGAAAGCTGCTGGTTTATTGCAGATAAATGTCCCCCTTTGCCTCATTAGGCCTTTGGAGTGATATCCTATAAAGTTGGCTTTTCTTCAACTTTATTTTTGTAATTTTCACAATCTCCATATTTTCTTTGATTGTGTGGACAAGCTTCTCCTTCTCTTCCTGATTTCTTCAAGCTATCACATTTTTGGTTATTTTATTTTCCATGCCCAATTGGCTGCGTGCTTCCATCTGACTCCCCCTCAGACATTTTGGGTCTGGAAAGGTGCCCTCTAAGTGATGGTAAGAAATGAGAGATTTGGAGATTATAAGGGATACTCAGTCTGTCATGTGACTGGTAATCATTTGGATAGACTATAAATCCTTTTCATGGTAATAAGTTATTAATTCTTTTCGTGACATCCATTGGTTGGTCATGTAATTGGTAGCCCTTTGGATTGCCCATTGTTTTAATTTTCATTGCCCGTTTTCCTCTATAGAGCATTATGCCCCTATTAGACATCTACCTTGCATGGTAATTGGGAGCAACCACAATTCTCTCTGCAGGTGTGCCCATCCTTGGAATGGCAGGAAATATCAGGTTGTTTAATAATAAATGTTTCCCTTTGCCTTTGAAGCGATATCTGGCAGTTGGCAAATCTTTGATCTATATTCCCAGATAAATGCCTTCCCCACCATAGGTGCCTTTGGAATTTAATTGCACATAGTCAACCTTTCATTGACACAATTTTATTAAATAAAATCAGCATATCATTGATTTTAATATATCTTCATTTGCCTCTATTTTAGGCCTTTGAAGTTTAATTTCATAATGTTGGCATATCTTCAACATAAAATATTTCATGTTGTGATGATGGATAAATATCTCCCTTTGCCTTTTGCCTTTGGAGTGATATCCACATCTATCAACAAATTTTATATATCATTTATCCGTAATAAATGATTAGAAGGTAATATATTCTTCATCTGCCTTTTCTGCAATATTTGCCTCCTCTGTCCTTGCCTTTTTCTTGTACTGTTCATTATGATTATTATCATAGGAGATGTCACTTTGCGTTTTCCCCAGCAATTGGCGCTCTCGTGACCAAATCTATCACATGCTCCACATTTGGACATTCCAAGCCAGCGGCAATTTTCTGTAGCATGCCCAGGCTTTCCACAATGCTTGCAATATATGCCAGATGATCTGTTTGACAATATATGGTTTGCCAAATTTTTCTTGTGTGGCTTGGGCTTTTGTATTTTGGACAGTGAGGATAATGTGACTTGATTTCCGTTTTCTCCATTTTGAGTACAGTTTTGCTGCCTGAGATATTCTTCTTTAAGAATTCCAATAAATTCTTGAGATCCCATCATTTTCTTAAGGTCTATCTCAGTAACTCCTTTTCTCCCACCGATGTAAGATTCTGTAAAAACATCCCAGGATAGGGGTAGCAATGATGAAATAATGACTTTGAAAAATATATGAGAAATTTTGAAGTCTTTATCGCCCATTAAATTAATTCACTCCCAGTAGGATTTTAGTTTATTGAGATGTAGGCTGATATTTGTATCATCATTGGTGGAGGTATGGAAAAGATTTCGTATAATGGAAACAATTGTTTGATGCCCCTTTGATTTGTGCATGGCTTGGAGACTGTCTCACATGGCCTTTGCAGTGGTACATTGTCTGGCATGAACCATTTCTGTAGAGGTAACATTGCTGAGAATAAGAGTTTGGGTGTAATTATCGTTAAAATCCCAGGCTAGCTGCTCTTCGGCGTCCTCGGGGTATTTGACTGTTCCTTGGGTGTATTGTTTGACATTGCATAGCCGGAGTACTCTTTTCATGAGCTCCCTCCATACTACCCAATTTGTATCATTTAGGGGCTCCCTCAATTTCGTTATTGAAGAGCTGTCCCTTGCCCTAACTTGTGTAATAGGGGCTTGGTCTTCATCAGCCTCTTCTTGCTGTTGCCGCTGCTTCTGGGTTCCCTTGGAGCTGTATACTCTTGCAGATTGTTTACGAGACTGTGGCAGTGGTGAGGTACTTCTAGGAGGTTGTTCAAACTGTTCTTCTTCATCCTCTTCATAGTCTAGTTCATGGTCCATGTCCATGATATGTCTGGAAGTAAACTATTGAAGTGTGGCCAGGTTTAATGAAATAAAGCTCAAGCAGGGCCCATAGCCTGTTGGGAAATCATTTCAGGAAGCTTAGAGGAGACCTTAGGATGAAGGGGGGCACTTCTCTGAGTGTCTCAGAGGCCCAGGTATTATTGTCTTAGTTAGACCCATACATGTAGTATATATACTATGGAATGTTAAAGTCTCAGGAATTAATATTATTCCCTGTGGCTGTGTTCAATTATACCAGCAGCAGATCCTAACCCTAGAATGGGTCTTTGGCCTTGGCTTGCCTATATCCCAACACACCCTTTTGCTACTTGTTCACAATGGACATGTGTAAGGAGTGGTGGGATGGGGTTTGGAAAAGCTGATCACACAAGAGTATATGAGACCACAATATATAGTGACTGGCATGATGTAGTGTAGATGTAAAGCTGGGGACACCTGTGTGACTAAAGTAACACTAGTAACATCCCCAGGAACACCTGGAGTAGCACAGCCACAAGGGGGAATGGCCACAACATTATGTGGCCTCCCCTTGGTCCCCCATACACTCTCCCCCTCTAGATTGGCCCCACCAGCCAATCTTCAAAATATTTTTAAAATGAGCATAGGGACATGGGGTATCCAGCCCCATGTCATAATCCAATTAATATCAGGTGGTCTTGCCACCTAACAAGTATATCCCCAGGTTCAGATAGAATAGGATAAAATTTAAAAATGAGACAGAACAATGACCCACATACATGTGACAAGAATATTTGTATCTTGAGGGTCATATGCATAGTGCAATTTAAGTGGTGCACCCATCAAAACACTCCCCATCGACAATTTTGTCAAATTAGAAAATTAAAAATTAATTTAAATTCCAGCTGCCCCATGGCAGTCCAAGTCAATAATACTCTTCATCCAACTCATCCATCGGTTCATCTTCTTCATATTCATCATGGGATGACTGCTCTAGATCATCCTCATTCCCAGAAGAATAGTCTTGGTCATCCCCATCCTGGGATGACTTGTGCTCATCATAGGGCTCATCCCCTGAGTCTCCTACATTTTCCAGCCAGTCAGGCGCCTCACAGCCCATCCAGTGCTGTTCATCCAGTGATTTGCACATCACTGGGTCATAACACTCCATAAAATGGACATCATAAGTCCATTCTTGACCATCATGGTCTTCATAGATACCATTGGGGAATGGTTCTGCCAAGTGCCCTCCATAGTCCATAGAAGTGAGAGATGGATCATCTTGCCCATCCTTGTACTCATCTTCATCATAACAAGACTTGTCTGAGTCTTGTTCGGAACCATTTGGTTCCTGCGACAGTCCAATATCACCATCCAAACCTCTGTTGATTGGGTAATGGTAATATTCCTGCATACAGGCCATGTATGTGGCCTCAGGTGGTTGCAACATAGCATCCAGTTGGTCCCCTAGCTCCAACTTACCACTTGAACCTTTGGCAGGTTCATTGTCATGTTTGGGAGTCTCAGACAACTATCCAGGACTCTTACATCATTCGAAATTGTCGTTCAATGCGTTTGATGTTGCATCCAAGCTGTATTCGGGCTTGTCAATCCCATCTGGCACTATCGGTGCCTTCACAGCCTCCCTTGGTTGCTCATCATGATCCGACAATGACCAGGAGTCATTACTGTAAGTTATGGATGGATTTGCCACTGTCTTTGGGAGTGGTGTGCCCTCAACACACTTTGTCCCACCGAAAGTCACATGCTGATGCATCGCATCATGTGATACATGACTATAGTCACAATGTGACCATTGATGCAAGAACATCAACTCACTGCACTTGTCTGTCCAGACTTGGAGTCTGGGCCCTGGGCCCTTCAAGATTTCTAGGCCAAGGTGCTTGCTGCACCTTGGGTTCTCATTTCAACTCTGGTGCCATCTGGACTTGGTGTCTAGCACAATCTGAACTCTCTGGCCATTGTGCTGGGTGTGCCTTGGCAGTCTTCTGGTCGATGACAACCTGGACTCTCTTGTCTGGCTTCTTGGGTGCTGAAGCAGGCTCAAACAACGTGCTAGGTGCCTTCTCCCATCTCTCAGCTGGCAATGCCACCCTCTGGTCCTCAAGAACAATGTTCGAATTCAAATGTTCATCACCAACTGCCTGGACTCCTTTGTCCAGCTCCTTGGCAACCGACTGGAGCTCAAACATCCCCTCAGATGCCTGTGTCTGTCGCTCACCCTGTACTGCCTGCCTCCACACATAACAACTAATGTTTGAATTCAAATGTTCAGCACCAGTTGGCCGGATGCCTTTGTCCAGTGCCTTGGCCATTGATGCAGGTGTGAATGTACTGCTAGAAGCCTGGTCTCGTTGCCCAGCTGAAGATGTCACCCTCCAATCGTCAAAGCAACATTCGTGTTCAAATGTTCATCTCCCTTGGCAACAACACATGGCAGGGGGTGTCCACCAAGCATCTGGGTGCCCTCTCTACCATCTAGGCCCCATTGGGTTGAGGGAATGGCCATCAGGAGGCCGGAGGAAGGGTATTCACATATTTTTGAGCATGTTGGATGTTTGGGCAAAGGTATGTACCCAATCTTGCTTGTCTGAGACAGCATAGGGTGAGCCGTTGATCCCCTTTGATGATGACCATGGTCATCCTGTCCATCTTCATGACAAACATTCATAAGTGAACATTCATGTCTGGCCTTGTCCCCAAGGCAAGATGAGCATCCCCCAAGTCCTGGGGAACCCTGCCCTTCAGTTGGGCTTTGTCCAGTTGAGGGAATAGCTATTGGGAGGTCATGGGAAGAGTTTTCATGCATTGTTGAGCACATTGCCTGTCTGGTTATTGGTACATACCTGTTAGTATGTGTCTGGGACGGCGTGTTACACATCGTCATTTGTGTACCATCTATTGTAGTGTATGAGCAACACACTTCATTGCTAGGGCCTGATCTCTGTGTTGTCAGGTCCCCTGCCCCTGCATCCCAAGCCTTGCCAGGTGGATCCATGAACGCATATGTTTGTTGTTGCATGGTCTTCCAGTTTCCCTTGTCCAGATGGCATTCAAGGTAGGTCCCTGTGATATATGGACGAGCTGAGGGCCTCAAGGAATGACCTAAATTGTCTCTGAATGTGACCATTCACCAGATAGTGCTTGCAGGACAACTGGTTTCATTGTCACTCCAATTCTTCTCAGGTACCTCATGGGATCAGCCTCTCTTCTGGGTGGCACTCACCATTGTGTCCTCCCAGTTGAACTCTTGGTCACTAAGAAGGGAGTTGGTGCCTCTGCAATTCAAGTATTCATTGCAGTTGGTAGATTCTGTGGACATGTCCTTGTCCACATCTGGCATGTGTGTGAGGACCTCCTTGCCACCATCACCTTTGGGAGAGTACAGCCCTGCCTGCAGTAGATCCAACCTTGGAACTGGGGCACTGGCATGGGCTGGGATTCCTGTTTGGTCAGGGGTTTTCATGCCCCCCCCCCCCCATCCCCACCAATGGCACCACCACTGTTGGCATCTGTGCCATCAGTGCCATCATCCTCAGGTTCTTTGCTGACCAATGCCTCACTGTCATTGAGGGTGCTTTCATTGTGGTCAAACTGTCCACAATCACTGTTTGAATGTGTGGGGGTAGTAACCTCTGCCCCCACAGTCTCTTGTCTTACCTCTCCTGTGCCCTCTTACTCACTGTCAGTTTTAACAACTTGTTCACATGTGAGCTGTTCCATAATAGGGTGTACAATCATATGTTCCCCATGATTCTCAACAGGTAGGGAGGGGCACAATGTAAGGGGTCTGAGTTGAGAGTGTTGCCTGCTTGCTGTAGACTCTTTGTGGCACCTATCCATTTGACTCGAACGCTTGGGGGGCGCAAGCACTTTCTGTCCCCATTAGGCAATTTTTAAAAATATCTTCCCATGGGTTCCCAACAGTGCTTCCCTTTCCAGCCCATCTTTTGATGTGGACTAAGACTTTTGATGTGGCCTAAGAGAGGGGGGGGGGGGTGGAGGGGTCCCTAGCATGGGAAGCGTTTCAGGAAACACTACGCGGAGCGTAGGAGGGCCTGGAGCGCATCCCATGCTAGGGGACCCCTCCTCCTCCACCCCCCTGTTAAGGCTCATGCGACGTTCCCCAAAAGTTAAGGCTCATAAGGGAACCACGGAGTGGGTTCCGTGCGTCTTTTCTAATTCAGAGCGCTGACCTTGCTCACCCTTTCCCTCAAGTTAAGGCTCATGCGTCTTGCAAAGGTTAAGGGGTTTGGCAGGTTGGAAAAACGCTTATTTATTCATTGAAATAGGGCTGTACATCCCTGATGCATAAAACTACCTGTTGCTCATGCATCTTGCAAAGGTTAAGGGGTTGGCAGTTGGAAATCCTTGTTCTTTAGATCTGGCTGTACATCCCTATATATATTATTCCTTCACTGGGCCGCCCAGTGATGAGCTCCACGGTTTCTCCTCCGTTCGATTAGGGTTGGCTGAGAGAAAGCGGGGCCTCCAACATCCCAGCCCTCTGCAGGCCGTTCTCCGTGATGACCAGACCACCTCCTACATACCCAGTCACCTCTGACCAAAAAGCGCTGCGAGACAAATGTTTGGGTTCCTGGGCCTCTTCCAGGGGAGCATCCTCCCCGAATCGCAGCCAATTCCGCCCACCGGTTCCGACGTTGTTCACGCTTTTGTCATTCCGAAGGGGGGTTTTGAGCTCAGTTCACCTCCGATGGTCAAACCGAGGTCACCATCGAATTCACAGGGTATGAAAACAGGCCTAATCTGAGGGGCCGCTTCGGGCCCCTGAAATTTGGGGTCTCTACACTGTCATTGTTCTCCCCCTTATATGGGGGCCAAAGGGGCATCTGTCCAGTTAGGGCTACATTTGTGGACGTGAGTGTTTGGGATCCTCGGCCTCATTTCCAGGATCATTTTGCGAGATTGCCAAGGTCATGTGACATTGGGTTCCGATGTTATTCACACTTTTATCGTTCCGAAGGGGGGTTTTGAGCTCAGTTCACCTCCGATGGTCAAACTGAGGTCACCATCGAATTCGTAGGGTATGAAAACAAGCCTAATCTGAGGGGCCGCTTCGGGCCCCTGAAATTTGGGGTCTCTACGCTGTCATCGTTCTCCCCCTTATATGGGGGCCAAAGGGGCATCTGTCCAATTAATGCTACATTATTACAAGTGAGTGTTTGGGATCCTCGGCCTCATCGCCAAGATCATTTTGCGAGATTGCCAAGGTCATGTGACATTGGGTTCCGATGTTATTCACACTTTTATCGTTCCGAAGGGGGGTTTTGAGCTCAGTTCACCTCCGATGGTCAAACTGAGGTCACCATCGAATTCGCAGGGTATGAAAACAGTCCTAATCTGAGGGGCCGCATAGGGCCCCTGAAATTTGAGGCCTCTACGCTGTTGTCATTCTCCCCCTCCTATAAGGGGGCCAAAGGGGCATCTGTTCAATTAATGCCATGTTGTTGCAAGTGAGTATTTGGAATCCTGGGCCTCATCCTCAAGATCCGAAGATGAAGAAAGACGATAGTGAGGTGTATTGAATAGTCCATGTAGGACTATTCAATACGCCTCACTATCGTCTTTCTTCACATGTAGGACTATTCAATACACCTCACTATCGTCTTTCTTCATCTTCGCATAGTCTTGTATAGCCATAGAACGGTGCTGCCCAGAGATGATCTGCCCAATAGCACTATGGTTTTCATTTGACAGAAATCCAAGAAAAGGCATTTCAGAGGTAATTCGGATGGGCTCAGCTTCACGGTTAAAGAGTTGGTGCCAGCCTTCACCAATCCCAATGACCAGACCTGGATGTACTTGCTGAAGAATAACCTGAGTATAGAACTTTTCTGCTAAAAGTTCAACAAATCCTTCATCAAGAGGCCGTTGCTCCTGATGAGATGCCAATAGCTTGCAATCTATGTTAAAGGTTCCAATAGTGTAATGCTCCAAGAGGTCCAGAGCAGCTAATCCAGAACTGGCATTCATCAAAGCTGCTTTGATAGCAGGGCTTGGCATAGTAAAGGCTGTGCAACCTGGCACAGCTGGCATGGAGGTCCCAGCAACACCTGCATGGGCAGAGACACCAGAGGAAGAGAGAACAGCAGAAGAGGTGGCAGCAGTGTTGGATTCCATGGCTACTAGATGTGGATTGATTGAGATAGATCAGAGATGATGGTGGTTGAAGTTCAAAAGAAGTTTGATGCCATCAAATTGGGATTGATAGAACAAAGCATGACCAAATATGTACATCAGATGTATATAGACAAATTGATTATGTAACAATATAGCTATTATATAAGCATGCCAGCTGTAACATTGGAGCAAACAGCTTACCTATCATCTATGTTGTTATATAAGCATGCCAGCTGCATGCCATTATATACTCTGGCTGCATGCTAATTGCCTAGTCAGAACATAGTTGTTATGTACCAAGATAGTAGGTATATATAACAACACAGATGGTATGTAATCTAGCCAGTATCTCTTGCCAGCTTATCCAGCCAGCTTATCTAACTATGTTGTTCTAGCCAGCTTATGTTGTTATATAATCTGGCCAGCTTGTCTTGTTGTCATATAATCAGCTCAGCTTATCTAACCACAATGTTCTTATATAATCAAGTCTGCTTGTCATACAATCAACTCAGCTTATCTTTTTATTATATAATCTAGCTATATAATCTAGCCTATAATCAACTCAGCTTATCTTTTTGTTATATAATCTAGCTATATAATCTAGCCTATAATCAACTCAGCTTATCTTTTTGTTATATAATCTAGCTATATAATCTAGCCTATAATCATGCCTATAATCTAGCCTATAATCATGCCTATAATCAAGCCTATAATCTAGCCAGAACATAGTTGTTATTACTTGGGCTTGTCATCTCTCTGAAGCCAATACCACAGCACCAGCTCTAAACCATTGTAAAAATTGCCTTCTGTATCTCCTGCTTTGCACCAATTAGCAAACTCTTCAACTGTCA
Organism: Tricholoma hemisulphureum; assembly: GCA_964034925.1. NCBI lineage: Eukaryota > Fungi > Basidiomycota > Agaricomycetes > Agaricales > Tricholomataceae > Tricholoma > Tricholoma hemisulphureum. The sequence continues at coordinate 226,494 of OZ035935.1, read as the reverse complement.
TTATAGGCCTCAATCCTGGTAAACACTGGACTGCTTTCTGCCACACTTCTGGATCATGTTTGATGAACCAGAGGATGAGAACCACAAAGTCTGACAAGGGACAGATCACTTTCTCTCCTTTTTTGAATAAAGGATGGCAGGTTGGCTGCAGTTTCTGTTCCTGAGAGAGCCCACAAGTGAAGCAATATTGATACAACCTTGCTTGTATGATTTTCTTCTTGAATGCTATCCAACCATAACCATGGTCAATATATCCATCAGATGGCTCCTTACAGTCCAGGAATGGCCTGTGTTTGGGTGTTCTGCAAATGATCTGGTGCTTCCAGGCCCAACAAACCACACACTTTCCATATAGCAGACCTGCCATATTGCTGATAATCTTGGCTTTTTTGGCTTTCTTTTCCTGCTCAGCAGCAAGCATAGCCAGATCCAGCTGCACTGCCATAGAGGGGCTAGCATTCAATGGTCCAAATGATAAAGTGGATGGTGGGCCATTCACTGCCATAGAGGAGATAGGGGGTGGTGGCATAGAGGAGATAGTGGGTGGTGGCATAGAGGAGATAGTGGGTGGTGGGCCATTGCTGTCTATCTCCATGAGACTAGAACTGTTGCTGAGATCTATAGCCATTATAGTAGCATCATCAAAATCATTGAATCTTCTGTATCCTCTCTATCAGAAATGAGGACTTGGGCCTCTTGGAGTAGCTCTGTATGTGGATCACAAACATCACATAGCTGAGAGGTTCCAAGGTCATGGCAGGTCACCTCTTTACCATCCATAAGGAGAGACAATCCAGATCGGCAGCATTCTGTTGTATTCATCAGCCACTTGGTGCCTTCTGTCCGACATTCATAGTCCTCCTGACTAGGATGTGAAGGAATAAAAACAATGTTGTTGGTGTCAATAAGAAAAGCAACAGCAGGTTCGCCATTGCGCCCAGCACGTCCAGCACCCTGATAGACATTCACAAGGCCATAGGGAAGCTCCACAAATATGACAGCTCCCACATTTGGATGGTCAATCCCATGGATCATCCCAGTGGTTGCTGAAATCCACTGATGGAATCCAGCATACCATGACTCTTCATTATGCTTGTGGTCAACCACTGGCAAGTCAGAGTGCGAAACACATTTTGTAAACCATTGTCCAACAGAGTCTGCTTCTGCCCGAGATGTGCAGAAAATGATGCCTCTCTTTGCAGTACCCAGAACCTTTCTTGTCAGCAGCTTTGCTAGATCAATGGCAAAATGCAGGGTGGTTGTGGTCTTGGCCTTCACATGAAGAACATGATAATGGATCTGGGGCTGGTGTGCAGCAGCACGGATAATGGTGGTGGAACGTGACAAACACAGCTCAGTCAATAGCTCACTCTCCATACGCATCGGAAGTGATGCTGTCAGACAGATCTTTTGAACAGGAAGATCAGCCAAGCGACGAAGCTTTCCAAACTGTGGTCGGTGACCTCTGCTGGTCAAAGCTTCATGACACTCATCCAGAACAAGACGCAGTACTTTGTTCTCGTTGTCAGCATAGAATCTGTTATAGAGTTAAATCAGTTTCATAAAGTTATGATAAACACTTACAATCTAAACGCAATGGAGGTGGCTGTTTCCAGTGCCAAAAATAGGATCCTAACATCTTTCTCCAGCTGCTTGGTTTGAGTAGTCCATTGCATGCATTTAATTCCAGCTGCTTTGGTTTTGCGGATGTGATCGTTTAAAAGAACCTTGTGTGGAACCACCACAATGGTGTAGTAGTTGGGCTCACATAGTGCAGGGAGCATAAACACCAGACTTTTGCCTCCTCCAGTCGGAAGTATTCCCACAAAGTTTCTTTCCCGGGAAACAGCCAGTTCACATATCCGACGCTGTTCAGGGCTTTTAAACTGCGGATTGGGATCTTCTGGGAAAACCTGTTTTAGCAATGGCTGCAAAGGGTCAACGGTCTCTGGTGGATCCATATACATCTCTTCAATATCAGACGGATAACCCATGTCCATCATCGGAGTGCTGGGTTGTTCAGGTAACACCAGATTGGTGGCCATCGTCGTTTGAGGAGCTGGCCCTGGAAGCGGGCCTGAAGGAATCAGCTTCCTTTGCAAAGCTTCAGCAATGCCCACAGCAACAGACTGCTGCATTTGAGCAGCCAAAGTGGCCTTCAGCTTTCCAATCTCATCCACCATGGTAGCTGTCAGCTGTTGGACAATAGCTTGATGATCCATCGCCACAGGGTTAGAAGATCCACAGCAGGGAGCAGCAGACGATGTGATCCTATGGCGTTGTACCAGTGGAAGCATCGGAGGGTGGCCTGGCTTGAACCCAGTCACTTCCCACCAAGCCTCAGAGACTCGTCCAAACCGCAGAAGCTGGTCACTAGACATGCAGTGCAGATGACCTACCTCTGTGGCATAGCTAACCCTCTCTCTAATCCAAGAGTGACCTCGTTGTGCTGCTAGCATGTCCTCCTCTTCATTGTTCATTTCGTGCTCCGAGCCAAGAAACACACAACCAACTTCTACAACCAGCTGTCGATAATCATGACCCCCAACATCACAGTCCACTTTGGTCTTCATAAAGTGCCAGAGATGTTGGCTAAAGGTCGTGTCTGTCATCCGCCTGCCAAGATCCATATAAAGGTACTCCCTGTAAAGCATTAGCTCTTCTTCACCCCATAGAATGTAGGCAAATGCCTGCTCCATAGGCCGCACAATGAGCAGATAATGTTCCATCAGACTCTGAACTCAGGGGCTGCTTTTGACAGGAATAAATGCTTCTCTCTTCACAAACTTTTCCCACTTGACATGTCGTGTGACCATCCAAAGATCACCGCTGCTTCGCAACACAGTTCTAGGTCATGTCGAGTTGGCAATCTTGTGATCAATAAACTCTTTCATGCAAGTTTGGATGGCATGCATATTGTAGATCAGGTTGCCATCATGGTCAACAGTGGCAAGATGTAGCTCCTTTTGTTGCATCAGACGATGTACAAGTCCATGCGCTCGCTGAGAATATTCCCCATTGGTAAGCCAGCTGTATCCTCAGCTGGTATTGGTCCAATCATCAGGTGCATTGTCTGGAACATGGAATGGAAGCTCATCAACTGAACCACACAAGTCATCCAGCTCTGCTTCAATCTCATTGCAAAGCAAATCAAGTGCACTTCGCCATTTGGAAATATGCAGGCTATGCTCCTTGTAGGAAATGGTCATGCCATCTGCAGATACACGAGTCGTAGGAGGATTTGACGTGGAATAGGCCAGACTGGAGGTAATCCGCTGATACTCCATCACTATGTTGTAAGGAGAAATAATATCCAACACAAGATGTTTATCAGCTTGAGCAGCAACAGCCCTAACCAATAATTAGAAATGAATAAAAGCAGCAGTAGACACATACTTGTACAGATCATAGTTGTGATCTCCAATGTGCAGTGAACCCTCATAAAGAACAGCCCCCCGAATCCCATATATAAAATGGGCAAATGTCTGGGTGATTTCATGAGGCTGCCAAAAAGTCCCATCATCTTGAACAAAATAGACTGCAAAAATACATTCAAGAATATGGCTCCACTTGCTATAATCCCTCCTGTTGGGCTCCTCCTCTGGACTGAAAAAGAGTGGCTTAATAAAGTGATGAAAGGCAGCTGAAGCAATTTGTATCCACTATACCCATTTTCCAGTGTTCTGAGAATGGCTACAGCACAGTGATAAAATGTTCTTCCATAGTCATGTAGAACTCCATCCTGGCTATGGGGTTCCCACCAATCTGGCTTTTTAGAGACACTAATAATATGAAGTATTAGCAAGAATGAACATTTTTTTTATAACCCTACCGTGGCCACTCCATTAAAATACAGCGAACAGCAAATGGGGCATTGCATGCCATCTCTCGAACATCCTTCATGTACTGATCAACCACTGTGCGAAGCTTGCTTAGTGGATGTTAAGAACTGATCCTAAGGCGCAGGAAATCGGCGGAGTCCGGCGGAGTTCCGATGTACAATGAGGACTTGGCTTCAACCTTTAAGAGGTTGCACCCTTCTCTACGCTCGGTGTCCAATTTGCAAGGAACTGAAAAGTCCGGAAGTCTGTGCAGAAGTCCGAGATAAGGAAAAGGTGCAAAAGCGGAGTTCCGATTAGGAAGTCCGAAGTAAGGGACAGGAACAAAGCAGAGGTCCGGAGGTCCGAAGATTAAGATAGAAGTTTGAGGTCTTAAAGTTGACAAATGATAAGTTGATAACAACTAATATTTGAACTGAAGAATACAAAGTATGTAAAGTAGTTTTATACTAAGGCTAGTACTTGGTGTAGCTGCGGCGGAGTTCTGCGGAGTTCCGAGTACAAATTTCGTGATGATATCTATGATGAAGAACAGACTTGAGTAAACTATGGAAGATGTGATGTAAGTAAAACAGGAGAGGTAATTTGAAATGAGGAATTTGAAATACTCGGAGTTCCTACGGAGTTCTGAGGCAGAGTTCCGAGGGGTGCTTGCATGGGATATGACAGTGGACCTTTATCCTGAACCTTTGGCAATTGCTTCAAGGATATGAGGTCTCGGATTAGACGTCTATCTGTGATGTAGTCTTTCAAGTGCAGATGCCATTCCACAGCCTGGAGCAGTGGTGGAATTTCTTTGGATGTAGAGGGTGAAGGAAGAATAGGGACAGACAGCATTTTGGGAACTTCATTTTGAAGATAAATGGAGAAGGGTTCAGAGTTGGAGAGTGAGGCAAGTGCTGGATTGACTTCAAAATAGTCCACAGGATTGATGAAAAATGTCTGTATGGCCACCCTTCTGCAGCCATGTTTTGCAGACAAGTCAATGTCCTTGTGCTCCTGTGACCAGTGGTTTTCAAACGTGCGATAGGCCAGCTTGCAAACATTGCAGGCTTGGCAGGCATATCCTTCAGGGTGGATCACTAGGCCCTCTACAGGAGGGCCTCCTGCTGATGGTTTACCTACATCTGTTCCATCCCTAACACCATACTTCTGAACAACCCCTGCTAGATCACCAAGTTCCTTGCTGGACAGTCTCTTGTCATGAGAATGATGAAGGTGCTCAGGCATAGAATGGGGGGTTTGAGCTATCTCACAGGCCATGCAGTGAAGGGTTTTAAAATATTTATGAACCCGAAGTGAGTGAGCAGTCAAAAATTCATCAGATAGAAGGTATGAACGGGCACCATCCAAATGATGGGCTTCATCTGTTGAAGGAGCAGAAGTTTGGCCTTGCATGTTGTAGCTGTCATCGCAAGGGTTTGGAGTCATAGGATTTTCAGATGATCCATCACCCAATTCCAATGTCAATGCATCTGTAGGTGCATCAGGTACTACGCTGCCAGATGGATGTCTAGAGGGGTATGGCTGAGATGATGAGGATGTGTTGGGATTATGTATACAAGAGTATACAGGCAAGCCAAGGCAGTTAACATGCCTAGGGAATATTGCCAGAATATGCTAAGTCATATTAACACATGTTTAACAGAGGTTAACACATGCAGAGACATATAGGGGAACCCACAGTTAACACATGCTACAGGATTAATCATCCTGCAGCATGTCTATCATGGGATAGGCAAGATATAGCCATGTCTATGATAGCCTATCCAAGACAGAGCTAAGGATAGAGTGTCTATGACACACCCTGCAGGAAGTCTAGGACTTACCAAGCCATGATATCATATGTCACTATTATTGACACTATTATAGGGGATATGACATAGTTATTCCATTATTAACCACTCCAGGGGGAGTGATGACATTCACAGAACCATTCCACTCATTGTCCTACACTGCCTAGGCTTGAGGGGGAGTGTTGGGATTATGTATACAAGAGTATACAGGCAAGCCAAGGCAGTTAACATGCCTAGGGAATATTGCCAGAATATGCTAAGTCAACACTAGGGTTAGGGCTAATGCACATTAACCATAACCCTAGGGAATGGACAGTTAACACATGCAGAGACATATAGGGGAACACACAGTTAACACATGCTACAGGATTACTCATACTGCAGCATGTCTATGATAGCCTATCCAAGACATAGCTATGGATAGAGTGTCTATGACACACCCTGCAGGAAGTCTAGGACTTACCAAGCCATGATATCATATGTCACTATTATTGACACTGTTATAGGGGATATGACATAACTATTCCATTATTAACTGGTACAGGGGTCTATTACAGAATACCTCCTTTATATATTAAAGGAGTGCATTACACTATACCTCCTAACTGTGTAGTATAAATATTGCACATCATGTAGGAGATGATAATAACATTCCTCCCTGTGGCAGACTCCCTCACTCACTAGCCTTTGAGATTAACTTCATCTTCTTAACCTTGTCCTTAACTCTTCCTGTCACTGTTCAGCACTCCATTCCCAACAGGATGGAAGCACATTTTTAGAAAATGGTGCTGAGCGCTTGACACCACCTTGTACAGCTTTCTTTGAGCTGTCAGATACCTCTAAAATACGAATGGAAACTAAGGAGGTATTGTGTGTTGATCCCATATGACGCCCAAGAGTACGGTCATCTTGACTAGAATATGTGCATCCAGAAATAGGGCATCCTAGAACTCCCTCATGTCTGGTTATACTATACTCCATGCCTGAAAATCAATAAATAGTCAATGCATAGAAAAGCAAAAAAAAGAGGACTACCATCTGTCTGGATTATATAGTGAGTTGAATGACAGTGTCTAAGATGGCCTCCTAAAGCCTTAGTGGTGGTGGGAGTCTTGCAAATAGAGCATGCAGGCCTAATCAAGTATCTCAACCAACACTACATGGATAATGAAGATATTTCTCATATTGTAGTCTGGCTAGATGGCTGGATGGAGATAGAGATGATGCTGTAAGGGGAATAGATAGGGTTTTTCACGGGTATACCGCGGGTACAAAATTCTATAACCGTAACCGTACCCGAGAACACCTTAACCTCTACGGGTACGGGTATAAACCCGTACCAAATATATACGGTATCACAAGATAACCGCGGTACCATGGGTACCCGCGGTGAAATGTCCAAACGAATCCTCGTACGTGGCTAAGCACTTCCAGTCACTAATCTTCACTCTCAGTTTCCACTCGTCTCCGCTTCTTTTGCCTTAATGCTGATAACAAATCCCCCATCAACAGAAGATCATGTCGGCTCCACGACCCAAGACACATGTAAGCACAAATTGATGATGGCGCGAGTCGGTTGCGTGTGAAATGGAGTAGTTGTCGACCTTGAGAAAACACCCGTTCCACTTCCATGGATGTTGCTACATGTGATCTTAGCTGCAGTACAAAGCCCGAGTAAAAAGAGACTAACCTGGGATGCTTAAATAATCCAATGCCATACGATAGAGAATAGGATATACGTGGCAGTTGTCGTTCCACCATCTCAACGGATCTGTCACATTTTCAACTGAACTCCGCAAGTACACATCGAGATCACTGGCCCGCGACGATACTGAAGTGCCAACCGAAACATCAGATGCTGTACTGTCGACAACGAAACTAAAAATAAAAATAAAACTCCAAACTCGGCCATAAATAGAAATACGGGGTGCCTGTAGTAACCCGTGGAATAACTGCAAACCGCGGGTACGGGTCAACGGTACTTCGCGGTGCGGCAGAATCCAACACCATACCCGTAACCGTCACACCCGTGACCAAAACACCGCGGGAATACCCGCACCCGTGAAATACCCTAGGAATAGATGGGAGAAAGAAGAGAAAGAATGCAGATGAGAAAAAAAAATTCAAACTCAACATTGATTGATTGATTGATTGAAAAATCACATGATTGGTTCATTCAAATGCATTACATAACAATTCTGTTGTTATGTAATATATAGTACAAGCATAATACTGGAGCAAATACACTCATATCATATTACCTATGAAATGCATTTCAGCCCTAACAATATTTGGACAGATACCCTATGTAATATCTGTATGATTATATAATGCACAGTACTGCTATGAGCCATACCAATATCCAGATAAATCACTTGTAGAGTATAACAATTATGTGGTTATATTAGGACACACCTGCTATCAGATGTATAACATGTGTGTTGTTATATGATCTAGCCAGGACATAGTTGTCATACAATCTAGCCAGCTTATGTAACATCATGGTGGTTATATAATCAAGCCAGCTTATGTCACAATAGAGTGGTTATATAATCTAGCCCAGAACATAGTTGTCATTATCAGCAACATGGTGGTTATATAATCTAGCCAGAACATAGTTGTCATTATCAGTGTGTTGTTATATGATCTAGCCAGAACATAGTTGTCATACAATCTAGTCAGCTTATGTAACATCATGGTGGTTATATAATCAAGCCATAACATAGTTGGTATATGATCTAGCCAGAACATAGTTGTCATGCAATCTAGTCAGCTTATGTAGCCAGCTTATGTAACCTTGGAGAGATGGGCCTATATAACAACCATGTGACTATATAAGGTGCAGCACTGCTATAAGTAATAACCACAAGTGAGCCAATACATCTGGATTGTTTTATAATTCAGGTAGCAAACACTACAACAAACAGCTTAAGTAACAATTATACTATACACTATAGCTCAAGAAAAAACACCTCAGGTATCAACCAAGTTGTTATATATACAACTCTAGACCAAACAGCTTGAATAACAACTGAGTTGTTACACAATCATGGCACAGACTACAAGGCTAGACTAAACAGCCCAAGTAACTGTAATGATGACAAGCCTTAACTGTTATGCATATTTTACATCTAGCTTAGTGAGTTACTCTGTATCATGCAATCTAAATCTGACTGCATTACAATTTCAAAGTTTGCAAAAATAAAGCCCCCCCAACCCCCCAAGGGGGGCTGAAGCTCGGCTCTATAACCCTGACAAGCTAACTACCTAACCACTAACACTAAGCAGCTATCTATGAAGCACTAACAGAGCTCGCCCGTTGGGCTCGCTAATAGATATGTACTTAGGGGGGGTGGAAGGCAAATAATGTAGAGACATCAATTGTCAGGGGGCAGATGGGGCCCCTCAGATTAGGCCTGTTTTCATACCCTGTGAATTCAATGGTGACCTCAGTTTGACTCTCAGACTTCAACTGAGCTCAATACTCCCCTTTGAAATGATACAAATGTGAATAACATGTGAATGAGTGGTCACATGACTTTTACAGTCTCCCAAAAGGATCTTGAGGATGAGGCCCAGGATTCCAAATACTCACTTGCAACAACATGGCATTAATTGAACAGATGCCCCTTTGGCCCCCTTATAGGAGGGGGAGAATGACAACAGCGTAGAGGCCTCAAATTTCAGGGGCCCTATGCGGCCCCTCAGATTAGGACTGTTTTCATACCCTGCGAATTCGATGGTGACCTCAGATTGACCATCGGAGGTGAATTGAGCTCAAAACCCCCCTTCGGAACGATAAAAGTGTGAATAACATCAGAACCAGATGTCATGTGACCTTGGCAATCTAGCAAAATGATCTTGTGAATGAGGCCGAGGATCCCTGTTGGGAATGGAGTGCTGAACAGTGACAGGAAGAGTTAAGGGCAAGGTTAAGAAGATGAGGTTTAATCTCAAAGGCTAGTGAGTGAGGGAGTCTGCCACAGGGAGGAATGTTATTATCATCTCCTACATGATGTGCAATATTTATACTACACAGTTAGGAGGTATAGTGTAATGCGCTCCTTTAATACATAAAGGAGGTATTCTGTAATAGACCCCTGTACCAGTTAATAATGGAATAACTATGTCATATCCCCTATGTAATTCTCCAGATAGACTTGTCTATCATTGTATATTATAGGGGGTTCCCTGGATAGCATAGGAGACAGTCTTGGCAGTCTTTGTAGTCTTGGCCAGTCTATTAAGGGTAACAGCTTGGGAATTAATATTATTCCCTGTGGCTGTGTTGGATTCTGCCAGTGGCAGATCCTAACCCTAACCTTAAGCTTAGGACTTGTATTCCATCTCCATAGGCTTGTTAACTGCCTTGGCTTGCCTGTATACTCTTGTATACATAATCCCAACACTCCCCCTCAAGCCTAGGCAGTGTAGGACAATGAGTGGAATGGTTCTGTGAATGTCATCACTCCCCCTGGAGTGGTTAATAATTTTCTTTCAGGTGCGTCAAAACCTCTGTGGATGGAAAACCCATTGGGAAAAACCAATCTCACCAAGGAAAGCTACTGAGTTATTTTTGACTGAATTCCCATCTCTTCCCTATGCCGTGAAAACTTAGGCTTTGGTAAAGCCTTTGTTAATATGTCCGCTGTTTGTTCCGGATCACGACAGTTTTGAATATCAATAATTTTGTTGGTGACTAAATCTCGGACCCAGTGATGCCGTATAGCGATATGTTTTGACCTCTGGTGGAATTGAGGGTTATGGGTTAAAATTACTGACCCTTCATTATCGCCTTGAATAATTGTCGGATTTTCTTGGGTGTATCCGAGTTCACCATACAAATTTCTTAGCCAAGTGGCCTCGCGTCCAGCTTCGGATAATGTGACATATTCTGCTTCCGTTGAGGATAGTGCAATAATTGTTTGTTTCTTTGATTTCCAAGTTATTGCTCCCCCTGCTGTCAGGAAAACATATCCTGTGGTGGACTTGAAGTCCTCAGAATTTGCAAATGATGCATCGGCAAATCCATGGAAAAGGTTATTGTTTTCAGTCTCATCCTGGGATTTTCTGTAAATAATTCCAAGAGTTTTCGTACCTGCTAAGTACCGTAGTATCCGCTTTATTGCACCGTGGTGTTGTAAGCCCGGGTTTGCGGTATATGCTGCCAATTTATTAACAGCGAAGCTAATGTCAGGTCGCGTGGAGTTTGCAATGAATTGTAGACATCCCAGTAATTTGGCGTATGAATTGCTCCGATTCGGCTCATTATAATCTGGGTTTTCAATTAATTTAATATTTGGGTCCATTGGCATTCCAACAGGGTTTGCATCAATCATGCCTTCTTTGCGAAGGACATTCTCGATATATTTTTCTTGAGATATTTTGATGCTATCATTGGCGCACGTAATTTCTATGCCCACGATTTTGCTAGGCTCTCCTAGGTCGGTGACGTCCCATTCTGATGTTAACGCATTTTTCATATGCTTCATCATTTTATCTGCTGATGCAAAAAGCAAGGTGTCGTCTACCCATACCGTTATGATGCCTATATTTTCTTCATCCCGTCGAATATATGCGCAAGGATCTGCCATTAATCTTCCATAATCATGAATTTTAAGTTTACCATCAAATTCGTTATTCCACTCTCGACCTGCCTGCTTTAATCCATAAAGCGGTTTAAATAGCTTGCATACTCGGCCTGTTCCATCATTACATCCTTCAGGTTGTTCCATGTATATAGTCTCTTGTAACGTGCCATTGAGGTATGCGCCCTTTACGTCCATCTGTTGTATTTTTAGACCTTTCTCTGATGCAAGTGCTAAAATCGCTCGGAGTGTGTCCATTCGTACAACTGGTGAAAAAGTTTCTGTGAAATCATAACCGGGTCTTTGTGCATACCCTTTTGCAACTAGCCGCGCTCTGTATCGTACAATTTCCCCTTCTTTATTTCGTTTCCGAATAAATACCCATTTATTTTTGATTGGAACGGCATCTGGAGGTTTTTCGACAAGTTCCCAAGTACCCTTTTCTTTGAGCAAGTCTAATTCAATTTGCATTGAATTTTTCCATTCTGTCCAGTCCGGGGATTGTTTTGCGTCTTTGAGACTGTTTATTTCGTCTCCGGCTATTATTGCATAGGCTTCTTCTATATTTAGAAAGGTTTCGTCATCTTCCTCTTCCGCAAGGTGGTAAAGATGTTTGTAGTCGGTACGAATTCCACGAGTTTTCCGTGGTTCATTATCACTTGCACGCGTCTTCCGTGGTCTAGTGATATCTATGTTTCCCTCATTTTCATTCCGTTTACGCTTCCGAGGCTGCCTTGCCGGTTCCGTGATCCGTTGATCGGAGTATGGGCCCTGACCCTGAACTAGACATGGATTATGAAGGGGACCAAGAAGACGACCATATATCATTATTTGGGGAACCCCCGGCACAAGAAACCCCTAAACAATCAGGAAGAGTATATACTTCCAGAGCACAAGAGAAGCGCAGACAACAGATCAATACACCAGAAATTGATCCGGTTATAAGAATACCTATTTCCTTAATTCGGACCAAAGAATACTCAAACGTAAACAAGATCGCTGATCGCGATCATTTGACGGATGAAAACTGGCACGAATGGAAAGAGAGAATGTTGCGTGTTTTTATTAATTGTGACATAACGGGATATGTTTTTGGTCAGGTAAACCGACCGGATCCAAATATAGATCCGGAGAGTGCTTACAACTGGGACAAAAACGATACTTGGGCACAACAAGTCATTATCCACAATGTCACCTCCTCGCAAATAAATCACGTCGGATCAAAACAGAGCGCAGAAGCTATGTATACCGCATTATCAGTCACTCATGAAAACAAGGCACATCAAACAGTTAATCAACTGCAGTGTTTATTATATGAGACAAAGGCTGATAATTCCGATGACCTCCTAAAGCATTTGGACGTCTTGAAGTCTTACCGAGACCGGATCAACAGGTTTCCAAATATAGATTTCCATATCTCAGATATCCGATTTAAATCGATCATTTCGGCATCCTTACCAAACTCTTGGCAAACATATGTCGAGCCCTACAACGGAAACGCAAATGATCCAAATGACTTAGATCCAAAGCGTCGCTTAACTTCGGACGCATTTATTGGATTATTAAGGGAAGAATACAAATTACGGCTTAACCGGAATAACGGGAATAATAACTCCGGCGGAATTGTTAACCTGGCTAAAATCCAGACGACCGCCCAAAAGGAGAAAACCCTTGAAAACCGTCTTACCGATCGTAAAAAATCCCTGAAGCCATATTGTGATCATTGCAAGCACCCTGGACATTGGTCCAGTAAATGCCGAAAATTCCAAGGCAATAAATGCCATCATTGCGGAAAAATCGGACATCAGGCAACAAATTGTTGGGGGAAGAAAAAGGAGAAAGATAAGGAAAAAGGGAAAATAAAACCTGTGGAACAGTCCAATGCTGTGGAGGAATTTATTGCATTTTCAGCTCAAGAAGAACATTATAATTTTGATTCCTATGATGCTTGTAACGATGCCGTAATGGACGAGCGTTTGATCTACTACGACTGGTTGGCTGACTCAGCAACAACATCGCATGTCACGCATCAAAGAGAAGCCTTCAAAACATACACTCCAATGAAAAATAATTCCGTAACTGGGGTAGGTGGATTGGAAGTTAAAATTGCAGGCAAAGGAACTGTTGAAATAATTTCAACATGCAATAATCAAAATTTTAATATTCATCTGGAAGACGTCCTACATGTGCCTGGAACACAAAACAATTTAATTTCGTTGGGGCGATGGGATGCGGCCGGTGGAAAATATATTGGAGGACAAGGAAAATTAATCCTCACAACAAAAGACAGACAACAACTTGCAGAAGGAAAGAAAATTAATAACCATTTATACAAGATGAAAATGGTATTAAAAAATTCAAGCAAGCCGTCTAAAACTCCTGCCGTTAATCAAACATTCGTCAGAAACGTAAAGCCACTTAGTTGGGAAACTTGGCACCGACGATTTGGACATGTAGGATATTCTGGACTTCAACAATTATTGAGCCGAAATTTGGTGATTGGTTTCAATGTCGACGAAAATAGTCCTAAACCGGATTGCGAAGCTTGCATCAGTGCAAAGCAACATAAGGAGCCTTTTCCGAAGTCGACAAAAAGAAACACGAAACCAGGAGAATTAACCCACATAGACTTGTGGGGAAAATACGCCATCAAATCTATTAATGGCAAATATTATTATCTCCTATTTGTGGATGATGCTAAAAGGTTCGTCACAATTGAATGCCTCAAAGAGAAAAGTGATGCAGCACAGGGGGTAATAAATTACCTTGCCCATTTGGAAACACAAGGCAAGAAGCCGAAGGGTATACAAATTGATTGTGGAAAAGAATTTGTTAACGAAAAACTGGAAAAATATTGCAAAGAAAGAGGTATAGAAAATCGATTTACCGCACCATACTCACCATCACAGAATGGAGTTGCGGAAAGGATGAACAGAACCCTGGTCGAATTATCCCGAGCAATGCTGGCTGCTAACCAGCTTCCAGAATTTTTATGGGAATTTGCAGTCTTACACGCTGCCTATATCCGGAACCGATCATTTACCAAACATCTTCGGGAAACAACACCTTATGAAGGCTGGCACAATAAAAAACCGGATGTATCAAATTTACGTGAATTCGGAGCCCCAGTATGGGTATTATTACAAGGCCAGAAAGAAGAAAGAAAAATGCTACCTAAATCAAAGCGTCGTGCATATGTCGGCTATGACGACGGCGCGGGAGCAATAAAATACTACAATGCCGAAACAAGAAATGTTCTCACCTCTCGGAACTTCCAACTTACAGACGCTAAAGATGAACCTGAGCCTCCCGAAGACATTGATGTTACACCCTCGACGGAGGGGGAGTCTGGTGGGGAAACACTGAATGTGCCGCCGACGGGTAACTCCGATCATAACCTGTTGGGAATGGAGTGCTGAACAGTGACAGGAAGAGTTAAGGGCAAGGTTAAGAAGATGAGGTTTAATCTCAAAGGCTAGTGAGTGAGGGAGTCTGCCACAGGGAGGAATGTTATTATCATCTCCTACATGATGTGCAATATTTATACTACACAGTTAGGAGGTATAGTGTAATGCGCTCCTTTAATACATAAAGGAGGTATTCTGTAATAGACCCCTGTACCAGTTAATAATGGAATAACTATGTCATATCCCCTATGTAATTCTCCAGATAGACTTGTCTATCATTGTATATTATAGGGGGTTCCCTGGATAGCATAGGAGACAGTCTTGGCAGTCTTTGTAGTCTTGGCCAGTCTATTAAGGGTAACAGCTTGGGAATTAATATTATTCCCTGTGGCTGTGTTGGATTCTGCCAGTGGCAGATCCTAACCCTAACCTTAAGCTTAGGACTTGTATTCCATCTCCATAGGCTTGTTAACTGCCTTGGCTTGCCTGTATACTCTTGTATACATAATCCCAACAATCCCAAATACTCACTTGTAATAATGTTGCATTAATTGTGCAGATGCCCCTTTGGCTCCCTTATAGGGGGGAGAACGATGACAGCGTAGAGACCCCAAATTTCAGGGGCCCCAAGCGGCCCCTTAGATTAGGCCTGTTTTCATACCCTGCGAATTCGATGGTGACCTCGGTTTGACCATCGGAGGTGAACTGAGCTCAAAACCCCCCTTCGGAACAACAAAAGCGTGAACAACGTCGGAACTGGTGGGCGGAAGGGGCTGCGATTCGGGGAGGATGCTCCCCTGGAAGAGGCCCAGGAACCCAAACATTTGTCCCACAGCACTTTTTGGTCAGAGGTGACCGGGTATGTAGGAGGTGGTCTGGTCATCACGGAGAACGGCCTGCAGAGGGCCGGGATGTTGGAGGCCCCGCTTTCTCTCAGCCAACCCTAATCGAACGGAGGGGAAACCGCAGAGCTCATCACTGGGCGGCCCTGTGAAGGAATAATATATATAGGGACACAGTCTGGCGGGAGTGGGCTATAGGGCTAGAAACGATCAAGGCGAACGGGCTGGTGAAGAGTTGAGAAGTGAGATGGGTTTGAAGCCAACGGGGGAGGGAAGCAAATGGGCTGGTTAAACCAGTCCCAAACATAGGGTTATACTGGTAAACCGAATGCGATGGAGGCGAATGCGCTGGCGGGCGATGAGTGGAGTTGCAGCAAAACATACGGGCTGGTTAAACCAGTCCCATACGTTCGAGTACGAGTGCAAGTTCAGACACAAGCTGTCACGGTACGTCTGACTCAGATTGTCACATGATGGACGATCTGTGTCAATGCGTTTGGGCACAATTCCAAACTTTGCTTTCCAACCACCATCTGCCCCGCATAGCACCGGTTCTTAACTGGGCTTTGTACCCACTTACTGTTCGTTGCTTCCAGATACTGTCTACTTCACCATTCATAGTACTGGTTCTTAACCGGGCTTTGCAACAGTCGATTTGCCTTATCTCTGCATAGTACTGGTTTATAACCGGACTCTGTGTGACGATCCGACCTCTTTGACTAGTGCCATTGTGGAACGTTCGAACTGTTTCTTATAACCCTGCGCTTTGCCCGTTGTCCCCCTGCACCCTAACTAGGATGAACGCGTGCGTTGTTCTCATCGTACATGGGTTCAACCGCTGATAACCCTTCACAGTGACGACATTCACACCGACCCCACCTTCGTCGTCCTTGACAGGGTTAGGTACTACTCCCCGAATTGCTCTCGCCAAGTTGGTGCGCCACCCCCCAACTGGGATCGGGGCATGGAACGCAGCCATTTCAAGCGGTTCGCCACTCATGACGCTCCCCGTTGGTGGACCCATACCTTTGGATGGCTGGCGTTTGTGCCCTTACGACCAGCCTTTGTGGGTTTCCCGTTCGACACGCTGGCCCGCATTCCCCACTACATCCACGAGAACGGCACTTTTCGTCATCACGACGAATTCATTGACTCCTGGGCATGTGTGGAGGACGCCCTAATCACCGCCACCTCCCTTCTGGCCAAAGTATATCGGCTGGGTGCTGTCCGCCCTTATACTCCCTTCGCCTATGGCTACAACGGCGCTTACCGTAACCCCGACGCCCTCATGAAGCAGACCAGGCTGGGCAGAGACTGGTTCCGAATCTGGATGGGGCTCATGTCGTTCCTCATCGCTGCTGGCAAGGAAGTGGTGGAGTGCAGGGCTCGAGCTCGGGAGGCAAACGGCACCACCGCACCGGAGACCGTGATCCCTGAGTGGTTCCAGCATCTCGCAGACAACGGATTCACTCAAAACTGGCTGGCCAGTATCCTGCACTCCGATATTTGCTCCTTCCGCCCCTTGACCAAACGTGTAGGCACGTTCCTCGACCTGGAAGATCGCGATGCGCCTTCCGTGCAGTGGTATTGCTCGCTGGGCATGCCTGTCTGGTATAGATGGGGTCAGAGGGAGATTGCCCATGCTGCCATCGACGTCGAATTCAGTAAGCTGGCTCCACCGCCTTACCTGCTTCAAGGGCAGCTGGGTGGCAGGGTTCTTCAATCAACCCTGTCCCATGACCGACCTCTGGGTCAGCAGAGTTCTGCGATGGGGAAGAAGTTCATCCGGTGGAGGGAGTTTTTTGCCAACCGCAATCGTAGGAATGAGAAGAGGGCGGCCATGGAGGTGCCTGCCAACAAGGAGAAGAGGATGAACCACTTGAGGGATCCACCCACCGTCACGGCAAAGGTTTTTGAGTGGCTTCCAAGCATGGAGGACCCTGAGCAGCTGGAGTGCACGGCCGTCAACAAGAAGAATCGGTTCCAGGTCTTGACCGATTACACCTCGGGCCAGAAGAGGTACGACTCTTTCGCCAATGAGTGGGATTGCTGCGAGGAGTTTGCTCCTGCCGAGAGGCTGGACGATGATTTGGAGGATGTGGTGGCTTATACGCGTGATGGGTTACGGATCAATCCAGAGCATGGCAGCGATGTGCAGCCCCCTCATGTCGACGACTCCTTGTTCAGGCCGCAGGATCCCACCTCCCTGTCGTTGTCGTGCACCCACTCCCCCACCGGCCCTCCACCGCCACCTGCCACCCCCATCCCTCCACCGCCACCTGCCACCGCCACCTGCCACCGCCACCTGCCACCACCACCTGCCACCGCCCAACCACCCTCCCTGGCATCGTCAGCTGCACAAGCAGGTTACACAGAGTCAGAGGCTCTGGATACCCTGAGAAACCACTTTGGGTTCCTGGCACCCATACCATTTCCCTCCATGCCGTTGACCCGCCCCATAGATGCTGTGGAGCGCAACCGGTTTCTCCACTCCCTGGGCATGGCCATGGTCGAAGATGGGTTCTTCACACAGCCTATCGCCCGGGTCGCCTTGACCTTCGTCGACAGGCTCATAGCAGGGTTGCGTCCAGATGCAGAGCGATGGGACTACGCCCTTCGAAGCAGAGAGCCTCTCGCCCTTGCTGACCGCGTCAAGTACTGCCGCAGGGTTAGGGACGACCTGTTCGTGTTCGACTTTGGAGAGCAGTCCACGGAGGATTGGAAGCTGGCCGTTTCAAGCCCCTCAGTGGCCACATTCCTCTGTCGTCAAGACCACGGGCTCCAGGAGCATGAACTGGCCTACTGTCTTCTCCAACGAGGGATCCCTTTCCGAACGCTCCTTCCTGCCCCTCCGGTATATCGCCCCATCCATACCCCTGACCTTGCGGTCCCCATACGTCTCCCTGGCTATGAGTTCACGTACAGAGACTACAAGGTGTACAGGGAAGATTGCGCGCGTGTCTTCATGCAGCCTCGAGCCCGTGCCGCTTTGCTGCGAGGTGGAATCTTGTGGCGTCTCGTCATGAACATACTGAGCTTTGAAGAAGCATTGGGGGGCCCTTCGACAGCATGGTCTCTGGCCGGTCAGGGTTTCAGCACAACTCTTGGCTCACATCAGGTGCTTTACGGGGATGACGAGCTGGACGAGGTGGAAGCCCAGCTGATCTGTGGGACGTATACCTGCCATATGGGTAAGCGCACTCCCTTAACATGCCAGGTGTTCACTGACCAATCGGGTTGTTCAGCGGACGGCCGTATCGCCACCAAGTCATGGTTTCCACTTCCATGGGCTTGGGCGCATAGTTTGGCTGGCAGGAATTATGGCCTGTGGACCCTGGAGAACGAGGATTGGTTCCACAAGAGAAAGATGGACATTGCGAAC
This sequence comes from Tricholoma hemisulphureum, assembly GCA_964034925.1. Classification (NCBI taxonomy): domain Eukaryota; kingdom Fungi; phylum Basidiomycota; class Agaricomycetes; order Agaricales; family Tricholomataceae; genus Tricholoma; species Tricholoma hemisulphureum. The sequence goes on along the minus strand of OZ035935.1, from coordinate 207,640 downwards.
GGAGCCCAGCCATTGAACGTCTCCAAGTGGCGCGATCTGCTGAAGGGTCACAAGATCGCCTTGAAGTTGAAGAAGGCCATGTCCGATTTCTCTCTGGAATTCCTCCAGAACGTTGAGAGGAGGTGATGGGGTGGTTTCATGCTGAGCGGAAGCCACCACCAATCTGAAGGAGCACATGGCCGCCTTCTCCCTCAAGTTTCTTCAGAATGTCCTATGGAGCTGATGGGGCCCCTCTTTCTCATGCCCGGGCGTCGTTTCTTTTTTTTTTCTGTTTGTTTGTTTCGTTTTTGCTTTACATCTTCCCATGTCCGTACTCGCGATCTATACATGCATCTTGGGGGCTTTACAAGCCCAGTCCACATTAACGCTGAGCTCATCACAGCTGGAAGTCCACTTCTTCGCCATGCTACTTACTGCACGAACAAGTCTTCACACCTTCACACTTTGATTATATGAGACTAACAACGGCTAACTTGCTCTGTACTCCCTCAGGTTTACATCGTTCGTTGTAGGGTTGTCTCATGTGCTCGTAGGACAACATTGGGGTCACAGCCAACGTGGAGGATGCTTATGCAAGGCTACAGAAGTGGTCGACAACGGTTAGGGATGGACAAAGGTCAAATGATATTAATAATATCCTAACGAGGTTGATACATGGGGATATTACAACTACATGTTGGGGGGGGGGGGGGGGGGGGGGGGGGGCGGCCATGCAGTGGATATATATAAAATAAAAGAGCAGGATGTACACCAAGTGCAATACATCTTGGTAAGTGCAACAACCCTGTATGCCAGGGATTCTTGTTTAGGAGACGGCCATACAGTGACGAAATCATGGTTCCCTCTTCCATGGGCTTGGGAGCATGCTACAGCCAGAAGAACCTATGGCCGCTGGACATCGGAGAAAGAGGAATGGTTTGCGAATACATGCCCATCAAAGTACGATTTTCTCAGCAGATTGTGGAGCGTCAAGTTCTGTTCTTGAACGTCGCACAGATATGCCACTTACTGCAAGAGCTCACCCTTCTTACCCCTCAACTCAAAGCTGGCGCTTACGACTAACACCCTTGCACTTACTCGGGGCAGCAAGAGTGCACATGTCACTGGTCTGATTTGCTGCTGGCCACTCACATTTTGCCTCCTTCAGGTTCAAGCGCCACTGATCAAGAAAATCTATAGGTTATCACAACGACATGGGGGCTAGAGGCGACATGGGTTAGAGCCTGATGACATGACCAGGGGAAGAGCAGACGGTTAGGGACAGACAAAGGTCAGGGGTTTTCACCCAGCCAAGATGCAAGATTCTAACACAACAAGAACAGAAGGTTTTGGGGTGCACGTGGGATTACAACTTAAATGGACACCCATGGGTCAGCTTTCTCCTCGGAGTCTGCCAACCCTCAATACTCCACACATGGATTCAATGCACCCTGTTTGCCCTCTGTTCCCCCTGCTCTCAAATCAGCCGGACCGTCATGAAATGACTTCGCGACTCTGGAAGTTCCTGCCACAAGGGCCGGTCGCTCCCAGTTGCCTCCCAGCCAGCTATAGCCAGCGTTTCCCATGTCCATTCCCCAAAGGGCCATCGCTGCATCAGGTTAAACCCGATTGCCCCCCCCCCCAGCTAGCATTAGCCAGGGGTTCCCAAGTCCACACCCTGAGGGGCGGTTGCAGCAAAGCATGGATCTGATTGGTGAGCCAACTACTGAGATACACCTGTTCAACTACTGTTCTACTACGGTAGGGGAGGGGAAGGGGGAAGTTGTGGAAAAAATACCTTGATTCCTGGGGCTTCTTATACATTCCATGATCTATTGGAAGGTCCGTGCGCATGTTGAGTTTTTTTTTTTTTTTTTTTTTATGCAAGAAAGACCTAGGCCCAATGGAGCCTACACCACCCCAGGGTGTTTTCTCATTGGGTTTCCAGATCTAGCCAAGACGCTTGACATGGCTAACCCTTCCGATGCCAGTGTCTCCCTTGCTGGAATAGATGTAAGCATGTACAGGTCATCTTCTGTAAAGCTTTGAAAATCTGACCTGTTTTAGCCTGTTCCATCTACTATGCCCTTGAAGGTGTGTGCATCCACTGTCGCCGGTTCGTTGCAGCGGCTGATGCCCATGAAGAAAACCAGAGCGGAAAGGCGAGCCATCGTGAGGGCACGCACGGAAGAAGAGAAGAGGTTCATCAGACAGCAGAACGCGCCGAAGAGCAAGAGGCCATCAGGATCCCAAGGGAAGTCCACCGCGTCGACCGGCAAAACGGTGGAAGAGCAGAGGCCGTCGCGGATCATGCTCAGCAAGAGGGGGCGCGCCATGGTATGCACGAGCAGTCACCTCACACTCACCGGGCATGAACCCTTTCCCTAGGGCGCAGGCTCGGATCCCGAGACAGAGGGTGGCCGCCTTGCAAAGAAGCCAAAGGTGAGCGCCTGACCCCATGGGCTCTGTGCATCTGCTCACAAGCGGTAAAAGGTCATTGAGGTGGAGGATGGAGCCCACACCCATGAAAGCGCCGTCCGATCTCGCCATGATCGCAAACTCACCTCCCGCCAAGCCTACGACACCATGGCATCCGAAAACCACTCAGGGGGGGTGGTGATAGGAGCTGGCCAGATTGTGGGGGCTCATGGGGACAAGGTGAGCACCATGGGCAGCGTTTTGCACCATCAGATCCCTGAAACATGCGTGCACGCGAACAGGGGAGAACAAATGAACGGCGGCTCTATCGCAAGGCAATGGTGGTGAGTCGTCCTTTGTGGCTTTCCTGGTGACAGGTTCTCAAAGTATCGCAGCTGGAGAAGCTGGGGCGCAAGGTCTACTTGGAAGGAGCAAAGACCGGCAGGAAGATTGCGGACGCAGCGCGCTCGCAACAGAACAGCGGCAGCGGCGACAGCGACAGCGACAACAACATCGCCCTTCGGTTCGAGATCGATGCCCCATGGGCACGAGAGTTGAAGCGGTTCCTTCCACAGAGCGGTCTTTAGGCATTTCCTCACTGCTCGGCGCACAGTGCGTGTCCCATCCGTTGCTGCCTGTGCAGCCTCTCATCGTCATTTTCCAACAGAGCGTGGTGTGCCTCACCTGTTGAGAGACCGGGACATCGTGATGCTTCGATTTGTGCCTACGAGGGTCAGGGAATCCCTCATGCACAGGAAGCCTGATGTGAGCATTACACCCGTGTTGCGCATCGCGGCCAATGCTGACTTCATAGAGAAGGGGCCTCCTGTCATGCTCACCTACACCACCTGCTTCACGCACATTGACTGCACGTCCCACGCGCACCGGAGCAGCTGCTACGGCTTCGAGGAGGAACAGGCATGGGAGTGGACGGGCTTCTGCGTCCATCCCAATCTAGGCTTGGAGGGTTGGAAGACGCTCTCCACGCTCTCCGTCTGCAGCCCTATCGGGGAGAGGGTCAGGGAACATCTGACAGGGGAGGAAAGGGCTAGCTTGCGAGCATTGCCTCCACCTTTCTGGGATTACGACCAGAGCCTCCTGCCTCTGTTGTGCTTCCCTCCGGTGTCCAAGAATGGATAGATGCTGTTACCGCTGGTGTCAGGGTTGTCTTTGACCAGTCTCATCGTAGGGGTTCGTGCTCCCCAGATGCCCCCCAGGAGCGCTTGGAGGGATCTGCTCCCCCTGCACGGCCTCCTGCTGCGGCGCATGATCCGGAGGAGGAAGATGAGCAGCGCATGCCAGGGGACCAAGCTCCTGCAGACGACGGCGGCCCCAGCCACCGCAAAGATCCTGTCTTGGCCGACGTCAAAGCGGTCCTCGATGAGCCCCGCGCTCCCAACCCCTCTGCTCTCACCCTGAACCCCAGGATCGTGTTCGACGAATCTCCCCAGCCTCCTCTTGCCCATGTTCCAGCTGACCCCCTCTTGCACTCTTCTTCCTTGGAACGAGACATCGGCTTGAGGTACAGTGAGATGCTGACCGTCCCCAACAGCCTTGAAGGGGTCGCCATGGCCGATTCCGATATGGATGATGCTGAGGGGGAAGCGGACCCCGACCATCATCAGGACGTCTCCACCTTTCCAGGCTTGACACCGCACCCAGAGAGCCTGATCGTCTCAACCCATGGTCAACAAAGTGCCCCCAGCTCCGCGGGTGCCACCATCTCCCTCCACTCCCTCCACATGACCCTGCCCAGCTCATCCGTGCCCACTGTGTACGCAAAGTCCAGCTCATCCGTGCCCACCGTGGACGCAGAGTCCAGCTTGTCTTGGGCAGAGCCCTCCTCCTCCAACGGCACTTGCCAAGTCTCCCCCCCTCCTCCTCCTCCTCCTCCTCCTGCCGGCACTTCCATGCCGTACAGCTCGTTCGTCCTTCCAGGGCACATCATCGGCAAACCTGCTCCTCCCGTGCCTCCTCCTCCTGGTTGGCGTCCGATCTCTGAAAGAGTGCCTGCAGCTGGATGGGCCGCAGCAGCAGCAGGAACGGCGGCTGTCAGCCTGCTGTCATCAATCAAACAGATTGCCGAGAAAGGTGTGGCTGTTGTTTCCCCACCATCATCGACCGTGCAGGGGCCAAGCCTACGCCCTAGGCCCCATTACCACTCCGAAGAGCCCCTGTCGTTCGGCAGGTCTTCCCCCATCGCCAGCTACCAAGCAACCCCCCTCCCGTCCCTAATGTCTCTTGTCCCTCCCCTCTCGCAGCGGTTGGTCGTTCTGGTGCCAGAGCCCAACAGCGACAAGCTGTACTGGAACTCTGCAGCCCCACTGCCAGACTTTAACCCAACGATGCCATAAGTGTATGAGGGAGTCTGCCACAGGGAGGAATGTTATTATCATCTCCTACAAGATGTGCAATATTTATACTACACAGTTAGGAGGTATAGTGTAATGCACTCCTTTAATATATAAAGGAGGTATTCTGTAATAGACCCCTGTACCAGTTAATAATGGAATAACTATGTCATATCCCCTATAACAGTGTCAATAATAGTGACATATGATATCATGGCTTGGTAAGTCCTAGACTTCCTGCAGGGTGTGTCATAGACACTCTATCCAAGGCTCTGTCTCTGATAGCCTATGATAGACATGGCTATATCTTGCCTATCCTATGATAGACATGCTGCAGGATGATTAATCCTGTAGCATGTGTTAACTGTGGATTCCCCTATATGTCTCTGCATGTGTTAACCTCTGTTAAACATGTGTTAATATGACTTAGCATATTCTGGCAATATTCCCTAGGCATGTTAACTGCCTTGGCTTGCCTGTATACTCTTGTATACATAATCCCAACAGTTATGGTATGCAATTCCCTGTGAACCAAGTTGGTGGAGAGCTCAGCCTATGGGATATAAGGGGTTATGGGTTATCGGAGGTATGGGTTATGAGGGGTTCGACTGTAGTTAGAAGGTTTGCGGCACTCATCTGAGTGCCGAAACCTAAATTTATGTAATGACTGTAAACCCGCGGGAATTGACACAGTATTGACACCCGCCTGTACCTGCAGTGGTGGCTACTTGCGGGTCGACGGGTTGCTACCCACGCGGGTCCGGGTACGGGTAGAGTTCTGGGTACCAGCGGGAGTACCCGTGCTATGCCCTGTTGTCCTAAGGCCTCCAGTTAGCTTCCAGACTTGCCTCCCAACACATTGTATTGATGAAAGCTGTTCCTTGACATTCTCTAGGACTTTTTGATTTGAACTAGATGCCAATGCCAACACCTAAGGATGTTACCCAGGAAATAGAGCCCCCTTTCCACAAACAACTACTTATGTGTGATAATGTCACCATAATAAGGAATACATGTGTATATCATGCGATTTTTTAATAAGTGACCCCCCTTCAACACCAAGAGGCCCTGTGATTACCCTGGAAGCGAGAAGCGGGTATCGAGTTTCATTTTCCCTGCCAGCCCAATCGAAGTCTACCAGCTTCACCTGCTCATTCCTCGTGATCATGACGTTTTGCCGCCTGAGATCCCCAAAAGCATAGTCCTTATCATGTAAAATTTTCAGGGCACGGGCAACCTCTTCCTTCGCGCTAGGTGGAACCCGCTTCACTTCGTGCAAGGTTTCCCCGTCGACGTACTCCATTACGACCATGCGAAGTTCTCCAAATGTCGGATCGTCGTCGTGAACGCCCACTCTTCCGCAATATAATAGCTGTGGCGCCAGGTGCTCTTTAGCCAGGAGTTGATGTGCTTCCTTTCCGTAGCGCTCCACAAACTTGACGACAACATCCATTGGTGAGCTTCCAATTGTTTTCGCATGAAATACGACACATCCAGGCTCGTTTTCAAGAGGCCGGACATACTTGAATGGTGTTTTGTTTCCTGTTTTGTCGAGAAACGTGGTAATCGAGGGAAAGACGGACGGGTGGAGGTATTCGTGTGCATCAAGGTGTAGATCCAGCGCCTCATAATATTTCTCCAGCTTCTCGATGTTTCTCCTAAGTGCATACATCGTACGTGCCATCTGTCTGCAACGTGCTTCTGCGAAGGGGGTATCCAACCCAGTGCGGAAGAAATCTGTAAGCCGTTGCACGATCCATTTGTCTGTGAATACCCCACCAAGAACCGCGAGCCACGCGCCCGCCGTCGCAACTAGGAAGGTCGGACAGCAGCTGTTATTCCGCACCAGATGGTACTATGAGAAAAACATGTCAGTGGATACGAAATATTGGTCACAGTGGTGAAAACACACATCATCCTGAGCTGCGAATCGGGTAAAGGAGAGGCCGGCTTGTCTTGAGGGATCGCATCGGGTATCACCAAGTTCATTTTTGTGCTCCAGAAGGACGATAATCACCTTTATTTTCGATCCTCTCAATTCTGCTTCGTACACACCATCAGGTTTAGACGCATCCGCGTTGACCCGTTTCAGGATTGTAATCCCAAGGGCGTCCTCCAGGAGCGATGTAAGGGTGGCCGTCCGTTGTTCCTCGCCTTCATAGATGGCTGACGATTTCCGCATGTAATCAACGGTGACTTTGAGAATATGTTTTGGTACGGGTAAATTTTGGTTCGTTACTTCGTCAAGGAAGTAAGCAAACGCAGGGTGGAATAGCTGGATCGGAGGCGCGATGGTATCTGTAGGATTCTTTGCGTCATAACGGCCATCATAGATGGGAGAATTGCGTTGGTATTTCCTGTATTCTTGGGATTTAGCGGATGTCGATGGTGATTCCGCAGAAAGGGCCTTCTTGAGAGCCATTTCGCGCCCTGCCGATGATGGAAACATTCTCATCAGTGGCATATGAATCAGGAGATGTGGTACACACTGTTGACCATGACCACAAGTTTATCGTTCACCTTTCCGGTCTCAATGGCTTCGATGTCTTCAACAGGCTGAAGGGGATGTCCGAAAACTGGTACGTGGGGAAAGGGAGACGTCAGCGAAGAATGAACAACGTTACAAGCCACAAACTCACCCTTAGCAGGCGGGACCCGCACAATGACGTGGAGGTGCTTTCGAGGAGGCGTTTTAAAGAAATCCGACAGCTCCTCCGTAGGCAATAACGGCTGTCTATCAATGAAGTCGTGTGCGTCGTAGTTCGCGTCTTCATCGATAGGTATGGAGACATTCCACACGTCAAGGCTGTCGGCGTCGATATGATCAAATGCGACTTTCTTCTTCTCCTTGATGGCTTCCTTGAGGGTGCCGATAGTCTCTGTGCGTTCAATCTTGACTGGAAATATGCGAGTAGAATCTTCGCCGAGGACCCAGCAGTTGAGACTAAGTGGCGTAGCCATGGATGAAGCTGAACATCAGGTGCCTGATGATCGAGATAAGATTGTGTTCACGTGACTGCAATATATATATTGAACCACTTTTTCATCGTCCCTATGTAGTACCGCTTCCTTGTCGATCCGCATCTTCCTTGACGTCTCCTTCATCCACCTCTCCGAGCGTCTCATGCCGTGGAGAGGTGGGCCGCTCCTCTCCTGTCTTGATGGCTTCCTTGAGGCCCCCAACATTATACAGCACCTGTATAAGATTATTCTTATATACAAAAGACAAAAATTGGGAGAGGTTTGGGTGGATGAAACTTAGGTCTTATATCAAACATTAGCTTTGTCAAATATATACGAGATTGGCGGAATGGTTGTGGAGCAATGGACAATTCAAAGTAGGTCTGTATATGATAAGGCATAACAAGTCTTCACATGTGTGACCACTTGTGACTCCAGCATAAATTAACATCAGTGAATGGAACTGGGCGTAATCCAGCATAATCCAGCATAACCAATTACAATCATGTGACTTGGGACCCTGGTGAACATAGGGTTATAGGGTTAGAAGGAGCGAGCCCAAAGGGTGAGCGAGTTATCTTGTGTGAAGAGGGTAGCAGAAAGTAAACAAATCTCTGAGTTGCCTCAGAGGATGTGTTTCGGCTTGTAGCCTCTTCAGTACTTCTGCTGGGTTTTTATAGTCAACCAGACTATGCGACATGTGACTGGTGCCAAGCCAGGCTTCATCAGCGCTGAGGACACCAATGACTAAGGTTTTCACAAGCTGAGTCAAATGCTGAGCACTTTGGACCAATGCCTGACTCAGAGCTACTGGCCATTAAGGCACTGCCCTGTTCCAGCACCTACCAAGTCACAGATAAGGGCCTCATGGCTCTTATCACCATGTGCAAGTGCACAGCAATGAGTCATCTGAAGTCGATCTGACAAGATCCGCTAACACCTTGTCATCACAAGACAGAACATGAGTCAGTTTCCCAACTCAGCTGACTTCCTTATCTCTGATCTGAGTTATGTGGGAGGGCAGCGCCTTGGTGTGTGTGCCTTGCACACAGGGCTGTGCCATGCTTCCTGTGGGGTTCCACCCACTGCACCTAACAGGGGGGCCACCGGACCTTAGCTGCTGAGCTATGCCCAGACAGTACCTGCCTTCCCAATTGGGCCAGCAGGCACCCCGCCCTGTACTAAGCTAAAGTGTTTCCAGAGCAGGAAATTATCCCATGCTTGCCAAGGCGCAGGTACCAAGGTGGACATTGCCGCCTTGGCTCCCAGAAAGGTTCTGAGTCAGCGCAGGTGTAATAACAATGGTATCACATCCCAGGCTCAGTCAGAGTACTGTTCAAAAACAGCATGGAAGATCACTCTTCAGATTCTGTACTATCTATGATGCATGGGTAGGGGTATGGGCAGGGTTTGGCCATTGGCTCATCACCATTCCCCCTCTATTCCTGTCATCATTCCCATCAGCACCTACAATCCATCTTATGAGCAGTGGTTCATGGGCATGGGAGTAGGTTCTGGGTGCTCATCATTGTTGTGGGGGTGTGACAGGCCTGTTAGCACCCATTCCACTCTGTGAGTAAGGGCTTGCAGTGGTGGGAGCCAGGTGCCAGGGTGCTGTCTCCTTGTATCCATGAGCCTCCCATGTCCCTACTGTTGTCATCATTCCACCTGTGATCACCCCATGAGCAGATGCCTGTGAGGCTGGCGGCAGGTAGTGCATTGTTGGTCACCATTGTTGAGGGTCCTGGCATCCCCTGTCGCCTGCAGCTGTGGAGGGGAGCCCTCATTGTTCCACCTGTGATCCACCTCACAAGGAGTTGCTCATAAGGCTGGAGGCATCCAGTGTGTCGTCAATTGCCATTGTTAGGGGTTCTGGCATCCCTGGTCATTTACACAGTTGTGGAGGGCACATAGGGTGTGGTGGGCACCATGTATTAGTGATGTGGCACTGAGATGGGGGTTGCTGGCACTCACCTGGTGGGTGTCCCACTCCACAGGTCTCCCAGAGGCCCTCCCTGATCTCCTGATCCCAGCTGAGACCTGAAAGGGGTGCTCAATTACTCGGTTCACAAAAACCAAATGAGAAGTTCATCACAAAATTTCTGTTTTTGGTATATAATTTCCAGTCTCTGCTTCCCAACAAGTGAGGGCATTGTTGTGATGAACTGTGTGAGGCTCGCTTCACCACAAAATGTAAGTGCGTTCCCACAATCAGCAATAGAAAGTTTTGCAGTAACATCGAGAGTATCTGAGGCTCATTGACCATATTGGATAAGCAGCAAGTTGATATTTGATTGGCCATTGTGGTTTGTGCAGTGAATAAAACAGGGAATTCCAGGCCAGTATTGACACAAGGTAGTCGAATGATTCCCTTGTAATCCTGGTATTCATCATGTGTGAGGCTGGACAAACTGCAAACTGCAAACACTCTAGAATTGAACAGACTGGAACACTTTGTGGAAATAATGGTTGGGGGCCTGCAAGAATATCAAAAAAAGATCTTGGAACTTGGGAAATATATTGTATGGTCCATGCCATCAGACATGATGACAGCTATCTTCGTCCACTCAAAGGCTGTGACCCTCAAGGACATCCATGATATCATCCTCATCCAAGTCACAACCATCCTCATCTGAGAACCCCTCATCATCAATCAGATCTAGAACCAGAGAGGCTTGAAACAGGGATTCCACTAGGACAAGGAGCACGGATTGTTATTGTGCCAGTGTTATCTTCATTGTACATCTCGACGAGCTTGCATTGTGCCTTGATGAAGCAGAGGCTGAAAATACCATACCAAGAACAGAAATTTTGTGATGAACTTTTCGTTTGGTTTTTGTGAACCGAGTAATTGAGTGCCCCTGAACTTCCCATTTTTGGAGGGGTGGGTTGGGGTTGTGTTGGGAGGCAAGTCTGGAAGCTAACTGAAGGCCTTAGGACAAAGGGGGGTGTTCCTCTGGGTGTCTCAGAGGTCAAGAAGAATTGTCTTAGACTAGACTATACATGTAGTATATATACTACAGAATGTTTAAGTCTCAGTAAATATTATTATTATTACTGTCTTGGATACAGCCTTAGGCTTGCTATCCAGATATTATCCCAATAGGTTGTGCTCCACCTTTGTCTCACACTATGGACAGTTGTCACAATGATCTATAGGTTGGGCTGTGATCTGAGTGTTAGCTCAGATCAGATCAGCAAGCAATTTGAGCTGCTCACCCATAAGCTGACAGGGCTGCTCAATTCTTATGGTGTGAATCACTTACTAAGAGCCCATTTGGTAACAGGCTGTATGCAAATATTTATCATGATAGATCAGAATTTGCTGAAATAGCTGCTCTAGGCATCACCTTGCGTTCCCAGTCATGTCCTGTGGGCTCCAGGCACATCCTGTCCAGTGGTGACATGGCAGGTCATGGGGGGCCTTCCTCAACTGATGATCAAGCCCCCCACACATCCTGCAAGTGGGGGCTCACTGGGCTGTTTGGGGGGCCATCAGGGGGCAGCTAGAGGGAGGGGGGGCAGCTGTTAGTGACATGACAGCAGTGTGGGGGGCATTCAGTACATACCTGGTGGGCACCCTGCTCCACAAGCCTCCTGGGACCTCCCTTGGGCTGTCCTATCCTCCTTTGAGTTCCCCCCTCCCAGCTCAGTGGGGAGGAGGGTGCACCATTGGGGGGCTATCGTTGCATGTACAATAGAAGCACTGAAAAAGATTAGTTACCTCAATAAAAAATCATTAGAACACAAAAACACTTACTATGGGGGTCCCAGGCCCCCAGAATGGTGGAGTGGTGGAAGGGGGAAGCCAGAAGCAGGGGGGAAATGGGGGCAGCCACTGTTGCCAACCACTGAAAGAAAATAATAATTTAGCACAAGAAAAAAAAGAATTACAGCAAAAAAAACTTAATAAGGGGGCCTTAGGCCCCCATATTGGTGGAGGGAGGGAGGGAGGATGGAGGGAGAAGAAGGAAAGACAAAATCAATATTTCTTGGACCTGCCAATTCACTCAGACTCTGCATGGAGTCTGTATTGAATACATGGGGGACAGTAAAGACCTCCCATGGGATATTGATGGTGCTGAGGAAGAGAGTCAAGCATTTTTACTCACTGGACAGGTGCTGATTGGTCTCAGTCTTGCCAATCCATTCTGGGGCCAACAACATGGCCCTCATGGGCAGTACATTCAATTCCCAAGTTCACTTCAGTGGCCAGATCATTGGTTTTGGCACATGTATCGGTAAGTTACTATGTGAGTACCACATGCCATTGTCAAATTCGACCATGCTGACATCCTGTAACATACAGGATGGGACACCCAATGTTTGATCTATAAAGGAAGATTGAAAGCTGTTCCTCCAGAGAAACATGTTTTGAATTTAGATAGCCAATACCTCAAAGCTCTTGTACAAGGATGCTGAAAACCTCAAGGGTTACACCAAGTTCAGTGCGAATTCAGTCAGAATGACTGCAAAGAAGCTCTAACACCCAGGCTTCACCAGAAAGTGCAGAGGTGTGATAAGGCTCCCTAGTGTAGAATGACTGTAGTATGTTAGCAGTAGCAGCCACAATGATGCTGACAACAAGAGCAGTATATCGGATAATGCATTGATGTTTTTGCCAGTGGACAAAGCCAGGGTTATCGATGAGAGGTTGCTATCATTCTCATCCAAGCCATGTAACATATATATAATATGCACATCCACTATCTGCCCCAGTGTGGCACAGAAACGTTGACTCCAATGCAAACAGACAGCAGACTCAGACATCCATCTTAATCTCCAACAGACACCTCCACTGTCAGGAGTGTGATTTTCAATATCTATTGCAAGACATTTCTTATTATTTAGTTTCCTCTGTTTGATGCTATGGTCACTTTTATGTACACATGGCTAAGGGTAGGTAGATGATCAAACTCATTGTAGACACACGGCACTGCGCGCCACACGCTAAAGGCATGGGAGGCTACGCAAAGCTGTGCGCATGAGGCTCACACATGTGCGCAGTGCCTAACAGCTAATGCATGGACTACACACCGTTACCGCTGATGCTTCCTCAACGATCTGGAGCATGAAAAACGCATTTCCTTACTTTCCAGGATTGCAGTGCGATCTTCTTTGCTCTCATTTCTATCAGTTTATGTTCCGAAGTGACGCAATCCATAGTTTACTGACAGTACTGCCATTTTGTATCACTACCGGTCAGTCGCCGGACAAACATTTTGCATGTGCTCATGAATGGTTTGCATGTGCTGCCGAACAGTGATGCTGTAGACATCAAATGCACAAGAGGCCTTTTGCTCCTGTCACTGATAATTCCACAATGACCAGGGTCTATTGAGGCTCGGAGTCAAGCTGACTACGTCGCCTCCGGAATGCACACACCTTCTGGCACACCACATCTAGCCAGAACGGTTCCATACTGGTAGTGTCTCAATGGCAGTCGTACTTACCTGCAGTGAGACTGACCAGCAGTCTCAATGGCAGTGATACTCACTGCCGGCAAGTACCACTGCCGTCGAGACTGCTGGTCAATCCCACTGCCGTTGAGACTCACTGCTGATTCCGATGCCGGTTCGTATCACTGCCGTTCAGCATCAAACTCCACCTCCCATTCGGTAGCACTCCCATTCAGTAGCACTCATTCCTCACCATCCAACTTCCTTCTACAGCCGTTCCCATTCCGCTTCATTGATCTGCCCTTCCTCCTCATTCCAGAACAGTTCCCGCTCATTGATGGTAGTCTGGAAACAGGGGGGACACTGTAGCTAGACATGTTGCCTTGCCTAATGGATTCCGGTGTGTTCCCTGAAACTTTCAGTGGCAAAAGGGATGGAATGGGTGATAGTGAATGGATTATATATGAAGTATGACTCACTTATGCAATGTACCTGATAACCGAACAGCCCCGTGGGTCACAATTTTGTTTGACATAGCTGGGAGCATTTATTTAGTGTGTGCAGTTACAGTGAGGGCACAGGAATTTCTTACTGCACTCTATAACGAAGTCTCGTATCTGATAAACCCCAATTGATTTTGTACACAGCGGCACTTTTGGTAGATGTACAAATATACATGATAATATAACTGGGATCAATGCACTAGTCAAGGTGAATGATATTTAATAACAGAATGAAAAAGTATCACTTACCTATACAAGATGCCGGATATTACGCAAGTCAACGACGATTACTTGCTGATCGTCGAGGACTATCATCCCTCTGATGCATCGTTGCTCCTGCTATCCCGCCAATATCAGTAAGGAAAAGAACCAAAACAGAATGAACAACTTACAAATCTCAGCCGACGCCGCCCTTCCCTTTGAAAGGTATGCTGAAGGGTATAGTCGTACCAGTCAAACCTTCCTCTCCTCCACTGACTGCTCACCCATGCCTCAACTTGCTGACCATACTGTTGTAATTCAAATAAACATTTACATATGAAAAATGACGAATGGAAACTTACTCTAAATGGCCGGCGGTGTGGAACGATTGGATGGCTAGTGTCTCGAGGCACCATTGAGTAGTGGATGAGTAGATGAATGAGTAGATGGATGAGTAGATGGATGAGGTATGAAAAGCAGTGACTGTGGACGTGAATGTTGCAGTGAGGGTGTCGGGACTTCAACGTTCAAACAGGAATGCAAATGATGTGTGCAATGGGCAAGGCAATGATATTGCCTATTTTTAAAAAAATTGAATAGCATCAATGAATGGCCTCAGGAAAATCTGAAAAAAAATTTGAACAGGCTTAATCTCAGCTTAGGGTGCTTATTGGTTGCTAACCACAAATAAGCCAAAAATAAGAAAACAACCTAGCTTACTGCTTAGCAAGTACTTATTTGGGCTTGGGATTCAAAATTTGGTGATCCAAGCATGAAATCTGGTAATCTAAGTTGAATCAAGCATGAACCAAGTTCATTAAGTTGCAAATTGAGAATAAGTCTGTTTAAGATTTTCCTGATTGGAATAGGCAGGTCATTAATTCATGGAATTCAATTGAGATTCCTCACTGCCATTGTGCCCAGAATACAACTGGTAATTAGAAAGGGGGACAAAGATTGGAAAGTGGAAGACAGCATGGACTAGACCCAGGATTAGGAACTGGAAGAGGGCACAGATCTCTACTGGGATTGGGAATTGGATGAGGGCATGGACCAGGAATTGGGAATAGGATGAGGGCTTGGATTAGGACCAGGCAGATCCATCAGTCATTACACATGCTCTCTGGTAGCTGATGCATGGGCCCACCTATCACCCATGGTCTACTATCTGCAACAGGTCACCCATGGGCCCACCCATCACCCATGGTATAATGTCCCAGGTAGCTGAGCCACAGGCCCATCCATCACCCATGGGCCCACTCATCACCCATGGTATACTGTCTCCAGTGGCAGACCATCCATCACCCATAGTCTACTGCCTCCAATATATCACCCATGGGCCCATCCATCACCCATAGTCTACTGTCTCCGGTATAAGCTAGACCATGGGCCCATCCATCACCCATAGTCTACTGCCTCTGATACATCACCCATGGGCCCATCCATCACTCATGGTATACTGCCTCCAGCAGCTCACACCTGGGCCCACCCATCATCAATGGTCTCACTCACTCAGTCACATCACAATGGGCCCACCTTATTCACATGGTGTATCCCATTAACATTGGCCCACCCTTATCCTATGGTCTATCACACAACATGGGCCCATCTTAGCTGGACCATACAACATGGGCCAAAAGCCACCATTAAATGCTCCATATGTAATGGGTCAAATACACTGAGAGTTGTGAATGGTAACCTTTCTCGCCAGTTGTGAGCTTGCAAACCATAATTTGCCCAGCGTACATTGACAGCAACAAGCAAAGGTACATCAAAGCACTTCAGCACCATCACCTGTCACTCATTTTTGTCTCCATGGGATGACAAGCCCGAGGCATGTTTATTGAGTGCCAGAAGCTTGAAACGGAAGTTCAGCTCAGTCAATTCCCAAAGGATTCTCTGTGCCTCATCAACTGGTACTGTCGGACAATGGTTGGATGGTGGACGACACAGGTTGATGTGAAGTTCATCCAAAGCATCTGCAAAGATGGCCTTCACTTGTTCACATTGACGAATCACACTTGGTGTGTGGCTGCGTGCCAAAAGCCCATCAGGAAGAAAATCACACCACTGTTGGCCAGACAAGGGAGATGCTAAGCTTTCTGCTGAAAGAACTTGCAAGACACAAGCAGGTTGAAACACATTCCAAGTGGCAAAAGATTCTGTGCAGTGAGCCTCGTTTGTGGAAGCAAAAATGACTGCTTCAGGAAATAGATATTGCATGTGATAAGATGCTGGGGCTTCATCCCTTTTAACTGCTTTCAGCGCATCCCTCCAGACTGAGATTGAGAGTGGCATGAGGGGGATCTTGTACACATCAAACTTGTCGCAGCCGGTTGGTGGATTGGAAGATTTTTTCCACCTGTTTCCTGCTGTGCACAGGTGAGATGACATATGAAAAAACAACTCTGGTCACTCACAAATGACTCCTTTTTCCTTACTTCTGTATGGGCCCTTACCCTTGTTGGCACTGCATTGATGACTAACACCCACAATGGCCCTGGGGTTTGGTCCATCTTTTGATGCCTGGATTCTCACTGACATCTCTACATGTACTGATGAGGACATCTTCATTTCGCTACTATGGTGGGAGAATAGATCCAGATAGTGCAGGAAGTTCCAAGCATACTGTAAGATTGCCTCATGTTTTTGAGTAGAACTAGCCGGCCCCTGATATATAATAGGGTAATTGAAGTGGTGTGGCTCAAAGCAGATCCTGTAGTACCACAATCAAAAAGGCGGGATGGCTGTTAGTATATTTGTTTGGGCAAGATCTGAGGCTGGCCATGTCAACCAGAATGGAAGTCCTGCATGGAAAAGTCTTGGGCAATGCGAACATCGTTGGTGAAAACACCAATGGTATCGGCAACTTCGACTGGTGGGGAGCCCACTGCCAACCTAGCTGAGTCCATCCAGGGTTTGTACACCTCCATGTAATCCAACATTGCCATGACTTCAAGCCAAAACCTCTGCACGTCCCTCACACCAAATGCCATCTGACGGAAGTTGGTCCATACCGACTCAAGGCAGATGAGACCATGCTCCATCATTTTGACCATTGGACCAAGGGATGGTGGGGCCCGAGATTTGGATGAATTTGACATGAATGCATGAACCCGAGATAACACCGAGACTGACAATTTCAGTTTGCCCAACATTGATTCCGAGAGCTTGCCAAGGCCCCAAATGGGGGATGCTGGATTACTCAAAAGGAAAAAGTCCTCATGCGTAGGTTCTGTCCATATAATCAAATGGGCGGAAAGTGAATTACACTTAGAAATTGCACCATGATGACAGTTAAACATTTTATAGGGCTGTGGCCAGAGAATAGGATAGTCATCTACATAGAGACTGTCAGACCGCATCATAACTTTACGGTCTCCAGCTGGCGGTTTGGGGATGAAGGTTTGATTAGGAGTAGTGACAAAATATTCTCCGCCAAAAAGGAGAGCCCCAACTTGGCCATCAGTCACACCAATTTGCCCTGCAGGAACACATTTAGTGGGCAGGCCATCATAAACTGAAGATTCAACATACTGCCCTTGACTCGAAACCTCAGCAAATCCTGATCCATGAGGATGGCAGCCATTTCTATGAACCACAATAATACGAAGTCAGCATGGGGGCCTGCCAACAATGCAAACCTCCACAAACAGGAGAAGGACAAACCTATGAAGGAGGATCTGTGAAGAGTTTCAGGCCAAGCTGGTGATAGGTTCTTGAAGGGAATGTATTGAGGAATGTATTGAGTAATGAACAGTCAAACTCAAGGTGGCAGGTGACAAAAAGTCAGACCTGCCAGGGACAAAAAACGATGATGTGTTTTGGTAGATCTCCTATTGAAGAAAAACCCCGATAAAGAAATGCAGGAGTTAGCTTAAAAGGGTCTCAGTACTGTCCTCTACAAGCAACGGGACCACTCGAGAGGATGCGAAGTAGTGCACCAGAAGGCTTTCTGCATGAATCTGGGAATGCAAAGATTGCGAAGTTAATCGGATGAAGGACGAGTCTATGAAATACACAATAGCAAAGACGATATTGGAGTAAGCGAAGAGTTGCAAGCGAAACGATGAAATACGAAGGGAGTTCGGAGGTCTAAATGCAAGGACAAATCTTAAACGCTAACGCAAGTCGAGAGGGGAGAATGTTCTCTGTTTTGTGATTCTACTACTATAGCTTTATATACAAGTACAAGGGTGAGTGGATACTATACTAATCAGGTCCATACCCAAGGCCATTGCCCACGGACTACCTACACTAAACTCTTTCTAGGTAACCCAGGTAGACCAAGGTATGCGAAGTAAAATAGGTGTGAAGTCAGATGTGAAGATGCGAAGGTTGCGATATACGCTAATAATGACTTAGCTACTGTAAACTATAGATTGCGTCGCTTTGGAACATAAACTGATAAACATGAGAGAAAGGAGGATCGCACCACGATCCTGGGAAGTGAGGAAAGTGTGTTTTTTACGCTCCGGATTGCTGAGGAAGTATCACCTCCTGACTTGAAACAGAGGCCGCCCTCAGCCTCACAGACCAACTCAGAATTTCACTAACATATTCTTTCGATTCACCTGGCAACGGAATGTAAGGGCGTGGCCCTAAACGTGAAGGATCTATGGGGATTTGGTTGCCTCACACTGTGAAGGATTGTGACGGAATGGGCCCTGTAAATAGGTCACGCCATTCGGATTCGTACGAGTTTCGGGGTGTAGGAGGTGTGATCGCGATTACTGGCGAGAGGAGGTTGTCCGTCGAAGTTGCCAGATGATTATCTTCGCTAAGTGGAGGGAGCGGCACGGCGAATGTGGGACATGGGGGAATCCGTTCGCGAGTGTAACAAGTAGATGCGATGGAGGGTACTTGAGGGAATGAGTCGACGAGTGAGAGCTGAACCGATTCAATGCTATTTGAGAGCGGCGTAGCGAAGGGAGTGCGAAGTGGGTACATTTCAAATAAAGGTAGTGTTGGGATTATGTATACAAGAGTATACAGGCAAGCCAAGGCAGTTAACATGCCTAGGGAATATTGCCAGAATATGCTAAGTCATATTAACACATGTTTAACAGAGGTTAACACATGCAGAGACATATAGGGGAATCCACAGTTAACACATGCTACAGGATTAATCATCCTGCAGCATGTCTATCATAGGATAGGCAAGATATAGCCATGTCTATCATAGGCTATCAGAGACAGAGCCTTGGATAGAGTGTCTATGACACACCCTGCAGGAAGTCTAGGACTTACCAAGCCATGATATCATATGTCACTATTATTGACACTGTTATAGGGGATATGACATAGTTATTCCATTATTAACTGGTACAGGGGTCTATTACAGAATACCTCCTTTATATATTAAAGGAGTGCATTACACTATACCTCCTAACTGTGTAGTATAAATATTGCACATCTTGTAGGAGATGATAATAACATTCCTCCCTGTGGCAGACTCCCTCATACACTTATCTTTGACTTAAACTCAATACCTCAAAAACCTCGTCCTCATCTTGTGCTCAACTTCCTGATCCCAATAGGTAGAGTAGATGTGATGGGAGAGCAACGCCGTATGAACATAATTCCGACAAATAGGAAGCCAAATGGGGCTAAAAGCGTGGCAATGGTTGTGAAGAGGGCAGTGTCTTTGTGGTTGATGGTTTGGTTAATCATGATAATGTTGGGAAAAAGACGTATAGAAGAGAGCGTAGCTTTAGAAGTTTAAGTAAAAACCCAGAAATTGCATCCAGGTCCCTGTTTGACAGTGGCGTTGATGCATATGGCAAGGGATGGAACCAAGGAGGAAGTGGTAGGAGCCGAACAAGTGTTGTAATGATTCAATGGCCCTAGAAAGGTACTGTCCCTGGTCCAACCCAACTGGGAAGAGGATATAATCATGATAGAGAGGGAGGTGATGATATAAAAGAGTGGAAAAAGAAGAGGAAAAAGGGAGGAAAAAGAATGCCGTTGTTGGCATGTGAGGAAGGAGCATGGGAGCGTTGCTGACATTATTCCGAAGAAGGCTCATGCTGTAGACCTGCGAAGTGGATCCAAATAGTGGAAAGAAGGGCTGTAGTGTTTCGCGAAGTGTGCGAGTGGGGTGGAGTAATGGGAAAGATGTGGAAAAGGTAGGGAGAGATAGGGAAACATTCGTCGAAGTAGACCAGAAGGAGCGAAGATGCCATGATGAGCACAAAGGGATTGCAAAATATAAGGAAGTGGATATCAAATCATAACGGGGTTCGCGATGTTCGCTGAAGGTTGCGAAGTCGAATGGCACCGAAGCGAAGTGTCTTGTGAAAATAGTTTAGCATTCTGTGTAAGAGGTAGAGCTCGGATGATAATAAAACAGAAGATACCGAGACGCGATCGCATGATGTTGAAGTTGTTTGTTGATAACGGAGTTTGAGAGTTTTCTTCGTCGCGTCCGTACCTCAACTTCGTCTCCAAGGAAATATCTTGCTTGCTTCCTCCATGTCTTCTCTTCTTGTTGCCAAAGTTCAAGACACCATCAAGGACGACTTGATGACCCTCCCAGATGGGGTCGCCGAACCTGAAGACTATGAAGTGTGGGGCAAGCGATTTGCCAAAAATTGGGTGTGTCGCAAGGTTTTGTTTTTGAAAGACTTCATTTATGACGACTTGGGTATCCCTTTTTTTTGATAGGTTAAATTGGTAAAGTTGGCAAAAAATACCGAGATCAACCCCGAAATGAAGGCCGCGTTATTGCAAGCTCGCGAGGCCTTCACTAGGTTTGACAGTCCGTCCTGGCGTGAATGGGGGGGAGTCCTCTTCCCCATTCAGCCGGTGCCTATTTCAGAGCCAGCTCCCAGCCTTGCCGATCGCACGGCGCTGAGAGTGCAACATCTAACGGATGCAACGAACGCTTACATGGCCGATGTCATGACCGAAGAGGAATTCGAGGCGCTGGAGGCGACGTTGAGTAGAGTTTTAAAGTCCGGTCGGGTCCGGTTGTTCAGCCATTTCGGCCCCAACCGGACCCCAACCGGTTGGTCATTTGCATCAAAAAGTACCAACCGACAACCGAACCGGGTACAACCGGTTGGTGTCGGTTGCTCAGGCGGTTGTGACCGGTTGAGACCGGTCGCAACCCGACCTGGTTACAGTCGGTTGCAGTCGGTTGGGACCAACTGCAACCGACATCTACATAGTCACTTAATATACATACTGACTACTAATATTACTTTTTCTACTGTAATTTAAAATATAATATAATATACAAATAAATAAAACAATCCCCCCCTCAAGGTGGGGGGGATGGGGAACACTGACAACGGTGGCCATACTCGCTGTTGAGGTGAGGGATGGCGGACGAGAGGGGGGGACGGCGGACAAGTGGGGGGATGGCATACACAAGGGGGGGGGTGGCAAACACGAGGGGGGGATGGCAAAGTGAGGGGGCACAGCAAACATGACTCGCAAGGGGCAGGCAGTAAACGTGAGGGGGCAGACGGCAAACGTGAGGGGGCACAGCAAATGCGACTCGCAAGGGGGCAGACGGCAAACGCGAGGGGGTAGATGGCAAGCGCGAGGGGGCAGATGGCAAACGCGAGGGGGAGGATGGCGGATGATGGGGGCGCAGTGGACAAGTGGGGGGGATGGCAGACAAGTGGGGGGGACGGCAAATGTGAGGGGGAATGGCAAACGAGAGGGGGGATGGCAAACGAGAGGGGGGATGGCAAACGAGAGGGGGGATGGATGAGAGGACAGTGGACATCGTAGAGGTGGTCGTCGTGGGGGAAAAGTTGAAATGGTTGAAAAAAAAAGATGATGCATCTTGATCATCAGTACAAGCGTGTGCAAACACAAACGTGTCGCGACGCGTCATCGTTTATACTTGCACAACACATGTGCAAACACATGCAAACAAGCCAAAGGTATATAAACCCTTGCCCATCTGCCATTGTCACTTGGGCATGCCCCAACCTCGCTAAGAAAATAAGTATATAAGTAAATAATATAGTATACATTAGTGTATATACAAGTAGATAACTGGCCGGTTGCAACCGGTTGTCAACCGGTTTGAGTACTTCTCAAATATGGCCAACTGCAACCGCGCAATACCCCTATGAGGCCCAACTGCGACCGGAAGTCCGGTTGCCCACGGTTGCAGTCCGGTTGGGTTGCCGGTTTTTTTCGGTTGCTGCAACTGGACCTGCAAAGACTAACGTTGAGGCATGAGGAGGAAGAAGACGCGGCACAGATAAGGATGGTGGAGGTGGAGTCCTTGTTGGTAGTGGCAAAGACTTCGCAAGGGATGATAGTGGACGAGGCGACTGGACATGGAAGTGGAAAAGTAGAGGATGTGAAGGGGAAGGGAAAGGAAGTGGTGGAAGAAGCAATGAAGGATGCGAGGGACGACACTATGGTCGTCAACAAGATTGCAGGTGGAACGGAGTCGTTAGGAGATGAGGCGATGCCGCCGGGGCCAAAGCGAAGACGTGGGGTGACATCCGAAGCGGTGGTCGCTGATCGATGGTTGCCTACTCCTGGTGCTCGCATGTCTGCAGGACGTCGACTCAAGTCTGTTGGTGCGCCCCAAGTACCCGTGATCGCTCTTCGTGATATCAAAGGACCGGTAAGCATTTTATTAGTACTGTCTTTGCATGCTCATCATTTTGTTCTAGTGTGATCGCTGCGCCGGTTTCCAAACCGTGCCCTTGTGCATTGTCCCCGAAGGCAAACCAAAGTGCATCAAGTGCGCTATGGATAAGGCCAGCTGCTATTGGGAGGGGGTTTAGCGAACAGGCAAGGTGGGGAAGGCAAAGGCAAAGGGAGATCCGACGCCTAAGGTGGAAGTGACCCAAAAGGCCGGACCATCTAAGCCAAAAGTCGAAGTAGTCATTGGTATGTCGCAAAGTTGTTCTATTTCTTTTGCAACATTGCTGAGTTGTTTTGCAGTGCCGGCAAGGCCCCGTGCGACGACGTCCAAAGTTCGCGAAGTCAAACCGCACGTCAAGAAACTCCGGGTTGTGGCCCCAAAGATTGACAAAGAAAAGGCGCGGATTGACCACGAAACCACGAAGGAAGAGTTTGTGCGACTTTCGTCTCGCATCGAGCTCCTCCAAGACCAACTTTCTGCATTGCAGGTTCGTGTTGAAGAAACTCGCGAGACATTCCAAACGGCGGATGCAAGTGATGAAGAAGACGACAAATGATGGAGGGCATTAGAGTTTCTTTCTTGATTTTTCATACTATGTGTTTGTTGTGCTTTTGTAATAGACTTTGTTTCTAGTGATCTGGAGCTGCAGTTCAAAAGAAAATGTAAGAAATGAAGTAATGCATAGATCATAAAGGCAATGAGTGATGGTTGCGAAATTGAATGTGAAGTGAGATGGCTGGAATTCGCAAAGAGAAATAAAAGAAGAATAAAAGAAAGGGGAAGGCTCAGTCATCATCATTGCCGGTATCACGACTTAGGAAAAGAATAAGGAGTGTGTATATGTGCTGGCGAAATGTGCGAAGTAAAATGTAAGTAAAGGAATTGAGAGAAAGAATATCTGAGAAAGGTACGATACTATGTGTCTGGGTTATCTTCTTCATCATCGCTGCTGTTGTCGAGGTCTAAAGGGTCTTGTTCTTCTTCGTCTATTGCTAAGTCCATTTCTTCTAATTGTCTGAGACACGTTGTATCAATGTTGATTGTTCCAGGTGGAAGGTGGATGGTGCGTCGAGCATAATAAGGGATGAGGCAAAATGCTGCGATGGGCCTATGCATGATGGTCCCATCGAGTTTGCAAATGATGTAGGCACCCCTTTGTTTCTGGAGATAATGATAAGAGGTCCAAGATACCGTGGCTTGAGCTTGCGATCTAGCGAATATTCAATTCTGGTGTTTCACATTAGAACTAGGTCTCCATATTGAAAATTGAAGTTATGAATCGTGTGTATGTGCTTTGCTTCATAGCAAATCGCAGCTTGTTTGCATGTTGTGAAGACCTTGGTATGTAACTTGGCTAAGTCTGCCTTTCATCTCTGGAGGGCAACTGCCCGTTGTGCGATAAGATCTGTGGTTGAAAGTATAGAATCGGGAGGGGGTTGGAGGTATGTGGCTTCAATGATATCAAGTGGGATGAGTGGATGTGTCCCTGTTGCTGCGAAGTAGGGTGAACAGCCCATCATCTTCTTTGTCATAATTCCCTCTGCCCAAAAGACTGAATAACAGCTCTGGGACCATTTAGCTTCGTCTCCATTTGCTGCTTTAAATAGTGCTTGTCGAACGTCGAAGTGGGATCGCTCTACTAGTCCATTTGCTCTAGGGTTGTAGCCACTGATTCGGATATGGTGTATCTTGTATTTCTGGCCTAGAACTGCTAGGGCTTTGAGAAATACTGGAGCGTTGTCCATGACGATTTCGTGAAGTGCGCCCCATCTGCAGATGATGTCCTGAAATATCCAATTGGCTATTGAAGTCGTGTTTTTGTTGGCTAACATGCGAAACTGGGGCCAATGAACAAGTGAGCATCTTCCTTGGACGAGGTACTTGAAATTTGCTGACTTTGGCATGTGCATAGTGTCAATGTAGATTTTCGAGAATAATGGAGCAGGGGTAGCAACGGTCGGTGGAATTCGCAGTTTGGTGGTTTGTTGGATCTGGCAAATGTGGCAGGTTCGCACATACCATATCAAATCTGCATGGATGTGGGGCCACCAAAATTGCAAGAGGAGTGCGGAACGTGTGGCGTAATAGTGCTTGTGTCCTATGTTTATGTTATCATGGACATTTCGCAGAACTTCTAGGCGTCTTTCCTGAGGGATAACAAGCTTGTGTGCTCCATGGGAATCTCTCTTCCATAGGCGATTGTGGTCGGGGAAGAATCGGGTGGCGTATCGAATGAACTTCGCATATTGTGAGTCTGTCATTTCGCTTGGTCTCTGTAAATCTTCGTGCCAAGTTCGCACTGCAGTGAGCTTCAAATCAGCTGATTTCGCATTTTCTGAGCATGGAATAATGGCATAGCTCTCCTCCTCCTGACTTGAGATTTGAGCGGTAGCAAGAATCGATAAAGTGGTTGTGTTGGTTTGGTGGGTTGCGAAGTTGGAGGGAAAGAGAGATTGTGAATAATGTGTATAAAGCCATGTAGTCGGTCTACCCAATCTTCTTCGGCTATATCCTTTGTTTGGT
Organism: Tricholoma hemisulphureum; assembly: GCA_964034925.1. Classification (NCBI taxonomy): domain Eukaryota; kingdom Fungi; phylum Basidiomycota; class Agaricomycetes; order Agaricales; family Tricholomataceae; genus Tricholoma; species Tricholoma hemisulphureum. Next base: position 182,682 of record OZ035935.1, on the reverse strand, counting down.
TGTCGTGGCCTTCTTGACAATCCATCTGGTCCATGTAGGGTACCTTTGACATGTACAAGTTCGAAATGGAATGATAGAATCGCAATGATCCAGCGATTGATACTTGCTGAAGGGTTGATATCGGGGTGTGCAAGCATGCCTTTAATGTAGCATGCGTCCGTTTCGACTATGAGATTGCGAACACCTACAAGCCAAAGTCTGAGGGCGCGAAATGCTCGGAAAAGGCCATAGATTTCTAGTTTCGGTTGCGAGAATCTGGCCTCTCTGTCATTGAGAGTAATAGATCCAAATCGGTTGTAGTATTGGGTTTTCGGATTGTCTGGAGCGCATTGGCAGAGAAAGTAACCGATTGCGATGTATGAAGTGTCTACTGCGAGGATAACGGGTGAATCGGAGGTGTAGTCAAGGGGTCGTAGTGCAGGAGATGATATTAAAGCTTGTTTCAGGGTTTCTTGGGAGCGGATTTGTTCTTCGCCGAATTCGAAGAGGACGTCCTTCCTGGTAAGTTTGACGAGAGGGTGTGCACGGTGGGTGAAGTTGTGAATAAAGTTGCAAAGTACTCCAATCGTTCCTAGAAATGCGTGAACTTCGGAGATGTTGTTGCAGGGTCCCCAATTCTTGATCACTATGACCTTTGAATCATCTGCTATTCTTCCTTCGTAAGTGCAGCAGTGCCCAATGACCCAAAACTTTGGAACACATATCAATAGCTTTGTTCCTGAGAATGTACCTCCACAGTATTTCATGTGTTGTACAATTCTGTTGACATTGTTGAAATGTTCCCAGATAAATCTTCTAATCTGTGGATTCGCGGCAATGGTTTCGAACGAGCCATCTTCGCAAATGTAGCGCGAAACTGGTCCTTTAACTGGGATGTCATTGATATAAGGGATGGTGAGGTCTGGAATTTTGGGTTGTAGAATGAACGTGACGTCGTCATGGAAGATTGGCACTGAATTTGTCCATCCCATTGGGAGGGTAACCAAGCAAAGTGCACTGAATGGTGTTTGGAATGTTGTACATCATCATCAGTGGGGTTGATATGGATGTTGTGGTGCTGAAGCTGGTAACGCAAGTCATCACAGATGTGGTGCCAGTATGTGTTCCAAAGATGGACAGGATCAGAGGGAGCACATTCACAAAGGATGGTGGCAAAAAGATTGCGGAGTTGACGACCTGTTGCATGTTCTTTGCCTCCTCCAAACACTGCACCCACTCCTGGTCATCCTCCAACAGGCCACATGCCAGACATGCCTCTCTGAATGAGGGAGCAATGTCACCCTGAAAAGTGCGAAGGTTCTCATAGGAAGTTGCCCCCTTGACTGCAGTGAGAAGAAGCCGGAGATAGAAGCGTTCACCGGCAGTGGGTTGAGCATAGTACATCCTCCCCACTGCAAACCCTCACTGTCTGGGCTTCTACTTGTGATGCCTCTGGTCCCACACAAACTTTGAGGGAAAGTCCTGATAGAGCACATCCTGGGCAACATCTGGAAACTGCACATTGGCCTTGAAATAGGCTGTGAGAGTGGTATCACGTGTTTCAGCCTGATCAATGACATCCTGGATACTCTGAGGGCCATTCTGATTCCAAGTGACATACTGCTGGTTTGGGAGATGCACCTGAAGCCTGACAACATTGGGGGGAATGCCATGCATAGGAAAATGGAAGAGACGCCATATGCTCTCACAGGATGAAATGTAGAGAGCATCCAAGTACTGCCTGACTTCATTGTTGCAGGTTCCAAACTGCATGGTGGTGCGGTCATGACCCTTGTAGACATACTTGAAGATGTACTTGAGAGCCTTGATGGATGCAATGGATTCTATATTGATATGGCAGTCATACTTCCAGATGAGGTAGGCACAGAAAGTGACGACCCAGCGATTGTCAACCTGCTTTCCACGAATGTTATGTGTGTGGTCAGTGTCCCGATGCCTGGTAGAGGCATAGGAATCCTCAGAAACTGAGGTCTGATCTCTGAAAGGCTTGGGAAAGTTCTTAAAGCACCTGCCATTCTGCATGCATGGAGCATTTGGATTCTCAGCACCACAGGGACTATGTACCATGAACTTCTTGATCTTTTCCAACAGCTCAGGATTGTCCTCAGGAAACTCTGAAGAGAGGAGGCTGTCTATCTGCTCAGAGGTGTGGAGCTTGGAATCAGGATGGAGAAAGATAATGCAGTGCATGTGAGGGAGACCATGCTTCTGGTACTCAATGGTAAAGACATGACCAAGGGCATTTCCAAAGATGCCTGCCTCTATATCCATAATGATCTGCTTCTGCTTTGCAAAGAATTCACAAACGACTACATCAGAACGATCAGCTGCTGTCTGACCTGGACCAAGCTCATTTACAATCTCTGGCCGTTTAGGATTTGCTGTAATAGTCATAAAGAGATCACCTCCTTTGAAATAGCAGTTGATGGCCATTGCATCCTGGAGAAGCTGCTGCATGTGACGTGTGCTTCCAGAAAAAGAAGAAGGCAAAATGATCCTTTGCCCCAGAGACTTGGCATTGGCATCCACATTTGCAGAAACAGCATCTGCCAATCCAGCATAGACCTCACCCTGAATTGTGTTCTGGTTCATTGCAATGAAGCACAGCCTTTCCTGCTCTGCCATTGCCCACTGATTGCAAATGAACTCCTGGAAGAGCTTTCCACTGAGGAAGATGTGCTGAGGCTCAATGGCAGGTGGGCGAGGATGCAGGCAATAGCGGTAGAACTCTGACTTGGTGACATGCTTGCGACCCCTTTAAGCACCTTCTTGACCATCACCCATGGCATTGGGATTTTCCACAGCTGCATACTCAATCTGAGGATACCATTGAAGCTGGCCAGTAGGGAAGAGCAGGACATAGTGGAGAGCAGGATAGAGTGGATGAGCATCTGTGATGCACTGAAGTGGGGGACCTTCCCTGCGGTAGAGAACAATATCCTGGACTGCCTCTGGCTGATCACCATCACCTGGAAGAGTGACAGCAATCTCATCAGTGGCTGCAGTGGGAAGGTTGTATCGACGACGGTCACAGCCTTGGTCAAAGCACAAAATGATCTTGCACTGCTGCTCTGGAGGCATATTCCTGGTGAGCTCATAGGCCTGCTTGTACATCTGAACAGCTGGATGATGGTGGTAGACCATATCCTGAAGAGTGACCAAAGTGTGATGATCCAAATTTCTGTTCCAGGTATTGGCTGTTCTAAAGTTCACAGCATCAGCAGGATCATAGATATAGAGCTGAGCATAGACAGGAGCCTCTCCTTCAGCTGGCAAAAGAGATCCACTCTTATGTGAAAGTTCACCATGTAGGCTAAAGACATATGGACCAGCACCATCATTCAGATTCTCATGCTCCTCCATCCTACGACCTAGTGATGTCATAGCCAGAGCATTGTTATAAGTCCGAATATGTTCACGGAACCTTTTGGAGACATCATCCTGGGCAGTGAGCAACTGCAAAAGCTCTGGGGGAGGTGGGTGAGGTGGGTGAAGAGGAGGCAGGACAATCTTTCCACTAAAGCAGCACATGCCAAATCTGGGATTAGCATTAGAAGATGCAGTGAGATGCTCAGCCATCCAATGAAGAGCATGACAATTAGGACATTGGACATCCATTCTTCCCAGATTATGAGCAGGCCAATCAGGACTAAATGGCCGGCGTGCAGGTGGTAGCAATACTGGAGCTGGTAACACAGGCAATATTGGTGCATGAGGAACTGGATCAGCCAGAGGATGAAGATAGTGTATAAAATGTGGAAAGGGACCATTAGCAATTGGAACTGGTGGAGCAGGAAATGGAGGATGAGCCTGAGCAGGAGGATCAAAAATCGGAGGGGCAGGAGCAGGAGCAGGAGCAGGCTAAAATTATTTTATTTTATTAGTGAAATTTATTCTGGCCTAAAGTCATGCAAAACAGAACAAACATATGGAGGAAGGCCATTAACAGGAGCAGGAGCAGGGGGAGGTAGAGCAGGAGCAGGAGCAGGAGCAGGCAGAGCAGGAGCAGGAGCAGGAGCAGGAGGGGCCAGAGCAGGAGCCAGAAGAGCAAGCTAAAGCAAAAGGTGAGTTCTCACATAAGCCTATAGTGGTAAATATATATAAGAACATACAGCAGGAGCAGCAACAGGATGACCTCTTCCATGACCTCTTCCACGACCTCTTCCACGACCTCTACCACGCTGTGGAAGGGGAGGCAAAGCAGCCAACTGCTGTGCCAAATGGGCAGGAAGATGAGTATAAAGAGGAGCAGCAGCAAAAGGATCATTATTATCAACATTAGAAAGATGAGGTAGGGGCAGTGGTAGTGGTAGAGGAGGCTGGGCCATGCATTGCATACGAACATGATGTGGGGTGCAATGATGGGAGGGACTATCCAAGACCCTTTGATCCCTCTCATTTTGCTGAGCAATGGTTCAGACATGCTGAGGAGTATTAGGAGGAGTCAAGTCCCTGAAAGCTTCACATGAGACCTTTTATCCAAAAATGAGAATGACAACCAAAAACATACATGGTGCAGCAGAAATAACAGACCACCCAAGAAAAACAGGAGGAAAGAAGGGAGCTCTTTTACTGCAGCAGAGAAGTCCAGATCCTTGCAAGCAGCAGTGACATCATCCACTGACACTCCAAGGACCCAAACAGACCCAGGCTGGAAAAGAGTGCCCCCAAAGTCTACTGATTCACCAAGAATGCAGTGACAGGAAAAGAGTACTCCAGAGCCCAGACAGTGACAGAGAGCAATGAAAAAGAGCCCAAGAATAGTCTACTGATTCACCAAGAATGCAGAGACAGGAAAAGAGCACCCCAGAGCCCAGACAATGACAGAGAGCAATGAAAAAGAGCCCAAGAATTACTCTACTGATTCACCAAGAATGCAGAGACAGAAGAAGAGTACCCCAGAGCCCAGACAGTGACAGAGAGCAAAGGGTCCAACCTAGAGAAGAATTCCAGGGTTGGAAAATCCAAACAGCCCAAGAAAAGAGGGAGAAATGCAAAGAAAGTACTCGAAAAAATAGCCTAGGAAGCATGGGAAGAAAAGTGTGATGGACACTTGCTGGATTTGAGATGTGGCTGTACCCCCCATTAGACAAAGGTCAGGTGCGAGGTGCTTAGTCAAATTACTGGAAGTTGAGGTCTCCCACGGTGCCAAAAAGAGGTGAAAAACGTGACCATTGTCTATTACTTATGTACAAGCTTCTGAAGCACGCCTCCGGCGCTCTGCTCGCTTCGCTCGCATCACTCCTGCGTCTCGCTTCTTCAGCTTGTCAGGGGGCTGCGCCCCCCGAACCCCCTGCTCGCGTCCTTTACACTCTGTGTTAATTCACTCATCTAGATAACACAGTCAGGGACCTTCAGCCCCTGCATGTGTGGAGGAGGTGTTATTGTAAATAATTCCAAAGTAGCAGCCTGAATAACCCATATAATTTTCTAATTTTTACTAATTTCTACTCATTTAGACAACACAGTCAGGGACCAAAAACTCCTGCCTGTGTGAGGAAGGTTCCATAGCAAATTAGTACATCAGGAAAATCCAAAGTTACTTAATCCTTGTTAGGACAACACAATCACTAAGGATTGCACTGGCTCTCACAGTCAAACAAACACAAAAAAAGGGTCAAGCAGTCTTGAGGCAGCTGCACAGATTGTGGGTATGCCTGATTTTACAGATTTATTTGCTTATTTCGGACAGACTCATTGTGTTTCTTAGTGGCCTTCCTTCACTTTTTGCTTATTTCAGACTTGCTTAGGGTGCTTAGTTGCTTAGGGTACTTGGTTTCTTAGTTTACTAAATTGCTTTTTTTTTTTTTTTTTTTTTGATCAACAATGTTTAACGTGGTGCACGAGCGCAGTCCACGGCTACTAAGTACAAACAGAGTAACAGGTATGTAGGTGTAAGATATGAAGGGAGACTACCGCCCTGATATGGGGGAAATCCCCAAAGGCATCCGAAGCGACGTCGCGACGTCATGAGCCAGCTTGTGGACCGCCCATTCCGCTTTGGAGGGGACAAACCACAGGTGGACGCGGCGATCCTGGCCCAACTCGAACCAGGGGCGCAGAAGACGACACAGCCGGAGGGCGTGCTGTTGGCCCCCCACCGGGGAGCAGTCTACCCACGTCTCCGCGAGAGCGAGGGCATCCGAGAAAACCACCACCTTCTTGCACCCAGCAGCCATGGCTGCGGACACCCCTAGGTGGAGGGCGCGATGTTCGGCGTCGGTTGCTGAGGCGCGACCGAGGAACGCAGTAGCACGGCGGACCTCTTGGTTCCCTCGGAACACAAGGGCGGCCGCCGAGGCCTGGTGGGCTGTCTTGGGTACTGACCCATCGCAGCCCATGATGAGACAGTCTGGATCGCCCCTGGCCTTGGCCAAGACACAGTTCAGACGGTCGGTGTATTCTTTGCGTTTGTCTGTCCCTTTAGGGGGTGGGCGGTGAATGGACATCCTGTCTTTAAACAGGTCTAACAGATGTCCTCCGGGTTGACTCTCGGGGCCGTAGGCCTCGAAGGGCTCCTCGAAAAGGGAGCAAACGGCTACCGCGTCCGCCGCAGGGGACACAATTTTCCGGCGAGTGACAGGTGGGAGAGCCTGAAGTCCCAGCAAATGCTGGGGGGCGTCTCCCACCAAATCCCCCTCCAAGATAGCTTGGACGGGGCGGGTGCGCATCAAAGTGGCCGTCCGAAGACAGCTCTTATCCGCCAATCGACGCAGCACCTGTTGCATAGGCACCAGGGCCGCAAGACACTCCATAGCCCCTACTGGGGTCGTACGGAAGCAGCCTGTGATCCAGCGAGCAGCAGTGTGCTGCATCTGGGACAGGGCTTTGACCATGCCTTTGGTACGAGTACCTCGGCAGAACCAGAGACGGAGGCCATACGTCGCCACTGGGATGACGCAGGACCTGTAAAGTAAACACTTATTCGCTGGGGACAGACCCCTAGTCGAATTGCTGAGCATACGCATGGCGCTCACAGTGGTGAACGCCTTCGTCGTGTAGAACCAAACGTGTTCCTTAAAGGACAGCTTTCGGTCAAAGAAGAAGCCCAGATATCGCCAGATCGGCTTGGGCTTGAGAGGGGTGGCCCCCGTGAAAGGGGCGACACCGAGGTTGATGGGCGGGTTGGGCGCCACCCGTGCTCTAGAAAAGTGAAATACCTCGGACTTGGCGTGTTCCAACACCAGTTCCAAGGCAGTGAAGAGGCGGAATACCTCGTTATAGGCATCCACTAGCTTGGGTAGATTGTCCTCCACCCATTTAGACTGCGCAATGAGGGTGCCATTGTCAACATAAGAGATCAAATCCGCCAGAGGCCGGGGGGCCCTGGCGAAGAAGAGGCGCATAACCGGCGCTATGTAGAGCGCCGAACACACAGGGGACAAGGCTGAGCCCTGGCCCACTCCGACATCGGCAGAGAACCTGCCTGAACTGTCGGTGTTCCACTTGTAGGTCGTAAACCGGCCTACCAAATATGAGTGGAAGAAGTTCACCACACACGGTGGGAATCCCGACCTCTCGATGATGGTCAGCAGAACCTGGTGGTTCAGCAAAGGGAAGAACTGAGCGATGTCAAAGGCGACAACGCTTGTTTGAAGCCCCTTAGCCCACCCCGCGCGGATGAGGTGGGTGAGGTAAACCCCAGTGTCCTCAGTGGAACGCTGGGCGACGCCCCCAAACTGGTTGGGATGGAAGACGCCGTGCGCGACGCCGTCAAACTGGAGCCGTCGGGACAGCAGTTTTTCGACTAGTTTGCCCAGAGTGTTCAGCAGCACAATTGGCCTGAACGACTTCGGGGTGGAGTAGTTAGGTTTTCCAGGTTTCGGTATAATGACCGAGGTGGACTCCTTAAAATGAGTGGGCCAGTGGCCCAGTGTGACACACGCCTCTGCGATGCGGACGAAGAGGTCGGCAACCTCAATGTTGCCGGCCCAGCACTTCAGGAAGGACCACGTAACATGGTCCGGACCTGGGGCGGACCGTGCCGAGCACGCCTTGAGGGCTTCCTGCAGTTCGAGCAGGGAGAAAGGAATCCACTCCCGGGGCAGAAGGGGCTCATAGTCGTCGAGCGCTGAGAGGTCTACCGGGCGGTCATTGGCCACATTGTAGGTGCCGTCTAGCGCCATCCAAAGTGCCTCCAACGTGTTGCAAGGGGCCCCCCCATAGGAGATGGCCTCGCACGACGGGAGGTTGCGTTGTTTGACCCATGGCATCAGATCCCATGGGCGCTGGTTGGTAGAAGAAACTTCTTTGATGCGCACATCAAAGAATTCCTGCTTAGCGGCCTTGACGGCCTGCTTAAACATACTCCAGTCCTCAGGGTCCCGGGAGATCCGGTACTCCTCGAGGGCTGTGTGGCATTCATCCGACCACCACTCCTTAGAGCGGCTGCAGATCTTAGACCGGGCGTGGGTGCTCCACGCCGCTGCAAAAGCTTCTGAGATGGCTTGCACCACCTCGTCCACCTCCGCCGGTGAGTGACCCGTCCAAGCGGACAGGGCAGATAGCCGATTGGAGACGTCCTCAAAATAGGCCGTCTCCTCATCGGAGTCCGGGGCGATGCCCTTCGTCCGCAGGGGCACGCGGTAGAAGGGGGTCGTGAGATTAACCAAGAGAGGTGCGTGATCCGAAGATCCGCGGTGCTCCGGGAAGATTGTGTGTTCCGTGACGGCTTCGTCTTCAGAACGAATGAAGAGCAAGTCAATCACCGTTGGATTGAGCTCGTTGTTATATGGATAATGAGTGGGCTTTGCCTCATCCGGACGACAAAGCGACAGCCCTAATCAGGTGGTGGCCGCCAAGAGACGGTCTGCATGGACATTGGCCGCCGGACCCTGGGGATCCCAGAGGCGGTGACGGCAGTTAAAGTCCTATGAGGTGGAACTGATGAGGCCAAGTTTCCACCCCTTCGGAAAGGAGCCGGATGCCGGTGTGATTTCTGTCCGAGTAGACATTAGTGAGAAAGATGAGGTTATTGCCTGCACCCAGGGTGAAGACAATGATGTCACGGTGATCGATGAGATCCCGGCGGTAGCTAGGTCTCAGGGCCTGCAGCCACTTGTCAAAATAGACAGCGACGCGTGGGAATTCACCGCGATCGTTCCTAGGGAACGGAGCGGCATCATTAGGAGCCGGGGCAGTGTCTGTCCTGGCCTGTCGGACTATGCACCCCTAGTTGGGGTGCATAGGGGCACCAATCACCGCTTCTCCGTCGCGTGATGCAGACGAAGGCGCGTGCCTTATTAGGTTCCAAGGCAGTTCCTGGATTAACAGAATGTGGAACTCATCACTCTGAGACTCAAGTAGCGTGTCCAAAAGTCCATAGTTACGGTTTACATTTTGACACATGATACGTAAAAAGTCAATGTCCCACACGTGACTCATTTAGTTTCACCCACCGCGTCCTGCGGGGAAGGGGTTAGATGAGAGGGGGTGGGCGGCGCGGCGCTCATGTACCTCGGCGTATCGCTTCTTAATCCAATCACTGTCGAAACGGTGTTTCCAGAAATTGCAGCGATGATCGTCGGCTGCGTGCTCCTTGCGGCAGTTCGTGCAGCGAGGTGGATGCGGGCACGGGGAGTTCTCCACCGTGGGGGGGATGGGGGGCGTCCCCTTGGCGTTACCCTTGCAACAACCCACTAAGGTGCGGTGGTGCTCCTTGCGGTGAGGACCGCTGCAAATGGGGCAGCGGATCTGAGGGGCGCGGCAAGCGTTGGTCGGGTGACCCCACTTCCAGCACCGTTGGCAAAGAGAGATGCCGGGGTTGGCCCGGGCCTCGCAAACAGGGCAGACGTACGGTCCAAACTGGACCGCGCGCTTGGAGAGCGCCTTGGCGCGAGCACCGCTGACAGAGTCAGAGATGTTCATGTAGACCGTAGCAGTATCGGACTGCTTGGAGTTTCTAACGATCCGGAGAGGAGCGTTAAGGACCACCAAGTCCTTGAGGCCAGACTTGGCGATGAAATTGAGGACCAACTCCACCGTGGTGGGGCGACGGTCCTGGAAGTAGGGCACGTCGATAATTTTCATATACGACGTGGAGGACGGGAGTTCTACAGACACGCGGAAATCCCCGACGAATGCAGCAGCAATCGCCTGTCGGACGATGCAGAGGTCCTCTGCGGAGGCCACAGCGTCAGTGGCGACGGAGTAACCTCCGTAAGCCAAAGAAACCGACTCCGCCCGAAGGCTCGAGCGGTGGAGGGACAAGGCCAGGCAGACCCGTTCCAGGATCTTGTGGCTCTTGATATGGACAACCGGGGGCGGGGGCATGCCTCCCTCCCTGGGAATCGCGTGCACAATCGCAATAACCTTTCGACGTGATGGGCCGTGGACGGTGGACGAAGGTCTAGCCTTCGACGCAGTGGGTTTCACCTGCTGGTGCATCGCAGCCAGCCTGGCGGTAGGGAGCTCAGGGAACGCCTTGGCCATACGGACCAAGCCGTCCACCGACGAGGTGGGGACATGGCCGCCCTTAAACCGGGCAGCCTGCGCAAATGTAGGGACCTGGGGGGGGGCCAGGCCTGGTGGAGGGTCTCTGGTGCGGGATGGCAGGGAGAGGACGTCCGCCCTTGGGGCGGGAAGCGCGGGGGAGGCAGTTGGCCAGCCCCCCCCTGCGCGGTGGAGGAGGAGTAGGGCGTTCCAGAGCCACAGGGGCCATGGGAACATCCCGGTCAGGAGCGGGAGTCGCCTCGTGGTCAGACAAGTCGACGAAAGAGTCAAAGGACATGGACCTGATGGGGTCCACGACCTGGGCCAAGGGTACCCCGAAATTGTCAGCCGCCCGAAGGAGACCAGCAAGTGCGGAGACGAAATCAGGAGTGCTGCCCTGCAGCAGCTCCTCAGACACGCCGCGAGCGGCGAGGGAGCCAAGGGTATTGGCACCCTGGATGATTGATTCTACCAGGACCCTCACTTCGAGTTCCGTCACTGGTTCAACATCATACATCTCCCCATCATTGTCTTCCTCATCAGACAACTGGGTGGTGCTAGGAGGACCGCCGGGGGGGACGGTCGAAGCCCTAGAAGCAGCCTGTGAAGCGCTAGACATGCGCTGTTCACGGGGAGTGTCCTGGCTGTGCCCGTAGGGCGACGGCGAGGGGGATGAACGAGGTGTACGGACTGGGCTGGCCTGCGAGGGAACAGGGGGCCTCCCAGAGGGCCTAGAGGCCACCGGCGAGGCGAGAGGGGGTTGAGGAGCTCTGCTGGAAGCGAGGGGCTCGACACGTGGGTTGCCCCGGATCGAACCGCCCGATCCCCGTGTGGGTTGAGACGGTGTTGACATGCACTAACGGCAGTGTGGAGAAGACCAGATCGGAGAGATCAGAGACAGGTAAAGGGCCACAGGACGGAAGAAATGATGAGCGGCTGTAGAAATGTGGCTGTACACGTCGTGGTAACAGATCAAGAAGCGATGGTTTACTAAATTGCTGACTTACAGTAGGTGGTCATGTGCTGGGGTCATGAACAGGTTTTTGCATTTTGTTGAGCCCACAGAGTTGTGGCTGTACTGAGGTGGCTGTCCACTATAGTAAAAGAGCACGGTTTGTCATGCTTAGTCAAATTACCAATCTTTGTCCCACGAAAGTGCATGTGACTGTCCTCTATTAGGGCTCACATGATCCGGACTCCCACGGACCCAAAAACAGCTGTGAAACGTGACCATTCTCTATTACTTATTGATACAGCAAAAGACCAGACGATCTAACCTTAAAACACTATTCTCCGCTGTCTGCTCTCAACGTGGGGCACGTCGTGTCCCCTCACTGCAGGTCCCCCTCTTCCCCTGGTGCCATGTTGTGTCAGCCTGCCAGTGCAATGTAGCACCCCTTTCCACCCCACAAGCAATGGCTCATGGCAGTAGTCATGGGTGCTGTTGGCACCATCATCACCCCCCCTCTTCCCTTTCCCCCCCTCTTGTCACCAGCCCATTGCACCCCATCTCCACCCTGCGAGCAGTGGCTCACAGCAGTGGTCAGGGGTGCTGTGTCACACTGGGTGTTGTGTGGTCACCATTGCCCCCCTCCCTTCCCCCCCTGTGCATCCCCTCGGGCCCTGTTGTTCCACCAACGAGCCATAGCTCATGGGGCTGGGCCAGGTGGTGCTGGTTGCATCATCCGTGGTCTAGTGTGTCCACCCATTCTGTGGCATCCCACACTCATCCCCCCCATTGTCTAGTGTCCCCCCCATTGTCTAGTGTGTCCCCCCCGTTGTCTAGCAGCTGAGGAATCTGGCTATTCTGGTTATTCCAGCTTTGTTCAAGTTTGGGAGAATTCGAGGGAATCTGGTACTAAAATTTAATAATCTATTTACTGGAATTAACCACTACAGTGGCACTACCATACAAAAAAAGTTCACCAGACTCCAAGGAATCTGACCAGATTCTGGTTGCAATAGGTGGGGGAGTGTAAAGGACTCTGCCTTAGAAAGTTCCAAGTGGCAATCACTGGAAATTGGTCAGTCACCTGCTAGGAAAATCCCCAAGGACCTGGGGGAACTCACCTATCATTCACACACCAAAGGATGAGCTTTAGGATAGGAGCAGTGGGACTGTGGGAGTTGGGAAGCATTGAATGCACATTGAGTGCCTGATCCACAGCTGTTCCTGATGCCAGGTGTTGATGCAGTATATAAATTAATTGGTGGATTATAGTGGGCAGAGACAGCCACCCGAATGATGCCTTAGGAGCCCATAGCAATGGTGTATCAGCTTGAAATAATAAGAATCAAGATCAAAAGATCAACATCATACCTGATTGATGGTGTGACAGAACACCATAGGAGGTGTAGGCCAAGCGACAGAGGCTGTTATACCATATAAATGCAGCAAGATTTCCTTTTTCAATCTTATTTAACAGGCCCTTTGGGCTATGTAACATCACCCCATCATGATATGTTTCTATCTTTTATGATAGCACAGTTGTGCTATTTCCAAAATACCATATAAAGGACAGTTTTTCTTATCTATTTCATATTTTGTACTTGTTCAAATACTAGGGGTAGTGGAGATGCACAGTAGAGAAGTTCAGACTCCAGAATATACCTCTCTCACAAAGTTTCATATTGTGCTCATCATGTGACATGATGAGCTCACTCAAAGTTTTGCTCAGGACTCAGGACTAAGGATAAAGGACATAGGAAATCAGGTGTGGGACATCTCTCCCTGGCACATTGAGGTTGATAAAGGCATCATTGCTGTAGACAGTGTCAAGCTTGCTGACCTTATTATGGATCAAGGATTAGGAACTAAGGACAAGGACTAAGGAACTAAGGAATGAGGTTTAGGATCTTTGGGCTTAGGATTGAGGATGTAGGCCTGGTCCTCAGAGTTACCACATACAAACACGTACTGACAGCACACCGATGCTGAACAATGGGTGCACACTGCTGCACACCAATGCACACAGGCGCACTGATGCTGGACCAATGCATACGGATGGCACACTGCTGCTGATGCACACACTGGCTGATGTGTACCAATGACCAACACACACCGACAGCCAACACACACCACTGCACATCAACCGATGATAACTCCCAATCAGTTGCATACCAATGGCACACCGCTGCTGATGCACACACAGACTGACACTCACTGCTGACTGTGCACAGCTACCACACCACCACATAACACATGCCCAATGCCCAACATCTATACACCTGCTGACAGCCCGCCTGATGCGGGACTATACCCGATGCAGCCACATGGACTATGGTCAATATATCATATATCAACTTGTGCCCAATGTGGCCACTTTCCAACCCAGTGTTAAGAACTGATCCTAAGGCGTGGGAAATCGGCAGAGTCTGGCGGAGTTCCGATGTACAACGAGGACTTGGCTTCAACCTTTAAGAGGTTGTGCCCTTCTCTACGCTCGGTGTCCAATTTTGCAAGGAACTGAAAAGTCCGGAAGTCCGTGCGGAAGTCCGAGGTAAGGAAAAGGTGCAAAAGCGGAGTTCCAATTAGGAAGTCCGAAGTAAGGGACAGGAACGAAGCAGAGGTCCGGAGGTCCGAAGATTAAGACAGAAGTTCAAGGTCTTAGAGTTGACAATTGATAAGTTGATAACAACTAATATTTGAACTGAAGAATACAAAGTATGTAAAGTAGTTTTATACCAAGGCTAGTACTCGGTGTAGCTGCGGCAGAGTTCTGCGGAGTTCTGAGTACAAATTTTGTGATGATATCTATGATGAGGAACAGACTTGAGTAAACTATGGAAGATGTGATGTAAGTAAAACAGGAGAAGTAATTTGAAATGAGGAATTTGAAATACTCGGAGTTCCTACGGAGTTCCAAGGTGGAGTTCTGAGGGGTGCTTGCATGGGATATGACAACCAGTTGAAATGTAATATATGTATGATCCTTTTTCCTTTGTTGCCCCATTCTTACTTCATGCGACAAAGGTACAGCTACTAGTAGCTTTCTTTTGTACCTTAGACTGACTCTTACTTTGTGCAACAAAGACAACATTGTCCTGTCCGTCTGACTGAACTTAGTGAGGTGGCCATCCTGGCCCCCCTTCCACTTTTTTTTTTTTTTTTGACATTGACACTGTCTTGACAACTGTCAACTCCTACCACCTCCTCACAAGGAGAGCTCAATGACACGGGGGTCACCACAGACTTCCACACCCTTACCACCAAACCTCATCGGCAAGGACCTTACCAGCAGGACTCCGCCCCCAATCCACTGTCACCGACACTGTCCACCGAGACAAGTACTTCCGCAGAATCCACCGTCAATTCCACCACCCCCTTTAACTGCCGGAAAAACATGTCCCAATGCATGGGAACACACCACATGGCCAAAGTCGAGGTCACCCAAATGAAGGACTGCCCTATGCCCACTGCCGGCCGCACCAACCCTCTCATCATGCAAGCTTGGTCTCTCACCTGTCAGCGATACATGAAGCATGATGGGAAGATGGCAGCCAAGAATGTCAGCTTTGTTGCTGAAGGCATATTCAAGCCCCAGCTCATTGGCTGGTACCAGGCCAACCAGACCCAGATAGATGCACTTACCCTGGATCAATACCTGGCCAAGCTCGCAGGGCTTGTTGTAGAAAAGAACTGGGTGCACCATGTCCTGGAAAAAATACTGTCCTCCAAACAGGGGGGACAGACCTTCATTGACTGGAAGATTGAGATGGAAAATCTGAATGCCATCCTCACCACTTCCTCCCCCACACATGTGCTCACCAAGGCGGTGCTGAAACTCCAGCTCCAGTCCAACCTCCACCCAGACCTCTGGCTCAGCCTCTGCAACAAGCCCACCCTTGCCACAGACCTTGCCACATGGTCTGTAGAGATCAAGAAACAGGATGACTGAATGCAGGCAGAAGATCAGCCCACTGAGGGGAGAAGAAGGATATCTTCTCCTGGCTCATGGACGCACCAAAGACACCCTCTTCCCCCTCTGACAGCTGGCCCAACTCCAGGGGAAACAAAGGGAATGCCGCTCGCATTCCCCCCTTACTTTGGCCAATCAATTGCTCCTCTCCAAGCACAAAGGCTGTTACTGATGCCACTAGTTCTATGTCAACCACTGCAAGGACACTTGTCCAATGAAGGCCAATGACACCTGGCCAGACCCTGCCACCTATGTCACACTCACCCCTGGCATGGCAACTGCCACTGCCCCACAGGAACGGAAACAAGAGCCAGCAGCAGCAACAGGAGCAGCACATCTGGAGGATGTGGATACTGACTTGTACGTCCCTCCCCCTGATGAAATGCCTTTCACTGTCCCACATCTCTATGCACAGTTGACTGCCACTGGACCACACATCACTGAGTTCCCAATCTCAATCAGAGCGCTGATCGACATTGGATGCCCCTCCGTAGTGATTAGCTCTGACCTCATCGAAAGAGTAGGTCTTCGAAGATACCCCCTCCCAAAACAGGAGGACAACCTCTCATCCCTTTCGGACTTGCTGCTCCTCTGCAAAGAGTATGTGAAGCTGGAACTGCAGTTGGGCACTGGTCAATGGAAGTCAAGGGTGATGAGGATTAAAGTACATGTCAGACTACCTGTTCCTCTCATTTTGGGAATGCCATTCCTTTCAGCCAAGCACATTGTGATTGACAGCCATGCAAGGACAGCAATTGGTAAGTGCATGGGGTATGACATATTGAACCTGCCGCCGTGTGTGTACCAACTGATATCAAAACCATGGGTACCAATGCTGCCTATGTCAAAGGCTGCCAGGAAACCCAGACAGGCCCTGGCCCAGACAGCCATCGGCCCTGCCCTGGCCAGCTGTGTACTCCCAGCGCTGATAATGGCTGCTGTAAGGGACCAAATTGAATCACTTGCCTTCCAGGAACTCCTGGCAGAAAAAAATGAAGCAATGAAAGCAAAGTACACTGATTGATTCCTGGTGAGACTCCTGGACACAACCACAGGTCTACCAGACCACATCTACCATCGCATCTGACTCAGGGACCCTTCCAAGGTCACCAGTGGCCAGGGATATGCCGCCCCAAAGGAATATCAAGAGGCTTGGAAGAGGCTCCTTGATAAACATCTGGCAGGGGGCATAATGCGACTGTCAGCATTGGAATATGCCTCTCCTGCCTTTTGTGTCCTGAAGAGCCAAGGTGGGATACCCAACTTAATTGTCAACCCCCATTGGGTAAATGAATACCAGACACTCAACAGCAACACCGTCCAGGACAATTTCCCCTTACCCTGCATCAATGATATCCTTGCCGACTGTGGAAAAGGGAAGATCTTTGAGAAGATGGATATGACCAACTCTTTCTTTCAGACGCAAGTCCACCTCACATCCATCCGAACACCCTGGGGCCTCTATGAATGGACAGTCATGCCTCAATCTGGGTGCAATGCACCAGCAACACATCAGCATCAAATGACCGATGCCCTCTGGGAACACATTGGCAAGATCTGCCATGTGTATCTAGACAATATCATCATCTGGTCACAAACCCTTGAGGAACATGAATGGAACTGCAAAACCATGCTTAAGGCTCTCCGCACCTCCAGTATCTACTGCAATGCAAAGAAATCCAACCTGTTTGCCACTGAACTATTATTCCTCAGCCACATTGTCTCAGCCGCCAGGATCAAACCAGACCCTCTCAAGACTGACCGGATCATGGAGTGGCCACAGCCCACTACTGCCACTAATGTCTGGGGATTCCTTGGTATATCACCACCTTCCTGCCTGCCCTTGCCAAATACACAAGCATTTTGACCCCACTCATAAATAAAGAATGTGACAAGAAGTTCCTGGACTGGACCAACACACACCAGACGGCATTCAAAGAGATTAAACAACTGGTCCTCTCTGGCAATTGCCTCACTGTCATTGATTGTGAGGACACTGATTCCTCCATCTATGTGATCACTGATGCCAGTGACTGCTGAACAGGAGCTGTCCTGAGTTTTGGCAAGACATGGGAAATGGCTTGGCTGGCGGCATATGATTCCTGCCAGCTCAATGCAGCTGAAAAGAACTACCCCACACACAAGAAGGAACTCCTTGCCATTGTCATTTCCATTCCATTTCTACTATCTAGGATTCCTGGTTCATTCCTAGCATTCCTAGGAATCCTAGGAATGAACCAGGACTTGGGGGGGGGGGGGGAGTAATGTTGGGAGTGAATTCTGGTAGCTCAGAGGAGACTTTTGGGTGAGGTGGGGTGTCTCAGAGGCCAGGCTATTATTGTCTTAGGTAGACCTATACATGTAGTATATATACTACGGAATGTTAAAGTCTCGGGAATTAATATTATTCCCTGTGGCTGTGTTGGATTCTACCAGTGGCAGATCCTAACCCTAGAATGGGTCTTTGGCCTTGGCTTGCCTATATCCCAACACTGATCACTTAGTGTTCAGAGAGGACCCATTGATTTTTGGGGTTGTAGATCTACCCAAATATTTACAGACTTTATGGGGATTGTTATTGCCATTGGCTCATTTTTTTTTTCCAAACTGACCAGGAAAAAATGAGTTAATGGCAATAACAATCCCCATAAATTCCAAAGATATTTGAGTAGATCAACAACCCCAAAATCAATGAGTCCTCTTTGAACACTAAGTGATCAGAGCACATGGTGTCTAGGTATTTCCAAAATACAAAAAAGACCCAAGCTGGTCAAGGTAACACTATGTACAAGTAATTTCACTAGCCTAGTGAGTTTGATTTCTTTGTCTCTTGGGCAATGCAACAACCTGCCAGTTTTGTATTGGCATTCTGGGGATTTTCCTGTTCTTTCCACTGCTTATGTCCAAGTAACAGACTGCAATATGATAGTGCCTGAATATCTTAGTCGCGACTGTTGTTGGACATTTGGCAACAGCCTCTGAACGTCTCATCTCCAAAAGTTTGATTGAATACTCATCTCCTCCGAGTCATCGACGTCGTGTTCTGGGCTAGCCCCAAACGCAGCAATCCTTTTTCGTTCCTATCTGATGCCCTCTCTCTTCTGTTCTCTCTTTATTCCTGCCGCTTCGGCGCTTGCTTTGGAAGTTCTCCAGGCAACGCTTGTCTCTGCTCGCGTCCTTGGCCCTCTATCGTCACTGCTTGTCAAAACCTTACTGTGAAATGAATCTATTCTTGTCAGTCGGTGTCTGTGGAACCTTTCATGGAATGGTTTCTCGCATCCCGACCCGCAGGCGGCTATCAGTTAGTTCTCCATAAGATACCTGTGCGATACCATGCATCAACGACCTTTTCTTAGCAGGGTTTGCGGCCTCATTGAGGGGAATGCCCTGTTGTTTAAGTGGGCAGGGGATCTGCACTCCCATGTGGGAAGAATATCCCCTGTCCGTTGTCTGCTGTGGTCGCATGCTGTCGTGATCTGTTGTTTCTTGTGCCACTGGGATCTTTTCAGCGGTAGGACGATCCCGTTTGCTGTATCACACCTGCTCACTCACCCTCCCAGTTCTGCTTCCTCCTTTCTAGTCTGCTTCCCTTTGTGCCGCCTCCGACACCTCTCCACGCTCGTGCTCTATGCCCTCAAATGACTCACTTCCCATTGATGTCAGCCCATACTTTCCACGCATTCACCAATCCAGAAGAAGAAGTTTACGAACATTGAGTTCCACCACACCCACAAGGCTGCGTCGAGGCCGCTAATCATCAAGAAGATCAACGCCAAAGTTGTGATCGTCAAAATGATGATCAAAACTTTGTTCATCGGCGGCTGGACACCCGGCGTTGGGATGATGAGTACATCTACGCTGAACCGCCTCGTCATCAGCATAACCACCTGCAGCAAGCAAAGGAAATCGCAATACCTGAACGCCAAGAGTCGAAATGGATGGCAATGATGAGGAATCCGAGTCGCCTCTACCACAAACTTATATCCTGTTTAAATGCTCGAGGAAAGCTTCATGAGGGTGCGTTATCCATTTTCCTCTTGTCATTCCGAGTCATTAATTCTTTCACAGCTGTAGATCTGATTCCATCTTCTCATGCTCGTTTTCACTCAGGCCCAGTATCCCCTTCTGCTTCTCTCCGCTCATTCTTCCTATTGTACCCTGTCTTTCTTGTGTCTCGGCACATTGATTACTTCTTATTGTTGTACTAAGCATATGCTTTAGTGTAATAAATTTGTTAAATGCAAGTCTTCATCAGTATTGTATGAGTAATATCCATATCGGCTTGCACATCCTCCCAGGTGATACATTTCTGATGGTCAGTTGTATGGCAACCATCATCTCGACTTTAACTAAGCCAAGTCTGCTCACGCTTTTCCTGCCAAACATCATCAAAACAACGCGTCCGCGTCCACAACCACAACCACAACGTAGCGTTCTGGGCTTGCCCCAACCACTACAAACCTCTTAATGCTGTAGCGTTCTGGGCTTGCCCCAACCGCTACAAACCTCTTAATGTGTTTCTTCACTCTGGAATTGTTTATCTTCGCTTCATTTGACACTCAGTGTTTGCTTTGGAATCTCTCCAGGCGTCACTCCCTCCTCGTTCGTCTCCTGGACCCTTGGATAGCAAGTTTGATTCTGCAGTGGAGTTAGCTTGTTGGATCCATTCATTATTCCCCTGTACACGACTTGCAGAGGATGGCGCATGGAGGTAGACTGCTGTATATTGGCTGTCAGGCTTTCTGGACTACGCTGGCACGATACCATGCACTTGTGACCCCAGCAGGGTTTGCAACCTCATAGAGGGGAATGCCCTCGCTGTTGAAGTAGACCGGGATTTGCAATCCTATGTGGGATGAATGTCCCGGTCTGATGTCCGCTGTGGCCGTGACTGCTCTAGACTTCCTGTTATGTTGATCAACGACACGTCAAGCACCACCTATGCTTACTCTTGGAGATCCATTTCTGGTTATGAAGAGTTTGATGCAGAGATGAGGCACAAACCACATCCTCCTCCTCATTCGCTACTGGTGAGAACTTCAACCAGAATACTGCCAATGAAGCATGCTTCGGTATCACCAAAGCTTGGTTGCGTTATGTTTTCACCTGAACAAGTACAGTATGTGGCTCCCTTGTCAGGTTAACCAAAAAGCTCATATGCAGTCTAGAACACTTGCCGATCAATCATTGATAATAGGCCTCTCTATAACATTTGGAAGATGTGATAAAAGTTTCTTAGTGACCGTAAAGACTACTGCTGCTGCTACTGCTACTACAAATGCTGTACGAGCCCATATTCTGCCGCTTTGAACAGGAACACCTCGAGACCCTTCCAATACTCTCCCTGGTTTGCGAGGTCGGTGTTCAGCCACTGGGCCCATTCTTCCAATGTCATGGTGGTGGGATCATCTGATGTTGTGAAGGTGAAGTGCGGGAGGAGCTCCTCCATGGCTTGGCGGTCAAAGTATAACGCATACACCGAGGCTGGGATGATGTTGCCCCAAGGGCACTTCCCCAATGTACCAGGGCCCGCATTTTTGTCTTTCAGTTTGTGGCGGGCTGACTCACCTCGCCACTGGACATGGCACCCCGGCTCCAGACCGTCGCCCTTCAGATTCTGCGGCATTGCACAAGTCCAGCAGTACCGATGTAACCATGCAGCCAGACATCCACAGTCTGTAGGTAGACACACGGTCATGTGACCAGAGGTTCATCCTAGAGTACACGTAGACACTGCTTGATCATCGCTAGACTACCGCTATACAGTCTTTGCCTCGTGCTTTGGGCTTTCCGCTTCGTGTCCCAGCCTGCTTCTGTGAGACTGCACGTCTCCATCTGGTGACAACAGGTCGATTCAACTCTGTGCATTCAGTCATGGCTCCATACCGTCGAGCTTACATGTTTACTGGTGAACCTAGCACTGCCGAAAACCCAGCTGACTGGCTGGCTGCTCTCGAGACCAACATTTACCAGTCCAACACCAATCGAGACAAGGTCGACCTTTTTTCTAGCAAGCTTTTTCCTGGCTCTCCCGCAAAGAAATGGTTCAACAAGCTCCCAAACGAGGGTCACAGACGGTGGGACATTGTTAAACGAGAATTCGAGTCCAGGTGGTGTAACAAGATGGATACTGATACTCCTGGCCTCGTCATGGACCCAATACATACCCCTGCCCTCGTTGCACTACTGTCCACTGACACAGATATTGCCACTCAAATGGCCACCCCATCCGTCACAACTGTGACCAGTGCGACGACCCACCCAACCACAACCTTGCAGACACCAGCCGAGAACGCAACCGCGTTCCCACAACGTACAAGCTACACAGTAGCAGAAGCAGCTAGGCTGGTAGAAGTAGCACGACTAGAAGGCTATGAGGAAGGGATAAAGGAAGGGGAAGAACGAGGAAGAGCAGCTGAGCGAGAGGTCTGGACGACGAAACCCAGGCCCACAACTGCCGAGACTGCCTCCCAGACGACCGCCACGACCCCTGTCGACGCGGCCACGCAAGCTGCACCTGACGATGTGCCTCCGCGTCTACTGAACGACGCGGGGACGTCCACCGACCCCCCCAACACTTGTGAGAGCGGCGCACAGGCCAACGACGGCCCCCAACGCCCTGTCCTACCACCCACAGCACCCCAGAGCCCTGCCACGTCACCGCTGACAACGCCGGCACAGCCCCCATCAACGGTGTCAACAACGACGTCAACGTTGTCGACGACGGCCACCACCGCCTTCCCCCCAGCTCTGAGACCAGCCCCAGCACCTCTGAAACGGCGCCGTTCGCTCCCCAGGCGACCCCCAGCCCTCCAGCCTCCTGCCCAGCCCTGCCCCAATCAGCACAACGAGCCCCGGTGCTCTGACAGCACCCAGACCTCCCCCACTGCTGACAGCCGCCCTCAGGCCACCTCTGGCAACCCCAGGACGACGGCGCACAACCGTACCACCCCCCGGCACGCCCCCTGCCCCCCCTGCTTGCCCAGCACCACCCCTGCCGCTGCCGCCACGTCACAGACGACGCCGCCGCCGCCCCCAGCCCTGTCCATGCCAACCACGCCCCCTGTGACCTTCACGGCACCCCAGCGAACCCCCCCGCTGCCTCGGACGTGCCCACAGCCACTCCCTGCACCCAGAATGGCCGAACGGCCCCGCGTTCGACACCGCTCGCCGCCCGCGTCCTCCAACCACCCCTTGCCATCCCTGCCCCCTGTCGAACCCCTGGAGCGGTTCTACACCCCGCCCACGTCACCTATACCCCCGCGTTTCGACTGGGCTGTCGACGCCGAGTCCCTGCCTACGACGGCTTCCCCTGCGAGATCCTACGGCCCACGAGACCTCTCGGGTCTCCGCTCTGCCCAGCCTGCCCCCTTCGGCACGCTTCAGAGGCGTGTCCGACGTCGACGTTCTCGACGTCGAGGACCTGGTGCTCCGAGCAGACCATCCCGCACCCTCAACTGGGATGGTGACCCTCTTCTGGCAAATCTAAGCCATGCCCTCCGAGCTCTGGGATGGACTCCACCCTGTTGAGCATTCTTTTTGTCTTTTTTTTGTTACATATATCATTTGCTATTCTACTATACCTTCCTATTTTGCTTCTTTTGTGTTTCCTTCTCCCTAGATTAGAGTTCCAGAGGCAACGAGGACGTTGCCTTCATGGAGAGGGCCACATGTAACCATGCAGCCAGACATCCACAGTCTGTAGGTAGACACACGGTCATGTGACCAGAGGTTCATCCTAGAGTACATGTAGACACTGCTTGATCATCGCTAGACTACCGCTATACAGTCTTTGCCTCGTGCTTTGGGCTTTCCGCTTCGTGTCCCAGCCTGCTTCTGTGAGACTGCACGTCTCCACCGATACCGGGGTTGGAGTTGGATGTTCTTGCAAAAGGAGAAGAACTTCGACAAACTGGGATGTTGCCCAGGTCCCAACAGTTCGTCGAATGGGCAGTCGAAGAAAGGACGGTGTTCAGTGTCCGAAAGCTCCTTATAGCCGATCTCATGGCTTCTCACCCTTTTCCCAGTCAAGATGAAGCAGACCGGGCAGTGGTTGATCAACGCAGGCATGAAGCTGTCCAGGAGTTCTGACTTGCGCCTCTTCTCCAAATCGGAGGCTGAGTTGGCGGTGGCGGCCTGAGTAATAGCATTGCCCACTATGCTGCTTCCGCATCCCCCCTGGGTGAAGTTAGAGGCAGGAGTGCTGGGCGTCAAGGAATACCTCTCTGATGACAGTGAGCTGGCCAAATCATCTCTGCCTTGCCGAGCCACGGCCGCTGAACGGCACCCTCTTGATGATACTGAGCCCAAAAGACCTTGTCTTGGCGCACTTCCTTGTGGAGTCAAGGGACCCCTGTGTGGGTAGGAGGCTGAGGCGGGGCTGGAGCATGCACCCCTCGATCTGCTCTGTTCCAATCTGGGTCTCTTTAGCTCACGTGCCTCTATCCTGTCTAGCTCTGCATAGAAGGCCGGATCGCAGCTAGGGTCCCTATCCCAGGCCTCTGAAAAAGTTGAGAGGTTGCCAGCTGGCCGCTTGCAGTTGCCCTCCTGCTGAGGTTGGCCTGCTTCTCTGCAAACAACCTGTGTAGCGAGTAGCTGGTAGTCATCCGTCGGCAAGCAGTTGTCGCATTTATAATGGCCCTCTATTCTCCTGCAGTTGGTTTGGACACCGTCGAAGTAGCTGGAGATAATGCCGACGCGGCATCCCCGTGTGCTGGTGAAGTTTCCCCATGCTGCCCCTCCTTCTATATCATCAGGGCGGTTCTTAAGGTAGAATCCACCTCGGGGGTCGAGAACAGTGAAAACGTCACATCTCAATCCTGAACGGCCTCCTCTTCCAGCGCCTTGATAGTAGCTTATCAGGCCATAGGCTCCCAGGTGAAACACAACAAATCGAACTGAAGGGTGATCAATCCCTTGAATGAGGGCTGGAGTGGCGACGATTACATTTGACTGTCCTTTTACCCAAAGGGAGTGGTTACGATCCTTGACTTTCGTGCCTGTGCCTGCATGCTTCCCCTTGCCCCTGTCCATGTCCTCTTGCTCTGGAAGGGAAGAATGGTATTGGGGGCAGCCTATGGTTTTGCTGAGAAGGTCTGCGTCTGGCACCTGCATGACGAAAACAATCATCCGCTGCTCAGGCTCAAGGAGGCTTCGGAGCGTCCGAGCAAGTTTGGCAGTTACATCCACTGTGGACCTGCTGACTGGTAGTGAATCTGGTATGCTGAGAACATGGTGGGCCAGTTCAGGGCGGAAGGTGTTCTGACGAATAGTGATGTAGGAGGATGGGGTGCCTGCCAGGTTTACCTTCCTTGCAAAGACGTCGATCAAGCTGACTGGAATGGTGGCGGAATCAAACACCTTTTGGACAGGGAGCTTTGAGATGAAATTGAGCATCCGCTGGTACTTTTCATCTCGGTCTGTATGGGCACCAAAGTACTCTTGGCATTCATCGAGCACCAGGGTACCTACCCTCTGCCACGTTTGAGATCGTGTTAGCCTGTGAAAAAAGACATGTCAGTTTACGCTCCAGCCTATGGTTTATCAGTTTGCTTACGTGCGGAAGGCAACAGAGTCCATGCTCTCGACAGCCATGAACAGGAGGCTTGCCTCTTTTGGGATGTTAGCTCCACATGCTGCATTCCATCTGATCGTGTTTATCCCATGGTCCTGAGCCCTCTGTAGATGCTGGCTCAGCAGTCGCTCAAAGGGAACCACGACAATGGTAATGACCTCTGGCAATATCAGTCCAGCAACCAGCCAGGCTGTAGACTTTCCAGCGCCTGTTGGAAGAACTGCAATGACATTGTAATCCTTATGTATTACCGCTTCGCACAGATCCAACTGAGCTTGAGACTTAGGGCAAGCGTCTGGGCCATACAACGTGTGGAATGCTTCCAAGATCTTTTCCCTAACGCCTTCTCTCGTGTTTCTGCTGGTTGAAGGCAATGGAGTTGCAGGGGATGATGTTTCTGCGATGAATGCTTCTGAGTCCAACATCTCCCAGTCTATGTCCTCTGCGGTACTCAACTGGGATCCTCTGAAGAGCCTGTGGTGGAAATTGTCCTTGGGCTTGGGCAGGCCAGCGGCAGCAGCAGCCATGGTTTGCCGGAAATATGAATCTGGCGCAATGGAGGAGGATGGGGTTGATGAGAAGGAAGAAATGGACGATGATTGGACAGGAGTCAAATGGGAGTTGGGCTGTGATGGTCGTTGCCTTTGCACTAGCGGTGGAGCCAAATCCAAAGCAGGGGGATCAGAATCTGGAACAGGAGATGAGAGAATAGCTTGCTGGGCATGTGATGACTGCACCAGGGATTGGGCCGGCACCGTCAAAGGGTTTCTCACCCCCATACTGATGGGCACCCCAAGTGGCGGGTCAGAATCAGAGACTTGGGTTGTTGATGAAGGCAGGTGCACCTCTCTGTCCCCAAACGGTGTCACAGTGATTCGGGCTGGAAAAGTGGAGTTGAGGCGGTGCATGGCATCCATTGAAGCAGATGGCTCTGCAGTGGTAGAGCTCTGGGAAGCACCTGCTACCGCTTGTAGTGTTGCCTGGACTTCTGCCCGTATCACCCCACGGAGCTCACTGACCAGCGCCTGTGCCACAGACTGTTTCAGCTCACCAACTAGAGCTTGTAAGGCGTTTTGAACTGTGTCGGTGACTGTTGCAGAGAGGCGCTCCTCTGTTAGTGCTCCACAGAGGCGAAGAGCCACAGGTGGGGGCAAGCTGCCAAATCCTAAGACGGCCTGGTACTGAGTGTCAACCCAGCACTGCTCATAAAGCTCGTCGGAAGTTGCAAAGTCAAACATATCGTGGTCTCGGCTATAGTGGTTCTTAGTGATGCTAGAAGAGTGGCCCATGCCTTTGTCTGAGCGCCTCTGGGCTACCAGGAAGCGCTCATCAACAAACTCCCTGGTGATTGTGGCCGACAGCTGGCGACACCTGTTCAACTGGATATCGGCACCACAAGTCCTCCTAAAGAAGGCACCCAACAGTTCTGAATTGTCTTTGGGGCTAAGGCGGCGGCCTCGTGAGGCATATAGATAAGTGTCATAAATGGCGGCAGTGGCATCTCCCCATACGACACGACTAAAAATTACTTCTATAGGGCGAACCACAGCAAGGTAGTGCACGAGAGGCTGACTGACATTCTGCGACCTGAGTGGGGAGGAACGAGTCTTGTCCTGTCAGGTTGGAGGTCTTTGTGTACAAGCTACTGAAGAGCATCCTTTGATGCTGAATGTCCAGGTTCCACCGACGTGAGTGGGTATTGCGGATTTTGGTGTCACCGAGTTCCGTGCTCCTCTTTGTGCACATGATCTCTTTGATGGGCATGACTGTCTGGAGGACTTGCCCTGAGAGAGAGAGGAAACGAAGAAGGGCTGATATATTCCACATCCATCTTCCACTGTTGTCCAGCATTCCAACTCTCCACTCTGGGCTCTCCACCAGTCATTTCAGGAGGGGAAGATGTGCATTTGAGAAACGTGGGTCGCTGAGGAAGGAGTACCCTGTTGCGTCCTCTCGGGGCCTATCTACTAGTGGTTGGGGACCTGCCAGCCAGTCTGGGATTTCTGTTTCGCCAGTAATATCAAGAAGGAGGCGTTTAAATGTAGCCACCTGGCCCTGAAGGCCCTCTCGGAGGTGGTCAAGCGCAACGTGTTCTCCATCGATAGACACGACATCCATGGTTGAATTCCATGCCACTCTAGGCGGTTGTGGTTGAGCGACAATAAGGCTAGCGGTGTAAGTGCTGAGCTCGCAAATTTGGCTAAAGGGCTTGAGGCTTTTTGGCTCAAGGAAGTCCTCGACAACAGCTGACACAGTGCTGTGAAGATGGGGATGTAATGTCAGCCAGCAGACTATGGTGTATCACAAACAAATAACATGCTTACTCGAGAATAGATTTGTGCTTTTGCTGTATCTCAAGTGCCTCAACCATGCAGAAGCTTCTTGCGCCGTACTTCAGATGACTGAGGAAGGGGGAGAGTCCATCAGGCTCCATCAACGATCCATCCTCACGCAAAGCAGCAGCAGCCAAGAACGCCATCAGATACGTTGAACGCCCAGTCGTTGGTCCATCCAGTACTGGCGCTTCCCAAAGCCTCCTCATCAAGTCATGAAGGCATTTCCACCCAGGATGACCCTGTACCAGGGTCTCGAGGAGGTGCTTGGCATCTTCCCTCCCAGCAGGAGTTATGGGGAGTTCATATACAGGGTCCTTGTCCAACGCTCCACGAATGTAAGTTGTGATTGCCCGAGCTATGTCTCTTGAATATGTGTCGAGAGACTGATCTGTTGTCAGATCTTTCCAGTAGGTTCTTCGGCTGTCCCTATAACAAGAAACGGTGTTGCAATGATCAGACTAACTGCAAGGCAGGGGATGGAGAAAAGAGCAAGAGCACAACAAAATACTTTTTAAAAAGAAAAAGAAAAGAGAGGCTTACTCATCCGCATCTGGGACCAGCTTCCGTCGAACAACATGCCCGGCTTTCTGAGCAGCTTCTTGAGCGTGGGTGAGATATTGATGGCAAAGTCCTAAGATCTTGCCCAGTCCAGCTTCATTCCGAGCGGGAACTGTGGCAAGAGTGATGACACGTCGGCGACTCTCCCTGCTATCCACCACACTGCCTAGCATATCCCACCATTGAGTTACCCTATGGAACGGTGGGATTTCTCTCCCCTCCACAGGGACTTCCTGCTCCAGCTGTGGCAGTAATGGCAGGATGGAGCTGATTAGTACAGAAAACGGACTTTCAGATGAGTAGCCAGTAAGGGAAGGGTTAACGACAAAGTATTCTTTTCCGACACTGGAGAACAGTGTCTGCACCATGGCTTCCACTTCTCTCTCGTATCCCCCTGGTCCATGGACCTCTCGACGATGTCATGATATAGTATCCTTGGCAAGCGCCGCATAGGAGCAAGACTCCACTCCACACATAAATCCATGGTGGACATGCACAAGTTCAACAGGAGGGCCGTGATTGGATGGCAATGGTCCATTGATTGCCTTTGTGACGAGGTTATAAGAAGGGACAAAGGCTTGGAAGGTCATCTTGTCATCAGCGGAAATATGAGAGAATGAATGAGCCTTGTGTAGGTGGCCAAGCATGTCTCGAGGGATGTGCGCTTCACCACACTGGATGCACAAAATCACTTGGAGGGCGGAGTGGATCCTGAGCCCCAGACCGTCCAAGAAGGGGTTGGAGACCAAATACGACACATTTCCTTCCAGCTGGATGCCTAGAAGACAGAGAAAGGCATGGGGTATAAAAATAAAAGAGAAAGGAGCATTTGGATGCTTACGTTTACATGAAGGTTTTGGAAAATGAACTTCATCACCAGAATGGGCGCCAGCAGCAGGAGGAGGAGGAGCGGTCATGCTACAGGCCAGAGGTGAGAAGGAGGAGGGAGCATGCGTATTTACAGTTACATGCCTAAGACCTTGAACTTTGAAAGTGCCATGGGAGGCGCTGTGGGCTTTTAGTTCTGTCTTATCAGCAAAAGTTGCATGGCAGAAGGAACACATCAGTGGGTTGGGAGGCATGACGGTTTGTTAGAAGGTTGGAGTGTGCAAGTATAAGAATAAAATGAAGAGGGGGGTTCCACTTGATGATGACTGAGCGCCAAACCCTGTAGTTACTATTTAACCATTTCAATTGATCATTTTTTTTTTCCCTTCATTTTTTTTTCTTTTTCTGGAGTAGCGGGTAGCAGAGGAATCCGCATTACCTGATGGTGAGCAAAACGGGGACCTGAACGCAATAATGCAATTTCAAAAGATGGGCGGCACAGAAAAAGCTCCATTTGGGTTCTGAGCTCGGGTTCAATTGTCAGTTTGTTTTTTCTTCTTCTTTTGGGATGAGCAGAACCTGATTATAGCAGCTTCACTCACTTCTTTTGGGATGAGCAGAACCTGATTATAGCGGCTTCACTCACTTCCTTTTAGAGCATATCTCTGTCATATCTAATATACATTTCAAATGGATGTATATATACATGCACATGCATGCACGCATGCGCACACGCGCACGGGGGGGGGGAGGAAAGAGGATGACAGACAGTAGTACAAACCTCTACGTTGAGGGTCTCTCCCATTTTGGATTCATAGAAATACCATCATTGACAGGGCCTTTCCGTTTATGGTTTGGCCATGGGAAAAATCTAGATTAGGAAATGAGGGTCAGAACAGTGAGGCCAGTCTTTACTGTTTTTGGTTTAGTTTTGGTTTAGGCAATAATCCAGGTTGGCAGGTCTTTGCCGTTTATGGTTAGACCATGAGAAAAAACCTGGATAAAGAAATTCTGGGGCCGATAGCGTCCCCGGGATTTCAAATGGATAGGAAAAAAGGGTAAAAAGCACTTCTCCAATGTATACCACACCAGAATTTGATACCCCCAAAAAGTGTGGTTTTCACTGGAAAAAAGTTAAGTTTTGATTGCACCAGAATGCACATATACTGAGAACTCGCTCAATACTGTGCTCAGCTGGATCACTCCCACCATCAATTTCCAGGGCATGGCGATGATCATTCTCATCAACTAACTCCTCAATTGATTGAAAGGCTGAGACTATCCAAGGGATGATATGACCTTGGGTAGTGTTCGAAACAGGGTCCCTGTTACATGATACTGATGAATCATGCTACTATGCGAAGGAGTGCAGCGAATGGTACTGTACAATTTACACTCAGCACCAGCACTCCACAAGTCTTCTAATTGTTGTTCAAGAACCATGATTCGCTGTTTGGCACCAGAATAAGTAGCATGAAGGCCCTCCTCTTCCTGTTGATCTGCAGTGCTGGCCATCAAGTGTGAAAGAGATATCTTGTCACAAGTCGGGTATTAATGAAAGCTAGGACAGTAGCTGATGGACTCTTTCCGAGTCATCAAACTAAAACTTTGATGGATTGATCCCATGTCAGTTTATGACTCTGAATTTTTTGACTTGAGTCAGCCAAATATAAATAAGGGAAATAAATGTGTTTATGAGCACCCAAGCATACCATGAACTACAATAGTGCAGATTACAATGCCTTCAGATATGACCCGGAGGGACACATTGCCACAGTGGCCATGTACTATTGGGATCAGGAAGTTGAGCACAAGATGAGGACGAGGTTTTTGAGGTATTGAGTTTAAGTCAAAGGTAAGTGTATGAGGGAGTCTGCCACAGGGAGGAATGTTATTATCATCTCCTACAAAGTGTGCAATATTTATACTACACAGTTAGGAGGTATAGTGTAATGTACTCCTATAATATATAAAGGAGCTATACTGCAATGACTTCATAGTGACCTCATTTCCCCTATATAATTCTGCAGATAGACTTGTCTATCATTGTATATTATAGGGGGTTCCCTGGATAGCATAGAAGACAGTCTTGGCAGTCTTTGTAGTCTTGGCCAGTCTATTCCTGTATAGGAGACTGCCATTGCTCTAGGGTTAAGGGTAGCATCTGCTAACCCTAACCCAAAGCTTAGGACTTGTATTCCATCTCCCTAGGCTTGTATCCCAACATGTACTTCTATGGGCCCGCCTGGCAACCAGTCCACAGTCACAATGATCCATGTCCTACTTGCCATGCAATTGGGCCACCTAGATACAGGCCACCAGCATCATGGCAGATTCCCTCACTGCCCGATAACTTTATGGCTCATCTACCCCCCTGCTACATTGGACAGCCAGGTGTATATCTGCCAGGCCCAAACACATTCGACATGACAAACTTTGCTGCCCTTTTTCTTACCTTGAAAGACCAACCTACACCAACAAGAAGTCTCGAGGCTCAATATGGGCATCAAATTTTGGAAGGACTCCCTATTGGTGAAGTCAAGGATGGAGGGGAGTTCTAGGTCAAGGTACATCTAGCCTTAAAACAACTTACCCCTTATGATAGTATTCTGGATGTCAGTGCACTATGTGTTTGAGTCACAGAGATGGGAGTTTTGTATCATGACCGACATGAAGTGGAAGACTTTCCAGAAAGTGGTCTGTAGACACCTGCATCTTGATGCTACACATGCCCGGCTTGCATACAGGCTTTACATGGATGGCATTTCAGAAGCAGATGCTCTCACAGGCCTGGTCAATGAAAAAGGCTGGCATAGATTAATTGATGACATTGGAGAAGAATTCACACACAGTAATGATGTGGAATTGGAAATCCTGGATGTGAATAATGCTGTGAGTTCTACAGTAGGATTGCTGCTAGAAACAATCTTACAATACATGCAGTGTCCAAAGGGTAATGCAAAGAATCCTGGTTGGTGCGTATGGCACAACAGCATCAGACCTCAGGCCTGCCATTCATTATCTTCCCATGCACCAGACATTGAGACATATGCTTTCTTCTACCCAAGTGTCCTATTTGACTTACCGGAGGGATATGAGGGGGTAACATCTGAGGAAGTAGAAATTATCCGGGGTGCAGGCATTGAGAACGCTGACAACTTTACATTCCTTTCCCCGTTGAATCTCTGCCTTTCAACAGGGATTACACCAAGAAAGATTGTGGCATTATATTGTTGGGCGGAGGGGATGATTGCAGGTGTCCACAAGGAACAGATGGAGACAATTTGGATTTCATTGCAGATGTATGATGATCATATGAGGAACTTGAAATGGGACATAACTTGAAACTCATTAGAATGTGCCAGTGGGATGAAGGAGCTGGGAAGGTGCCAAAATGAACCACGGCTATCAGCATAGAAATGCAAGCGAACAAGTCAATGCCACTATGTTCAATTCAGACTTGAAATTCCCTAACAAGTAATGAATTTTCTATCTACAACTTGAAGAACATTGGAACGGTCGTCTATACTATTTTCTTCCGCAGAGGATGTTCTCAAGGGAAGACAGGGAAAATGCCCCAAGTCCAGTGGTGGCTGTTCACTCCCGGACATCATTTGACTAGGACATGAGAGGATCACAAATGAATCATGTGACCCTCATTCAAAATAATTTCAATCATTAACCCTCGCCCTCAGGCTCTAACACAATCACTGGCATGATGAGTCCAAGAGAGGTGCATAACCTAAGAGCCTACATCATGATATTTCTCTTGCATTTTTGGAATATTTAATATATGATAATTTGACCTATTGGGATTATGAGAGCAAGTGGGGGAGGTATTCAGAGCAAATAGGAGTGTCTTTAGTTTCTGATCCTACACTATGTAGCAGATATTTTATAGTCTATAAATAACTTGAAGGTAATAGTAGCATGATGTACATGCCAGTGCTATATCCATTACTGGGACTTGGCCTCTGAGTTGCCTTGCCTGTCCCTAACATTACCCCTAAATTAAAATTTCATTCTGCTTAGCCTTATTGGTTTTGAACAGAAGACTACTAATTCAGACAGGATCCGGCCATAAATGACAACTTGTTAAAAATTCCTTCAGGAATCAAAAATTCATGTCCTGCTAGTGCAGTGTTTTTTTTTTTTTGACCCTATCATTCTATCATAGGTAGTAGTTGGACTCACATTAATTACTACACATAATAATAAGTCAGCAAAGCGCTCTTTGGGAGTGTCCAACACATCAATAATTTCCATAAAGAATTTTAAGTAACCACACTACTACAAGGACAGTGGCATGGACTAGTATATCAACTTGAAGTTACTGTATCTCGACCTGGCAAGTTCACAATGTGCTTTGCCAAGCATTCCACAGCATTGTGTCAAATTGTAATAAATCATCATGAACCATGCTACCTTCAGCAAGGTTCATGGTCCGAAATGCATCCTGTAGCATATCTATGACAGAAATGTGGGAGGTGAAATGAAGTCAATCGCTACTTCGAAGCAATTCGAAAGATTGGAGACCTTTTTGCTATGTCTGAGGGCATTATAAAGCATGAGTAAAATGAGCTTACCTGATGAGGGCAACCAGGTGGAATAACAACAGCTTCCCCTGGTAGTTGAATCATATGCCACCCACGTACCCTGCTACTAAGAAATGCAACATTGGCTGCATCCGGAGGTATATAATACATCTATGATACAATCGCTTGGCCCAGATGACAGTGTCCATCAGAGGCAGGGGGATCCAATATCTTTGAGAGTGAAAATATGCTAGAAGACGACCAGATATCCCAGTGAGCTCCCAACATCTTGCCATTGTGGTCTGGTTTGCTGTAAAACATCATATTGACTGCCCCAGCTTTATCCATGTGGACATGAGTTGTTCCATTGTCTTTCAGATTGGCCTGCTTAATGGTAAAATCTAGAATACTATCAATGGAAAATAATTTACCTCTGAGACATAAAGTTTTGGGCCTAGGCAAAGGAGAAATAATTGTTTAGTAATGCACTTATAAAAATTACATAATAAAACTATACATACCCAAGTCGGGAATCACACTACCCTGTGGAATAGGAAAATAGATTCAAGGGTCCATGTGGAGCAACATATGCCCCAAATACTTGTTCCAGATGGCTGATGAAAGTATCATGGAGCCCCGGGTGAACTTTCTTAAGATCACTTTTGGGTGGGTAATTATGGATTTCTTGTGAGCACAGCAGTGAAACATAACACCAAGCCAAGGACAGACATACCTTGATCTGAAGGGACCTGTTTGGTAATTGGTCCCTCTCACAAACTTTGAAGTAAGACCCAAGTGTCAATCTCCTTGTGTGTCATATTCCATTCATAATAGGATGTCGTACAATGTTTTGCTCTGTTTCTCTTCAAGTCGAGTAACTTCTCAGGGTTTGTTGGCTCTACAATTCCCGTTAAAATGAAAGGCTCTCTATTGCGCCATTTTTCAAGGAAAAGATCATTGGTTAACTCTCCAGCATTATACTTGGGCATATTTTGTGTATATGACTCCATGTGATGATTAACTTCAGGAATGATAGGTTGCTCATTAGGCACAGTCAGGTCCTTTAGAGGGGGTAAAGCCAAGATAGCTTCCATAGCTGCAATGTGGTACATCCAGGGTGAAAACCGTCACCGGCTTGAACCATTATTTGCAATGAATGTCTGGACAGAGCTGGGGGGGGGGGGGTCTATATTCAATGTTGGGCATGTTTCATGGCACAAGCCACATAGTTCAAGCACACAAATGAGGCAGAACCATGTTTGGAACAAGAGGTTACTGAAGCAGATATCTAAAGAAAAATGTAAAAAAAGAGGAAGCAACAACGCTAGCAGGGAGAGACCATACCACATCCATATTTTGTGCTTTTTGGGAACACTCAAATCTGGACTCCACCCTGCACATGGCTCAACTCAGGCTTCAACTTTGGTAGCAGAGCCAGGGCAGTGGAATACTATAAGCTATGTAAGACACAGAATCATAGAAGTTCATCCAACAACACCTTTATGACTGCTATGTGGTCCATGGTCTGAGAAGGATTCCAGTTATAGTACTCGTGCTCATGCTCAGTGCTTCCTGGATCAAACATCACACTCAAATGCCCATATGGGTCTGACTTCATCATCTGGAAGCCAATGAAACGACACTTCTCACAGATTCTGTCTTGGCTATGCGTCTTTGAAAGAACTCCCCTGCATGCCATGCACAACGACTCCGCGAAAAGTATTCTGTACTCAATGCATGCACGGTTTTGGACTGTAAAATGTTCTTCAGCAGGATCAATTGGTTTTGTCTTTTTCAGGATAGGTGTTTCTTTGGCTTTGATGAACTTGCGTTTTCTTGAAATGGCAGACGACTGTTGACTGGTACCTTGATCAATAGGAGGGAATGGAGCGGGTGACAGTTCATATGTGCTGTTAGCTGTAGGTGGCACAGGACTTGCAGCATGGACTTGTTGATTGAAAGTGACTATTTTATGGTTAACATCTATGGCACAGAAGATGTGCACAAGCATGAACCTCAGCAGTCATATACTCCCATTGCCCATCCATGCTTATGGTGATCTCTTTTTCCCCAATCATCTTCAGGCATGATGGCAGCAACCACACAAACAGAGGTCTTTACAGTGCCCCATATGTTCCACGCGGATCTGTGCAGATTTTCACGGACTTCTGAGAAATTCATTTGGCTTGTAGTCCTGCTTAATTCCAGATTTTGAGTCCGCGCAGATCCATACGGATTTTTTCTTTTTGCATGGATTCCATGGAATTATTCCATCCGAGTCCGAGTACAGCACAGGTCGGACGTCCGAGCCCATCCAAGGGAGTAATTAATTTTATTAGTGAGTAATTAATATTTTTATTATTGTGAATCTCTAAAAGGTAGGGGGGGCAGGAGGATTCAAACCCACAACCGCAAGGCCACGTGAGTGTGACAGGTAAGCAATTCAACCACTAGACAAACAGACTGTATAAGCCATGCCAACATGTGCCAATTTACTGGGCACCGTTGTCACCACGTCACCAACATCACCCCGTGACTGCCAGCTCATCACCCTCACCACTACCACCCACAACACCGCCTCCCTCTCCCTCCTCCCTCCTCCACTCCACCAATAGGGGGCCCTGTGGCCCCCATATTTAAGTTTTTTATTAATCCAAATCAATTTATATTTAGCTGACTGATTCTTTTTTTCCCAGGGTTTCTACTGCCCATGCAACGACAGCCCTCATCGCCCCCCTGCTTCCAGCTCCCCCCCCTCTCCACCACTGCACCATTCTGGGGGCCTGGGGCCCCCATAGTAAGTGTTTTTATGTTCTAATCATTTTTTATTAAGCTAACTAATTTTTTTCATTGCTTCTATTGTACATGCGACGACGGCCCCCCAATGGCGCGCCCTCCTCCCCACTGAGCTGGGAGGGGGGGACTCAAAGGAGGATAGGACAGCCCGAGGGAGGTCCCGGGAGGCATGTGGTGCAGACTAGCATGGAGTCCATGGACTCCGCATGCAAATCATGTGGAGTCCGCGGACATCCGCATAGTCCATGCAGATCCATGCGGAATACATGGGGCAGTGTAAAGTATTGACACGAACAGAAGCCTTTTCTGGAAGGAAAACACCCTGATATGTGTAAGGGATTGGCAACAAAATCAAACCCTCAGACCTACATCTAATGCCTACACATGTCCTTGTGGAATTACAATTAATGCAGGATATTGGGGAGGATGATGACTGCCACCTACAGGCATGCATAAAAATATTCTGACAAGAAAAATTTTGTGTATCTATCAATTGAATCTTGCCCGAGGCCATAGAGATTCCAAGTCAAAGCCATGAATGAAGCCCTTCAATGCATCTGTACCTTGATTGCCCAACATTGCAAATGGACTTCTTGGAGCGAACCACCCAGGAATAGCCAAAGTCAGTGTCCGGGCCTCAAAGAATAGGGTGGGCATTTTCTGAAGATCATCCAAGGCATAAAACTGCACCCCAGTATCTACCTCATGACCGAGGATCAAGCCAAAATCGTCCAATACAGCTGCAGTAACACTGAACCTCATTTATACCTATTCCCAGCACTATAGTCAAAGAAGTACTTACAGACAATCCTGTGTAACCACCCCTCTTATGGTAGTGCAATTAAGAATATCAAACTCAATGCTGTTGTAATGATCATCAATATTGACAGGAGTCCAAGATTGGTAGCTGTTGGCATCCACACACATCTTTGATTCTTGCAAGAAGAAAACAAGAAGTCGCATTTTAGACACAAGGTGAAGGTGTGTTACCCAGGATTGATTAATGAGTGGACGGTTTTTGTTAAAGGACATAACAGGGAGGGTTGTTAAAGAAGCTTCCAGGGCATTCTGTTAATATAATTGTAACAACCAAGACAAACGCACCACATTCCAGGTCTCTCACAATGATGTCAGATTCAACCATCAATGCAACAATCGATTCATGACATGTTACACTGCCATGGGTGAATGGGTTCTGGCTAGAATGTGCTTTTGTAATGTCCTTGAATCTAAATTGATCTGGGGCCAGACTTTCGGTGTGGTCTGTTGGAGTCAAAAACACTAGTTGTTCTCTGCTGCTAGACAACATGATGAGCTGGACACAGTCATGGTCTCCGAGTCTCCATGTCATATCCAACACACTGCCTGACCATGACAATTCCAAGCCAAGGGGTATGGTCTGAATAATATTGTTCTCCAGGTTTTGTGTGTCCCATAGGATGAGCCAAGGGAAATTTCCTGGTTTCTGGTATTTGATATATCACCAGCGTTGCAGTAAAAGAGAAAGTACTCCCACCTCCGATGACGACACTATGACCATCAGCGCAAAGTAGAACCTTCTTGACTTTTCCTGTCTGTTGGTTCAGCAGGGATCCAGACAAATTTGAGGCCATGTGTCATCAGCCCAGCCTGAACTTGAACCCGTAAGCATGATTAAAGGCTCTGTGTGCAACTTCCACTTACAGTGATTTGAAGTTGTCCAAGGCTGAAGGGGCCATTACTAGTAAGTTAGTACTAGTAGTAATAACTAGTCATGCCAGTGGCCATGGTGCGACTTATGTGACATGTGACAACTTGAAGTTGAACTTGAACATTCCTAGCCCCTGAATTTCTGAGTCCGAGTGCTCATGCCTCCATCTCATATCCAAGGTTTTCGTCATCCTAGCTTCGATGATCCAGTGCCCTCTCGCCCAGATACCCCGAGTCCTAGCTTTGATCATTCAGTAGTATGACATCACTGTTCCATACCAGGTCCAGGTCAGAATTCTTCTGGCTTCAACAGTTTTCGCTCAGCCCCTGGCCTTGCAAGGTCAAACTATTCAGGCCAACCACGTCACTCTAGCCGCCGAAGTTGCACCCCTACAGTCTTGGGTAACACAGGAAGATCCACCGCCTGAGTACCACCTCTCACTGCTGTTGAAGGTATGTTTGTTATTGCAGGCTGTGAATAGTTCTACTCCATACATGGGTTGTCGCCTTCCTTCATTGTAGGTATTGGTGCCTTGACCGTTAGTCTCTCTGTTGATTGTCATCCGGGCTAGATGGCCTGGATGAGCCCTCAGCAATTGCATCCAAGTCAGGAGCAAGGAGATGACTCATTAACAAGTTCAACTTGAAGTTGAGATTGTGCCAGGGTGTCACATGGTCCGAGTCATATGCATCTGACCAAGATAGAGCTTGATGACCTGGATGAGCCCTCAGCAATTACAGGGGAGACTCCGAGAGAGGAGATGACTAGTACTAGCTTCAAATGTGCCAGAGGGGCACATGGTCACGGTATCTGACTCAGAGATCTGAGTCATTGGTCAAATATGATATCACAGACTAGAATCAAATGCAAACTTGTGGAGGAATGCTACTTATACCATAGAGTGCCGACATGGTGGAAGCCAATGGCCAATTACATACACTTTAACTTGAAGTAGTAGCAAGCCAAATGTGGGACAGTCACAGGCACAGACTCAGGGTCGGATCATTGGCACTAGCCTGTGAGTCACCATCTCCTTACAAGATGCTGAAATAAAGGTGACAAGAGATCATGCACTGATGCTTTGACTGGCAGAACTGTGAGGCATGATAATATTTTACCATTACATACAGTTGTTCAAGTGCCAGAAATGACCATATATCAACATCTCCTTTAATATCATTCTTCTGTAGAATATTCATGCACTGATAAAATATTCAAATTCTTGCAAAAAAATGTTCAGCTGCTGATACTTTGTCTTTCTTCCCTAGAATTTTCATGCACTGATAACATGCTCAAACCCTTGCAAGAAATGTTCAACTGCTGAAGCTTTATCTGACAGAATTATGAGACATGATAGCATTTTATCATAACATATAGTTTTTTGAGTGAAAGATATGACTATATATTAGCATCTCCTGTAATATCATTCTTCTCTAGAATTTTCATGCTGGAAGGAAGCCAGAGCTTCCAACACTCAAGGGAAACACTGGCAAGACATGTTAGGAACTTAGTATATTCTGAGGGAATAGCCAAGATACAGGACAAGCCTTGTCCTGTAGTTAGTAAAAAAGAATGCAAAGAAAAAAGAAAAGAGAACCTAGGGTCCAACAACATTTGCCATTGTTTGGCTCGCATTGCATCCAAGATCCTTTGTTTGCAGCACTTTGTTGGTGTAGGCGGTGGTAGTGGGTGGTGGCAGAGCAAGCAGTGGTGGTAGAGGTTGTGAGAAGGGAGGCGTCAGTGCCATCATGCCTGGGGGTAGCTCCTTGTGGGTCAACCTGAGAGTGTCGGAGTGGAGTTTGAAAGAACGAAGATGAAAATGAACATGAAAAGGAGGCTCTTTCAAAAAAGGGGGGCATAGGCCCATTTTTCAAAAAGGCTCCTTTTCACCTTCATTTTCAAGTCATTCACATTCATTTTTGAAAAAGTAACCAAAAAGTAAAACAAAAGTAGCTGAAAAGGAGCTGAAAATGGCTACTGTGAACAACCCTAATGTACTAGTACTACACACAGGTATACTAGTACATGTAGGTACATAACAGTAGATATAGCAAAAAATACATCACTCAATCTATCATATTTGGCTGTAGTGAGAAAGTCCTAGTTAAAATGTTCAGGTTGGAGACCCACCACCTCCAATGCACCAACCAGAATACCACTTAACCATTCAGCCATTCACATCTCCTCACCATCGACTGGGCCATGGATTATGCTTGTCCATGGCATGTGGCAGGGACATAAGCAGAAATGGAGGTCATGACAGGAACAGTAGCGAGCAGAATTGAGACAATGTTAACAAAGGAGGGATCAAAATAGATTGAAAAGCCACAAATATGGCAGCAAAGGTAGAAATGTGTCAGATGGTTCCAGTTTGAATGATCAGAGCCGGCTCCTGCCAGTGAGCACTGAGTCTTGGTCTTCATATGCAGCTTCACAGTCTGCTGAACCATCTGCTGTGCTGGAGCTCCTTACTGAAATCATACTTTCTATAGACCAGCTCTTGGGTTTATGACTGAAGTGAAGGTTTTTACTGCCCTGGATCTCCTGGATGGCATTGGTGATTTTGGACTGGATTTTGTGTCTGACCATCATTATCATGCTCTCTTGAACATCGGGGGAAAGGAGACATGGCAGATCAACAAGGTATGTGGTAGAGTGGCAGGCCCGGGCACAGAAACTGATACCCTTCTGTGCAAGGGCTTTGTTGACAGCAGTAAAAGCCTCCCAGCAAACTGGACAGCATGACTTCAAGACAGAGACTTTGTATACACCCTCCTTTATCTACATAACTTAGTCAGTTAATGGTCATGATAGAAAACTTGAGAGCATTCCTGGAAAAGTTCTTGTAAACAAGATAATGCTGAGTCTGAGTTAGACGGTTCAATAGTTGCAATATAAGCCAGCACTGCTATCAATACAGATTTGCAATGCTGGCATGAATTGATGTATTGGGGCTCAGCATTTGGATCTTGAGTGGTCGACTTGAACAGGTTGTGGAAGGGAAGGAGAACATTCTCCTTAATTTGAGATATTGTCCCAGGTGTGGGAATCTTTGATTCGAAGTTTTGGATTGAAGTTTCGAGATAGTTGATATAGGCATCCACTGAATTTGGGGGAGTCATATCCCGAATCATGGCCTTGACAGAAGACCAAGCGGGAACCTTTGTCCTCCACTGATCCACACCAATGAGTGAGATTTTTATCTCATCAGATACCGAAAACTTGTCACAGGCATGTTCCAAGAGGCAAATGGATGTGAAGTGCTTAACAAGACTCATTATCCACCTTCTAAATATTTCAGAAGTGGCAGTGTGTCCAATAAACTGGTTGTCATCATCATCTGAGCTGTGGTTGTCGTCTGCCTGGTTGTCATCATTGACTGCAGTGCTGCCACCAGGGTGGTCCGAGTCACCATGCTGGTCATCACTTCGGTAGCGAATCCTGTAAGCTTTTAGGTTCATGACAAAATGTTGAACTTCCTTACTTCGCTGGCAGTGGTTTTGAATCAAAGTTGCAATAAAATGTGTGCTACTCCCCACATCCTGGTTGTCGTGCGACTTGAGGTACTCAAACATCAAGTGCATGTGCCTCCTCATTATTCTGGAATATGTTACGACAAAGCTTGCCTGGACAGAGACGGAGAGCAAATCAAACAATGACTGCAAAGTGTGGAGTTGGTCAGGATTAGGCACTTTGCCTTTCAATTTCTGGAGGGCCCTATCCATGAGGTCAAGGCGAATAGCATAAGCAATGAGTGAAGATGTAAGAATGTTATGGAAATTGATGGCCATGTCTGGGGAATATGTGTAAAATGTAGGGGATTTGGTAGCATCTATGAGCACCTCCGGAATAGGAGCCATGTCAGTGGACCAGTTCCCTCATGAAGGAGAACTGGGTGGAAGTCCAACAGCATTTGCAAGCACTGGTCCTTTCCTGTTGTGAGGAACTTATGAAGGTCTGGGTCTGGTCCAATGGAGAGCGGTTCAGAAGCCAAGAAAAGAGCTTTAGCAATTTGGTCATGATCGATTGCAGACAACTGCTTGATCAGGGTGAGGGTGGACCAGCCAAAGACATGACGGTGCATCTTGGGCCAACAGCTTGTCAGGATGTATTTGACAAAATTGCATGAGGCTTTTAGATCTTTGCCCGGTTTGAGTTTCCTGTACTCATTGAGGTAGGAGTGAATCATTTCCATGTGGCTTGCCAACTTTGTTCGGGGAGCAGAGTATAATTCTTTGGTTGTGTGGCTAAGGTGATATCAAAATGTAAACAATGACACATAGAAGATGGAAGCACACCATTCCTTGTCTTGCTTCACTGTTAGATAGTGAATTGGATCCTTCTTCACTTTCTTCCAAAGACTCTCTCCTGGATCAAGGAGCTTGATCTGGTCACATTTGGGTCCAAGTTTGCAACCACGTTGGGGATTAGTAATCCCTGCGACATGGGACCCAGGACAGAAACGGCTACCTGTATCATAGAAATCCAGATCCACTGAGGACTGTGGATCTACTAGTGGCACTGGATCTGGCTGAAATGTGGGATAGTTTGAACAGGATGCCACGAGGAGAAATTGACAACATACCTGAGGCTTCTCATTTGTTGATTTTCCCTCAGATGACTCAGAGAACATGAGCCCAGACCCAGGAGCAATCTCCACTGCTGCAATGACCTCATCTCTCCTCAAGCCAAGGGTAATCAATGCGTCCACATAACCATACCTTTTCATCATAAAGTGATTGAATGACCTGGCATTGCCAGTGGTTTCCCCATCAAGATCAGCAGGTGAAGCCTTCCACCCTGGAAAACCCAAACGAACAGTCGTTAGAAGTTGGTAGATGACAAGGAGGGTTTGGAAGACCAGCAGCCTGTCAGGGTGGTCAGTGCTGATAGGAGGAGTTGTAGCCTGCAACTCTGGCCCACTATCTGAGGCCATTGGCAGGCTGGGGTCATCTACCGATTTGATGTTTGATGCAGAAACCTGAGATGTACTATTAGTAGCACAATTCTCAGCCGGTGCATTGCGATCACAGGTCGCATTGGCCCTGCCCCAGGGATCTGGCTGGGAGTGGTGATGCTGTGTCACAGTGG
Source organism: Tricholoma hemisulphureum (assembly GCA_964034925.1). Lineage (NCBI taxonomy): Eukaryota > Fungi > Basidiomycota > Agaricomycetes > Agaricales > Tricholomataceae > Tricholoma > Tricholoma hemisulphureum. Next base: position 139,924 of record OZ035935.1, on the reverse strand, counting down.
GTGACAAAAAGCTAAAGATCCCAGCCATGATCTCCACAATCTTAGGAACCCACAGCATCAGGACAATCCACTTGGGGGAGGAGGAAAATGGGGCTTAGGCATTGTCTGGCAGTGATCAGTGACTGACAAGGATAAAAACCCCTGTGGCAGTGACTCCTAGGTGCCTAGGCCTTGTCTCAGAAGTTGTTGAGCAGTGCAAGTGAGCACTGTGAGAAAGGGTCATCACAGTGCAGCTACTGCATGAGGATGACACATGACAGCTGGATGACAACACAGATCTGATCAATTATTAGCACTCCGCAGTCAGTAGATATAACATCTTCTTTAATATCATTCTTCATATATTTTGAGAATAGATAAGATACAGGGCAAGGCCTCAAAGTATACTACTGGAATTACGTGTGATACTAGGTGTGGATGTAGATAAGCTTTGATCTGTCAGAGGCACTCTTTGGTTGTCGCTATGTGGGTGTTGACGAGGATGGTGATAATGACAGGCATCGGACATGGCGCAGGGGCTAGGGGTTGAGAGGTGACATGGACAGGGTGCTGGGACAGGGGCAGGGTGCTCGTGGGTGGGCATGTGGTCAACAGGTGCAGGGGACAGCAATGTGGGATCAAGGTCAGCAGAACAAGCACTGGCAGGGGATGTCGTGGAAGACATGGAAAACGGTGGGCAGTGGGAGGCCTGGAGAGATGGGTGGGGGTCATTGTCATCGAATGCGAGGTGACAGGAGAACGGCGGCATTTGAACGCTAGGTTGTCTTGATGCTGGGGGCTGTCTGGTTGTTCCCTGTGTTGGAGAACAGTCAGGGGCATGCAGCAGGGGTCAGGTAGGGAAGCCGGGGGGCACAGGGGTGAACGGAGGCCAGTGCAAGCATGTGTCACTGAGGCATGCTGGGGCAGGGGGAGGGCAGTGGATGGGGGGGTGTAGTCAGGTGTGGGCAACAGTGGTGGTGCAGTGGGGGGCATGGAATGATGGGGTGAGGTCAGCATCGTCAAACACGAGGTGGCAGGGGCATCAGGGCACTCAGGCGGCAGACGGGGCATTGGGATGGGACAGGGGGCATTGTAGGCTGTTGGGGGGTGGGATGGGAACACCTGTGGGCTGTCCAGGTAGCAGGAGGGCTGGGGACGCTGTCTGGGGCATCTGTGTGGGCCACAATCAACGAGCTGGGGGTCCTATGAGCCTTGATGATCCCGGTACCCTATTGGTAGCATTTTCTCCGATGCCATTGTCGAGCAGTGTGCTCACAAGAAAGGTTTTCTAGTCAAGTCTTCTAGTGTTGTGTCCATGTGCATATGGAGCTTGGCAAGACACTGTCAGTAGTAGGCTAAATCAATCAAGACTTCGAGAACATATACATTGTGGGGTTCTGGATGGCCTTCGACTACATAAATATCATTTGTCTGTTTGAAATCAGTTGCAGATTTACTTGGAGCATAATCGCAAGCACATGGCGAAACCTGTAAAATAACTGTTGAAGACCAAATAAAGGAATCCGATGTACACAGATGTCCAATGTAAGCAGACATGCTGTGAAATGTGTGACTAGTACATATCTGTAAAATCCTCAGCCTCTTGAATGTCCTCATCCACATCACCATCCTCTCCCTCTTCCATTTCTGAGTCAATGTCATCCCAACCTTCCAAGTCGAGGTCGTCTAAACACAGCTCTGGGTTATCTGATTCATAACCCATGTCACTATCTCTGTTGTTGGCATGTGCAAGAGACTCTCCCAATCCCTTCTGCAGCTGCATATCAGGATCCTGGATCATACCCTGGGTGTCCTCAGCCAGATCAGAAACACTGTGCTGTAGCCGTGTGGCCAGCCACCCAGGCATACACGATCACATGACCTGAGTTCATGTTTGCGTAGCATAGACACGATCTGTAGGCTTCCTGGCTAGACCGCTATACAGCATTTGCCCCTGCTCTTTGGGCTTCTCCGTGTGCTTCCCAGCCTGTGAGACCGCACGTCTCCAGCGTGAGGCCGATTCTGACTGATGTGCATGAAAGTGGCCAACACTTAGCCCCCAGTGGTAGCGCATGAGAAGGTCCTGGTCAGAGAATCTGGGGGGAAAGAATGAAATCAGAATGAGCAAGCAGGTTACGAACCCACCTGCCAACAAAGTATCAATTGTAATCATTACCATCCTTGGCACAGCATGAGATGCCAATCCCATCCTTTTGTTGTTTTCCTTTTGCAAACACTGGTAAAATGTGGCACCCACACAGAACCTCTTTCTGATCCACAAAACCCAAAGAATTATTCTTGTTCATAGGAGGGAAGTGGACTGAGTCCAGCTTGGAAGTCTTCCACCCTGAAGAACCTGGGTTGACAACTTCAAACCATCGCACCCACAAAAAAGCGAAGCATCGAGCTTCAAAATCATGCATACCAGGCCCAGTATAAATGGCATTTACAGGATATATGTCAAGGACCTGTGCATACAAGAAATGATGCAGATTTGAAGAATTAACAGAATCAGAACCTTCCTCATCATCAGCAAGAAGCATGACATTTCAACGAGATGTCCCTGGGTTGATGATCTCAGTTTTGTGCTGAACATCATAAGTTGTGAAGTGAAATCGAATAAGTTTGTGGTGATATATGCAGTCTTTCTTCAAGAACACATATTTGCATGCATTTTCATTGGAGCTATGAAATGGTGCAGTATCCGAGTTCAAGCCCGTTCTGATGCTAGAAGACCCTGAAAGCGATTCAGTTTCTTGGAGAAGCACCATTTGGATTCGAGGAAGTAAATGCTCTCATAACTTTGGCAAAAAATCCTGCCTCAGAGCGATTAGTGTAATTGAACAGAAGAATATGAAGATTACTTGCTTTGATTGCAGGATCACCCTCATTCTTTTTCAGCAAGGTCGGTACATGCACAGGAAATTTCTGTGACTTCCCTATATTGTACTGTACTCCAGGATCATGTGCAACATCCTCGGGTTCCATTGTAGTGGGCAAGCTAAATTGTGGACAATTCAGCCTCTTGTGGATCATGCTGATACAATGCTCTCGTCGCTCAACCTTTGATATTTGCAGCGGTATTGATTGGCCACAAGTCCAAAGTGAGCAACTTTTAGATGTCCAGTGCTCAAGCTCACTCTGATGACCACCATGAAAGTAAGCAACACAGTGCAAAACATCATGTAAAGGCTCACTGGTTGAGTGGAATATGAGTCAGTTGTACCTATGCGTCGGGTGGTGTCGACATAATTGCTGAGGGCATGGTTCTTATAAGTCCTCAGATTGAGCTTCTTCTGCTTCCATCCATTATTGTTAGCTGCCATAGGTCTCCTTGATTCAGATGCCACAGTGGTCACAGATTTCTCCTGATGGCATTGCCAAGCAGCCCGCTCATGTTCCAACTCTCGAGTCTCAAATGATGCACACATCTTTTCCTCAAATGTGCATAGGCTGTATGAAAAAATGTCCAGAGTCAGATCGGTGTGCATGTGAAGTTTAGCAAGACCATGCCAATGGGCTAAATCAAATAAGAGCTTGAGAACACATGTATTATGGGGTTCAGGGAGAAGGCCATTGAAAATGGGTATAGCACACTGTGTGAAAAATTGGATTGTTAGTCAAAGTCAAGAATGCTGGTAACACCCACTTGTAATATATCCTTATAATCATGGGCAGTCATCTTCTTAAGTTCTGACTGGTTTGATCTGATTTTCCTTATCCCATCAACCCCGAAAGGAGGGATTTCCTGAAACCTAATGAAATATCAGCACCAACATGCCGAGGCTTCGAATGGCCCTTGCCGTCTATCCAATTCATGCTTGAGACTTTCACTCTGGCAATCTAGAAGTGATATATTTCTCAATGGCAATGGGCCATGAATGCTGCGTTTGGACCCTTTCCCCCAAGGTGCTCCATCGCGAAGGCTTTAAATGCATCGGGGAGCTGTCATTCAAAAGGGAATGGGGGGTCACTGGCCACATACTAGAACAGAACTGAAGAGATCCTACTCACTGTCTCCAGGTAGGCAATGTGCTCAAATGCTTGACAGGGCTGCTTGTGTCATCTACACATCATTTGTTTCCTGCTCGTTGATACTTCCTCAGCAATCCGGAGCATAAAAAACGCACTTTCCTCACTTCCCAGGATTGTGGTGCAATCCTCCTTTCTCTCATGTTTATCAGTTTATGTTCCAAAGCGACGCAATCTATAGTTTACAGTAGCTAAGTCATTATTAGCGTATATCTCAACCTTCGCATATTTGCATCTGACTTCGCACCTATTTTACTTTGCATACCTTGGTCTACCTGGGTTACCTAGAAAGAGTTTAGTGTAGGTAGTCCGTGGGCAATGGCCTTGGGTATGGACCTGATTAGTATAGTATCCACTCACCCTTGTACTTGTATATAAAGCTATAGTAGTAGAATCACAAAACAGAGAACCTCCCCTCTCGACTTGCGTTAGCATTTAAGATTTGTCCTTGCGTTTAGACCTCCGAACTCCCTTCGTATTTCATCGTTTCGCTTGCAACTCTTTGCTTACTCCAATATCGTGTTTGCTATTGTGTATTTCATAGACTCGTCCTTCGTCCAATTAACTTCACAATCTTTGCATTCCCAGATTCGTGCAGAACGCCTTCCGGTACACTACTTCGCATCCTCTCGCGCGGTCCTGTTGCTTGTAGAGGACGGTACTGAGACCCTTTTAAGCTAACTCCTGCATTTCTTTATTGGGGTTTTCCTTCAATAGGAGATCTACTGAAACACATCAATTTGGAGCCCACCGCGAGGGTTTTCTTTAAAGATTTCGTCAGACCAACCTCCGACAAGTGAGGGATTTACATCGGATCCACTCGACTCCATCCGACACACTTTCAAATCCACTTACAATCGTCGATTTCCCTCAGATCCATTACGCCCTTCGCAGGCCTTTAGTGCAATATTCCCTCAAGTGTTTACACTACAACCAGCGGTATTCGAAACTTGTATTCCGAACACTTCAGATTCCTCAGACGCGTCATTGGACACATCGCCAGTAACATCACAACCAAGAATCCAACTCCCCTTATCCACAATGTCTACAACAACAACACCACCTAATATGCCCACTCACGGACACTTAAGCGCACCAAAGTTTATGCAAGACAAACCTCACAAATTAGGATGATACTTCGCAGAGCTAGAAATCTTATTCGCATCATGCCAGGTAATGGCAGATGAGCAGAAGAAGCTCCACGCGTGTCGCTACGTCGCAATAGAGATTGCTGAACTATGGGAAGCCCTACCAGAATATGCAGCAGGAATCACCTATGCAGATTGGAAAGCGGCCATTATCAAGTTATACCCAGGCACAAGTAGTACTGATCGTTGGACAGAAGCTGACCTGGACAAAGTTGTCGGCGAACGTTCGCGACTAGGAATCAAGACCCTGGACAACCTCGCGAACTACTACAGACAGTTCTATACCATCTCAAAATTCCTAATCGATCAGACAAGAATATCAGGAAACGAACAAAGTTGTGCGTTCATTTGAGGAATACCTTGTCACTTATGGGAACGAATGTTGACAAGACTGATGATATCCCATCCGAACAACGCAGCGAACTGTCATATCCCATGCAAGCCTGCGACGGATCTCCGGCGGATCACCGACGGAGCCGCCGTCATATCAAAAGACTATTTCAAATTGTATTTCAAATTACTCCTGTTTTGTTTATATCACATATCTATCATTGCTGATCATCTTACTTACTGCGTACTCGGTACTCCGTTGATCCCGCCGTAGTTACCCCGGTTACTTACTTACTATAAAACTTAGTATAACGTCACTTGTAACTTCAGTTTGATAATTGTATTGTTATCTCCACAACTCTCTCACATCTAAAGTCCTCGCTCTCTCTTAACTTCCGGAACTCCGCCGGACCTCTGCTCTCATTACCGTCACCTTGTAAATTGGACATAGGGCGTAGAGAAGGGCGCAATCCCTTTTAGATTGAAGCCAAGTCCTTGCCGCCACGGAACTCCGTCGGAACTCCGTCGTAACCCCGCCTACGAGATCAGTTCGTAACAGTATTATCAAACTCACACTTCTTACGCCCATTTTCACGAACCTATTAACATCTTATGTCAAGTTCACAAACAGTCACTATGCGTACACGCTCTACTACCAATTCGCAACGCGCGGGTCTCCGCAGCGGATTGCAAGCAGTGCGCAGATCCCGACTTTCCTCACCAACCCTCCACCGACCTTTGTCAACCTTTGGTACTACACCGCGACCTTCGAACATCTTTCCTGGCCTGGGCGCAAACCCAGAAAACCCCGACGAACCACCTCCAACAACACCGCCAGTTCCCCGCGGTACTCCGGTCGACAACCAACCTAGTCATGGCTATCCTGATGGGCCTGATGACCCTGATGGTGACGACAATGACCCGGAAGGTGATGACCATCAATCCATTCCCGAGTCGGAGCCCCGCAACGACCGGTTATTCCTACACGTACTACAAGAGTTATCGGACAGCATCCGCTCCTCCCGCCAACCCCGTAATGAAAAGGTCAAAGTACGCGAACCTGACACGTTCGACGGAACGGACCCGCGGAAGCTCCGTGATTTTCTAATCTCTTGTAACCTTCACTTCCGTGACCGTCCTACTCTTTTTGCATCTGATGAGAAAAAGATTCTATTCATTCTTTCTTATCTGAAGGGAGCAGCACTTGGTTGGTTTGAACCAGGGCTGATGGACAACACCAATAGTGCCAATTGGATTTGGGACTTTGAAGCCTTTATCAACGAGCTCGAGACCAACTTCGGCCCGCACGACCCCGTCGGAGATGCCGAAAAGTCTCTCTACACACTCAAAATGAAGGAATCAGCACACATCGTCAAGTACAATGTCGAATTTTGGAAGTTGGCAGCCCGAGTTGATTGGAACGACTCGGCACTCCGCGAAGCGTACTTCCGCGGACTCCCGCTACGGATCCGTGTTGAAGTCCTCCGAGGAGGCAAGCCTACAACATTACCAACATTACGTCTCAAGGCCCAAGAAGCCGATGAAGTCTACTGGATGCAGAAGGACGAGGCAGCGCTTGAAACCCGCCCCGCCAAGTCTAACAACAACAACAACAAAACTGACGACGCTTCCACCTCCGGCGGTAAATCCGCAAACTCCGCCGGTAAATCCAAGAACTCTAACAAGTCCAACTCCGGTAACAACTCCAACACTTCCAACAATGCTAGCGGCTCCAGCAACAACAAAACAAAGCCCTCAATAGCCGACAAGTTAGGGAAGGATGGTAAGCTCACCGGAGATGAACGGGCCCGCCGCTTGAAAGAAGGGTTATGCCTTTATTGCGGAATAGCGGGTCACGAGGCAAAGGATTGTAGGAAGGCAGCTAATCCTAAAGGCAGAGCAGCGACAACGGAAACCGCCACACCGGCGGCCCCTGCGGCGACCTCCGCCGATTCAAAAAAATAGTCAGCAACCCTCTAGTTGCCTCCGCACGGGCTGGGGGTTGCGTTGACACCGACCGTGCACCAAAGGAGGTCCGCCTCAATGCCGCCGCTCTTTTCGACCCTAAATCTTTTCAAATTGCTTTAACATCTATTTATGACCCTACTATGATTACTCTTTTAGACAGCGGTTCAACTCATTGTTTCATAGATTCGTCGTTTGTATCAAGTCACAGTATTCAGACGACAACTATACCACCGATACGGCTCCGCCTTTTTGATGGAACGTCCAATACATGGATAACACAACAAGTACAGTTGCTAGTTTCATTTCCTACTGGCGAGTCATTCGACATATTGTTTTACGTTACCCCGCTCGACTCTAGCAACTCCGCCGTACTTGGACTAAATTGGCTTAGGCAAATCAATCCGTTGATTGACTGGACCTATGGCCAAGTCACTTTCCGGACGGCTGGGTACAGAGGTCCCGCACCGTCGACATCCTCAGGTGAAGCAATTCCCTTGCCAGAACCTAACAAATCTCCCCTAGAACCGTGTCTACCCGACGCGTCGACGGATTCTCCGATATCCGCCGCCGTCACCAAACCCATCAACATTTCGATCATCAATGCCGCCGCTTACGCTCGTGCTGTTCGCCTTCCTGGCTCCCAGACTTTCTCGGTCTCCCTCTCTGACGACGGAGTCTTCGGCAAAGCCGCCGCGCCTGTCGCGGAGGACGCGCCAGACTTATCCAAAGTCCCTGAGGAGTACCATGAGTTTGCGGACGTCTTCAGCAAAGGAAAGGCCGACACACTCCCACCACACCGACCTTACGACCTCAAAATTGAACTAGAGGAAGGGGCGGAACCTCCGCCGGGTCGTATGTACTCCTTGTCCGCCTCAGAGCTTAACGCTCTCCGCGCGTTCATTGAGGAAAACGTCCAGATAGGTTTCATACGGCCATCTAAATCCCCGCACGGAGCCCCGATCCTTTTTGTTCGCAAGAAGGGCGGTGAACTCCGGTTATGCGTCGATTATCGTGGGCTTAACAAGCTTACGAGAAAAGATCGCTATCCGCTACCCCTCATCTCCGACCTACTCAACACCCCGCGCAACGCCCGCGTCTACACCAAAATCGACCTACGACATGCTTATCATCTGGTATGTATCGCCGACGGCGAGGAATGGAAAACTACATTCCGTACCCGTTATGGTTCCTTTGAATGGCGTGTAATGCCTTTCGGACTTACTAACGCTCCCGCCGCTTTCCAACGTTTTATGAATGACATTTTTAGTGATATGCTTGACGTCTCCGTCATCGTTTACCTGGACGACATCCTGATCTACTCCGATGACATGTCTCAACACAAGAGGCACGTTAAGGAAGTATTACGACGACTCCGCAAACACGGCCTTTACGCGGCTCCGCAGAAATGCGAATTCCATGTCGACACCGTGGAATACCTCGGTTACATTCTATCACCGGAGGGCCTACGGATGTCCGCCGACAAAGTCCAAACAATTATGGACTGGCCAGAGCCTCGCAAGATCAAGGACGTACAATCGTTCCTAGGCTTTTGTAATTTCTATCGGCGGTTTATTCACGGGTATTCCGATGTCACCGTTCCCCTTACCAGACTAACTAAAAAGAACGTCCCTTGGACTTTCACTGACAAATGCCAACAAGCCTTCCAGAAACTCAAGGAAGAATTTACGCATGCCCCGGTCCTTGCACATTGGACCCCGGACAACACTATGATCGTCGAAACGGACGCTTCCGACTGCGCGCTTGCCGCTATACTGTCGACGTACACCGCCGACGGCGAGCTGCACCCGGTCGCCTTCCACTCCCGTTCCTTCACACCTCCCGAACTCAATTACGACACACATGACAAGGAGCTACTAGCTATCTTTGAAGCCTTTAAACATTGGCGTCAATACCTTGAAGGTAGCGGAACTCCGGTCTCCGTCGTTACTGATCATAAAAACTTAGAATATTTTTCCACCACGAAACTACTCACACGGCGGCAAGCCCGCTGGTCCGAGTACCTCTCCCAATTCAACCTCATTATTCGCTTCCGTCCTGGGAAACTTGGTACGAAGCCCGACGCTCTCACTAGACGATGGGACGTCTACCGCAAAGGGGGAAATAGCGATTCCATCACGGATAATCCGCATAACCTCCGCCCGGTATTTTCCAAAGAACAACTCACTGCGTCATTACGAGCTACTTACCTCGCTGAACCAATATTACGCAGCGCTATAGCCCTCGACATAGAAAGTTTGCACACGGACATCCGTGCGGCACTTCCGTCGGACCCCGCTATAGCTTCACACCTTACTACACCTTCCGCACCCTGGTCAATTGGGGATGACGGACTTCTTCGTCTCAATGATCGCATTTACGTCCCGGACTCCGCGGACCTCCGACTACGCGTTCTCCAATACAAACACGATCATATCCTTTCAGGCCACTTCGGCCAAAATAAAACATTACAACTGGTACGCCGAGAATATGTTTGGCCTAAACTCAGAACATTTGTAAAGGATTATTGCAATACGTGCACTTCGTGTAAACGCGCCAAGTCACCGCGGCATAAGCCGTACGGACTATTGAAACAACTACCGATCCCGGAGAAGCCGTGGAACTCCATCTCTATGGATTTCATTGAACACTTACCCCCATCCCTCGGTTATACCTCCGTTTTGGTCGTCGTTGACCGACTTTCTAAACAGGGCATATTCATCCCTACAGTTGACGAAATCGACTCCCCGGAGCTTGCCCGGCTCTTCATCCTTCACGTATTTTCTAAACACGGAGTTCCGTCGCACGTCACTTGTGACCGCGGTTCTGAATTCGTCTCTAGGTTTTTCCAGTCACTAGGTAAAGCCCTCGACATGAAGATCCACTTCACTTCGGGTTACCACCCGGAGGCCGACGGACAAACCGAACGACTTAACCAGACATTAGAACAGTACCTGCGCATCTTTTGCAACTATCAGCAGGATAACTGGTCGGAACTCCTTCCCCTCGCCGAGTTCGCTTACAACAACGCGCCTAGCGCTACTACCGGTATATCACCGTTCTACGCTAACAAAGGCTACGACCCTAACATCACCGTCTACCCTGAACGCGAGCTGGCTTCCCAGAAGGCTAGGTCTTTCGTCGTGGACCTTGACGAACTACATACGGAACTCCGCCGGCAAATCAAACTTGCCCAAGAGCGCTATCAAGTTCCCGCGGACCGCCGCCGGCACCCCGCTCCGCCGTTTAAAGTTGGTGATCAGGTCTACCTTAATGCTGAAAACATCCGCACTACTAGGCCTTCAAAAAAGTTGTCAGAAAAGAACCTTGGTCCCTTTGAAATCATCGCCCAAGCTGGCACACACTCCTTCACCCTTCGCCTTCCGGACCACCTCCGCGCATTACATCCGGTCTTTCACGTATCACAAATTGAACCCGCACCCGTCAATACCATTCCTAACCGGATTCAGCCGCCGCCTCCGCCGATTACTATCGACGACGAAATTGAATACGAGATTGCAGAAATCTTGGACTCCAAACTCGATAAGCGGCGGCGGTGTCCGTTGTTATACTTGGTGCGCTGGTCAGGTTACGAGAATACTGACTTGGAACAGTCCTGGTTACTTGCCGAAGAACTCGAGCATGCCCAGGAAGCCGTAGCGGACTTCCACGCACGGTACCCCGACAAACCCGGTCCATAATAACTTCACCCTACATCAATAAAACAAAGTCACTTCAAGATTAATAAAGCCATTTCATTTTTCTTATACCGTACTATTACTTACTAAAAACAAAGCCATCAGATACCGTCACCCTACGTACAACAAAACAAACAAAGTCAACATTACCTATCGAACACCGTCATTACTTACAAGAAAAACAAAGCCATTTCATTACAATTCAAAAACCGTCATCTTACTTACAACATTACTTATCAGATCACTCTTTACTTACAAAACAAAAACAAAGTCAAAACAAAACATTACAAACCAATCTATCTACATACAAACCAAAGTATTTACATTTTACGGTCCCCGTCGGACCTCCGTACGTACTATGTTACTTGTACTTTCTTTTTCTTTCTTCTACTCGTAATCCTCCATTTCTAACTCCTCCTCCTCCTCGCTCCAGTTCGAGACCCCGTCGGTCTCCGTCGGATCCCGCTCCGCTTGCCACGCCTTGAACGCGGCGTACTCCCCTTCTTCCACCTCCAGTCGCTCCAACTCCCGCTCCACTTCCACCTCTTCTCCTGGGTACAGGAGTTCCTCCACCCAATCCACGTCCCCCTGCTCAGTTTCCCCGCCCCACTTCTGGAACTCGCTCAGTTCCGTCATCACCGCCGTCAACTCCGACAGCCCCTTCGATATCGTCGCGAGCCACCCCACTAGTTGGTCTCGCTGACCTACCTCCGCCGTTCCCGCCGTCCCCGCCGTCGTCACCCTCGCCCCTCGTCGCACTCCGCCCTCGCACTTTTGCTTCAGCTTGAAGCAGTGGTCGCAGGCGAGGCGTCGGGTCCCGCCGGACCTCACGCACACTTGACCCGCATATCGACACCTAAAACAAATCAACTAAAAAGAATAAGTAGTGACAAACACTACTCACCTGTTGCAACGGGCCTCCGTCGACGGCCCCGCGGTCTCTCCGCTACCAGCGGCCTCACTTGCCACCGCCTTGGTCTTCTTCTTCTTGGGAGGCTTCGCGACCACACCTTCGTCGTCCTCGGCGGCGGACTCCACGGCCTTCCGCTTTTCTGCGCGGCGTGCCTCGCGACGACGCGCTTTCTCTTCTCTGCGTTGTCTCTTTTCTTCGGCGGCCTCCTTTTCCGCCTCCTCCGCGGCAGTCTTCTTCGCGGCCTCTTCCTGCGCAGCGAGTTCTTCGAGACGCGCCATCAGTTTCGCGCGTTCCTCAGCGGCGGACGACAGGGGGGCGGGTAGGGATGTGTTTTGCGAGTTGGACATGATGGTTGGATGTTGAAGAACTGCGGACGTCAAAATTCCTAAATACGGAATCCGAACATCACATGACCTCGAAGGCTCGGTCCTAAGGGGGGGATACTGTCATATCCCATGCAAGCCTGCGACGGATCTCCGGCGGATCACCGACGGAGCCGCCGTCATATCAAAAGACTATTTCAAATTGTATTTCAAATTACTCCTGTTTTGTTTATATCACATATCTATCATTGCTGATCATCTTACTTACTGCGTACTCGGTACTCCGTTGATCCCGCCGTAGTTACCCCGGTTACTTACTTACTATAAAACTTAGTATAACGTCACTTGTAACTTCAGTTTGATAATTGTATTGTTATCTCCACAACTCTCTCACATCTAAAGTCCTCGCTCTCTCTTAACTTCTGGAACTCCGCCGGACCTCCGCTCTCATTACCGTCACCTTGTAAATTGGACATAGGGCGTAGAGAAGGGCGCAATCCCTTTTAGATTGAAGCCAAGTCCTTGCCGCCACAGAACTCCGTCGGAACTCCGTCGTAACCCCGCCTACGAGATCAGTTTGTAACACGAACCAAGGATACACACTTAACCAGCTGTACGAAGCAGCGGTTTACATTCTGACTGCGGAATCGCCCAACTCGCATAGCAGTTATTTGTAAAGCTCATGATCTACCTACACCACAATCCTCAACATTATGTGATTCGACGCCATCGCCATCCTCATCTGCTGGGATCAAGATTGAAGATCTTAACACGATGTTCAAGAAGCTAGCGCAGACAATCATCGTAGCGGTCAATGCGAAGACAGGCGAAAGGCCTTCGCAAGACAATCGCCCACCAAACAGCGGTAATTGTAACTTCTGTGGCGAACAAGGTCACTTCATTTCGCAATGCCCAAAGTTAACACTATACATTTCTTCCAGAAAGTGCAAGAAGAATGCTGAAGGAAAGGTTGTGTTACCATCCGGATTATTCCTCCCCAGAGCAATTGCTGGACGATGGTTAGCAGACAGACTGGACAAATACCACCGTCTCAACCCAGGACAAGTGGTTGTTTCGCAGGTTTCCACTACCTCCTCCACTTCCACAATGATCTACGACCGCGTTCCCTCTCCACCCCATATAGAAGAAATCTCAGACAATGGTTCGCGGATATCTGCAGAAGATCGCATTATTGTGTTAGAGCAAGAACTCCTAGCACTTCGCTCAAAACCCGTGTTTGACGGAGTAGAGATACCTAGGGTTCGTTGAGGACCTCCGAATAAAGCAGCAACGAAACCCTCCCAGACAACGTCCGATATTGAACCATCCACATTGCAACCCTCAGACACCAGCGCTCAGCCTTCCGAATCCGTTCCCCAACCAATAGTTCCAGTCACAAAACCACCTGTACACCCATTCGCCAACATTCCAGAAGCGCACTATATTCCTCCCACCTCTCACAACTTCGGAGCAGTTGACAAAGAAAAGGCTGCGAAGGAGCCAGCCTATCACACCATTGCACCAATCCACAACTCCAAGTTTGCAGAAGAAGTTTACATTCGCACTATGAAATCTCCTTTTGTCACCTTGTCTCCAGAAGAGTTACTCTCTATTTCACTGGAGTATCGCCAAAAGATGCACGATGCAGTTACTCCGAAACGGGTTTATCCAACGGAAATAGAGAAGGTCTCGGACACCGTCACCACCCATGTTCAAGAAGAAGCATTACCAGGGATCAAATATGAGCACGAAAATCCCACACATCGCACCAATGGTATCCCTCCTCCATCCGATGCTCTCATAGTCCACGATATCTATGACACCTATCTTAGCAACTTACGACCTGGCGAAGAATGCAGAACGATTACGGTCGCAAAGGAATCGCATGCCTTGCGATCTATTATGATGCTAGTGGATAACCAAGAACACATCAAAGCCATAATAGATCCTGGTTCGCAGATTATCGCAATGTCGGAAACAGTCTGCTTCAACCTTGGACTGCACTTCGATCCCACGGTTCAGTTAAATATGCAATCCGCGAATGGCGAAATCAATCGCTCACTTGGTTTGGCAAGGAACGTCGCATGTAGCATTAGAGATGTTACCCTTTATTTCCAGATACATGTTATTCGCAACCCCGCATACGACATCCTCATTGGTCGACCATTCGACATTCTGACAGAAAGTACAGTGAAGAACTACAAAAACGAAGACCAAACTATCACTATCATCGATCCAAACTCGGAATGAGTCACTACAATCCCAACCATTCCTAGGGGCAAGCCTAATCACACTCGACTTCGACAGAATGGTCCCGATGGAAATTTTCGTGTACTTTCGAGGAATTGATAGAAGATCAAGGAGAAATCACGTTCCTAATAGATTTCAATTTGCTTCAAGACTCAAGTTCTATTTATGCCTATGCTCCAATTCCCTCATCGACTTCTACTTCCGTTCTTGCTAAAGCATATTTATTAGCCTGCGATTGCCCAAGTAGCATAGAATCAGGCCTAGATTCACATCTCTCCGCTCTCGCTTTGCCAATATTGCAACCTCTCGAAGAAGCAATAGCACCTACGACATCACCCATATCACATTTCATAGACGCCATCCCAAGGAGAAAGGGGGTGGTGACGAAGAAGAAATACAAAGCAGTAGCCCAGAAAGTTCGCTCTGTTGTTGCAGAGCTTCCAGAGAAATATTGCATTGTTTGCAACATTATCGGAGATCCGTTAGCTGATATGCCAACACTAGACACAAACCCGAAGACATTTACACCTACAGGTCAATATACAGAAGATTGACGCAAAGCCTTAGATGTGAAACACGAAGATTTTCTATGGCCTGCAGAACGTGATTTAATGCACGACTTCATGTGCAAACAGAATGAAGCTTTCGCATGGGACAATTCTGAACAAGGCAGTTTCCGCTTATGATACTCAGTCCGAGGAGACACCTGGAAATGACACACCAAATGTACTCCAACTAGACTAGAGGAAGGTTGCAAGGTGGCTTTGGGTTGGTGTTTGTCACAAGGTAGAAGGATGAAAGGTTGAGGGAGAATATGATAAATGGGACTAGAACTGGGGTTGCTGAGACGAGATAATATGATAGGACGAAGCTAGAATTGAGCTCTGTGCTCTAAACAATAGAGGGGAAATGATATATTGTTTTCTTTTCTATCTACTAGATGTCTTATATAGATATTCTAAGTGGGGCCAGGAAATTGAAGTGGGTGAAGAGGACCCAAGTAAAATGAGAAGGAATCAGATGCCAATGAGAAAAAAGGGGAGGGGAGGGGTAATGGAATAAGGAGTGGGTAATGGAATAAAGAGTGGGTACTAGGTCAAGAAATATACCTGGTGTAAGAAATCTACCTGGTGTAATAGGACTTGCCTCCTATCCCAAAATGCGTCCAGTGGCTTGTCAGGCAGGTGATAGGGACTGGAGAGGATGATGATGTAATCCTGGGAACTTTGTCATGTCACCAAAATCATAGGACTGTTGATAATACAGTTCCTTGCACTAGAGCCTTACACCATGATCTCTAACAACATCTCTCTTGTCCTTTTCTTCTTCATCATCCTCTTGATTATGTGCATCCTGATGGCCTACCAATGGAGACGCGCTATTGTGTGGGGATGATTCTCATCAGAGCTCAACACAGAAAATTTGCCTGTTGGATGAGATGATCCCATTATCTTCTGTGACCCATTACGATGGAGCCTTGACTGGAGTGAGTGAGATATCTTCTTCCTTTGCCAACAATGAGTTGAACAATATCAAGTGCGACCAGAGGACAATGCGGTGGTGACCCAAGCCAGGAAAGAAGAGAGTGAGGTGGATGACGGAGTGGGCCAAGAGGTGGAGGTCAACATAACTGATGTGGGAGCTAACAATGAAGAGTTTTGAGGCTGCATAGTAGCACGAGTATTGGTAGTAATGCGTGTGAGATCCTATGATGATTGTAGAATGTGGCATGAGGAGGTGTCGTTAAAAATGTGAAAATGGGATGGTTCAGAGCTTTGGATGCTCCTGATACCTATCACTGCTCAGATTTCTTTCCACGAATCGACATCCCTACAATTCCCCAGGCGGTGGCGTTCGGGGCCCAGCGTTCGATGGGGGTGATGCAGGGGCGGGCCTGGGGGGCAGAGAGGGTGGTCTGGGGGCAGCTGGGGGCATCGAGGGTCTGTGGGGGGTCGGCGGTGATGCAGGGCGGCCAGGGAATACAAGCAGCAGAGAGGGGGCTTGTCTACAGGTGAGCAGGGGTCTGCCAAGGGGAATGGAGAGTGCAGTGGGTAGACGGGGGGTGGCAGGTGGTCTAGGAGGGCAGAGGGCGGTCGGCATCGTCGAGAGCGACGTCCTGGGGTCGCTAGGGGGCCATTTCATTGGTCTGGGGACAGGGGGAGGCTCTCGGGGTGCTGTAGCTCGTCTGAGAGTCGGCTGGGGTGGGCTGAGGGGTGCAGAGTGCCATCTCAGCAACGGAAGGGCTGAGGATGCAAGCGATGTCGTCTGTGACGTGGCCTGGACGACAGGGGGCAGTCAGCATTGAACAGAGGCCTGGGACATCGTCCGAGGGCCTGTAGCAGGCTCCTTGGGTGTCACTGGAAGTCTAGGGGTTGTCTGGGATGTGCAGGGGGCCGTCAACAGCGGGGGTGGCAAGGGCAGGGCTGGGGACGTCACCCCAGGCGTCTGTGATGTGGCACTGGCCTTGGGGGACGTGTTGGGCGAGCTGGGGCTGCAGGGAGTGTGCATGGGGTTGGCACTGGTGGATGCCATCAACCTGGGGGGGCTAGAGGCAGTCTGGGGGTGGCTGTCAGAGGTGGCAGCTGTCTGTGAGTCTGTTGAGGCTCGAGCTGGGTTGTGGGGCCAAACGCCAGCCTTTGCGGCATGCTTGGCATCATCTGAAGCATGGCAGCACCATTTGGAAGGTGCGATGCATAAGATTGAGATTTGGACAGATCACTCCAATCTCCGATACTTTATGTCATCAAAGAAGTTGAATAGAAGACAGGCGCACTGGGTGCTTTATTTATGAAGGTTCAATTTTGAGCTGGTCAACAAACCTGGCACGGCAATGGGAAAGGCCGACGCCCTGTCCAGGAGGCCAGACTTCAAGAGAGATGGGGAGCACGACAACGAGGACGTAACTTTGCTTAAGCCAGAATTCTTCATGATCAAGGCAACACAGCATGGTCATTTGTTGATTGAGGGCTCTGAGAAGAAGCTGCTGAGCAGAGTGAGGAAGGCAAAATAGTGGGATGAGTCAGTAGTAAAGGCAGTGGAGGAGTTGAAAAGATCGCCGACAAAACGGCTAAGGACGGAGGAATGGAGTGAAGAGCAGGGGCTGGTGTTGTTCAGAGGAAAGGGGTACATGCCTAAGGAGGTACAGTTGAGATGCGAGATTGTGAAGTTACACAATGACTCAGCAATCGCAGGGCATCTGGGGTGGTGAAAGACCCTGGAGTTGGTGGCCTGTAATTATTGGTGGCCGAACATGACAAAATTCATGTTCGATTATGTAGATGGCTGTGACAAATGCCAGAGGTACAAGAATGTACCAAAACCTCCAGCAGGCAAGCTGAGGCCAATCGACTCCCCTACGGAGCCGTGGAAAGCAATCTTCATGGACTTCATTACAGGGCTGCCAGAGGCACAAGGATACAACGCGCTCTTAGTGGTAGTCGATTGGGCGAAGAAGCAAATGCACATGATCCCCACAACGGAGGAGAAAAGCGCACTTGGCCTGGCTAAATTATATTGTGACAACATGTGGTGGTGCCACGGACTTCCCGACTCAATCATATCTGATCGAGGTCCTCAGTTCACAGCCGCGCTCCAGGATTATGGTCTCTTTCTCATTGATGAAATCCTGAAGGCCTCTAACAAATCCCTTCAGGCCAATTGGCCGCACATGCCCCACTCTACTCAGAACTGGGAAGTTGATTTGGGAGACAGGTTGATCTTGGAGCAGCGCAGATATGATGTGGAGGAGCAGGCAGTGTTGGCAGCAGGGAATGAGCAGAACTTCAATGCAGACCAGCGAACAGCTTACCAGGAGATCCTCCATGCAGTCCGTGAAAAGACTGGCCAGACATTCTTCCTTCATGGCCCAGGTGGTACTGGCAAAACCTATGTCTACAACACTCTCTGCCATCGACTTCGCTCTGAGGGAAAGATTGTTCTCTGTGTTGCCTCTTCAGGAATTGCTGCACTGTTGCTCCCAGGTGGTCGCACTGTCCATTCCTCCTTCAACATCCATCCAACAAACATCAATGAGTCCACCACCTGTTCCATTTCCAGAGGTACACTCAAGGCTGGCCTTCTGAATCAAACCAACTTAATCATCTGGGATGAAGCCATCATGCAGCATTGTCACATTCCTGAAGCTGTTGAACGCAGTCTAAGGGACATCCGTCAGATTGACCGGCCATTTGGTGGAATCACTGTGGTTTTTGGAGGGGACTTTCACCAAATCCTGCCTGTGATTGAGAGGATGCGCAAATTAAATAAGTTACTAAAAATACAAACAAAAACGTCTATGGCCTACCATCCGCAGACTGATGGACAAACCGAATGAGTCAACCAGGACGTTGAGCAGTACCTGAGACTCTTTGAAAATTATTGGCAAGACGATTGGCAAGAGTGGATCGTGTTGGGCAAATTTGCCTACAACAACAGAATCCATTCAGCCATCCAAGTGTCGCCGTTTTATGCTAATTATGGCTACAACCCCAGGATGGGTTTCGAACCGAGATGGGAGGGAAAAGTTGAAGCAGCGGATGACTTCGCAATGAGAATGAAGAGAGTGCACAAGGAGGCGGAGGTGGCGTTAACTAAAGCACGCGACAAAATGAAGCACTATGCCAATCAGATCAGAGGAGAAGCCCCAGACTACAAAGTTGGGCAAAAGGTGTGGCTAGAGGCGGATGATTTGCAGTTGAAACGCACTTCACACAAGCTGTCAGAAAAGCGCTTGGGCCCTTACCCCATCACCGAGCTGATGTCGACACATGCCATTAAGCTTAAGTTACCAAAATTGATCAAGATCCATCTGGTGATCAACATCTCACAAACTAGACCCCACACGGAGTCCAAGATCCCAGGACAGAAAGCCGAAGCACCACCCCCAGAGGAGATTGACAGAGAACTAGAGTACCATGTGGAGGAGGTACTAGATTCCAGGCTGCGCCATGGCCAGCTGCAGTATTTGGTAAAGTGGCAAGGGTACACCAAGGAAAATAACACCTGGGAGCCCACATCAAACCTTGAACATGCAGCGGTGGCAATTGCAGTCTTTCACACATCCCACCCGTCCACCCCACGTCGACTTAGATTGTTGGCACATTTTAAATTCCACCTGTACGAAAACTTCACAGAGACTCCGGAGGGCCTTGTGTCTCGTCTGGAATCCAAGCCCTAAAGAAGGGGTGATGTCAAGAGTACGATTTTCACAAGACAATTAATACTATTTAGTTATGCATTTCCTTTTATTTACGCCCATTGACATTATTATAGAGTTAGTAGACACACGGTAAACACATGGCATCTGCACATCACGCACGCCGCATCACTCAAGCATGGTCATCATGCCTCATGTAGCACATGCGCTTACCTCCTGGCTGACTCATGTATAGTAGTATTTAAACCGTTAATATTATGCCTAGAGACTCTATTTGAGTTCTCTTAGGTTTATCCACAACATTGTGTGACAGACTAAGACTATTAGATTCTTCCTTTCCCCTTGTTCAATTGTGAGAGCCAGCGCGATCCTTTTGGGCTGTGTTGTCCTAACAAGGGGGGCAAAAAAAATGAGTCCAGAAATTCCAGACTCAACCGGAATTTCCGGAATATGTTCAGGAGTGTAAATTAAAGGCATCGGTGTTAACCGATGGTTTATCCCACCATGGATCAATGTACCGATTGACCACACTAGTTGGATCCATTGGGTTACAAGTTGGATCTAACATCATTAAAGCTGACTTTAGATCCTTGAGATCCTCTGCTGCATAGACCACAGTATGGACTATGGAGCCTCTTGTAGAATGGCACTATGTGGTTGAATTGTTCAGTCATGACCAGATACCCAATGATGACTTCAAATGCTTCCTGGAAAGCAATTTGGTTAAGAGAGATCACAAGTGTTAACTTGGTTCTCAACTTACTATGTCCAACTTCATTCTTGCATGCCAGATTGCATAATACTCATCAGGACCATTTTGTCATCTGTCTGAATTGGCTTTGATCACAGCCACACATGCACGAGAACAGTAAAAGTCAACAACTGCCTGAGAGGACCCAGACATCGCTTAGAGATAGTGTTGGTCTACTGGGAGTCACTGGCTTGTCTGATATACTTGCATTCACATGATCGGTTCTGTGGAACTGATGGCTAGATTAATGGGGAATAGTAATGCACATGCCATCTCCATTACTCATAGTTCCCATTGCCATTGAGTCTGGCATTCTGTAGCACCAGTGATTGAGCTCGCCACAGGTTGGTATCTGTTGTACCTATGATGCCACATCACAGTATCAATGCCAGTGTCACTGATGGTACAGTATCACTGCCATTTAGTCTCATGGCTGGTGTCCATGCTGCTCATTCACACCATTGCCATTATGTATCACTGCTGGTCAGTCAGACCTTGATGGTAGCACTCCCGGTTGGTAGCTATTGGGATAATATCCAGATAGCAAGCCTAAAGGCTATATTCAAGACAGTACTAATAATCGTATTAATTACTGAGACTTAAACATTCTGTTGTATATATCCTACATGTATAGTCCAGTCTAATACAATTCTTCCTGACCTCTGAGACATCCAGAGGAGCACCCCTTTGTTCTAAGGCCTTTAGTTAGCCTCCAGACTCATCTCCCAACAGTAGCACATCATGAACCATCACTGCTGGTCAGTCCCACTGCTGTTGAGCCTCACTGCAGGTTTCACTGCTGCTCAGTTGCACCACTGCCATTCTGTATCACAGCTGGTTGGTAGCAGTCCTTGTCGGTACCACTGCCAGTCAGTTCCAGCACTGCCGTTTTGTATCACTACTGGTTGGTAGCAGGACAAACATTTTACACATGCTAATGAATGGTTTTATTGGGATAATATCCAGATAGCAAGCCTAAGGCTATATCCAAGACAGTAATAATAATATTATTATTTACTGAGACTTAAACATTCTGTAGTATATAAACTACATGTATAGTCTAGTCTAAGACAATTCTTCTTGACCTCTGAGACACCCAGAGGAACACCCCCCTTCGTCCTAAGGCCTTCCGTTAGCTTCCAGACTTGCCTCCCAACAGGTTATGGGCCCTGGCTCTTTTATAAAATAACCTCCCAACAGTGGACCTACAACATATTACAACATGTCTGAAGCACTAAACAACAACAAAGAATTTGTCCCTGATAGTGATGATGAAAATCCCCAAGAATATGTCCAGGAATATGATCAGGACTTAGCCGACCATGTGGAATTATTTGGGCCGTCACCATCTGCCACCAGAAATGCGCCAGTAAGGGAAGCGGTGCCCAAGGTCCCCAACACAAAAAAGACCCCTAAAAAGAAAAATCCCACAATCCTCCTTATCTGTACCAAGGAATTATTCTAACATGAACAAGATCTCCAATCGGGATCATCTTACTGATGAAAATTGGCATGAGTGGAGAGAAAGGATGAAAAGGGTATTTATTAATTGTGACATCACTGGATATATTAATGGGGCTGTAAAACGCCCAAGAGAATCCAAAGATGCCGAAGGGGCGCATAATTGGGACAAAAACAATACCTGGGCACAGCAAGTTATTATTCATAACATAACCTCTTCGCAAATGAATCACGTCGGATCTCACAAAAATAAGGCACATCAAACTGTAAATCACATACAGTACCTATTGTATGAGACCAAGGCCGATGCTACCAACGATCTCCTAAAACATATGGACACCCTGAAATCATATCGCAACCGCATCAATAAATTTCCTAATACAGAATTCCCTATCTCCGACACCCAATTCAAATTTATAATATCGGCATCCCTACCATCGTCCTGGCAAACTTATGTGGAACCATATAGGCAACGCTAATGATCCCAATGACATGGACCCCAAGTGCTGATTATCATCGGATGCATTTATTGGTCTATTACAGGAGGAATACAAACTTTGGTTGAACAGAAATGGGAATAATAACAGCACCGGCAGAAGGGTAAATCTGGTGAAAACCCAGAAAGCTACTGGTCCCAGTAAATCCCTTGAAAATTGTATCACCGAAAGCATGCTGGACATTGGATGAGCAAATGCCGAAAATTTGATGGGAACAAATACCATAATTGTGGGAAATTCAGACACCAAGCAAAGAATTGTTGGGGAAAAAGAAAGGAGAAAGTGAAGGACAAGAAGCCCGGAGACACATCAAATATGATGGAAGAGCATATAACTTTCTCAATGAACGAGCAACCTCTCCAAACATTGACAGATCACGTGACCAAAGAATATTATAATTTCGATGCATGTAATAACGATGCCATAATTGATGAGCGTCTGATCTATTATGATTGGTTGGCTGACTGAGCGACAACCTCACATGTAATGCATCAAAGAGAGGCATTTACTTCCTATACACCTATGGGAAATATTTCTGTAACAGGTGTAGGTGGAAAGGAGGCAAATATAGAAGGCCGAGGAAATGTTGATTTAATTTCAACATGCAATGGAGAAAAATATATTCTTCATTTACAAAATGTTCTACATGTTCCCGGAACATGAAATAATTTAATTTCGTTGGGGAGATGGGATGCAGCTGGAGGACAATATATTGGGGGAAAAGGTGAAATAACCCTTATCACCAAGGATGGTAAATCCATCGCACATGGGAACAGAATTGATAATCATTTATACAAAAAATGAAAATGATTATTACAAACTCAGACAATGTCTCCAGCAACATTGCCGATAATAAAACTTTCATTGGAAATGAAAAGTTACCCAGTTGGGAAACTTGGCATCGACGTTTTGGACATATCGGATATACTGGATTACAATTATTATTTGATGGAAAAATGGTAAAAGGTTTTAATGTTGATCTGGACACTGAGAAACCAGATTGCGAGACATGTATAGCCACAAAACAACACATTAAACCATTCCCAAAATCAGTCAACCAGAATACAGAAGCCGGGGAATTGACACATATAGATTTATGGGGAAAATATTCTGTCAAATCCATCAATGGAAAACATTATTATCTACTATTTGTTGATGATGCCAAAAGGTATGTCACCGTCGATTGTCTAAAAGAAAAAAGTGATGTGGCACAGGGGGTAATGAATTATTTGGCCTATTTGAAAACACAAGGCCGAACACCAAAAGGGATTCAAATTGATTGCGGAAAAGAGTTTGTCAATTATAAATTAGAGAATTATTCTAAGGAACATGGGATACAAATCCGATTAACTGCACCATACTCTGCATCACAAAATGGAATTGCAGAAAGAATAAATAGGACACTTGTCGAATTATCGCATGCAATGTTATTAGCAAGCACGGTTCCAGAATACCTCTGGGAGTATGCCATTATACATGTCGCTTATCTCCGCAACCGATCATATACAAAGCACCTTTGTAAATTAACTCCCTATGAGGGATGGCATAATAAACAACTGGATGTTTCGCACTTACGCAAATTTGGAGGACCAGTATGGATCCTATTACAAGGACACGAAATGGAATTAAAAATGCTTCCTAAACTTACATCGGATATGATGAAGGCGCCGGGCAGTGAAATATTACAACGCAGAAACACGCAATGTTTTAACTTCATGAAATTGTGAACTACCAGCTACCACACCACATCCTGAACCTATCCATTTGAGTCGGACGCTTGGGGGGCGCAAGCACTTTCTGTCCCCATTAGGCAATTTTTTTAAAATATCTTCCCATGCGTTCCCAACCCAGTGCTTCCCTTTCCAGCCCATCTTTTGATGTGGACTAAGACTTTTGATGTGGCCTAAGAGAGGGTGGAGGGGTCCCTAGCATGGGAAGCGTTTCAGGAAACACTACGCGGAGCGTAGGAGGGCCTGGAGTGCATCCCATGCTTGGGGGCCCCTCCTCCTCCACACCCCCCTGTTAAAGGCTCATGCGACGTTCCCCAAAAGTTAAGGCTCATAAGGGAACCACGGAGTGGGTTCCATGCATCTTTTCTAATTCAGAGCGCTGACCTTGCTCACCCTTTCCCTCAAGTTAAGGCTCATGCGTCTTGCAAAGGTTAAGGGGTTTGGCAGGTTGGAAAAACGCTTATTTATTCATTGAAATAGGGCTGTACATACATCCCTGATGCATAAAACTACCTGTTGCTCATGCATCTTGCAAAGGTTAAGGGGTTGGCAGTTGGAAATCCTTGTTCTTTAGATCTGGCTGTACATCCCTGATACGTAAACTAGTACTGTTTGCGGAAATCATGACGATCAATCGTCTGTCCATATTAAAAACGTCTAAGGGCTCCCATAATGACGCCAGTAGAGGTCGTCACTGTTGGGAGCAGCAGGGGTTGGAGCATCATCCGATGGGGCGGGAGCAGCAGGGGATGAAGCACCCGATGGGGCAGAAGATGGCACTGGTTCCGTACATCTGAAATAGGCGGCCATGAACCCCGAGTCGAGATCATGGAGCTCGTCGTGCTCATCGCTGCTGGGCACCAATTGCGGGGCACCAGGCGGTCTGGTGGGGACGACAATCGCCATGGCTGCTGGGGCTGGCATGATGCTGCTGTTGGGCCATGGCCACCCTGGAGAGTCAAAGTTGGCATCGTCTCTGTTGGACCCCCAGTAGACCCCGCAGCTGCTGGGCATCGACCATGGCCCAGGCGACGACGATGATGGGGTGCGGACGATCGTCGGCATCGTTGGGTTAAAGTCTGGCAGTGGGGCTGCAGAGTTCCAGTACAGCTCGTCGCTGTTGGGCTCTGGCACCAGAACGACCAACCGCTGCGAGAGGGGAGGGACAAGAGACATTAGGGACGGGAGGGGGGTTGCTTGGTAGCTGGCGATGGGGGAAGACCTGCCGAACGACGGGGGCTCTTCGGAGTGGTAATGGGGCCTAGGGCGTAGGCTTGGCCCCTGCACGGTCGATGATGGTGGGGAAACAACAGCCACACCTTTCTCGGCAATCTGTTGGATTGAAGACAGCAGGCTGACAGCCGCCGTTCCTGCTGCTGCTGCGGCCCATCCAGCTGCAGGCGCTCTTTCAGAGATCGGACGCCAACCAGGAGGAGGAGGCACGGGAGGAGCGGGTTTGCCAATGATGTGCGCTGGAAGGACGAACGAGCTGTACGGCATGGAAGTGCCAGCAGGAGGAGGAGGAGGAGGAGGAGGAGGGGAGACTTGGCGAGTGCCGTTGGAGGAGGAGGGCTCTGCCCAAGACAAGCTGGACTCTGCGTCCACGGTGGGCACGGATGAGCTGGACTTTGCGTACACGGTGGGCACGGATGAGCTGGGCAGGGTCATGTGGAGGGAGTGGAGGGAGATGGTGGCACCCGCGGAGCTGGGGGCACTTTGTTGACCATGGGTCGAGACGATCAGGCTCTCTGGGTGCGGCGTCAAGCCTGGAAAGGTGGAGACGTCCT
Source organism: Tricholoma hemisulphureum (assembly GCA_964034925.1). Classification (NCBI taxonomy): domain Eukaryota; kingdom Fungi; phylum Basidiomycota; class Agaricomycetes; order Agaricales; family Tricholomataceae; genus Tricholoma; species Tricholoma hemisulphureum. The sequence goes on along the minus strand of OZ035935.1, from coordinate 113,905 downwards.
GACGATGGTCGGGGTCCGCTTCCCCCTCGGCATCATCCATATCGGAATCGGCCATGGCGACCCCTTCAAGGCTGTTGGGGACGGTCAGCATCTCGCTGTACCTCAAGCCGATGTCTCGTTCCAAGGGAGAGCGCAAGAGGGGGTCAGCTGGAACATCGGCAAGAGGAGGCTGGGGAGATTCGTCGAACACGCTCCTGGGGTTCAGGGTGAGAGCGGAGGGGTTGGGAGCGCGGGGCTCATCGAGGACCGCTTTGATGTCGGCCAAGACAGGATCTTCGCGGTGGCTGGGGCCACCGTCGTCGTCTGCAGGAGCTTGGTCCCCTGGCATGCGCTGCTCATCTTCCTCCTCTGGATCATGCGCCGCAGCAGGAGGCCGTGCAGGGGGAGCAGATCCCTCCAAGCGCTCCCGGGGGGCATCTGGGGAGCACGAACCCCTACGATGAGACTGGTCAAAGACAACCCTGACACCAGCGGTAACAGCGTCTATCCATTCTTGGATCATCACCGGAGGGAAGCACAACAGAGGCAGGAGGCTCTGGTCGTAATCCCAGAAAGGTGGAGGCAACGCTCGCAAGCTAGCCCTTTCCTCCCCTGTCAGATGTTCCCTGACCCTCTCCCCAATAGGGCTGCAGACGAAGAGCGTGGAGAGCGTCTTCCAACCCTCCAAGCCTAGATTGGGATGGACGCAGAAGCCCGTCCACTCCCTTGCCTGCTCCTCCTCGAAGCCGTAGCAGCTGCTCCGGTGCGCATGGGACGTGCAGTCGATGTGCGTGAAGCAGGTGGTGTAGGTGAGCATGACAGGAGGCCCCTTCTCTATGAAGTCAGCATTGGCCGCGATGCGCAACACGGGTGTAACGCTCACGTCAGGCTTCCTGTGCATGAGGGATTCCCTGACCCTCGTAGGCGCGAATCGAAGCATCACGATGTCCCGGTCTCTCAACAGGTGAGGCACACCGCGCTCTGTTGGAAAATGACCATGAGAGGCTGCACAGGCAGCAACGGATGGGACACGCACTGTGCGCCGAGCAGTGAGAAAATGCCTCAAGACCGCTCTGGGGAAGGAACCACTTCAACTCTCGTGCCCATGGGGCATCGATCTCGAACCGAAGGGCGACATGCCAGACGTTCGTCTGCGCAATCTCTTTCCGGACACGTCCCATGTCCAGAAACGTCCGCTGGCCGCTGTTGTTCTTGTCGTTGTTGTCGCTGTTGCTGTCGCCGCTGTTCTGTTGCGAGCGTGCTGCGTCCGCGATCTTCCTGCCGGTCTTTGCTCCTTCCAAGTAGACCTTGCGCCCCAGCTTCTCCAGCTGCGATACTTTGAGAACCTGTCACCAGGAAAGCCACAAAGGACGACTCACCACCATTGCCTTGCGATAGAGCCGCCGTTCATTTGTTCTCCCCTGATCGCGTGCATGCATGTTTCAGGGATCTGATGGTGCAAAACGCTGCCCATGGTGCTCACCTTGTCCCCATGAGCCCCCACGATCTGGCCAGCTCCTATTACCACCCCCCCTGAGCGTTTTTCGGATGCCATGGTGTCGTAGGCTTGGCGGGAGGTGAGTTTGCGATCATGGCGAGATCGGACGGCGCTTTCATGGGTGTGGGCTCCATCCTCCGCCTCAATGACCTTTTACCGCTTGTGAGCAGATGCACAGAGCCCATGGGGTCAGGCGCTCACCTTTGGCTTCTTTGCAAGGCGGCCACCCTCTGTCTCGGGATCCGAGCCTGCGCCCTAGGGAAAGGGTTCATGCCTGGTGAGCGTGAGGTGACTGCTCGTGCATACCATGGCGCGCCCCCTCTTGCTGAGCGTGATCCGCGACGGCCTCTGCTCTTCCACCGTTTTGCCGATCGACGCGGTGGACTTCCCTTGGGATCCCGATGGCCTCTTGCTCTTCGGCGCGTTCTGCTGTCTGATGAACCTCTTCTCTTCTTCCGTGCGTGCCCTCGCGATGGCTCGCCTTTCCGCTCTGGTTTTCTTCATGGGCATCAGCCGCTGCAACGAACCGGCGACAGCGGATGCACACACCTTCAAGGGCATAGTAGGTGGAACAGGCTAAAACAGGTGAGATTTTCAATGCTTTACAGAAGATGACCCGTACATGCTTACATCTATTCCAGCAAGGGAGACACTGGCATCGGAAGGGTTAGCCATGTCGAGCGTCTTGGCTAGATCTGGAAACCCAATGAGAAAACACCCTGGGGTGGTGTAGGCCCCATTGGGCCTAGGTCTTTCTCGCATAAAAAAAAAAAAAAAAAAAAGAAAAAACTCAACATGCGCACGGACCTTCCAATAGATCGTGGAATGTATAAGAAGCCCCAGGAATCGAGGTATTTTTTCCACAACTTCCCCCTTCCCCTCCCCTACCGTAGTAGAACAGTAGTCGAACATATGTATCTCGGTAGTTGGCTCACCAATCAGATCCATGCATTGCTGCAACCGCCCCTCGGGGTGAGGACTTGGGAACGCCTGGCTAATGCTAGCTGGGGGGTGGCAATCGGGTTTAACCTGATGCTGCGATGGCCCTTTGGGGAATGGACATGGGAAACACTGGCTATAGCTGGCTGGGAGGCAACTGGGAGCGACCGGCCCTTGTGGCAGGAACTTCCAGAGTCGCGAAGTCATTTCATGACTGTCCGGCTGATTTGAGAGCAGGGGGAACAGAGGGCAAACAGGGTGCATTGAATCCATGCGTGGAGTATTGAGGGTTGGCGGACTCCGAGGAGAAAGCTGACCCATGGGTGTCCATTTAAGTTGTAATCCCACGTGCACCCCAAAACCTTCTGTTCTCGTTGTGTTAGAATCTTGCATCTTGGCTGGGTGAAAACCCCTGACCTTTGTCCGTCCCTAACCGTCTGCTCTTCCCCTGGTCATGTCATCAGGCTCTAACCCATGTCGCCTCTAGCCCCCATGTCGTTGTGATAACCTATAGATTTTCTTGATCAGTGGCGCTTGAACCTGAAGGAGGCAAAACGTGAGTGGCCAGCAGCAAAAGCGCTGGAAAGGTATCTTGTGCATCAGACCAGTGACATGCGCACTCTTGCTGCCCCGAGTAAGTGCAAGGGTGTTAGTCGTAAGCGCCAGCTTTGAGTCGAGGGGTAAGAAGGGTGAGCTCTTGCAGTAAGTGGCATATCTGTGCGACGTTCAAGAACAGGGAGTACAGAGCAAGTTAGCCGTTGTTAGTCTCATATGATCAAAGTGTGAAGGTGTGAAGACTTGTTCGTGCAGTAAGTAGCATGGCGAAGAAGTGGACTTCCAGCTGTGATGAGCTCAGCGTTAATGTGGACTGGGCTTGTAAAGCCCCCAAGATGCATGTATATATCGCGAGTACGGACATGGGAAGATGTAAAGCAAAAACAAAACAAACAAACAGAAAAAAAAAAAAAACGACGCCCGGGCATGAGAAAGAGGGGCCCCATCAGCTCCGTAGGACATTCTGAAGAAACTTGAGGGAGAAGGCGGCCATGTGCTCCTTCAGATTGGCGGCGGCTTCCGCTCAGCATGAAACCACCCCATCACCTCCTCTCGACGTTCTGGAGGAATTCCAGAGAGAAATCGGACATGGCCTTCTTCAACTTCAAGGCCGTCTTGTGACCCTTCAGCAGATCGCGCCACTTGGAGACGTTCAATGGCTGGGCTCCGTTCGCAATGTCCATCTTTCTCTTGTGGAACCAATCCTCATTCTCCAGGGTCCACAGGCCATAATTCCTGCCAGCCGAACTATGCGCCCAAGCCCATGGAAGTGGAAACCATGACTTGGTGGCGATACGGCCGTCCGCTGAACAACTCGATTGGTCAGTGAACACCTGGCATGTTAAGGGAGTGCGCTTACCCATATGGCAGGTATACGTCCCACAGATCAGCTGGGCTTCCACCTCGTCCAGCTCGTCATCCCCGTAAAGCACCTGATGTGAGCCAAGAGTCGTGCTGAAACCCTGACCGGCCAGAGACCATGCTGTCGAAGGGCCCCCCAATGCTTCTTCAAAGCTCAGTATGTTCATGACGAGACGCCACAAGATTCCACCTCGCAGCAAAGCGGCACGGGCTCGAGGCTGCATGAAGACGCGCGCGCAATCTTCCCTGTACACCTCGTAGTCTCTGTACGTGAACTCATAGCCAGGGAGACGTATGGGGACCGCAAGGTCAGGGGTATGGATGGGGCGATATACCGGAGGGGCAGGAAGGAGCGTTCGGAAAGGGATCCCTCGTTGGAGAAGACAGTAGGCCAGTTCATGCTCCTGGAGCCCACGGTCTTGACGACAGAGGAATGTGGCCACTGAGGGGCTTGAAACGGCCAGCTTCCAATCCTCCGTGGACTGCTCTCCAAAGTCGAACACGAACAGGTCATCCCTAACCCTGCGGCAGTACTTGACGCGGTCAGCAAGGGCAAGAGGCTCTCTGCTTCGAAGGGCGTAGTCCCATCGCTCTGCATCTGGACGCAACCCTGCTATGAGCCTGTCGACGAAGGTCAAGGCGACCCGGGTGATAGGCTGTGTGAAGAACCCATCTTCGACCATGGCCATGCCCAGGGAGTGGAGAAACCGGTTGCGCTCCACAGCATCTATGGGGCGGGTCAACGGCACGGAGGGAAATGGTATGGGTGCCAGGAACCCAAAGTGGTTTCTCAGGGTATCCAGTGCCTCTGACTCTGTGTAACCTGCTCGTGCAGCTGACGATGCCAGGGAGGGTGGTTGGGCGGTGGCAGGTGGCGGTGGAGGGATGGGGGTGGCAGGTGGCGGTGGAGGGATGGGGGTGGCAGGTGGTGGTGGAGGGATGGGGGTGGCAGGTGGCGGTGGAGGGCCGGTGGGGGAGCGGGTGCGCGACAACGACAGGGAGGTGGGATCCTGCGGCCTGAACAAGGAGTCATCGACATGAGGGGGCTGCACATCGCTGCCATGCTCTGGATCGATCCGTAACCCATCACGCGTATAAGCCACCACATCCTCCAAATCATCGTCCAGCCTCTCGGCAGGAGCAAACTCCTCGCAGCAATCCCACTCATTGGCGAAAGAGTCGTACCTCTTCTGGCCCGAGGTGTAATCGGTCAAGACCTGGAACCGATTCTTCTTGTTGACGGCCGTGCGCTCCAGCTGCTCAGGGTCCTCCATGCTTGGAAGCCACTCGAAAACCTTTGCCGTGACGGTGGGTGGATCCCTCAAGCGGTTCATCCTCTTCTCCTTGTTGGCAGGCGCCTCCGTGGCCGCCCTCTTCTCATTCCTACGATCGCGGTTGGCAAAAATCTCCCTCCACCGGATGAACTTCTTCCCCATCGCAGAACTCTGCTGACCCAGAGGTCGGTCATGGGACAGCGTTGATTGAAGAACCCTGCCACCCAATTGCCCTTGAAGCAGGTAAGGCGGTGGAGCCAGCTTACTGAATTCGACATCGACGGCAGCACGGGCAATCTCCCTCTGACCCCATCTATACCAGACAGGCACGCCCAGCGAGCAATACCACTGCACGGATGGCGCATCGCGATCTTCCAGGTCGAGGAACGTGCCTACACGTTCGGTCAAGGGGCGGAAGGAGCAAATATCGGAGCGCAGGATACCGGCCAGCCAGTTTTGAGTGAATCCGTTGTCCGCGAGATGCTGGAACCACTCAGGGATCACGGTCTCCGGCGCGGTGGTGCCGTTTGCCTCCCGAGCTCGAGCCCTGCACTCCACCACTTCCTTGCCAGCAGCGATGAGAAACGACATGAGCCCCATCCAGATTCGGAACCAGTCTCTGCCCAGCCGAGTCTGCTTCATGAGGGCATCGGGGTTACGATAAGTGCCGTTGTAGCCATAGGCGAAGGGAGTATAAGGGCGGACAGCACCCAGCCGATATACTTTGGCCAGAAGGGAGGTGGCGGTGATTAGGGCGTCCTCCACACGTGCCCAGGAGTCAACGAATTCGTCGTGATGACGAAAAGTGCCGTTCTCGTGGATGTAGTGGGGAATGCGGGCCAGCGTGTCGAACGGGAAACCCACAAAGGCTGGTCGTAAGGGCACGAACGCCAGCCATCCGAAGGTATGGGTCCACCAACGGGGAGCGTCATGAGTGGCGAACCGCTTGAAATGGCTGCGTTCCATGCCCCGATCCCAGTTGGGGGGTGGCGCACCAACTTGGCGAGAGCAATTCGGGGAGTAGTACCTAACCCCGTCAAGGACGACGAAGGTGGGGTCGGTGTGAATGTCGTCACTGCGAGGGGTTATCAGCGGTTGAACCCATGTACGATGAGAACAACGCACGCGTTCATCCTAGTGAGGGTGCAGGGGGACAATGGGCAAAGCGCAGGGTTGTAAGAAACAGTTCGAACGTTCCACAACGGCACTAGTCAAAGAGGTCGGATCGTCACACAGAGTCTGGTTATAAACCAGTACTATGCAGAGATAAGGCAAATCGACTGTTGCAAAGCCCGGTTAAGAACCAGTACTATGAACGGTGAAGTAGACAGTATCTGGAAGCAATGAACGGTAAGTGGGTACAAAGCCCGGTTAAGAACCGGTGCTATGTGGGGCAGATGGTGGTTGGAAAGCAAAGTTTGGAATCGTGCCCAAACACATTGACACAGATCGTCCATCATGTGACGATCTGAGTCAGACGTACCGTGACAGCTTGTGTCTGAACTTGCACTCGTACTCGAACGTATGGGACTGGTTTAACCAGCCCGTATGTTTTGCTGCAACTCCACTCATCACCCGCCAGCACATTCGCCTCCATCGCATTCGGTTTACTGCCAACCCACTATGTTGGGAATGAAATCTGATAGCTCAGAGGAGACCTTAAGACGAGGTGGGGTGTCTCAGAGGCATTCCCTGTGGCTGTGTTGGATTATACCAGTGGCAGATTCTAACCCTAGAATGGGTCTCTGGCCTTGGCTTGCCTATATCCCAACACACTATGCTCATCAGCACTCTCCCTGGGTTATCTATTCTGTATGCAAGGCGTTTGGGACTGGTTTAACCAGCCCATTCGCTTCCCTCCCCCGTTGGCTTCAAACCCATCTCACTTCTCAACTCTTCACCAGCCCGTTCGCCTTGATCGTTTCTAGCCCTATAGCCCACTCCCGCCAGGCTGTGTCCCTCTGCGTTCTGGACCGGTATAACCAGCCCGTTCACTGCGATCGCCTACCACTTTTCACCTCCCTGGCTCTACCCCCCAGCGATATGGACTGGGTTTACCAACCCGTTCGCTTCAACTGGAACGCACATATCTCCAACTCTAACTATAGGCAAAACGAGGTGCTTAGGACAGGTATAAACCGGCCATTCGCCTTTGTGGACCCCACCCTTGCCAAGGTGCAGGTATCAAGAGCAAAAGCGTGCGCACACCCTTTTGACATCCAGGCTCCCAGATTCAATGCCCTTGAGCTAGGATCGTACACCTTCCAGTAAGTACTTCGTTTTTATGTCAGCACTCTAGACATCAGCTAAACGACAGTTTCCGGACCGGTATAGCCAAGGCATTCGCCTTTGTTGGTTGACATGCATGCAGGACGCTCTTAGAGCCTCGACCCACCCTCTGTGCCCGCCCATGCCCCACTGCAATATCGTCCGCCCAAACACCCCGTCTCTGCTGTGATAAGGCTACCTCTATCCGATCAGTACCTCTGCCCACCCTCTGCGCTCCCTCATGACCCACTGCAATATCTTCGGCCTAAACGCCCTCGATGCTCCGTCTCTGGTTCGACACTTCCACCACCACCACCACCTATTTCATCTCTCCTGGCAAAGTTGGAGGGCGGCGGCCTATATAGCCACCTGTGCATACCACAGAGCATGACGTGCTCTGAGCAACTGCGCCTGGGACGCTGCCCTTGCCTTTTGGCCTCTTTATAGCGGAGAACCCCAGCCTTGGAGACGATCATTACTTCCCTTTTGATGCCTTCCGTCCCAGCTATGGAACATGCAAAAGCATTCTCTGCGTCGGGCATAGCATCCTTCACACGCTTTGCCAGTTGAAGTTAGGCCAGCCCAACTTCCATACCATAGAAGATCGCTCACCTCCAACATACCATAGAAGATCGCTCACCTCCAAATTACCGCTGGCACTCATGTTGCGGGATAAATTGGGCGTGTTTCATTTCCTGTAATCTGCCTCCCAGGTATATGCCTCACTTACCTCATATTTTGTGAGGCCGCGCGTCCAATGTGTATGCAATGCAGGGGCAATATCACTAGCGTCGTTGGGTGCGGCGCTCCCAGCCCTCTACCGGGGCTTGTTGGGCCGCATGGGGCCTAGTGCTATGTTTTTAAGAAGAAGAAAAACTAGCCGCCAATCCCACGGACGATGGCCACGTATATAACGGGGGCTCTGAGTTTATTTGGTGCAATAAGTCATCGTCAAAATCATTCTCATGGCCACCGACATGGACAACAGGTCATTTTTTTGTTTTGCGTATTCTTGAAGACAAGCTGCTGCTGACCCTCTGTTTCACAGAGTTGAAGCCACCCTGTGTTGTGGTGCTTGCGGTTCGGCCACGAGTGGGGGTATCGAGGGGTTAGAGAGGCATAAAACTGAAACCCACCGGCGCGCACCGTCGACCGCACGCCAGGGGCCTCACCCACCTCCCTCTCTTCCCACCGCTCAACGCTCTTCCCCCTACAAGAAGAGGGCCCCAAGTAGGACTATACCAGCCTCATCTGCCCCTCAACTGGGTGCATCTCGAGGGCCATTCCCTCCGAGGATGCCCCACGACTCTCCTCTTCCTCCCGCCCTTCCATCTTCCAGTCACCGGCCCATTCTATTGGAGTCGTTTCCTGGAGCTTCACCTCAAGTGACCCTTTCAGCCTCTAACCCTCGCTCACCTGCCTCTCAAAGTTCTTGTCTTACCGACTCTTCCATGCTCAGGCGCATCGGGTTTCGTTTCCACACTTTGTTTCTGATCATGCTTTGCGTGACATGCAAATGTGCCTGGGTGCCCTCAGCAGTCGTAGGTCACTTGTCTCATTGCCACCAGATAACCCTTACCCCCCGGCAAAGGAAGGAATTACAGGAGGAGATGGATGATCTTGGTGTCAGGCTGGACGATATGATTCCAAGTCCTTCCGACCACATTCCCGTTGAGCTCCTCACCACGGTGGGGGGGGCGTTCTGCTGCAATGAATGTCAGTACTGCTGTCTTACCGTGAAAACTCTGTATCGACATTGGAACGAAAACCATAGCTCTGTGCACCGTTCATTGGAAAGTCGGTATCATATGGGGAGTGTGCAGACGTTTTTCAAACCCAAGCCCACACGTTACTTTGAAGTGGAGCCCACTTTAGTAGCCACTCCCTGTTGCGATATATTTGATGTGTTTATGTCTACCGAAGTTGCTTCGTACGCGCCTTTCCCTGTCCTGATTCCGTCAAAGACGCGGGAGATCCCCCCTCTGCTTGTTGTGACCCAATGGCATGAGCACCTGAAGGATTACGTGACGGATCACAGGAAACGAGAAGACCTACATTTGCTAGTGACGCCTACGAAGATCGATTCGACCAAGCTATGGAAGCTGGCTTGGGGTTACACGACATCGATCCGTGAACAGGCTCGAATATCTCCTTTCCGTGCCCGTTGCATCCTGATTGAGTACCCGCGGTAAGTCGACCCATAAGATCTACACCCTCTCACCCATGACTCAATGGACCTTGACAGCACAACCCAAGAGGCGAAACCATGGAAATACCACAACGACAATAAGACGCTGAGGAATTACACCTATCCTTTACACAATCTTAGCTACTGTATCCTCCAGTCTATGAATGCCAACCATCCTTCTTCCTATAAGTTTCCACTTACAACGGAAATGAAAAAGGCGGGGAAAGAGCTGCTGGATATTCTAAAGGTCGATGGAGTGGCGGATCATGAGGTGCTGGCGTTTCACCGGTTTGTGTACCTGCTCCTTGCACGAGATGCCTCTGTTAGTGAGGACAACAAATGGAGTATGGTGATGGAGTGTTGGCTAGCGGTGTACAACATGAAGCAGCAAGGAGACTTCACACCCGCACATGAGGTCACTCAGCTATTCTCCAGGCTAGAGTATAACTGCCGGGGTGCAACGTTCTATCAAAGCTATCTCCACAAGGACGAGTATGGAGGGAGTCTATACACGTAAGTAGTGCTGCGTCATCTTCACTTCATCCCATTCTCACCAAGTGTGACCTATTCAGTGCGTTGAACCATTACTGTGCTGAGAACCTCCAGGCTGGGATCCTCAATCCTTTCTGTGCCATTTTTGAATACCAGCGGTTCGCGACGTCCCTTGTCAAGTCAACGCCGGGTCCTCCCCAGACAACAATGTCTCCTGATGCCTCCAGGGTCACATACAAGGACAAGACCATGGATCTGGAGGACTGGATCACCGGCATGCGCGCGATGCACGATGAGGCGAACGATATCCTTACGCATCTCTGCCAGGGAAAGGAGATCCCAATTGACTTTCCTCGGGATACGTCCGACATCATGTCCAACACCACCTACGGCTACTCGTGGTTGTCCAATGCGACCTACGTCAAGCCCTACACCCTTTTGAAGGCACTCTTTCTGGATCCCTCCTCTTCCCCTTGTGAGATTGGACGCGATGGCGTGCTGATATGGAGTGCTCCGCGTCAGTTGGACTTTCTACGCAGGAGCGGAGAGTTTGTACAGCTATTCGCTCATCTGCACAACTGCGTTCCGGGCCAATCTGTCCGTGTCTCTGAGATGTGTGATTGTCGAATCACAAATGGTTTGAGAGGTCGAAACATCTTCCAGGACCATGGGGAAGACTGGATCATAACACGCCGTGTGAAGTCTGAGACCATCGTCCGGCATGAGGAGTTTATTCCAGTCAAACTCCCCCCGGAATTGTCTCGCATCTTCCGCATCTACCTCCTCCTCGTTCGGCCGATAGAGATCGACTTTGCAAGGCGACTATGGGGAAACGATAGGGCAGCCCTGTACAACGAATACCTCTACGTTATCATGGGCCGGCGAATGCTAGAGGACTCATATTACCAGCAGTTCAAATTTGCTTCTGAAAAGCATTTCAAGTGTCGCATCGGCGTTAGAGGATATCGACAATGCGTTGTAACCATTGCCCGAGCCTATCTTGGCTCAGAGTACGAACTGGAGGTGGAAGAGGAGTCCAATGCGATTGCGGAGCAGCGTGGGCATGGCACTGGTACAGACAGGCGATGCTACGGCATGCAATTGAGCTACCTAAGCACCCTCTCCTCCGATCTGATGTTTCGATTTGGTCACATCTCTGAATGGTGGTGGCGTTTGACTCGCTTTTACCCTGGAAAGCCCCCTCTTCTTCCCCTGGACGTTCGCAGAACAATCGCGAACAAGGACGCGTACAGGCCCTTTGGGGTCCCATCAGTAACCCCCGAGCATGAGCCACCCGCTGGGGCATCAGGACCGGCATCCGCGATTACAGAAGAACGGATGGGTTATCTGATGTCGGCTACGTTTGATACCTGCCTGCGCAAGCTTGAACCCAGACTTGCCCCAATGATCCAAGAACAAGTTTCAGCTGCCATGGTCCAGGCGCTGTCCAGGGTTATCGGAAGAGGCAGTCAGCAACAGCTTGCCCCACCTTCCATGCTGGCCCACAGGGAGGCACCTGATGAGGAGCCCTACAGGATGGATATCGATGACATGTACAATGACCCGGGGTTTACGCAAACCCAGAAACATGCCCAAGTGCCGTTGGTCACGCCACCACCTACCGCCCTGGAAACCCCCCAACTCCGAGGTGCAATCGGACACCATGTAACACAGCGATCCCAACTCCCCTACGCCTACGGCCCTGCCGAAGTGTCTCATGAGGCAATGGCGCTGCTGCGAATGCTATATCCGCATATCCGAAACCCATCTTTCAAGTCAGAGGAACAGCGGAGATTAGTTGAACTGGCTCTTGCAGGCCAACATAACCTTGTCGGCATACTACCGACAGGGGGGGGCAAAAGCCTGGTGTACCTTCTTTGTGCCCTTGCCCAACAGAATTGTGGGGAGGATGAGCCGATAAAGAAGGTTGTGGTGGTAATCCCCAATAAGGCGCTCTTGAATGATGCGCTGAGGAACGCCCTGGAGCTGGGCATCACATGCTGCAGGTGGACGACCACCACAAGCTTCGCAGTCATTCGCAACTGTTCGTTGCTTCTTGTTGCCGTCGAGAGTGCTGCATCTACAGTGTTCCGATCGTGAGTTCATTTTCATGACAACGGTATGCCTATGATAGATGCTTTTTGCTCTAGGTTTTACAGGGACAACGAAGCTGTGATCTCTCGACTGTTCTACGACGAATGCCATCAACTCATTACGTGCACAACGTATCGAGGCAGGTTTGAAGATACCAAAAGGCTTGTCCAGCTCCCCATTCCCAAAGTGTTTCTCACAGCCACCCTTCCCCCTGTCCTGGAGAAGTACTTCCTTAGCGAAGTCTACCTCCCAGACTCGACGGCAATCATCCGCAGAGAGACTTCCCGACCGAATCTGCGCTATCATGTTCTAAATATGGAAGAGCGGGTCACGCTCCCACTTGATTTAACGATTGGGCTGGCCCGCCTGCTAGAGAGCACCACCTTTTCTCCCTCTTCGCGTGGAATCATATTCTGCACTACTAAAGCAGCCGTGGACCAGCTTGCACCTTCGTTTAACGGATCAAAATCCCACAGTGACATGCTAGGGCCTCAGCGGGACGACCTGCAGAACCGTTGGACCACAGGCGGAAACCAATGGATGGTGGCGACGACAGGCTGGCTGCATGGCATCGATAATCCCTACGTCGACGCTGTGATCTTCGTGGAGCTTCCTTATGGCCTGATGAATTTTGTTCAAGGAGCGGGCAGGGCAGGGAGGTCAGGACAGCCTGCCAACATCTTCTTGCTGAATCCTCGGATAACCTACGCAGAAATGAGAGATGAGCAGGAGGATATCATGGGCCGTTCAGCGGGCGTGAGGTATATGAGTGATGTTTGTCGTAATCTAACGCTTAGCCGCTCCATGGATGGCAAAGAGGTCAGCTGCAGCGATATTCTAGGTTGTCTGAAATGCGATGTCTGCGATCCCAACAACCCTGTAGCGATTGCTGCGAAAAAGCTGCTTCACCCTCCCCCACCCCCAGCGGTGGAACCTGACTACGACATGGGACCATGGGACGATCAGAGCGTGATGGACCTGGACATAAGGCTGCTTTCAGCTGGCGTTGTCCCTACCCCTGAGGGTGGCCCAACTGCCGGACTGAAGCCCGTTGGTGTGCAACTCGATGTGGCCCATTACAACCTGCTGATGAAAAACAAACATGCAAAAGTGGCGGAGTTGTCAGCGATGACGAAGATCCTGCAGGGGTACTGCTTTGTGTGTTGGGCATGGAAAGGGGCATGGGTTGTCAAGACGCTGGAACACACCCCTTTCATCTCCTGCCGAGGGAAAGAGGATTGCTATGTGAAGCATGCGTATGGTTGGATAGACCAGCTGAAGAAGAAGTGGGTGTTCAAGAAATTTATGTATTGCTGGACGTGCGGTTTGCCCCAAGGTGACTTCCTTCCAACCACGCATCCCATTTTTAGGAAGCACAGCCCACCCCAATGTCCGCTCTCTGACTTTGTGCCGCTCTTGGTGTGGTATATAATCCATGATCCGATAATATGGAAACGCGCTTGCAGGGAGTTTTCAGGCCTCCAAGTCAAAATGCCACTTGTGGCAATTGTGAAATGGACGAACAGGGAGGAGGGCCCCAGCATGTTCTACAATGGGCTGGAATTAGTAGTGTGGTATTGGCTTACGTTTAAAAGCCCACATTTATCATACATAGGTATGATTTGTTCATTTCATTAACACTACATATTATTCTGCTTTCGTAAAGTGCTGTACAGTTGCAGCTATCATCTTGTCATTTATTCGTTTGAACCCTCTATGTGTCAAGTCGTGTGGCATAGGGTTTGGAGGCTGCTGCAAACGGAGGCGTCGTGTAGAGCTCGGCGTGTCAATTACGTACCTAGCACCTGCAGAGAACGGTGTGTCAATCTCGTGCCTGAAACGCACAAATGACAGTGAGCAATCGAAACGGGCAAGAAAGCATTTGATACGGGAAAGAACTTCGTGGTCAGTGGAGAGACCGTCATCAGGTCGCTCTCGAACGGGAATTTCTGTCAGGCGGCATCTTGAAGGTGACATGGGAGAGACGTATTGAGTCAGGGGCCGCGTTGGAACAAGACACGAACGTCTGATAGAAACGGGATTAGCATGGATGACGACGTTCATAGAAAAGTTCCCCATGGGGTTGAGAGCAGGCGATGGTTGGCATCTAACGCGTTTTGGGGCCGTAGAGATATCCAGGTCTGTGGAATTAAGGTAAGCTTGTGCTAAATATTCTAAAATGGACTTACCAGGGGAGCGTTTAGACATTTGGTGAGGGCGGCAGAAGGTTGCTCGGTTGGTCACGTGTCCCAAAAAACAAAAGTGACAGGTCACGTCACACCTGTTGAACAACAACCACCAAGAGCGCGCGGGACGTCGTCAACGACTCCCCGCACATCGTCTCCGATGTCCGTCCTTGTGGGTGCAGGGGGCCTAAAAGGGACACAGCGCGTCGTCAACGACGTCTGTCCTCAGGGGTTCAGGGGGCAGAAAAGGGACTCACAGCACGTCACCAAAGACGTCCGTCCTTGTGGGTACAGGGGGCTTAAAAGGGACACAGCGCGTCGCCAACGACGTCCGTCCTTGTGGGTACAGGGGGCTTTAAAGGGACGCACAGCGCGTTGCCAACGACGCCTGTCCTTGTGGGTACAGGGGGCTTTAAAGGGACGCACAGCGCATCGCCAACGACGCCTGTCCTTGTGGGTCCAGGGGGCTGAAAAAGGACACAGCGCGTCGCCAACGTGTCGCCAATGACATCGTCATTGTGGGTACAGGGGGGCTTAAAAGGGACACAGCGCGTCGCCAACGACGTCCGTCCTTGTGGGTACAGGGGGCTTTAAAGGGACGCACAGCGCGTCGCCAACGACGCCTGTCCTTGTGGGTCCAGGGGTCTGAAAAAGGACACAGCGCGTCGCCAATGACGCCTGTCCTTGTGGGTACAGAGGGCTTTAAAGGGACGCACAGCGCGTCGCCAACGGCGTCCATCCTTGTGGGTTTATGAGATGAAAACGGACATGCAGCATTTTATTCTATGCCGTGCCTAACCAGCTAACTGAACCCTACAATCATAACTGGTACGCCCCCCAGTGGTGTGGGAACTAACTGACTACGATGCTTCCCCCTAACCGGCTAACCAAACCCTCTGGCGTGTGATGCATCTTTCTGGCTCTCGCTAACTAGCACTGTATATGCGCCACTGTGCAGTACTTGTTAGCATAGTTTACACATCACTCTAGCAGGGAGAGGTGCAGCCGTAATAGTCATTCTGATCCGAGTCCGTCAGATCGTTACAATTTGGCCTATGTAAGCTGTAAGGATTGCAAGTACAAATATGATTGTAAAGGATAAGGGAAACATTGAGCACAATCGGCCTTGTTAACAGTAACCACGGAGTAACAGTAACCATGGAGGGCACAACACCAAGTAACGAATGGGAACACAGCCTTGGTTACAAATAGTATGGTAAATCACATAGTAAATGGTAACTAGGGAACACAAGGACAATGTGTGCCCTGTGTTGAGCGCAACGAAAAGTACAACGTCGGAGATGACCCTGCATGCTGCGATGGGTACAACGAGCCTTCACTGAAACCTTTAAAACCATCTGCGCTTGGTCTTACATTATGACATTATCACTATGAAACGATCTGCCCATCCTGTGAGTACCGACCAATTCTGCCAGACTCCCTAACGGCCATGCACACAGCGCCAAAGTCCTCCTCACAAAAGGGGGCGCTCTCGGCTTGGGCCATCCAATCCAGACCACAGCAGCCCATTGTCTGATCTATCAGATCTATCGGACGATCACAGCGACGATTGGTATGAACCGTCTTCTGATGAATCCCCTCCATCCGTGCCAGACCTGGCAGAGCAATCAGTCAAATTGAACCAGGTATGCATTATAGAGGTATTTCCTAATTATGGTCCAGGTTAGAGTAGGGTTCAGGTGACAATCAGCAAAGAGAAGCTCCCCATATCATAGCACTTTGATATGTGGAGCATTTGTAGTACATCAATGACTCCACATATCAAAGTGCTTTGATATGTGGAGTATTTGTAGTACATCAATGATTTGATATGTATTTGTAGTACATCAATGATTTGATATGTATTTGTAGTACATCAATGACTCCACATATCAAAGTGCTTTGATATGTGGAGTATTTGTGGTACATTCTGTGGCTGTGCATCACCCACAGATCTCATTTTGCTTATTATCACTGATCGGCTGGGATGATCGCTCATGTGAGACACCCAGCATGTCCAGTTTTTCGATCCCATTCTGTTGGTCATGTCCTTGTTTGTCTATCTTTGTTTGCTGGCCCACAATAGCTGTGGGTGACTGTGGGTGTTAGTCACCCACAGCCTGTATTGTGCCAGTTCTTGCTGTATTCCTGCTCAACCATCAAGTATTTGGTATCAGCAGATAGTGTATTGTTATGGCAAGGTGATGACACCACATTTGTTTGTGTTTGTTTGCTCATACAGCCAATTATAGCATATCAGATATCATTCTGCTCAGAAAGTCATGCTGAGTGTAAAGGCAGTGCTTGTTTGTTTGTATTTGTGTATTCATATCCCAGGAATCCCAAATTTGCTAAGTCACAATAACCTGCCCTCAATCACCACCTGTCAATGTTTGCATGTGTTTGCAGCATTTTGGAAGGCCAATTGCTCACCCTGAACCATTGTGCAACACAAACTAGCTTGGTCCACTACCAACAAATTGAATTGTTTGTATTTCTTCATTAGAAACTTACAAAAATCTGCTCTAAATACATATATAGGAGATATTAATTGTCATGAGCAACCCTGAGTGTAGTCAGTTGCATTCAGTGAAGTAATTACTAAATATACAGCATGAAAACATCAAAGAGAGAATGACCAATGAGGACAACAAATGATGAAGTATTAGGAGGGGGACAGTAGACAAGGGGAATAGGTGCGATTGAAATACAACAACACATGCCATATTGTCATTTGCTTGCACATCAACAGGTGCAAATAAATGCAAATGTGTGGCACATCATAAACCATCATGATGGGTCAGCATTTATTTGCAAATGAGGCTCTGAGTCACAGACAAAGGGTCACCCATGTGGTCACCCAGGCCTCGGGTGACTGGGAAATAGTCACTCATGTGGTCACCCAAGCTCTGGGTGACTGAGATATAGTCACCCACATTGTCACCCAAGCTCTAGGTGACTGAGAAATAGTCCCCAACTGGTCACCCAGGCCATGGGTGACTGAGAAATAGTCCCCCAAATGGTCACCCAGGCCTTGGGTGACTGAACAACAGCCATTGCTTCTTGATCTGTTACCACAATGTGCACAGACACCCTTCTACAGCTACTCATCATCTTATCTGTCCTGTGGCCACTTGCTCATCTCTGATCTCTCTGATTTGGTTCTCTATGCACTGCTAACAGTGCATGTCTAAGTCTTCTCACTCAGGGATTGGGCAGGTCGATCAGAGGCAACCCTTGTGTCAACCCCCCCACTCCAAGCAATGCTCCCACCCCCACTTTGGCATCTCTGGTGGCCACTAGGCCCACTGGATGACCCCCTCTTGCTTCACAGGCTGGCCCAGTCTGCACACCTTGCACGTCTCCCTCATCATCACCTTACAGCCACAGCCAGGACACTCCCCAGGCACCTCACATGTTGAGCGCTTTGCAGGCTGCATGTCAAGCATCAACTGCCCCTGTGGGTGGGCCACCAAGCACCACTCCTTCATCTGATGACAAGGATGGGGACATGTATGATGTCAAACCAGTGACAGAGCTCAAAGTGAGATTCATGGTCGAGTCGATCATCCAAGGGGCCAACACTCTTGGCTCCCTTGCCTCCCGAGGCACTTCAGTAGACCTGCTTCGGAGCAGCCTCCCCGACCTCATCTCTGCATTGTCTGGTCTCCTTCAGGCAGCGGACAACTTTGGAGTACCTATGGCCCTGGTCATGGACCCCATCCAGGCCCTGTCCTTTGACATGTTCGTTGACATGTTCGATTGAGAGGTGACCCCCACTCCCATCCAGGACATCTCCATGCTGTTGGTGGCACCAGAATGCCCTGCTGGTCCCCTACCCTGTAGAGGAGGGCTGGCCAGCCGCCCCCCCCAAGTGCCCCGCCCTAAGGGTGGGTGCCCCCTCCCTGCAATCCCCCAGCAGAAGGGCCCCCTGGGTCGCACTGGCACTGCCCAGGCCCCCACATTTTCCCAGGCTGCCCACTTCAAGGGTGGCCAGGTCCCCTCATCCTAGGTGGATGGCCTGGTTTGAATGGCTAAGGCATTCCATGAGCTCCCTACTGCCCAGCTGGCAGAGATGCACCAGCAGGCCAAGCCTATTGCACCGAAGCATAAGGCTTTGTCCACTGTCCACAGCCCATCCAGGAGATAGGTCATCACCACTGTTCAGGCAATGCCAGATGAGGTGGGCATGCCCCCCCCCCTGTGGTACTTGTTGGCAGGAATGTGGTCCCTGAAAAGGTCTGACTCACTCTCTCCCTTCACCACTTGTGCCTTGTTGTGCAGTCAGTCTCACTGGCATATGGGGGCTACTTCATTGCCACAGATGTGGTGGCCTCAGCCGAGGACATTTGCATCATCCGCCAAGTGATTGCCATGGCCTTTGCTGAAGGTGTCACCATCTCGGTGGAAATCCCCTCCTCAATGTCCTATCTCAAGATAGTGGACATCCTGTACTTCAGGACCACCACCCCATCATGGTGGATGTGGTCCTCACCTTCATTGCCAAGTCATGCCTCAAGGACTTGGTTCTCCTGAATGCTCCTCTCAGGATCATTTGCAACTCCAGACAGTCCAATATGGTGACTGTCTACATGAATGTCTTGGACTCCATCAGTGGAGCCCAGGCCAAGGCATTGTCCAAGTGTGCAGTCCAGTTTGGGCCGTGCATTTGTCCTATCTGTGAAGCCAAAGCTAATCCTGGCGTTTTGCTATGTCAATGGTGCTGGAAGTGGGATCATCCTAGTGTTTTGAGGTCAGGTTACCCTAACCGAAAATAACCGAGACCAAACCAAACCGTAACCGAAGCTGACCTAACCTTCGGTCACGGTTATGGACTCAGAGCTGCTTCGCGGTCCGGTCAGGGGCAAAATATCGGCCCAGAGCAAACCGGTCATGACCGATTATGACCGGTCACAACCGTTAACACTCAACTTTTCATTTATATTTATACTGTCTACAGTTTTCAGTATTGTATGAAGTAATTAAAATAATAAGTAACTAAAATATATTAGAAATGGGGTGAATCCAAGTAAAAAAGGTCGAAAGGCAAGGGTTTATATACCTTTGGGCTGCGCACAGACCATTTGGTCGTGTTTGTGCACCCAAACAAAAAAAGTGGTGCCACCTAACAGCTATCAACAACTCCATATCCTCATGTCGACACCCACCACATCACACAATGCCTGCAAACGTGGGGCCCAAACAACGTCGTTTGGGCCCTAGGTAACTAGTTTGTTTTATTTTATGTTGTTAATTTCTACCTTGTATCTTTTTAGGTTCTTGTAATGTGGCCAACAACGAACGACGCAGCACCCACCCCAGCCCTGCAAGCCGCTGCTTGCAGGGTGGTTCGTGGGTGCTAGTAGATGACAGCAGCAACGACTAGACAGCGACGATGATGACGACAACAACAACGACGACAACGACGACAACACGATGACAACGGTGAAGAACCACCTGCACCCAGCCTCACGAGCGACTGCTCGTGGGGTGGAATACAGGTGGTACTACGTCAACGGCGATGACGATGACGATGGGGACGGCTGGGGCTCGAGCGACGCACGTCGTCGCCATGGTATGTTTCATTTGTTTCATTTTGTTTTATCTATCTACTAACAATACACTTTGTTTTAATGCTCACGACCTTAGGACTCGCTCTTGCCCTTTCTGCCCCCCCTTGCACCTCTTTCATGTAGGGGAGGTCATTTTAGCGACGATGAAGAGGGTGACAAAGATGACGACACGAGGGGTGGTGAGGACGCGAGGGGTGGCGATGATGTGGGGGTTGCTGATGACGCGGGAGGTGACAGCGACGACGCGGATGTAAGGTAATATACTACTTGACACTTGGTAGTTATTCGTACTGTACTTTACATAGTAGTTGCACGGTTCTGACCGATCCTAACCGGTTCCAACTGATGCTGACCGAGTTCAGTTGGAACCGGCTCTAACCGGTTATGATACCTGACTGAACCCCTGCTAACCGGTTAGCAGTGGCTCGGTCAGGTTTGTCTATGATTTAAAGTTGGTCATAACCAGTCAGGGTTCGGTTTTGGTGAATCTTTGCTAAAAACTGAACTTAACCGAACTTTAAAACACTAGATCATCCAACCAATGCTTGCTGTGCCCCTCATATCCACTGTGCCATCTGCAGCAGTTCTCACTGCAAGGAGCATCACTGCACCTTGGCAGGCTGCTGTAAAAGCAATGCCAAGGCAAAGCCCCCCATTCCCCTGACACCAGAGAATGCTCCATGTCCTCATCCCCTCCGCTGCCCCAATTGCTGCAGGGACCATGCAGCTGACGACTGTTGCAGTAACTTTTGGAAGCACCACTTTGATGGTGACTGGATCAAATGCTGCTACATGGAGGTACATGAGCGCTGCACTGCCTGTTTCCCCTTGTCTGACCCCTTCCCCACAGGACGCGGTGGGCAAAACTAAATGAGGAATTCCTGGGATATCTCTTATTCAAAAGTCATATGTCAAAATGTAAATAGAAATTATGGACTTCTTGACACCCTACTTGAGTCTCAGAGTAATGAGTTTCACATTCTGTTAATTCAGGAACCACCTTGGAACCTAATATGAAATGCCCCCTCATCCATGTCAAGAGATGGGGAAGCGGTAATTGGTGCCCCCATACATCCAAATTGGGGCTGCATTGTAAGACAGGCGGGGACAGACACAGCCCCTAGCCCCAAAGACTCTGCTCCCTTCCCAAGATCTGATCGGGGGGAGTATCCATGCATTGCTGTCTATTTCAACAAGCATCTGCAGAGCCTCAGGCCCAGCTACTGCCAGGACCTAATTGATCACCGTGACGTCATTGTCTTCACCCTGGGTGCAGGCAAAGACCTCATCATTCTGGCAAATGTCTACTCAGACAGGAACCACATGGGCATCTGCCTCCTCTCCAAGGGGGCAGAGGCCTGGCCTCACAAGTTCCACCTTCTTGGTGGGGACTTAAATGCCGCCACAGGTCTTAGGATCCAAATGGTCCTGAGGCCAATGTTCATGCTGACCGCCTAATCATGGCCACCACCCACTTAGGCTTATCCCTCTGTTGTCCAGATGAGGCCAAGCCAACACACTACTCCTACAACAGGGAGCTCAATCCCACGGTGATTGACCTCCTCTTCATTAACTCAGTGATTGACCTCCTCTTCATTAACTCAGTGATTGACCTCCTCTTTGTTAACTTGGTGGATTCCTGAGCACACCATCTTCCTGGAGCATTGCAGGTCCTTGGACCATGCACCCCTCCTGGTCAATCTTAGGACTCCCTTCTACCGTGTTCCACTGCAGACTGTAGGGCTCACCCATGACTTGGAGGAGGAGACAGCCTACATGAAGGATGTCAGATGTCTCCACCTGCCTTCAGGCCCTGTCCAATTGGATAGGTGATACACCGGCAGTGGTAGACAAGGTGGTGCAAGCTATCTCTGAAGCCTTTGCTCAGGCATGGCAAACCCATGCCTGGTCTAAGGACATCTGCAGCCACTCCAAACAGTGGTGGTCAGATGAATGCTACACTGCCCTTGACAAGTACTGGAAATCCTGAGACCCCAAGGACTGGAGGGTGTTTAAGCGGGCTGTTAAGGATGCCAAATGGAGATTTTTCAACAAACACATTGAGGAGGTCTCTGCCATTAACCAACACCCATGGGATCTCATGCCCTGTGTCAAGCAATGCAACCTCCCATCGTGTGAGGCTATCTCCTATGGGGGTGAGCTCTGTAACACACTGGAGTCTCTTTGGATAGTGCTGGATGGGACCTACAATGCAGCGAATGACTGCCTAGTTGACCTGTCAGCTCTCAATGACTATCCACCCCTCCCCATCAGGGAGTGGGTTCCATTTTCCCTCCTGGAGCTACAGGAGGCTCTGAAGGTGTGCTCATCACACTCCGCCCTGGGGCCGGACCACATTATGTGGGCCTTCCTCAAGCACTGGGTGGGCAATGTCGAAGTTGCCCTCCTCTTTGTCTGCATTGCTGAGGCATGCATCATGCTGGGCCACTGGCCTACTCACTTCAAGGAATCCACATCAGTCATTATACTAAAGCTGGGGAAGCCTAACTACTCCACCCCCAAGTCGTTCTGGCCCATAGTGCTGTTGAATACTCTGGGTAAACTTGTTGAGAAGATGCTGTCAAGGCAGCTTCAGTTCAACAGCATAGCACACGGTGTATTCCATCCTAATCAGTTTGGAGGCATTGCCCAGTGGTCTATGGAGGATGCTGGGGTATACCTCACTCATGCCATCTGCACAGGGTGGGTGAAGGAGTTACAGACAAGCATTGTCACATTCAACATTGCTCAGTTCTTCCCATCACTGAACCATCAAGTTCTGCTGGTGATAATTGAACAATCAAGGTTCCCACAGTGTGTGGTGGGCTTCTTCTGCTCCTACCTTGTGGGTCGGTTCACGACCTACAAATGGAACAATGACTCCTCTGGGAAATACTCAGTGGATGTTGGGGTGGGACAGGGCTCCACCTGGTCCCCTGTATGCTTGGTGCTATATCTGGCGCTGGTCCTTTGGATCTTCTTTACATGCCCCCTGCCCTGGGGGGTGGATTTAATCTCCTCTATGTTGATGATGGTACCCTCATCGCACAATCCAGGTGGGTGGAAGACAATCTACCCAAGCCCATGGCAGCATACAACAAGGTATTCCGTCTCTTTACTGCCCTTGGCCTTGTCCTTGAGCATGCTAAATCAGAGATGTTTCACTTCTCATGTGCTCAATCAGCAGTGAACCTGCCCATTGATCTTGGCATCGCACTGTTCACCGGCAACACCCCTCTGAAGCCTAAGCCCATTTGGCAGTACTTAGGCTTCTTCTTCGACTGGAAGCTCTCCTATCTTAATTGCATTTCAGAATCCTTTATGTATCCGGTCACCCACAGGTATTGTTTTGCTTTTTATGGCTGATCCGCTTGGATAATCACTGATGTAAGACATGCAGTATCTCCAGTTTTTCAATGCCATTCTGATGGTCATGTCTCAGTTAAACCAAGATCCAGTCAGGCATGCCCTCTTTAACTGAAATCTCAGTTGATTGCTTAATATGGCCCAAAGCATTATTATCATGACATAATTGTTTGGTCTGGTTTTACTATGTATATCCAAGTGGGCATTATCATTTTTTGATGCTTTGAGTATCCCACTCCATGTTGAGCTGAGATCTCAGTTGGATCATCTTTTGGACAGTACCTGTCCTCTTGTCATCTTGGTTTGTTTGTATTTGTTGCTCAGATCATAAATCCTTCTTTTACCATCTTTGTTTCTTTGCATTTGTTTGCTCAAAATGAAAGAAGACATGGACCCTGAGATAAGTTCTAGCTGAGACCTCAGGTGGGGTAGGAACCAACTTAGATGTCAAGTGGAAAAAAAGGGAGTTATAAAAAAAATGAAAAGAAAAAATAATAATTGGGAGTAAACAAATAACATTTGTTTGTGTTTGTTTGCTCATACCATATTCAATAGCCAGCCTTTTTTCTTCATCATCTTTTTTGTTGTTACAATCCTTTTCTTACCATCTTTTTTTTTTTTGCTTTTGTTTACTCCAAATGATATTTAATGGGCATCCTTTTTCTTCACTGTCTTTGTTTCTTAAATACCATTTTTTTATCCTGTCCTTCTTCCTGTTTATTTTTTTTCACCTCATATCTCAGTTGGGCTCTCACTTCTTGTGGCAATCATGGCTCCAATCCACTTTTTTTCACTTGAGATCTCAGTTGGTTCTCCCTTCTCTGTCACTCCATTTCAAGCTGAGTTGAGGTGTCAGCTGGATAATCATGCTGTTTTTGCTCATCTTCCCAACAACCTTTAAACATCTCCTTTCATCTGTCATTTTCTCACAACACAGATGTTTATTTGTATTTGGGTGTATCTACATCTCTATAGTGATTAATCACATTCACAACTGAAATGACCATCATCAGATTTCAGACAAGATAAGATGCCCACAATAGTGACTAATTCACTTCAACTGAGATTTCAGTTGATACATTTGTAGCCATTTTCAAGCATCCATTCCAGAGAAATACTACTAGATTTCAAAGTTAAATGATGTAATCATGTGACCTACCATATATGGAATATTCTTATTATATACCAGTTGTTTTTTTAAGCTGAGTTTGAAATTTTTGCTTGCATAGTAAAGGTGGCAGGAGCACATAAAAAGGACAAATACTACCTACCATAGAAGTGTCTATTTACAAAAAGTTTCAGAATAGTGTTTGTAGTCATGTGACTTACCATATATAGAACATGGTGGTGTTATATATTATTCTGATCAGTTTTTCAAGCTGAGTTTAAAACTCACCCTCTGTATAGTCATTATCTACCAGATATGGAGTATAGTGCTTAAAAAATAATTTCCATAGTAATGTTATGAATATATCATTTTGACCAGTTTTTAGAAATGACAGTTGCATAGTTATGTGAATTTGTCACAAACTGATCTTGTAATAAGTAATAGTAGAGTCCAGTGGAGTATCAGGTTATAACAAAGTGAAACTTAGAGTGGAGAGGTGGAGGGAGATGACAATACAATCCTCTTTCATCTTTCATATTCATCATCCTTATCTTTGTCATCTTTTCTCACCCATTTGACATCTCTCTGTAACCAACTCACAATTTCATTTTCCGCGGATGTCGGTGTGGGGCAAGGGTCAGCCCTCTCCCCCGTCTGTTTGGCGCTTTATCTAGCTCCGGTCATGAAGCTGTACTTCGAGAGCCTTCACAGTCTCTCGACGGACCTTATCTCGTACATGGACGATGGCACACTCATGGCCCAGTCTAAACGCGTGGAGGAAAACCTCCCCAAGCTCGTAGGGGCGTACAACAAAGTATTCCGCCTATTCACGGCCCTCGGTCTGGTATTGGAACATGCCAAATCGGAGGTGTTTCACTTCTCCCGCGCCCACTCGGCGGCCAACCCGCCTATCGATCTAGGTGTCGCTCCCTTCACTGGAGCCACCCCCCTATGTCCCAAGCCTATTTGGCGCTACTTGGGGTTCTTTTTCGACCGGAAACTCTCCTTTAAGGAGCACGTCCGGTTCTACACTACCAAGGCGTTCACGACGGTGAGCGCCATGAGAATGCTCGGCAATTCGACTAGGGGCTTGTCCCCAGCGAATAAACGCCTACTCTACAGATCGTGCGTCGTCCCAGTGGCAACGTATGGTCTCCGCCTATGGTTCTGCCGCGGTACTCGTACCAAGGGGATCATTAAAGCCTTGTCCCAGATGCAGCACACCGCTGCATGCTGGATCACGGGCTGTTTCCGCACCATGCCCTCTGGGGCGATGGAAGTCCTCGCGGCGTTGTGGCCTATGCCTCAACTACTCCGACGCTTGGCCGACAAGAGCTGTCTCAGGACGGCGTCTTTGACGCATACCCACCCTATCAGAGCCATTCTGGAAGGGCCGCTGATGGGAGATGCCCCCCGGCACAGGCTGTGCCTACAGGATCTCCCACCTGTTATGCGACGGAAACTTGTATCCCCCGCGGCGGATGCAGTTACCGTCTGCACCCCCGTCACGGAGACCTTCGAGGCCTTTGGCCCTGAAAGTCAGCCTGGCGCTCGCTTCGTCGACCTCTTTAGAGATCGCATCAGCCTTCACCGCCTGCCCCCCAAAGGGACAGATGAGCACAAGGAATACATCGGACGTCTGGATCGGGTGCTGGCTGAGGCCAAAGCCGAACAGTCCACCCTCATTGTGAGCTGTGACGGGGTGGTGCCCAGGACAGCTCATCAGGCCGTGGCGGCCTCACTGGTCTTCAGAGGAAACCAGGAGGTACGCCGCATCATCACAGCGGCGGGACGAGCGGCTTCGTCTGACGTTGAACACATGGCGCTCCAGATTGGTGTAGCCGCGGTGGTGGCCGTGGGCTGCACCAAAATGGTCATTTTCACCGATTCCCTCGCTCTCCTTGAGACGTGGGCGGACTGCTCCCCCAAGGGGGGGCAACAGCACGCCATTAGGGCGTGCAAACTCTTGCGCCCCTGGCTCGGTAGAGTACAGGACCGCTCAATTCACCTGTGGTTTGTCCCCTCCAAGGCAGAGTGGGCAGTTCACAAGCTTGCTCACGATGCGGCAGCATCGCTCAGGGTTCCGCTGGGGACTTCCCCCCGCACCACCCGCAACTGGCTAGCAGCCTCGTTTCACGAGACAGCCGACACGGACTGGAGGGCCCACTTTGCGGACCCCAAGTACCGCGGACGAAACTTCCTGGACCTTAGGGCCCAGCGCAAGGGACCAGCACTGCCCACTACCTCCGGTAAGGGGCCTTGGCTCAAGGAGACTGCACACGACTGCAACTTGACGGCCCGGCTTTGCCGGTGCATCACGGCGCACGCTCCCATTGGGAGCTACCGCGCGCGCTTCCACCCCAGCGAGGAAGACCGCTGCCCCTGCCCCCCCCGTCCCCTTCAGGACCGGGATCATTTGCTCCGCGTGTGCTAAGGGGCCTTGGCTCAAGGAGACTGCACACGACTGCAACTTGACGGCCCGGCTTTGCCGGTGCATCACGGCGCACGCTCCCATTGGGAGCTACCGCGCGCGCTTCCACCCCAGCGAGGAAGACCGCTGCCCCTGCCCCCCCCGTCCCCTTCAGGACCGGGATCATTTGCTCCGCGTGTGCCCGCACGTGAAGCGCAAGAAACACCGCCAGGCACCACGTTTCATCGCGGACCTGGTGGAGTTACTAGAGGCGAACCCCAGGTGTTACGATTTCCTTTTCACTCTATTCCCTTCTTCGTCGCGGCAGTGCTTACCTTGACTCGTCTCTCTTCTTCTGTTTCCTTCTCCGTCGCGGCAGTGCTCATCTTGACTCGTCTGCTTATCTCTGACTCGTCGGGCAGCGCCCATATTCCCTTTTTCATTAGACACCGAGTAGATAGCTGTCCGTTTACATCGCACTCTACAGCTTTGCACCCATAGATAGTTTACTGACTCTAGTAATACGTGTAGACACGTATTCGACACGTAGCCAGGTAATTAACTATATAAACTGTAGTAGACAGAGGTCAAGGCTCCTCAGCTTGACCTTAGGCAATTAACAGCCTTACACTGCTCTCGAACGCGCGACTCGACCTAAGCCAGAAAGCCTCTGACTTAGCGTGATTTAACTTAGCAACGAAAGCCTCGTTGTTAACGAACTCGATACTTGTACTGAGTAGTTGAGGCTCTCGCCTTAACAAAAGGTCAAGCTGATCCACGACGTCCTCTTACTCAAGAGCAGACTCCCCTCTCTCCAGACGACCTACCCGACACTCCCCCGATCGACCGCCGCAAGGCGCCACCCCTGAACCCGACACCCTTTGGTACAGACACAAAGGTCGACTAGTACGTTACTCTGAACCCTCTGAACGCTGGTACAGCCAGAGAACGAACACTGAACCACCTCGATACATCCCTGACGAAGAATTCGAACCGACCAACCCAGACAAAGAAACTGAACCAGAACCCACAAATCAATTCCTTGACACCACCGATACCGACGCTTACGACATGACGTCTAAAGAGATCAAGATCCGCGCGCCCACCGACTTTCACGGAGAAAGAACGAAAGCAAGCACGTTCCTCTCTCAGGTCTCACTCTACCTCCGAGCAAATGAAGATATCTACGACACTGACGATAAGAAGATCATCTTCATGCTCTCGTTTATGAACGGGGGCACGGCAGCAGGATGGGCAGAGTCGAAAGCAGGAGAGACAACCTTAGGGACATGGGCAGAATTTAAAGAAGCATTCAAAACCGCGTTCTCGCCAATCGATGATGCAGGAGACGCACGACAGAAGATGAAGGCACTCAAACAGATCGGAGACGTCGAAGACTACATCGCCCAGTTCAGAATCTTGAAAGGAAGGGCCAAGATCAATGAAGACGTCTCCCTTATTGAATATTTCATTGACGGATTACACCCCAAATTAACAGAGAAGATCTACAACATGGAGAAAGTCCCCACCACCCTCGACAACATGATGGAAGCAGCCGCAAAGTACGACGGCCAATGGAAGAGAGCGCGCGCCATTGCAGGAAAAACGCGCACGATCTACGAACCCAGATCTACCCCTTCGATCAAAAGAGAAGCCACTGATATTAACCGACTAACCACCGCCGAACGAATGGAGCATATGCGAAAGGGGCTATGCTTTATTTGTCACAAACCCGGACATCGCTCCGGCGATCACAAGAAAGACGGGACGATTGCGACATCTCCCTCCCCCAAGCCTTGGCAGAAGAAGACAGGGCAAGGATTATACAACAACCTCCGCACCATGATGGGAGAGTTAGATGAAGAAGAACGAGAGAAAGCTCTCGCAATCCTTGAAGAGAAGGGTTTTTAAAGAAGCGGACTGGAACGACGTCAGACCCCGCTGAGTTAACGGTTTCATCTGTATTAGTAGCTGATATGAGACAACGCTCCATGAGAGTACCCATTAAGCTAGAAACAGAAACCAAAATCGTCGAAACAGAGGCGCTCCTTGACTCAGGGGCCGCCGGAACTTTTATCGATCGAGATTTCGCACGCGACCGCGGATTTCGAATGACCCCCCTGGCTAAACCAATCAAGACGTGGAACGCCGACGGGACACTAAACAAACAAGGAACGACTCATTCTACAACGGCCCGACTCACCGTCGGAGAAAGACAAACAGACGAACGATACCTGGTAACTGGCTTAGGAAAAGAGTCAGTGATCCTAGGACTACCTTGGTTTAGAAAGGAAAACCCCGATATCAACTGGAAAAAAGGTACGATCACTTTCCCTGACAAAGAAGAACGATTCGCCCGAGTTCGGAGAATCGTTGCTAAATCTAGGGAAATGATCAAAAATACGGCATTCAAACAAAGTACCGAGGAACAGATCAGGAAAATCACCCCTATCAAAGAAGAACACCCGATCAAAGACAACAACAGCGGAACCCCGGACAACATCCCATTAACGTCAGACAAAGTCGAAACTGAACCAACAAATGATCTCGTCATTGCTTACATCAAAGGAGAACCCGTCATCGGAATATTCGACCCTACCACCACCGAACCACCCCTCACCTTGGAATATGATGCACCAAAATATTCATACTCGAACAACACGAAAAGGATATCGAGAATAATGTCATCAAGAACTTCGCCACGGTTTTGCCTTGGACAAGGGATCTGGATCAGAGCTAAAACATCTATTTCGCAGAAACTTGCTCACGACAATCAAATGGACAACCCAGAAAAGACAAAGACACTCGACGATATCCTTCCACCACAGTATCAAGAATATCGAAAGGTATTCGAAAAGGCAGCATCGGAACGGTTCCCCGAATCAAAACCCTGGGATCATGCAATCGATCTGAAAGATGATTTCCTACCAAAAGATTGTAAAGTCTACCCACTGACACCAGCAGAACAATCGAAAATGGACGACTTTCTCGAAGAAAACCTGAAGAAAGGTTACATCCGACCATCAAAATCACCTATGGCGTCACCTTTCTTCTTTGTCGCAAAGAAAGACTCCGAAGCACTTCGACCCTGCCAAGATTATCGGTACCTCAACCACGGAACGATCAAAAATACCTACCCACTCCCGTTGGTTAGCGACCTTCTCGACAAACTGAAGGGAGCGCGATATTTTACAAAACTCGACATACGATGGGGTTATCATAACGTCCGAATCAAAGAAGGTGATCAATGGAAAGCAGCTTTCAAGACGAATAAAGGGTTATTTGAGCCAACGGTAATGTTCTTTGGATTATGCAATTCCCCCGCTACGTTCCAAGGCATGATGAATGACATCTTCAAAGATATGATTGACGAGGGATGGGTAGTCATTTACATGGACGACATCCTCATCTTTTCCAAAGACAAACAAGAACATCAACGACGAACACAGCGAATCTTACAAAGACTACTCGAAAACGACCTCTACCTCAAACCAGAGAAATGCAAGTTCGACGTCCAAGAAGTCGAATTCCTCGGACTAATCGTCAAACCGGATCAAATATTGATGGACCCCACAAAACTAGCAGGAATCAAAGACTGGCCGGAACCGACAAACGTCAAAGGAGTACGATCATTTTTAGGATTTGGAAACTTCTATCGAAGATTTATCGGGAGGTTTGCCGAACTAGCGAAACCGTTAAATGATCTAACCCGAAAAGATGCTAAATTCGAATGGACAGAAACATGTCAAACGTCATTCAATGCGCTAAAAGCCAAATTTGCACAGGCACCAATCCTGTCAATGCCTGATCCGGCAAGACCATTCACCATCGAATCAGACGCTTCGAAATTCGCCACCGGTGCGGTACTCAGACAACAAGGCACCGATGGACAATGGCACCCCTGCGGATATATCTCACATTCGCTCGACGCAACGCAACGGAATTACGAAATCTACGATCGGGAACTCCTGGGCATCATACGCGCCCTAGAGACCTGGCGCCATTATCTCCAAGGAAGCGCACACCCAACAACAATCCTATCCGACCACAAGAACTTGACATACTTCCGCACCGCCCAAAAACTAAACAGGAGACAAGCTCGATGGAGCTTATTCTTATCCGAATTCGAGCTAAATCTTTTACATGTGCCAGGATCGCAAATGATACAATCCGACGCACTATCAAGAAGAGAAGACTGGAATCAAGGAACAGAAAACGACAACGAGAACATTACACTTCTCCCCCCAGAAATCTTCGTAAATGTCATCGACACAGACATGCAGACGGCTCTGGCTCAAGCGACGATGAAAGACGAACTAGTTGCAGAGGCAATCAAAGCGCTCAAAACCAACGGAACTCCGCCGATCAAATCCGATCTGACAGACTGGGAAGTAAAAAACGGTCTAATCTTTTTTAAGAACAGGTGTTACGTACCACCCGACACCGAACTCAGAAGGAAAATAATCGAACTATACCACAACTCGCTACCATCCGGACACCCTGGACAATTCCAGACGATCGAACTCATCCGCAGAGACTACTGGTGGCCGGGAATGACGGTATTAATCAAAAACTGGGTAGAAGGCTGCGCAAAATGCCAACAAATGAAGGTCATTACACATCCGACGACACCACCGCTCACACCAATAAAAAGCAATGCAACACGGCCATTTGCACTCGTAACAACCGATTTCATCACCGACCTACCCCTGTCCGACGGGTTCGATTCATTAATGGTCGTGGTAGACCATGGTCTTACTAAGGGGGTAATTTTAATCCCTTGCAACAAAACGATTGATGCATTAGGAGCTGCGGACGCGTATCTAAAAAACGTCTACACCCGGTTCGGACTACCAGACAAGATAATCTCCGACAGAGACCCCAGATTCACGTCAAAACTATACCAAGAACTCGGAAAACTCCTCGGAGTCAAACTCGCAATGAGCACCGCCTTCCACCCTCAAACAGATGGAGAAACGGAACGTGTGAATCAGGAAATCGAGGTCTACCTTCGGATGTTCTGCACAAACAACCCTGAAACATGGAGAAGACTCCTTCCTACTGCGGAATTCGCCCACAACCAACGCACGCATTCAACGGTGAAACACTCCCCGTTTTACCTCATGATGGGATACGAACCCCGAGCGATACCCACGGCCTATCAGAAAAGCGACGTACCCGCAGCAGAGCAACGCCTAATTCAGTTATTAAAAGCACGAAACGAAGCACTTGCAGCGCACGAGCTGGCTCGACAAATCATGGCGGAACGAATCACAAAGAAATTTACCCCATTCGAGAAAGGACAGAAGGTGTGGCTTAACTCGAAAAACCTAAAACTGACAGATGTGACAAGGAAACTCTCTCCGAAACGAGAGGGACCCTTCCCCATCAAGCAGGTTCTGTCACCACTCTCCTACGAGCTGAAACTTCCCCATCAATGGAAGATTCATCCTGTATTCCACGCCGCCCTCCTTACACCTTATCGCGAAACCGCCGCCCATGGCCCCAATTACCTAAGGCCACCCCCTGACCTGATTGACGGACAGGAAGAACACGAAGTGGAGTCAATCATCGCCCACAAAAAACGAGGCAGAGGACACGTATTCCTGGTGAAGTGGCTAGGCTACCCCACGTCTGAAAACACATGGGAGCCTACGGACAATTTAAGAAACGCTGCGGACCTCCTTGCTGCATATAAGGAGAAGAAACATCTCTAAACCGACCCAGCGAACTCATCCGCAACCATCACCATCAAACGAACATGTCTGACCTCCCCTCTTCTCACGCCCTTAAAACCCTGAACATTCTCCCCCCTCTCGCTGAATACACAAACAACTACCTCCAAGACCCTGGACATCGCGCCGAAATCCTCCGCGAAGTCCACGACCGACCCCTTGAAGAAACCCTCCGACAATACGATCTCACCCTCGATACCATCTCAAACTTAGAACGACTCGCCCACAGTATGATGTCCCAAATGTTAGAAAAAGGAATGGCCTCTGTAGTTAGTAATTACGAATTAAAGTACGCAAAGCCCAACACCTCCACCGCCCCGACACAAACCCGAGCAGAAACACACGCGTTGCAAACGCCCCCATCTGGATCCGCGACCTCCTCCTCCTCTTACCACCTTCGAAAATCCGCACGAACCGCATCCGCCAATGCCTGGCAGCCTTCTCCCCCGAAACAAAAAGAACGACCCCCAACTCCTTTTTACGTCCGAAGCATGACCCTGACTGCTAATCAGCCAACCTCCACAGTTCCGCCTCACATGAAGAATGAAGCCTGTTTCAGATGCAAAGGGCTGGGACATTTTGCGTCCTACTGTCACCTCTTCACCTGCGACATCTGCAAGAAACGAGCGCCAGGACACTACCCAAAAGACTGTCCCCGGAACAAGAAGCGATCGATCACCCCTGATCAGAAGCGAAGTGGGAGCGAAGAAGAAACGGCGTATACAGCGGCCGAATACTTCTCTAATTTCGATGACAGCGCTTGGGCGAATTCGACCGGTGAACCCGGACCAGGGTCGTTCCACCCCTATTAAAGGACAGATGCTCGTTGACATTCCCCAGCACCCCCAGAAATCCCCACTCCAACCATGACATACATGCAAATAATCGCCCTCGCCCTCGGGCTCTTCTTCTTCAGCTGCTGGATGATCTTACTATCGCTCTCTTATCTCTCTATTCGCGAAACTGAACGCCGACACAATTTATATGAACTCGGTGAAATCCTCTCCCACATCTCTCCGACCCCCTCGAACGCCCTACTCGACTCGACCCCCATCGCCGTCCCCGCGCCCGCTTACATCCCACCTGAACCGCGTATACCACCACCAACGCCACCTACTTTCCTGCCGATCGCTGAAGAGTTATGGGTTTATCGACCACTCAACAAGTCTACGGAACGAGTAGAGAAGGGGTTGGAATGAAACGAAGTTGGAAACTTCGAGGATAGGGGGGGGGCAGTGTTACGATTTCCTTTTCACTCTATTCCCTTCTTCGTCGCGGCAGTGCTTACCTTGACTCGTCTCTCTTCTTCTGTTTCCTTCTCCGTCGCGGCAGTGCTCATCTTGACTCGTCTGCTTATCTCTGACTCGTCGGGCAGCGCCCATATTCCCTTTTTCATTAGACACCGAGTAGATAGCTGTCCGTTTACATCGCACTCTACAGCTTTGCACCCATAGATAGTTTACTGACTCTAGTAATACGTGTAGACACGTATTCGACACGTAGCCAGGTAATTAACTATATAAACTGTAGTAGACAGAGGTCAAGGCTCCTCAGCTTGACCTTAGGCAATTAACAGCCTTACACTGCTCTCGAACGCGCGACTCGACCTAAGCCAGAAAGCCTCTGACTTAGCGTGATTTAACTTAGCAACGAAAGCCTCGTTGTTAACGAACTCGATACTTGTACTGAGTAGTTGAGGCTCTCGCCTTAACACCAGGGCGTTCGCCTTTGCCCCCCCGGAGGGGTGGGACCCAGGATGAGGGGTACGCGCAGGGCGTATGACCCCCGTCTGGTGTGTCGGGGCCCCTTTAGGGGCTGAACGGTTGCTCTGTCCTGCGGACCGTTCGTCTTCTTGGCTGGTAACGCCGAACTCTGGGTTCGTCGCTGGCAAGGTCAGGGGGCCCACCGTATGGTGGGTACCCTCCCGCGCGCGGGGGGGCTAAGCGGCGTGGGGTTGTACCTGGGCGACCGGGGGACCTCGGACCCCACTGGGCCTTATGGCTAGTGGGTTGGGCGACCTGCGGGAAGTCCTGTAATCGTCATTCCTGCACCGTCGCGCTGGTGGGCGCGCACAGATAATAGGGGCCGCTGAGGGGCGGCGGACTGGGGGGCAGTCTGGCTTAGTAGGGCCCGAGGGGGGCGCTGGCAGTGCTGGTTCAGGGAGGCGCCTGAGCGCTCTCGTTCTGTAGCTTGGCTTGCAGGGTCGGGGCCGCGGCCTTGGACCCTAGCCTTCCCGCGTTCATGCGCATTCTCGGGGCTGTAGTCTCCCCTCAAACTTACGTCGTATACCCGCTGCCTGCTTGTAGTAGATAGCCGTGGACTGCGCCCATGCACCACGTTAAATATTGTTGAACAAAAAAAAAAAAAAAAAAAAAAAAACTCACAATTTCAGCGGAGAAATCATACCTTTTTTCCTCAACTCCTCACTTCCTCTTTTTAGCTTTTTTTTGACTTCTATCTTATCTTTGTCATCTTTCTCTCCCATTTACATCTCTGGTGTAATTCACAACTCAATGGCTCACCTGAAATATCAGTTAAAGTAAGGTGCAAGTGTCATTCAGCCTGAGGTCTTAGATTTTTCTTGTACTTTTCATAACTGATGCTAAGTATGGAAATGAGCTCTGCTTTATGATGGTACATAATATATCTACATATTCCATATATGGTAAGATAAATATGGAATATAATATCATCCTGACCTATTTTTTATGCATAATTTGAAAATCCCCCTCACTTAGGTCATGTGAACTACCTACCACTTAAGCAGATTTTGAAATATCAAGCTCTTTTTTTTTACTGATCAAGAATGTTACAGTGTTCCAAGTGAGATTCAACTGAAATCTCAGTTGAAAAATGTTTTGTATATGTTGCAAATATATATGTTGAAATGCATTAGTAGAATGCAAGAACTATTTTCCTAAAATAGAAAATTTCCTTTTAACTGAGATTTCAGTTAGCCCTGCATTGGGAACTAGTTGACATTCAACAGAGGTCATACAAAATGACATCCACATCTCAACTGAGATATCAGTCAGATTCAGTCAGCACAATTGGTCATGTTATACTCTATTTATTTTTGTAAGTATACCACTTAGTCATGTGACTTACCATACAGAGAATGCAGGGTTATTATAGCTATTCTGATCCATTTTTCAAGATGAATTTGAAAATGATTTTGGTATAGTCATTTGACCTGCCACTTTGGAACTTTGATAGATATTAACTATTTCTACTTACTTCTCTCTTCTTCCTTCTGCTCCTCTTAGTTGTATATGTTGGGAATGAGTATACAAGAGTATACAGGCAAGCCAAGGCAGTGGACATGCCTAGGGAATATTGCCAAATAATGCTAAGTCATATTAACACATGTTTAACAGAAGTTAACACATGCAAGGGCAATTAGGGGAATGCACAGTTAACACATCCTGCAGAGTTAAACATCCTGCAGCATGTCTATGATAGGCTAGGCAAGACATAGTCATGTCTATCATGGGCTATCCAAGACAGTAGCCTGGATAGAGTGTCTAAGACACACCCTGCAGGAAGCCTAAGACTTACCAAGCCATGACAACATACATATAGGGGAAATGACATAGTTAATCATTAACTAGTAAGGGAGTCTATGACTTCATTATATTATAGGAGCCCATTACAGTATATCTCCTAACACTGTAGTATAAATATTCTACTATGTTGGAGATAATTATCATCACTTCCCACTTGCTTCATACACTGTTCTGAGCTTGATCTAACTGCTCCCTCAGCCACCAGGTTAAACTGATAAGTCATCCTCATATATTCTCAATAGTATATACCGTTGAGATCTCAGTTGAAAATATGCAATTCACAAACTCACTGCCATCACTTGAAATATTTATGGTCAAGCAAGTATGCTTCAGAGAATAGTATCGCCAGCATGATCCTGCTGAGGCTTTTATATGATGTTGCAGGTCTCTCAAAATGACATCACTTTCTCATCTTTTGTGTCCTCCTGAGTATGGCAATGAGCTCTGCCTAAAATGGTATTATAATTTGACTATATTCCATATATGGTAAGTTGGATGACTAAGCAAAGCTCATTTCCAAACTCACCACAAATAGTCATAATATATACTATTCTGAACTCCAATAGCGAAGGCATGAGACGCTGAACAATTCACATGCAGGGTACATGAATAGGACAAATGGCACCCTTGACAACCCTTTGGGTTGGTCAGAGGGGCCTATAGATTCATATTCTCAAGGTATGCCTACAGTTTCTTGAGGTATGGTGTACTGTATTGTAACTTGGGTGGGAGATCAAAAAATAAGTAAACAGTAGGAAGTAGTTAGAACCAAGTGCTCATCACAAAACACTCACATTGCTCATGTTGAGAAACTAGTAGTGTGTTCAGTGTCATTCCAATGTTGCATTACAATTTTTTATTCATATGACAGAAGTCACAGAGAAAGCCCTACATAGTGCTATTACACAAACTGTCATAGCCAATCCAGTCAATAGATAGATACTTT
Organism: Tricholoma hemisulphureum; assembly: GCA_964034925.1. Classification (NCBI taxonomy): domain Eukaryota; kingdom Fungi; phylum Basidiomycota; class Agaricomycetes; order Agaricales; family Tricholomataceae; genus Tricholoma; species Tricholoma hemisulphureum. Next base: position 76,867 of record OZ035935.1, on the reverse strand, counting down.
GGCCTCAAATATTTTACTGTGCATCTAGTTGTTAATGTTGTAAAGCTATAATTAATATATTATCATTTTCTGGCAAGTGCTGTTTCCTTGATCCCAGACTTCGGAAGCATCAGAAGAGGTGGAAAATCACAGGAAGATGAGCTGCTTTCCAAGTTGAATGCTCCCTGCACTGCCATCTCAGTAGTCTGTCAAGGACTCTCTTAATGAAGGTGCAGTCCTTGCCTCTGAAGTGGTTGAGCTATTGGGAAGAGAACTGAAAATTGCCAGAGAAAGAATCAACTGTGCCTTTGTCATGTCCTCATGTTGCTTAGCACTGACTCCAGTACTCCATGTCCAGCTTGTAGGTGGCAAGCCCCCAAGCCCCCTTGCATACTTTACACAATGTTTAATCATATAATCATACTACAGCCAAGGTTGAGTGCTGGACACAACACTCATGGTGCCCATGTTGCATGATGAATCCTTGTCCCATGACTCTCATCCCTACTCCTCCACTCCCCCTCTCCACTCACACACACTCTGCCATCCTACTCTCACTCTCAAACTGCTTTCCCCCTCTCTCTCACCCTGTTCCCTCTCACCCTGTCCCATGTCCCCTGTTCCCTCCTCCTCCCCCTCCACTCCTCCCCCTCTCACTGTCACCCTCCCATTGTCACCCTCTTCCTCCCCCCCTCCCACAGGCCCACTGTCACCCTCCTCCCCCTCCCACCTACTATTATCCCCTCCCCATTATATTAGCCCCCCTCCCTTACTCACTCTCACCACCCCCTCCTGCCCCCTCACTCCCCCAGGTCAAGATCATGTCAGGGCCTGTGGCCAGCCTTATTACAACTACATAGTGTTGCACCCATTTGTTTGTCAGTATTGTGCTTAGAGTGCCAGGACAGTTACATATATAGATGCAACAATAATTCGTCAGCTTTGACTAAGTGCTAACTCATGCTGACTCAGCTGACCAATTCTGACCAATTCTGACCAATGCTGACCAAAATTTAGCTAATCATTCCCACATTCCAGTTGTCCCATACAAAAAACCTGATGGGATCACAGCATCATTTTCCCACAAAACAGTTGTCAGATATGTTATAGATCTCACCTATCCCAACTGAAATTTCAGTTGAATATAACTTTATGTCCTCTTTATATTTGTGTTGGAGATGTCATATTTTGACATGCTTGTTCAGCTGAGAAAAGGTACATTTTTGTTTTCAACTCCCTCCTTCACTTCTGTCTGGATTCACCTGAGGCCTCAACTGGATCATGCTGGCAGTCACTGATCCATTTCTCCAGGCCTTCTAAGGTCCTACCATCCTGATTTATTGTAAAGTAATTATGTAAACTTGTATTTGAGCTTGATTAACACGTCCCAGCGACTGGCACAACTTGTAAATTTGGTTGTGTTTGCATCTGAAGGCTGAGCATTTGGCTGTGTTTGCATCGCATGCCACTGTCCTCATTGAGAACACCTGTATTTACATGAAGACTCCATGACTTATATAGTACATAGCAAGCTTCTGTTTGACAGTTTTATCATACCATAGATCTCCCTTGCCACTTAGACAATGTCATAACCTGCCTCTGTGATAATAATTTTACCATTCCAACCCTTATACGAAGTATTCTCGAGAGCTCACTGACAAGTAATAGTCATCATGCTTGCCAGGAATCCCTTCTATTTGGGGCAACAAATATCTGCACTGATCTTTCCCAAGCAGTGGAATCCGATGCTATCTCATCCTGGGCATTTGATATTGTGAAGAAGAAGTTGTGTGGAGAAGTAACTGAGTTGGCATGGAAAGAGAATGGGTTGCACTTCAACACATCAAATACAACTGCCAAGTACCTGGAAGGTTCGTTTATGGTAAATGCTAGCCAGAAAATGAAGAAAGTGTCACAGGATCTCTGGAACCTTCTTTATGGTTTGCTAGATGCAAACTCTTTGCGTTGACACACCATGCCTACAAAGAATGATGCTGAAATTATAGAAGGTCTGGCAGCAGGTGCTGAGGGTGATCTGGGTGAAATAGGAGGGGATGATGATACAAATATGAATGAAGATCTTGAGGATGACACGCCAGGCAATGAACAACAGTCAAAAGCAAAAAGCACCGCATCTGAGCAGCCGCACGAAATTCAGCTCTCCTTACAATCGTACGTGAATTCTCAACTCTTTGTTTGAGCTGAGCTAAGGCAGAATGGGCCTGGAAAGTACATGCCTGGACACCAAAGCTATTCTGGACTGTAGAATGTAGTTCGTCGAGAGTTGGTGCAGTAAACTTCAAACCAGCCATAGTACTATGATGTCAGAGTGTCCATTATAGGAAAGTACTACTTGCCTCGAGTGAAAAAAGGGCTCAGCCTTCAGATGCAAACACAACCAAATTTACAAGTTGTGCCAGTTGCTGGGACGCGTTAATCAAGCTCAAATACAAGTTTACATAAGCACAAAAAAAAAGTTTAACGTGGCCTGCCACTGGTTTTGAGTCTGGTATTTCAGTTGAAAATCATCACTACATGTCTGGAAGGCAGCCTGGGTAGATGGCCTACACTAACATGGGTCAGAGAGACAAGACAAAATAATCTTTATTGCACAAGGGTAAGAGTCAGTAATATACATGAGATGGTAGATCAGGGCCTTCAGTATATTTGACCCATTAATGATAGAGCAGATGATGGTGCATTTTGGCCCATGTAGTATGGTCCAGCTAACATGGGCTCAACTGGCATGGTAGACCATTGTACATAGGTGGGCCCAGGGGAATAAGATAGACTATGTGAATAGGGTGGGCCAATTGTGATGTGACTCAGTTGTTAGGGCGACACTGATAATACCACCTATCACAGTGGCACACATGCGGGCTCTACAAGGAAACGGACGAATTGATTGATGAGATCAAAGATGAGTTATTTTTAGAAAGCAGGAAAGATGAGTTTGCATTGAGATAGGCTCATCACACCAATTAGGGGTGGAGTATCCTAAGAGAACACAACTGGTTCTCCTAGTATATATTTTGCTTTATATACTAAGTTACATGTGTTGTACACTATTTCATGAAATAACAATGATGTGTGAACGACGTGTCATCCCTATATGGTAGGTGTTTTATGTCATCAAAGAAATAACATCAGGAAACCAAGGAGGAAATGATTATATTATACAATACCTGATAAGTTAAATCTTTAGTATAACAAGTCTAATTCTTGCACACCCTCTGCTAATGTCAGATATAGCACAGTTGAGTTGGCCAATTCCACCAGATCTGCCAGACTGATGGATTTGACCATAAACTGGCATTTTTCTATTCATGGATCAAACCTTGTAATTGGGGCACAAGAGGAATGAAATGACACTATTTTTGTCCTTTCTCATTCCATTTTCGTATACTTTGTTTTCAGTAATTGACTTAGTAAATTTGTTGAATTGTTGCCTTATAATTAACTTAACATTTGTTGATATCTTTGTCTCACTTCACACAATCTTACATGCTTACTCACACACTTATATTTATTTGTGGCTGAGGTCATGAACAGGTTTTTGCATTTTGTTGAGCCCACGAGGTTGTGGCTGTGCATAGTGTTGCCACAGTTTGGAGTCGACTTAAACATATTTCGCATTTACTGGATGCAATGTGTGGAATAAAGACTCGTGCAAGGGACCGAAAACATAGCCAGAGAGCCGCCGCACATTATTCGTCCCCAACACGAAGCGATAAGATGCCTCCACCATGTGTTATTCACGTTAAGCTGTTTCAACCTGGTTGACTTGTTGAAACGGCTTAATGTGAATAGCACATGGTGGAGGCATCGGATCGCTTTTGTAAGAGACGAATAATGTGCGGCGGCTCCCTGGCTATGTTTTCGGTCCCTTGCACGAGTCTTAACCCCATGTATTGCGTCCAATAAATGCGAAATATGTTTAAGTTGACTCCAAGCTGAGCATACTCAATTTGTTGAAAACATCCTGAATCTTATACTCTGACAACAAACCAACAATATAAAGATGTTGAATTCAGCAACTGCAATTTTAACATTCCATTATCTGTGCACCATTGGTATTTTTGAGTTGTTGGGGTAATATAATCCAATTCTGGCAGGTTACCTACAATTGGCTACAAGACTGATAGAATATTCTCACAGCTTTTCAGCTCTGCAACATAATTGTAAAAAATTGTCATACTTATCCAATGCTTTCTCAGACATATATCTGATGGCCCAGAACTCAAATACTGCTTTAACATTGTATTGTTAGCTCTGATAATACATTACTTGCAGTATAAAGATAAAATTATTTAATTGTATCTCCTTATCTAACATTTTGATAGCCATTTGTCACTATTGACTGGAAATACCAGGATATCCACAGTTTCCTGATGAAGTAAATAAAATCAAAGTTGCCCCGAATATAATGTATTTGACTGTTATATAACTTGTATCAGAGTAAATGAAATCGAAAAAGTATAGTATAAGTTTAATGAAGCTTTCCTTTTTTTTTTTTTTTTTTTTTTTTTTTTTTTTTTTTTGTTCAACAATTTATAGCGCGGTGTACGTGCACAGTCCGCGGGCGCGAAGTACAAACATACTAGAGTACGCTACGCTCTACTATACTAGACCCCTGCCGGTGTGAGACCTTCCTCCCTCTTTTAACCTCTAAGGCGGGCAGATAGACCACATATAACGCTCACTGGAGCGGGAAGGCAGAGCCGCGCCCTTGCGCCGCCGCATGCCGGAAGACCCCCCACCCGCAGCTAGATCGGTCCCCCCACGCGCGGCCAGCCGAAGCCAGCCGGTGAGTGGTGTTGATTCACCGTAAGCCCCCAGCCCCCGAAGGTCCTGGAGGTTAACCGAGTTCCCTAACGGGCGGAGGGGAGAACCACTCCCCTCATCGAGAAATGGGCCACCGGACCGGCGTCCCTGCCGTCCGATGAGATGCCTGGCCAAGACCCAGTGGGCCTAAAGCCTGTGGATATGGGTACACCTGTGGGCGGCCGAGGCCCCCACTTGTATGCCCATGACAAACCCAGGGACGAGCCCCAGGAGCGCCCCATCCATAGCGAAGGGGTGCGTGGTAGCGCCGCCTGTATCCAGACAGGCGGCTTGCCGACAGTGGATAGGGGGTGTTACCCCCCCTGGTCCGTCGCATGAGAGGTCGATGGCGTCGCCGATCGATCGCTCAGTTGTGCCGCCGTCGTGGACGATGGCGGCGGCGGGGAAGGGGCCCCGTTGGAGTCTCAGTGGCAGCCTCAGCAGGCCCGCCCCCTGATTGTCCAGAAGATCCACAGGCCGCATTAACGAACGCGGCCGGGGAGGATACGTGCGGTCCCCAACACACAGTGTTGTAGGGCCATAAAGAGCAGTGCTGGGGGAGCGTCTCCCCCTGCCCTCTGCTGTCTGATCTGGATGATCGCAGATACTCCGCTGACCCCTGCTAACAGGTGGACAGCGGGAATGGCTCGGTCTCTTGTAAGCGGCAGGGATCGCCAGCCCTGCGCATCCTGGATGAGCATATAAGTTGTCCCCAGAGCACACGCACAGAGCATGGGTGCCCAAGGGAAGCGTGGTAAGGGGAAGCGCCGGCGCGCAAACCCCTAGTGCGAGGCAAGGACCCACCCACAGGGAGAAGGCAGTGTCCTGTAGTTGTAGAGTAGCTACGATCCTAAAAGGAACTGAAAGCAGACGCACCAGGTCCCTAGATCCTCTCCAGGGATCTGGCAATCCAAAGGATCGCCCCCCCCCCCTAAGCGTGTTCTCCCCCCGACCCCAGAACAGGACCCCCAGCCTAAGCCGGCAGTGTTACTTCACCGTCGAACCCCCCCACCGATTGGCGGAGGGTGCCCCATCCCAGAGCCGAGGATCATCGAGCCCAGGTAGGTAAAGATGGCGGACAGTAGGACACCCTCTGAGTGGGCATCCGTGCACGATCCATGGGGATCGGTCAGGCCAATCGCCAGGGGGGTTGGGATAGCACCCAAACGACTCCTGGGGAGTGGGATAGGCTGGTCTGATCAAAGATCAGGCCAGGGGATAGACTGCTGGACACCGAGTCAGACAGTGTACAGGAAGTTCCCACGGCACATGGTGGCGGTAACAAGTCAAGAACATTCTGTTGAATGAAGCTTTCCTAACATCAGTGAGTTACACCATGGATTGGGTGGGCCAGACAGGATTGGGTCATGGGAGGAACATCCACAAATGCAGGAATAGCCTTGACCAGCTTGCAACCTTTTTTATCCCAGAAATACCATGTACTTGTGGTGGTCAGTGTTAAGAGAAGACCCATTGATATCATGTCCAGCTATTGCCTCCACCAGCCATTCTGTATTTTGGAAATACCTTTACACTGTATGATTGGATGGCTTAGCATTGAGGGAGGGTCCATTTCCAACTGCATATCCGGATATTCATGAATATTTCTGGAAATTTACGGAATATATCAGAATTGATACTGTGCCTGGCTGTTTCTCCACCTGGGTGCCTCCCATATGTTGTGAATATCTTGCCACCATGTGCTTGCACAGCTTAGTGTTTGGGGAGTGCCTATTTCCATTTTCCGATCCAGATGTTCATGAATATTTCCGGAAATTTAAGAAATTTCCCTGAATTGATATCACCTTCTGTGCAGGAACAGCACAGGAACAGGGACTCAATAGGTAATACAAGGTCACTGCAACCACCACCATCCCAACCAACTCAGCACAAGTCACCTCATCCACCTCAAAACAATGTTTAAACTTACTTTACCCACATTTGTCTACTACAAAACTGTAAGTGCCAGTTCCCTAGCTGTGGGTGAGTACTGTTGTGCTCACTTCTGTATGTTTTTTTTTCTTCACATATTGAAAATTTAAACATTTCCAATTATTCCCTAAAATATACCAAAAAATCACCATCCCCAGCCACTACCTAGTGCCCTACTTTTTATTGGTTTTCTATCTGCAGGCCAGCTGCATTTGACACATTTCAGTATGTTTCTTTTTGGTCTTACATTGAAAATTCAACCTTATGCTAAAATCCTGAAAAACATCTTAGAAAATTGCCTGATTCAGCCACTCCCTAGCACCACCCACCTTGTTCAATTTCTATCCATGGGCCAGCCACATCTGACTCATTTTGGTATGTTTTCTTTTTTTCCATTAAAATTTAACCTTGAGCTAAATAAAATCCTGAAAAATATCTCAGAAAATCACCTGCCCCACCTGCTCCCTACCAATGACATAAGTTCCAATTCACTTTTTCCTTATGAGCACAATCTCACATTTTTCTTCTTTTAGACGGTTCAAAACAATGTTACCCCCAATTCCAGATTGAGCACCTCCAGTTCACTTCAGCTCCCTACTCACAAGGTATTTTCGCATTCAGTATGCTTTGGTAGGCGTCATATGATTGATTATTATCTGCATAATAGATAAAAATCTATTCTTTGCTGCAATGTACACCTTTGAAGTCCTCCACATGTTGCCATCTCCAAACGCTTGTCCATGTAGCCATTGGTGATCTAGTCTTCATCACAGATGGTGGAGGGCATGGAATATTGATTGAAAATGTCTCTTTCACCCATTTTCTAACTGGCCATCCATGCCGAGGTTGTTCATCATCAGACAGCCATGTTTCAGCAAGCTGTTAGGCCAATGTCACTGGTGGCTGATTGTTTGTCTTCAGTGTTTTAGACACTGTTGAGACCATGGCCAGGTCTTTCTGGTGGCTTTGTAGTCTCCAGGTACTATGCCAGACAACTGAAATGTTTTTAGCATTTATACACTCACCAGAATGTAACACTCACCTGATCCCTCATTGTTCAATTCAAACTGTACTACCTTTCCAGCAGGTGGAATCAGTGGCTGTATATGGTGCTCCTTGGACCTGCCCCGGCATGGGCCAACGTTCTCATCACTGTCCCTCATGTTGTCCACCCTATGGAAGTCAAACTCCTCTCCTGATGACTCTGTACTAAGCGACTGGTGCCACTTCCTCCACTGGGAATATGGAGTGATTTGTTCCAACCAACTGTCTGTAGCTTTCTGCTTCCCCTTACCATGATTTGACATCCATACCAATGGATCAGGAGAGTCAGGTGTCATTCCCTTACTTGATGTCAGCCCACTGCCCTCATGCTTTGAATTGAATTGGAATGCCCCTCCATCATCATTTTCCTGCTACCAGGAATGCCAAAAATGCAGGATTTTGTTCCTTCATCTTGGAAGGATCAAGGAGAGTGAAGCCATTGGGAACTTGGTCAGCATTATTTGGGTTCTGGATGATGGATGTCCATGGCGGAATTCTATTTTTGTTCCCCATTGCTCTTCCTTTTAATGAAATCATGAATATTAAGTACATGAGGATGATGATTAATTACTCACTGTATGCCAAAGTGACATATGACCTTATAACTTTTTGTCCATACCCTTTGTTGGCCAGTCAGATGGGTCAGGAAGGAGAGGGTGGCCATCCTCATCCATCAGGATGTCTTGGTAGGGCTTCTGCTTCGATCTGCTGGAAGCAATGATCCTCATATTAGTGTCATCTATAATCACAAATGTCAGGTGTATATGCTGTTAAATACAATGGTAATGCTTACTGTATGTCTCAGACACATGTTGACTAAGGAGTGCCATGATTGGCTGCATCTCCCAATCTGGGTGCATCTTGAAGAATGACTTTTAAGCAGATGAGACCTGAAGAAATGGGAATGATTGCTTACCTGTTTACTACCATTGTCCCGTTCTCATTCCAATGGAACATCAGAACCATGGCATCAATTCCACAAGACTGCTTCATCTCCTTGCAGAATGATTGTACATATTTCTACACTTTTGTGGCATTCCTATACAGAAATCAACCTCAATATGTGAAACAGTGAGGTATTGACTTACTTGGCTTGTTGTTTTGCCGGGGGGCCCATTTGGTTCCAAAGGGCGGCCACCCCTTCCAGCCGGTCCATCTCCTCCTTTGATGTCCCCTCCCATAAGTCAGTCAGTTCCTTCTGGTACCTCCTGAAGGCCTTATAGTTGTCGGCTTTGGTTGAGTTGGATCCATTCCACCCACCCATCATATCCCAGATTTTTGCCTTCAATTCTGTTTCTGTAAGGGAGGCACTTGTGTGGTCTTGTTGATCCTGGGGGGTCCCAGTGATATGCCTTAGAAAATCCTAAGCAGTGATTGACGCAAATCAGTCAAGCTATTGTTAGAAAATGCAAGAACAGAGAGGAACTCACCTTTTACTCGAGCATTAAAGGACGAGCCTTAGAACTGGGCAGCAGGACTGTGGGACTTAGGAAGCATCAAGCGCGTGTTGAGCGCCCGATCCACAGCCGTTCCTGATGCCAGGTGTTGATGCGGTACATAAATTAATTGACGGATCACGGCGGATGGACACCGCCACCCGAACGACGCCTTAGGAGCCCATAGCAATGGCGGATCAGCTTAGGATAACAAGAATCAAAATCAAAAGATCAACATTGTACCTGATTGATGGCATGATGGAATGCCATAGGAGAAGTAGGCCGAACGACAGAGGGCGTTATGCAACATAAACGCGGCAAGATTTCCTTTTATACCCTTTTTCTATCTTATTTAACAGGCTGTCCAGGTGGTCTAACATCATTTTGTAGTGATATACTTCTATCTTTTTAGGATAGCACAGTCATTCTATTTCCAAAATACCATATAAAGGACAGTCTTTCTTATCTATTTCATATTCCGTACTTGTACAAATACTAGGGGTAGTGAAGCTGCACAGTAGAGAAGTTTAGACCCCAGAATATACCTCTCTCACAAAGTTTCACTTCGTGCTCATCGCGTGACACGACAAGCTCACTCAAAGTTTCGCTAAGGACTCAGGACTAAGGATAAGGACATAGGAAATCAGGCATGAGACGTCTCTCCCTAGCACATCAAAGTTGTTGAAAGCATCATTGCTGTAGACAACGTCGAGCTTGCAGAGCTTATTAAGGACTAAGGAACCAAGGAGCTAAGGAATGAGGTTTAGGATCTTTGGGTTAGGATCGAAGATTGGGAAACTGAGGCCCAAGGATAAAGGATTATAGGTTAGGAACTCTAAGGATATAGGACAAGGACAAGGACAAGGATATTAGGACACAAAGGATCAAAGGACTTAGGAACACGAAGACTTAGGAACATTCAGGAATCTTAGGAAATCTTAGGAGACAAGGAATCTCAAGTCAACAATAGGACGGATCTTAGAAAGGACTAAGGGACAGCGTTAGGCAAGGACATTCTAAGGAGGACACATCTTATGAAGAGACTTTAGGAAACCCAAGGCTTGGTAAAAGGTTCTGCAAGGGAACTCTTTGGCCTACTCGCAATACTCAGATAGTGCTATTGTGTGTGTTTTGTCGTTGGTTTTTAGGGTATAGGATTTCGGTGTCAGATGCACACTGCACGTTTCACCAGGCTCAACCATATGTGACACGTTGTGACTAGAACCAAGAAGATCATTTGTACCTCATGATAGCACTATAGAGTCCCGTCATACTCATATTGCCTGAGGTCCTTGATCACCCCCACTCCACTCCTTACACTTTTTTGAGTACCTAGTTTCTCTACTTTACTTTCCAAACTACTACATACCAGCCATCTGGATGTACTCTACTAAGATGGCAACAAACTACTTGGCCCATGTCAAAGTGGCATGGTTACATGGAAAGCCCCAGCCTCAAGCTGAGGTTTCTCTAGCTCCAGACAATCCCCATTGGGATTTGCAAAAACAAGCGAAACAAGAGGTGGACATGCAGTCGCATGCCATGTCACACTTCGATAGGGTGCTTAATGCCTCTAATATATCTCGAGAGGGTACCAGAGGGTACCAAGAACAGTTGTGACAAGACCTAGAGCATGTGTTGCACTCATGACATGCCAAGTCACCAGCTTGCAAGACTACTGTAGAGGCAAAGACACCATATCAGAGATATGGTGTCCATTCATCTAGACTATTAGATGAGTACTTTGTCTATAACCCTGTAATTCTACATTGGATTTCATGCGAGACTGGGAAATCCATTGATGAGACAGAAGCAGAAGAGATCGAGGATGATCTAATTCTGAAGAATGACCTTGACTTTCATGGTCTTATTAACTCAGAGGTGTCTTACTACTGTGGCCATTGGTGTGATGCCAATGAAGCTACTAGGCTATGAGAGCAAGAGCTCCATCATCAGAATGAGGTGTTGTGAGTCATACCACCAGAACCACAGGGTGTTGAACCTCTCACATACAAGACATTTCTGGTCCATAGTGTTGGGAATGGAGTGCTGAACAGTGACAGGAAGAGTTAAGGGCAAGGTTAAGAAGATGAGGTTTAATCTCAAAGGCTAATGAGTGAGGGAGTCTGCCACAGGGAGGAATGTTATTATCATCTCCTACATGATGTGCAATATTTATACTACACAGTTAGGAGGTATAGTGTAATGCGCTCCTTTAATACATAAAGGAGGTATTCTGTAATAGACCCCTGTACCAGTTAATAATGGAATAACTATGTCATATCCCCTATGTAATTCTCCAGATAGACTTGTCTATCATTGTATATTATAGGGGGTTCCCTGGATAGCATAGGAGACAGTCTTGGCAGTCTTTGTAGTCTTGGCCAGTCTATTAAGGGTAACAGCTTGGGAATTAATATTATTCCCTGTGGCTGTGTTGGATTCTGCCAGTGGCAGATCCTAACCCTAACCTTAAGCTTAGGACTTGTATTCCATCTCCATAGGCTTGTTAACTGCCTTGGCTTGCCTGTATACTCTTGTATACATAATCCCAACACTCCCCCTCAAGCCTAGGCAGTGTAGGACAATGAGTGGAATGGTTCTGTGAATGTCATCACTCCCCCTGGAATGGTTAATAATTTTCTTTCAGGTGCATCAAAACCTCTGTGGATGGAAAACCCATTGGGAAAAACCAATCTCACCAAGGAAAGCTACTGAGTTATTTTTGACTGAATTCCCATCTCTTCCCTATGCCGTGAAAACTTAGGCTTTGGTAAAGCCTTTGTTAATATGTCTGCTGTTTGTTCCGGATCACGACAGTTTTGAATATCAATAATTTTGTTGGTGACTAAATCTCGGACCCAATGATGCCGTATAGCGATATGTTTCGACCTCTGGTGGAATTGAGGGTTATGGGTTAAAATTACTGACCCTTCATTATCGCCTTGAATAATTGTCGGATTTTCTTGGGTGTATCCGAGTTCACCATACAAATTTCTTAGCCAAGTGGCCTCGCGTCCAGCTTCGGATAATGCGACATATTCTGCTTCCGTTGAGGATAGTGCAATAATTGTTTGTTTCTTTGATTTCCAAGTTATTGCTCCCCCTGCTGTCAGGAAAACATATCCTGTGGTGGACTTGAAGTCCTCAGAATTTGCAAATGATGCATCAGCAAATCCATGGAAAAGGTTATTGTTTTCAGTCTCATCCTGGGATTTTCTGTAAATAATTCCAAGAGTTTTCGTACCTGCTAAGTACCGTAGTATCCGCTTTATTGCACCGTGGTGTTGTAAGCCCAGGTTTGCGGTATATGCTGCCAATTTATTAACAGCGAAGCTAATGTCAGGTCGCGTGGAGTTTGCAATGAATTGTAGACATCCCAGTAATTTGGCATATGAATTGCTCCGATTCGGCTCATTATAATCTGGGTTTTCAATTAATTTAATATTTGGGTCCATTGGCATTCCAACAGGGTTTGCATCAATCATGCCTTCTTTGCAAAGGACATTCTCGATATATTTTTCTTGAGATATTTTGATGCTATCATTGGCGCACGTAATTTCTATGCCCACGATTTTGCTAGGCTCTCCTAGGTCGGTGACGTCCCATTCTGATGTTAACGCATTTTTCATATGCTTCATCATTTTATCTGCTGATGCAAAAAGCAAGGTGTCGTCTACCCATACCGTTATGATGCCTATATTTTCTTCATCCCGTCGAATATATGCGCAAGGATCTGCCATTAATCTTCCATAATCATGAATTTTAAGTTTACCATCAAATTCGTTATTCCACTCTCGACCTGCCTGCTTTAATCCATAAAGCGGTTTAAATAGCTTGCATACTCGGCCTGTTCCATCATTACATCCTTCAGGTTGTTCCATGTATATAGTCTCTTGTAGCGTGCCATTGAGGTATGCGCCCTTTACGTCCATCTGTTGTATTTTTAGACCTTTCTCTGATGCGAGTGCTAAAATCGCTCGGAGTGTGTCCATTCGTACAACTGGTGAAAAAGTTTCTGTGAAATCATAACCGGGTCTTTGTGCATACCCTTTTGCAACTAGCCGCGCTCTGTATCGTACAATTTCCCCTTCTTTATTTCGTTTCCGAATAAATACCCATTTATTTTTGATTGGAACGGCATCTGGAGGTTTTTCGACAAGTTCCCAAGTACCCTTTTCTTTGAGCAAGTCTAATTCAATTTGCATTGAATCTTTCCATTCTGTCCAGTCCGGGGATTGTTTTGCGTCTTTGAGACTGTTTATTTCATCTCCGGCTATTATTGCATAGGCTTCTTCTATATTTAGAAAGGTTTCGTCATCTTCCTCTTCCGCAAGGTGGTAAAGATGTTTGTAGTCGGTACGAATTCCACGAGTTTTCCGTGGTTCATTATCACTTGCACGCGTCTTCCGTGGTCTAGTGATATCTATGTTTCCCTCATTTTCATTCCATTTACGCTTCCGAGGCTGCCTTGCCGGTTCCGTGATCCGTTGATCGGAGTTACCCGTCGGCGGCACATTCAGTGTTTCCCCACCAGACTCCCCCTCCGTCGAGGGTGTAACATCAATGTCTTCGGGAGGCTCAGGTTCATCTGTAGCGTCTATAAGTCGGAAGTTCCGAGAGGTGAGAACATTTCTTGTTTCGGCATTGTAGTATTTTATTGCTCCCGCGCCGTCGTCATAGCCGACATATGCACGACGCTTTGATTTAGGTAGCATTTTTCTTTCTTCTTTCTGGCCTTGTAATAATACCCATACTGGGGCTCCGAATTCACGTAAATTTAATACGTCCGGTTTTTTATTGTGCCAGCCTTCATAAGGTGTTGTTTCCCGAAGATGTTTGGTAAATGATCGGTTCCGGATATAGGCAGCGTGTAAGACTGCAAATTCCCATAAAAATTCTGGAAGCTGGTTAGCAGCCAGCATTGCTCGGGATAATTCGACCAGGGTTCTGTTCATCCTTTCCGCAACTCCATTCTGTGATGGTGAGTATGGTGCGGTAAGTCGATTTTCTATACCTCTTTCTTTGCAATATTTTTCCAGTTTTTCGTTAACAAATTCTTTTCCACAATCAATTTGTATACCCTTCGGCTTCTTGCCTTGTGTTTCCAAATGGGCAAGGTAATTTATTACCCCCTGTGCTGCATCACTTTTCTCTTTGAGGCATTCAATTGTGACGAACCTTTTAGCATCATCCACAAATAGGAGATAATAATATTTGCCATTAATAGATTTGATGGCGTATTTTCCCCACAAGTCTATGTGGGTTAATTCTCCTGGTTTCGTGTTTCTTTTTGTCGACTTCGGAAAAGGCTCCTTATGTTGCTTTGCACTGATGCAAGCTTCGCAATCCGGTTTAGGACTATTTTCGTCGACATTGAAACCGATCACCAAATTTCGGCTCAATAATTGTTGAAGTCCAGAATATCCTACATGTCCAAATCGTCGGTGCCAAGTTTCCCAACTAAGTGGCTTTACGTTTCCGACGAATGTTTGATTAACGGCAAGAGTTTTAGACGGCTTGCTTGAATTTTTTAATACCATTTTCATATTGTATAAATGGTTATTAATTTTCTTTCCTTCTGCAAGTTGTTGTCCGTCTTTTGTTGTGAGGATTAATTTTCCTTGTCCTCCAATATATTTTCCACCGGCCCGGGGCCGCATCCCATCGCCCCAACAAAATTAAATTGTTTCGTGTTCCAGGCACATGTAGGACGTCTTCCAGATGAATATTAAAATTTTGATTATTGCATGTTGAAATTATTTCAACAGTTCCTTTGCCTGCAATTTTAGCTTCCAATCCACCTACCCCAGTTACGGAATTATTTTTCATTGGAGTGTATGTTTTGAAGGCTTCTCTTTGATGCGTGACATGCGATGTTGTTGCTGAGTCAGCCAACCAGTCGTAGTAGATCAAACGCTCGTCCATTACGGCATCGTTACAAGCATCATAGGAATCAAAATTATAATGTTCTTCTTGAGCTGAAAATGCAATAAATTCCTCCACAGCATTGGACTGTTCCACAGGTTTTATTTTCCCTTTTTCCTTATCTTTCTCCTTTTTCTTCCCCCAACAATTTTTTGCCTGATGTCCGATTTTTCCGCAATGATGGCATTTATTGCCTTGGAATTTTCGGCATTTACTGGACCAATGTCCAGGGCGCTTGCAATGATCACAATATGGCTTCAGGGATTTTTTACGATCGGTAAGACGGTTTTCAAGGGTTTTCTCCTTTTGGGCGGTCGTCTGGATCTTAGCCAGGTTAACAATTCCGCCGGAGTTATTATTCCCGTTATTCCGGTTAAGCCGTAATTTGTATTCTTCCCTTAATAATCCAATAAATGCGTCCGAAGTTAAGCGACGCTTTGGATCTAAGTCATTTGGATCATTTGCGTTTCCGTTGTAGGGCTCGACATATGTTTGCCAAGAGTTTGGTAAGGATGCCGAAATGATCGATTTAAATCGGATATCTGAGATATGGAAATCTATATTTGGAAACCTGTTGATCCGGTCTCGGTAAGACTTCAAGACGTCCAAATGCTTTAGGAGGTCGTCGGAATTATCAGCCTTTGTCTCATACAATAAACACTGCAGTTGATTAACTGTTTGATGTGCCTTGTTTTCATGAGTAACCGATAATGCGGTATACATAGCTTCTGCGCTTTGTTTTGATCCAACGTGATTTATTTGCGAGGAGGTGACGTTGTGGATAATGACTTGTTGTGCCCAAGTATCGTTTTTGTCCCAGTTGTAAGCACTCTCCGGATCTATATTTGGATCCGGTCGGTTTACCTGACCAAAAACATATCCCGTTATGTCACAATTAATAAAAACACGCAACATTCTCTCTTTCCATTCGTGCCAGTTTTCATCCGTCAAATGATCGCGATCAGCGATCTTGTTTACGTTTGAGTATTCTTTGGTCCGAATTAAGGAAATAGGTATTCTTATAACCGGATCAATTTCTGGTGTATTGATCCGTTGTCTGCGCTTCTCTTGTGCTCTGGAAGTATATACTCTTCCTGATCGTTTAGGGGTTTCTTGTGCCGGGGGTTCCCCAAATAATGATATATGGTCGTCTTCTTGGTCCCCTTCATAATCCATGTCTAGTTCAGGGTCAGGGCCCATAACCTGTTGGGAATGGAGTGCTGAACAGTGACAGGAAGAGTTAAGGGCAAGGTTAAGAAGATGAGGTTTAATCTCAAAGGCTAATGAGTGAGGGAGTCTGCCACAGGGAGGAATGTTATTATCATCTCCTACATGATGTGCAATATTTATACTACACAGTTAGGAGGTATAGTGTAATGCGCTCCTTTAATACATAAAGGAGGTATTCTGTAATAGACCCCTGTACCAGTTAATAATGGAATAACTATGTCATATCCCCTATGTAATTCTCCAGATAGACTTGTCTATCATTGTATATTATAGGGGGTTCCCTGGATAGCATAGGAGACAGTCTTGGCAGTCTTTGTAGTCTTGGCCAGTCTATTAAGGGTAACAGCTTGGGAATTAATATTATTCCCTGTGGCTGTGTTGGATTCTGCCAGTGGCAGATCCTAACCCTAACCTTAAGCTTAGGACTTGTATTCCATCTCCATAGGCTTGTTAACTGCCTTGGCTTGCCTGTATACTCTTGTATACATAATCCCAACACATAGTAACTCAGACCTGAATTTATACTACTACTTCGAGCCAATGCAAGGATGTTGGAACTATCAGCCAGGAACTGGGAAAGTAGACCTAGCAACTCTCCTGGAGATTGAGCAAGAACTTGCTCAATATGGTGATTTAAATTACTGGGGGCATCGGGACACAAACATAGTGTTCAAGGATGGCCAATGGTACTATTCAACCCAGATACCAATCTCGTTGCTCCTGAGGCTTGAACAGCTTGCTTTCATAACTAAGAGGGCATCTCCATCATTGTTTGATGGGCCCTTCTTGGAGGTTCTTGGGGTTGGACCCCTCTTGGTCTGATCAACAAGCTCATTTGCTTGTGCTTTCAAACAACAAGGCCTGTTGTCTTGATTATTGTCTGACATGTTGCGCATCAGTGCCTTTCCATCCTCTTAGGTCATTTCCCACTTCATAGCACTGTTGTTGACATGTCTAACATGTGTTCTAGTGACAACCTGCTCCTTGGCAGTTTGTGAACAATGACTTTTGTTGTTCATGTAATTATGGGGAGGAATTCTTGCCATCATGGTTTGAGCCTTTGTCACCACTCTTACCTTTCTCATCCTTCTTGACATGGCTGTACCAGTGTCGCTCATTATTTCGACCTTCATTCCCAAGCTGTTAGTTGGAGACCATAAAGTAGTGATGCATGCTGACAGCCTCTATGGAGACAACAATCCTATTCTCTGGCCACAGCCTTACAAGATGTTTAACTGTCATCATGGTGCAATTCCTAAGCATGATTCACTTTCTGCCCATTTGATTATATGGACAGAACCTACACATGAGGACTTTTTCCTCCTGAGGAACCCAGCATCCCCCATTCAGGGCCTTGGCAAGCTATTGGAATCAATGTTGGGTGAACTGAAGTCTTCTGCATCGGTATTGCTATCTCGGGTTCATACATTTATGTCAAATCCATTCAAATCTCAGGCCCCACCTTCCCTTGGTCCAATGGTTAAAATGATGGAGCATGGTCTGGTCCACCTTGAGTCTGTGTGGACCAACTTCCATTATATGGTGTTTGGTGTGAGGGATGTGCAGAGGTGTTGGCTTGAGGTAATGGCAATGTTGGATTATATGGAGGTGTACAAACATCAGATGGACTCTGCTAGGTTGGTGGTGGGCTCCCCACCAGTCGAAGTTGCAGATACTGTTGGTGTTTTCACCAGTGATGTTTGCATTGCCCAGGACTTGTTCCATGCAGGTCTTCCATTCTGGTTGATATGGCAGGCCTCAGATCTTGGCAGAACAAATATACTTAGAGTCATCCCTCCTTCTGAATTGCAGCTCTATGGGATTTGATTTCAGCCACACTGATTCAAGTACCATGTTATATATCAAGGACCTGCTAGCTCTACCCAAAAACATGAAGCAATCTTATGCTCACAACTTCCTGCACTATCCAGATCTTTTCTCTCACCATACCAGTGACATGAACATGTCCTCATCAGCACATGTAGAGATGTCAGCAAGAACCCAGGCAACAAAAGACGGATCAAACCACAAGGCCATTGTGGGTGTTAGTCATCAATGTGGTGCCAACAATGGCAGGTCCCCATACAGAAGCAAGGGAAAAGGAGCTGTTTGTAAATGACTAGAGTTGTTTTCCCATACATCATCTCACCCACCTGCAGCAGGAAACAAGCAGAAAAAATCTTTGAATCCGCCAACCAGCTGCAACATGTTTGATGTGTACAAGAGCCCCCTCATGCCACTCCCAATCCTGGTCTGGAGGGATGCACTGAAGGTGGTTAAAAGGGAAGAAGGCCCAGTGTCTTATCACACACAATATCTATTTCCTGAGGCAGCAATTTTTGGAGGTCTTTACTGTCCCCCATATATTCCATGTGGAATTTTGCGGAATTTGGGGAATTCTGTGGAATTCCACAGATTCCGTGAGAATTTTTCACCAGCCAGAATTGAATTTTAGATGTGAAAATTCCACATGGAATCCATGGAATTCCACAGAATTCCGCAAATTCCGCAAATTCTGTTTGTCTGCATCTGCAACGTCTGTGATAAATGGCTTGCGGACAGCAAGGAATTCTGCGGAATTCCGGATGCACAGTATATACATTGTATAAGGGATAGAAAAATTATGCACCCAGGGAGGATTGAACCAGATACCTGGGCCGCAATTAAAGAGAACCAAATAACCACTAGACCAGAGGGGCTTCCATGATGTCCATAACAGGCAACTCATATGCCCCCCTCTCTACCCAAGCCAGCTGGCCACGTTACTCATCACCAGCCATGACTGCCAGCTCACACACTCACCACCACCCACTCATGACGCATCTGCCTTCCTCCTCTGCCTTCCTCCCCCCCCCCTCCTTTCCTCCTTCTCTCCACCATCATGGGGGCCCCAGGCTCCATAATAAGTATTTTTTTTTTCTGTTTCATTTTTTTTAAAACAAATAATAATGATTTTTTAGTATATCTATTCAATCATTGACCCCCGATGGGCGGCGCCTCCTCCCCACTCAGCTGGGAGGTGGGGGGCCTCATAAACGATAGGATGAACACAGGAAGGGTCCTGGAGGGCCAAGGGACAGAGTACATGCAGGGTATGCCCCCAATGCGCCCCCCTCCCTGCTGCCATGTCACTAACCCCTCCCATCTTTCTAACAGCCCCAACTAGCCCCCCATTTAGCCCTGCGAGCCCCTGCTCATGGGGTGGGCAGGGGGACTACCAGGGCAGGTCCCATGTCACCAGCATGCCTGGCTGTGATGGGAGGGGCTAGGTCCCCCTGTGATGTGACAGGATGCGCCTATACATGACAAGGACACGACAGGACAGGCTAGGAGCCCCTGTGACGCGTTGGGAGGCCCCAGGAGTACAGCATCCGTGAGGTATGCTGCAAATCCCCCCCCATTTCCACCCTGCCACTGATGCCCCCCCTTTCCACCCTGCTACTAACACCCCCCAGACAGCCCCCCAACCAGCCCTGTGAGCCCCTGCTTGCAGGGTGGGAGGGGGGTGGCATTTTCTACCCAGGAGACTGCCATGTCACACCACTGCCCACGACAATGCCTGGCTGCGATGCGTTGCGCCCGACGACAATAGCCAGCGGCGGTCCACGACCACCACAGCACCCCGAACCACTGCCATGGGCCACTGCTCATGGGGCGGGATCGGGGAGAGGCGACGTCGGGCATCAACACCGCACAGGTGCAGGCGGGAAAATAGGCTGCGACACGGCAGGGGTTGGCGACATGAACCTGACAGGAGATGCAATGGCCCAGGCCTAGCCCTTGGGGGTCCCAACAGGAAACTCACAATGCAACGGCAGCGTGCACCCCCGCCACCCCCCTCTCGCCCTCCAGACGAGGGGCAGGACTGTTAAATATATATAATTATACTAATTATATATAGTCTATTTTAATAATATAGACCCCACTCCATTGCTCAGTGAGCAATGGACTGGTTATTTGATTTGTATACCACGAAAAATAAAAATATAATACTATTAAAAAATTACTATATATGGATATTTTACTTTGATCAGATTCCCACTAAGTCACAAATTCTCAGATGCCATGGCACTTGTGGAATCTGCGGAATTCTGTGGACTCTCTGTGGAATTCCACTATGAAAGTCACATGATTTTCCATTTTGGTCATCTGATTCCACAGGTGTCTGCAGTGTCTGCTGCAGACATATGGGGGAGTGTAAAGTACTGAATTTTTGCTTTGACAAATGAGGCTCACTGGGCAAAGTTCTTTGCCACATGGAATGTGTTTTGACCTGCCTGCATCTTACAAGTTTTTTCAGTGGACAGCTTAGCATCTCCCTTGTCCAGCCAACAGTGGTGGGATTTTCTTCTCAATGGGCTTTTGGCACACAGCTGCATGTCAAGTGTGGCTCGTCAACACGAACAGGTCAAAGCTATCTTCACAGATGTTTTAGATGAACTTTACATTGACCTATGTCCTCCACTGTCCAACCATTGTCCTACAGTGGCAGTTGATGAGGCACAGAAAACTCTATGGGAGTTGACAGAGCTGAATTTCCATTTCGAGCTTCTGTCACTTGATAAACATGCCTCTGGCTCATCATCCCATCAGGAAGAAATTGAGCGACAGGCCATGGTGCTGAATTGCTTTGATGTACCTTCACTTATTGTTGTCAATGTATGCCAGAAAAATTCTGGTTTGCAAGCTCATGACTGGCAAGAGAGGTTACCATCTTTGCTTGTGCTGAGGGCATTAATGAGGGATTGGGATGGACTCAAGCTGACACCTCTTTTGCTACCTGATTTGGCCTCACATGACATGTATACCAAAGGAGATGTCCAGCAACTTGAGGATCACATAGCTCATTTTTATACACAAACTTTCTATTGCTTGTTTGGCTGTGCTGCAACTATTCCTACCTGCCTTCCATTGTTATCTGTATATTAAAATCTGCAATGTATATTAAAATCTGCAAATGTCCTCCCAATATTTTAGCCCATACATGATCCCAACTTCCAAACAAGGTATGACCTTACAATTATTGTTGATGATTTCCACTACTGCTTCAAAATAGGAAACTTCTCAAAGTTCAAATTTGAAAGGCATGGAGAAGGTCATCCATCCCTCAGTATTAATATTTCCTCAATTTAATATAATGTCTCCATAGCATGTTTGCTGATCACTGGCTATCACAATCAGAATGCCAATTATTCAAGTGACTCCATACAGTGACTCATGCATAGTCATATCAACCTTTATAATAGCTGATTGCAATTTTTGACCTTTCCATTCTAACATTTAGCCCTGCCATTTCCAGACGACTTGTTGACATCATTCTGCCCATCCTCCTTGCAGCATCATGGACCTGCTGTTGGCTTGGTGCCAAGTCTGTGTTTGTGGCTGCATGTTCTCTGTTGTACAAGCCTATACTTTCCACAAATGTAGTTGTCAGAAGACAAAGAAATGGCTTTCCAGCGCTCTGGAGAAAGCCAAAGAGGCCTGGCAGTCCAAGAAGCATTGAAAATTGGAAGTAATTCAAACTCCAACTGTGGAAAACCATCCAGAACAAACTGTAGCTGTCAAACAAGAATCAAATGAAGTTGCACTCACCTTGCAACATGAAGTGAGACATTTAATGTTGGTGCAACCCATTACTCACTGAATTGCTATTATACTGTCAGGATGCCTCCACGAATGGATCAACCACTGGCAGAGCGCAGGGGTTGCCAAGAAAACCACCAACTGCCCAAGTGCTATCGGGATGTACTACCCAAACCTCCAGCAGCCCTTCCTCCAACATCCCAACCAGTCACATCCACGCCTCACCCTACTGTTTTAGCATTGCCCTTATCTGCCGAGCAAATTTGCCCCCATGCCAAGAAGCTGCTGAAATCTACACAGAATAAATTTGGTCTTTTCTGACAGTATCATGCAACCCGCTTCCCAGACCACAATCACAATGAGAGTGCAACACATGACAACCTGATGAATATGTCACTGGATAGTTTTGTGGTCTATCCAGCTGACTCCTACCACCCATATCCAAATCAGTCATCATTTTTGCTAGGTGAATGGTATTGGAATGGCAAATTAAAGAAAACACAGTTGGGCTTTCAGGATCTCATCAAGATAGTTGGACATCCAACCTTTCAATCCGAGGACATTGCGGGGACAAACTGGCAGCTTATTGATGCATAGCTTAGTGTAGATCAGCCCTTGAATGATGAAGATCACTGGGAGGACAAAGAGGATAACAGTGATTGGGTTAAAACTTCAATCAAGATCAAGGTCCCATTCCATAAAAGGTCACTGCATCCTGGGCAAAAGGAGTTTCATGCAGGAACCCTTCATCACCGCAAGTTGGTGTCAGTGATTAGGGAGAAAATTATGTGTCCCTCTAGCCACCAACACCTCCATTTCAAGCCGTATGAGTTATCTTGGCAACCAACTGTTGGGACAAAGTATACAAGGGTATACAGGCAAGCCAAGGCAGTTAACATGCCTGGGAAATATTGCCAAATAATGCTAAGTCATATTAACACATGCAAGGTGTTGGGAATGAGTATACATGAGTATACAGGCAAGCCAAGGCATAGGGAGTATTACCAAATAATGCTAAGTCATATTAACACATGTTTAACAGAAGTTAACACATGCTGCAGAGTTAAACATCCTGCAGCATGTCTATGATAGGCTAGGCAAGACATAGTCATGTCTATCATAGGCTATCCAAGACAGAAGCCTGGATAGATTTCTAAGACACACCCTGCAGGATACCAAGTCATGACAACATACTTATAGGGGAAATGACATAGTTAATGAAACATTAACTATTATAGGAGTCTATGACTTCATCATATTATAGGAGCACGTTACAGTATATCTCCTAACACTGTAGTATAAATATTCTACTATGTTGGAGATAATTATCATCACTTCCCACTTGCTTCACACACTGTTCTAAGCTTGATCTAACTGCTTCCTCAGCTATCAGGTTAAACTGATAAGTCATCATCATATATTCTCAATAGGTTATGGGCCCTGGCCATAATTAAATAACTAACTTATTTGCAAATTATGGATCAACATATGGAACAGGAAAGGGACGAAGATGACCTCAAGTCCATGTATGGAGAGCATCAAAATTCTCCCTTACCATCTGCACAAAACCCTAGACCACCTGGAAGAGTTTACACTTCCCTTGCCCAGCAACAGCGCTTACAACAAAATCCTCCAGA
This sequence comes from Tricholoma hemisulphureum, assembly GCA_964034925.1. Classification (NCBI taxonomy): domain Eukaryota; kingdom Fungi; phylum Basidiomycota; class Agaricomycetes; order Agaricales; family Tricholomataceae; genus Tricholoma; species Tricholoma hemisulphureum. Next base: position 53,274 of record OZ035935.1, on the reverse strand, counting down.
TCCACAAATCCCTCCTATTACACAAAACACTCCTATTAATCCAAGGAATACAACACAAAATATTCCACGGAACATACAAAATAATACCCCTCAAAACAATAATCAGGGGCAACCAAGAATAGCCTTAATTTGCACCAAAGAATATTCAAACATAAACAGGATCGCCGATCGCGATCATTCGATGGATGAAAATTGGCATGAATGGAAAGAAAGAATGCTCAGTGTTTTCATTAATTGTGATATATTGGGATATGTCTTTGGACAGATACCAAGACCGGATTTTCTCACGGAACCAGAAAGCACTTGCAACTGGGACAAAAATGATACTTGGGCACAACAAGTGATAATTCACAATGTTACTTCCTTGCAAATAAATCATGTCAGATCAAAATCTATGGCTGATGATATGTATACGGCATTAATGGTCACTCATGAAAATAAAGCACATCAAACTGTTAATCAAATACAGTGCTTATTATATGAAACAAAGGCCAATAATTCAGATGATCTCCTAAAGCATTTGGATACTCTGAAATCTTACCAAGATAAAATTAACAGATTTCCCAATGTGGAATTCCACATCTCTGACACCCAATTTAAATCAATTATTTTGGCACTCTTGGCAAACATATGTCGAACCCTATAATGGAAATGCAAATGATCCCAATGACTTAGATCTGAAGCATCGATTAACATCCGATGCATTTATTGGATTATTAAGGGAAGAATACAAATTATGGTTAAATTGGAATAATGGGAACAATAAGAACAGCAGGATTGTTAACCTGGTTAATAGCCAGAAGAGTGCCAGATCAGAAAAATCCCTAGAAAACCGAATTACCAACAGGAAAAAATCTTTGAAACCTTATTGCGATCATTGCAAACGTCCTGGACACTGGTCCAGTAAATGCCAAAAATTCCAAGGCAATAAATGTCATAATTGCAGAAAAATCGGGCATCAAGCGAAAAATTGTTGGGGCAAGAAAAAGGAGAAAGATAAGGAAAAGGGGAAAAATAAATCTGCAGAGGAAACCAATGCGGTGGAGGAACATATTGCATTCTTAATGCAAGACGACGAAGAACATTATAACTTTGATTCTTTTGATGCCTGTAACGATGCTGCAATTGATGAGCATCTGATCTATTATGACTGGTTGGCTGACTCAGCAACAACGTCGCATGTCACTCATCAAAGGGAAGCTTTCAAGACATATATTCCTATGAAAAATAATACAGTAACAGGAGTAGGTAAAGGAAGCTAACATTGCAGGCAAAGAAACAGTTGAAATAATTTCAACTTGCAAGAATCAAAAAATTATTCTCCTATTGGAAAATGTCTTACATGTTCCTGGAACACAAAATAATCTGATTTTGTTGGGGAGATGGGATGCAGCCGGTGGCAAGTATATGTGTTACGAACTGATCTCGTAGGCGGGGTTACGACGGAGTTACGACGGAGTTCCGTGGCGGCAAAGGACTTGGCTTCAATCTAAAAGGGATTGCACCCTTCTCTACGCCCAATGTCCAATTTACAAGGTGACGGTAATAAGAGCGGAGGTCCGGCGGAGTTCCGGAAGTTAAGAGAGAGCGAGGACTTTAGATGTGAGAGAGTTGTGGAGATAACAATACAATTATCAAACTGAAGTTACAAGTGACGTTATACTAAGTTTTATAGTAAGTAAGTAACCGGGGTAACTACGGCGGGATCAACGGAGTACCGAGTACGCAGTAAGTAAGATGATCAGCAATGATAGATATGTGATATAAACAAAACAGGAGTAATTTGAAATACAATTTGAAATAGTCTTTTGATATGACGGCGGCTCCGTCGGTGATCCGCCGGAGATCCGTCGCAGGCTTGCATGGGATATGACAATATGGGAGGATGCGGAAAATTAACTCTCATATCAAAGGATGGAAAACAAGTTGCCAAAGGAAAGAAAATTGATAACCATTTATACAAAATGCAAATGGTATTGAAATCCTAGCAAGCAGCCCAACACCAGAATTGCAAATCAAATGTTCGTTGGACAAGCCAAACCACTTAGCTGGGAAACTTGGCACCGACGATTTGGACATGTTGGATATTCCAGGCTTAACACATTATTGACCTGAAAATTGGTAACAGGTTTCAATGTTGATGAAAATACTCCTAAACCAGATTGCAAAGCCTGCATCAGTGCAAAGCAACATCAGGAGCCATTTCCTAAATCAACCAAAAGAAACACTGTGGCCAGAGAATTAGCCCACATAGATCTATGGGGAAAATACACAATAAAATCTATCAATGGCAAAAATTATTATTTGCTATTTGTGGATGATGCTAAAAGGTATGTTACAATTGAATGCCTTAAAGAAAAAGTGAAGCAGCACAGGGAGTAATCAACTATCTTGCCCACTTGGAAACACAAGGCAAGAAACTGAAGGGGATACAAATTGATTGTGGAAAGGAATTTGTTAATGAAAAACTGGAAAAATATTGCAAAGAAAAAGGTATAGAAAATCAGCTAACTGTGCCATACTCACCATCACAGAATGGAGTCACAGAAAGAATGAATAGAACTCTTGTCGAACTATCCTGAGCAATGCTGGCTGCAAACCAGCTCCCAGAATATTTATGGGAATTTGCAGTTCTTCATGCAGCCTATATCCGGAACCAATCATTTACAAAACACCTTCGGAATTCAACTCCTTACAAAGGCTGGAATAATAAAAAACCGGACATATCAACTCTACGAGAATTTGGAGCACCCATCTGGGTTTTATTACAAAGCCAGAAAGAGGATTGAAAAATGCTACCTAAATCAAAGTGTCGAGCATATGTTGGCTATGATGATGGTGCTGTAGTGATAAAATATTATAATGCTGAAACAAGAAATGTTCTGACCTCAAGGAACTTCCAACTGATAAATGCTATAGATGAACCCAAGCCTCCTGAGAAGACGTAGAGATTACACCCTCGGCAGAGGGGGAGTCTGGTGGAGAAACACCGAATGTGCTGCTGACGGATCAATCTGATGACGATTGAACAACGGAACTGGCAAGGCAGCCTCGGAAGCATAAACGGAATGAAAATGAGGACAACATAGATATCACCAAACCGTGGAAGACATGTGCAAGTGATAATGAACCACAGAAAACTCATGGAATTTGTACCAACTACAAACACTTATACAACCTTACAGAAAACGGAGACAAAGACTCCTTCCTATTTTTAGAACAAGCCTATGCAATAATAGCTGGAGACGAAGTCTCAAGGATGCAAAACAATCCCCGGAGTGGAATGAATGGCAAGAAGCCATGAAAATAGAATTGGACCTACTGCAAGAAAAAGGGACTTGGCAATTAGTCAAAAAACCTTTCAATGCTGTTCCAATTGCAAACAAATGGGTATTTATTCGAAAAAGGAATAAACAAGGGGAAATTGTATGTTACAGAGCATGGCTAGTTGCAAAAGGGTGCGCACAAAGACCTGGTTATGATTATACAGAGACCTTCTCACCCGTGGTCTGAATGGACACACTCCGAGCTATTTTAGCACTTGCATCAAAGAAGGGTCTAAAAATACAACAGATGGACATGAAATGCGCATACCTCAATGGCACTCTACAGGAAACAATATTGGGAAATAGATGAAGTTGTGATTGGACTTATCAGTTTATCCTGATAGCTGAGGGAGCAGATAGATCAAGCTTAGAGCAGTGTATGAAGCAAGTGAGGAGTGATAATTATTATCTCCAACATAGTAGAATATTTATACTACAGTGTTAGGAGATATACTGTAATGTGCTCCTATAATATATTAAGGAGGTATGTAGTCATAGACTCCTATAATAGTTAATGTTCCATTAACTATGTCATTTCTCCTATATGTATGTTGTCATGGCTTGGTAAGTCTTAGGCTTCCTGCAGGGTGTGTCTTAGACACTCTATCCAGGCTACTGTCTTGGATAGCCTATGATAGACATGACTATGTCTTGCCTAGCCTATCATAGACATGCTGCAGGATGTTTAAGTCTGCAGGATGTGTTAACTGTGTATTCCCCTAATTGCCCTTGCATGTGTTAACTTCTGTTAAACATGTGTTAATATGACTTAGCATTATTTGGCAGTATTCCCTAGGCATGTCCACTGCCTTGGCTTGCCTGTATACTATTGTATACTTATTCCCAACAGCCTGTGCCCCCAGCAAGCACGGAGAGCACCCAAATGAAGCCACTCGACCCTACCATCCAGTTGTTAGACCCATCGATTCGGATGTTGACTAGCCACAGAAAAGGAAATCAGGCCAAGGCCCGGATCATCACTAAGAAGAGTGAACTTTGTACCTAAGAGAAGAAAGATAAAGAGTTAATTAAAAACTGGTAACCGGCCCTTCACTTCCAAAGTCAAGCTGTCAGGTGTGAGACCCAAGGGAGCAGAAATGATGGCGACGTGTGCGATTGATGCATCATGTGGGTGTAATGCTGTCTTCGAGGGAAGGGAAATCACCCTATAAACTAGAAAATAACTAAATGGAATTAGCAAAACAAACTATTAATAAAAGTATAAAAAAGAGAAGGTATACGATAACTCTTGAATATCAGGGCTGACCATAGATCTCGAATGAATGCCCTGGTATGGGTTAGTTGACGAGTAGGGCAGCTGACACCACAGATGGGTGGGACTTCGCATGATGCCCCCATCATGCTGGAAGATGAGAAATAAAATACAAAAGAAAAAGAAAAGAAGCGAAAATAATGAGAGAATTTTCGATGTGGGTGGCTTAAAGGGAAAGAAGGACAAGATCGAGAGGTTGACGCGATGGGGGATACTGTCATGCACGCAAGACGAAAAAGAAGAAAGAAAAAAAAGACTCAGCGTAAAATAATTATAATAAAGGCTACGGATCATGGTGGCTTGAAGGGGATATGGAACCAGACCAGCACGTCGACGCAATGGTGGATACTGCAAGGCCAGCGGAATACTAGAACAAAACTTTGACTTCGTCGGCATTTTTCAAACTTCGGCAGTGAAGTGGCTGCGATAAGTAGTTCGAATGAGAGTTGTGTTGACTTTGTGACTAGGTCATCCTGCGTCGCGTCAATAAGATCTTGGGTCTTGTTGGAAACGTTGTGCACTGGTGGGGAACCGGGACTTGGGATGCCAAAATGATCTTGCTTTTCAGGGGGATCCTTGCCACTTGAGCATTGAGGGATCATTTGTGGTAATTCCTGTGGTAAAGTAATCAGTAATGTTGGCCATTTAATGATACCTACTCCGAAACACAGAGAACGGGTGGGGAAGAATGGCGAAGAAGAAACTAAATGAGAAAATCCAACAAGGACGCTTGACGTTGAGCAGGGGACAGAGGGGAAGATATTGTAAAGTGTCTTGCGGCATACTACTTGGCCATTGCTTGGTAACTTGTGTAAATCATGTGGACTTGGTTGCTTGGCATCGTGGTCAGGGATTTCTTCGAGGGTTACTTTTCGTGAATGACTGGCATCAATGTCGAAGGTGGGATTGGCTATGAGAACGTGAGGATGTCGAACTTTATAACTAGACAAAAGAAGGCTTGACGAGATTGAAGGCTTTGAAGGCATATCAAATAAAACTCTGAAAAATGGTTCATTAGCGACTGAAGACTTGAGGGATGAAAGAAAAATAAATTCAGCGCGTTCGATAGTTCTGCCAGTCAAACATCTCGCTCGCATCTTAATGGCCAGGCAATAACAGGTGGTGATGTCATCCGATTTTTCCTGAGGGTGCTCGTGGGTGGGGAATGTAATTGCCGAAGTTGACACGTTGAGGTCTTCATAGTTGTCAATTGGAATGCCGTCCAAGGGCTCTGGGACATGAGGTACAAGGGAGATGTCACCGTAGGATACCGTAGAACTGGGCGCTGAGAAACGCTCTTGCTGAGTCTTCACGCATTCATGTGATTGCTCCTGTAGATCTGTCGAGATGTCCAACATTTCTCTCAAGAGAAGGGTAATCAGTGCGTCAAAAGATCTAATTGCTACATCACCGTCAATCGCATCCTGGGCCATTGAAGCTAACCCATAGCTATACACGGAAGATCTTGTCATGTCATTTCCGAATGTATCTTGCTTCGCTGTACTGACTTCAATGGATACTTGATGCGAATCTTCCATGTCGAAGACTTGTTGCGAGACTTCTTGAGCCGGTGAAGGTACAGTGAGAGGTGTGGCGAGAGGCTGTAAGGCTGTAGAACATGCATTAGCACTATACTTAGCCATTTTCTTCGAGTTCCATGAGGTCTTGAACAATGGTTCCTGGTCATAGTCGGCATCGGAGAGATCGACATCATTGTCTTCGAAGTTACTTGAGAAAACCCTGTCGTTCCTACCCAGAATGTCGTCTTCGTTGAATTAATTTTGTAGCAAAGCCCACACGTCGTCCATCGGGGGTGGGGACTGTACCATAGTCTGATCTGCTGGTAATTGGTCACGGATTTCCCGCTGAAGAGCTCGCGGAATTCCTTGAAAAAAGAGTACATTAGCTTCGTGTACTGTAAGGAACTGTGTATTGAGAAGAGGAGTGGACTGTGCCATAAATTCGTGACAATATTCATCGACATCTTCAAGTGATTCGAAGTCTTGCTCACGAGAGTGGTGCTTGATCCACTTTTGAAATCTGTCAATAGTAATGCGAGGTTTGCGATCCGTCGATCCGTAACACTTGATGAGGAAGGCGCGAGCTGCGGGCCAGTCATTCTGAATCCAGCATGGTGCCACTTCGACAATGTCTCGAACGCGTCGATGGCAGTAGCAGAGAACGTATCGTGGAAGATCATCGAATGGAATCTGGGAAGAGAGGGCAACGGATTCGAGAGTATCTAGAAAGTCATTAACGTGTTTGCCCTTGAAGAGCGGGGCGTCTGGGGTGCCTGGCACTGGCATAGGGTAGACATATTGTATCGAATGTTGGGCCATGTTGCGAAATTGCAGAGGCATGAGGTAGTGGGAGAAATACTGAAGATCGTTAGTGGCAGGGGTCTCGAGAACCCAATTTCGTAGGTAAAGGAAAATTAGCAGCTTGAAACTACGCCTTGGTGCATAGTAGATTTGATAAACTAGCACCTGCTGCTGCATTTGAAGTAGCGTGTGCTGTGCTCGAGACAGCCATATAGCATTGATGATCATCATAATATGTTGACTTTGGTACAGCCCTTACTGTCTTGCAAAACTAATACTGCCTTTTCTTACCATTGGACAGTGTCATGCCAAAGAGGGAAGAGGGGTATGCAATCATCAGGGTTTCCAAAATATTTTGCCATAACGATGTAGAGTGGCTGCAATACATGCCATATGCGTAAAACAGCCAATTTCTCCACATTAATCTACAAACCTCGTGTAAAGGTTTGCATAAGTAAGCCGCATTCCCCATAGACAAAAAAAATGTCATCCATCCTAGTTCCCTCTCTTCTTGACAACTTGTTACACCAAACTACAGATGCTTTGCACTGTTTTTCCTGTGACATAGCGACCATTGCAAACCTCATGTTCCAATGGCCATGTATCACACTGCAGAGCCGCGGCTCCCTGCAAGGCGTGGCACCCATTCTATTGCTATATAGTAATACGAAACGAGATGTGTGGGACAAGGTGTTGTCAAGGGGCTCCAGGTATGAGGTGTCATTCCACCCCATCTTACACCAAACTACAGACGCTCTGCACTATTTTTCCTGTAGTATGACAACTATTCCGAACCTCAGGTTTTGATAACACTGTATGACACTCCAGAGCTGCAGTTCCCTGCACAACGTAGCACCCTATGTTCTAATACTATATAATACGAAATGAGATGCGTGGAACAAGGTGTCGTCAAGGGGCTCCAGGTACGGCGTCATTCCAACTCATACTGTCATGATACGAACTTGTCGAAGAAGTGCATTTGTCTGGTCGTCGGTCAGTGGTTGTAGTAGTCCTGTCAGCAATGGATTAGGATGTACCGTACGACCAATTTCGGTTCCCTTCATCAGTAAGTGATATTTGTGGGCCATCCTCCGAAATGCTAGGGTGTTTGCCTCATTATAACCCGCGGAACACCTGACCTTTCTGAAGTAGCGTGAATATTTTTTTCACTATTTAATCCCGGGCCGTCATCCAGACCACACCGTGTGTCCCTCGAAAGACAATCAGATTGCCAACTAACTAATGTTGGTTCAACTTATCTAACAGATTGTATCTCAATCACATTGGACCTAGTATGTATCCCGATTCGCAGACCAAAAATAAATTTACTTGATTCACTCCTCTGTAGTGAGCTGTCCACACACCATACATGTTGTAAAACACCCTAATCTGACAGAAGTGACCGATGCTATCTGTTCTACATTGTCCTTAAGTTGTACTATTCATCTTAATGACTCGGATTGATGCAGAAAAAAAAATTCTTCGTATTTTGCATAATATGTTCAGGATACATTCTATTTATACTGCCTGACCTACATGATGCGCACGAGCCGCACGCTGACTAGCTAACTGAAGGACAGAGGAGCTAGCCCCCGCCTGCCCTGCTGCATGACTTGAAAGAACAGCTCGCCCACTAAATACTTTGCTGTATATCAAAACACCTCAAATCAGTTGCAAGATAGAAAGTCACAGTGGGCCCTACTCACCTAGTCCACCAAGCAAGCAAAGCATCCGTAAGCATTCGATTTTCTGGACCAAGATCAACTTCAAAATAGTCGACGATGTTATTGTAAAACGTCATATAGTTGAAACATCCATCATTCTCGTTCCAAGAACCAGCATTGGACAAGGCAAAGCGTAACTAAGTTGATTCGTTCAGTTGTCGCAAAGGGACCAATAGAAGAGGTACCTGGACAGCTACATAGGCGAGTGATCGAGGTGTCACTGTTTTCATACCAAGTAGGTTTGCGACATGACCACGAGTCGGAGCCTTTTGATTTACGAGTCGCCTGGAGCGCTTCCGAGCTGATGGCACATGTTCATCCACATCTGCCTCGCACTCGATATCTTGTGCTGAGGTAGGAGAAGTGAAGATGAATTTAAAAGCCTAGAGTGGTTAGCATTAACAATGCGACGAGGCAAAGGCTTGCTACACACTTTAAGGAGAACAGCACTACGAAAAAGTCCCTGTTCTATATTATGAATATCGCCATTGGCCTTAGGATAGAGAAATGCAGGCCATGAGCCTGCGGTGACAACGTAATCCGGGTGACCCTCGCGGATAAGGCTTCGTACCCTATACATACGCATTAGTGCACTAGCATGGGGATAATGTACTGCTTACGTAGCATCCTCCCAATTGTACTCAATTGGGCATAAAAGACGCCCAGTATCATCATGCTCGAAACCGCGGTCCAGTTTGGAAGTGGGTGAGAGGGGTACAGTTACAGGCGTTTCCAGAATGCCTGCGATCCAACTGACGGCAACCGGTTTTAAGTTAGCAGCATCATCACCTCTTGCACCCCCCGACCCCTTCCTAAGCTTTATCATGATTAGCACATGCTTCACATTGGGGATGGGAAAAGACTCCACGTCGCGAAACAAGCTGTTCAGCTCTAAGATATCTTGGTTAAGTAGTTTTGTCTTGAGACTTGGGATTTGCCGGATGAGGTGCTCGTATCCTCGATAGAGACGCTCCTGGCTGCTCTTCATTAGTGAAAGAAGCACCGTACAGCGGAGAGACGTGCTCATGAGTGGGTTGGTCCCTATCCTCTGGTGGCAAGTCTTCGTCAAGCCGTCGACGATCGTTTTCTTCCACCATCTCGTCAACAGAATCAAACATAGATACTAGCCTTGGTATAATTCGGCCCTGTGTAACGTTGGATTGAAGGTTGCTATAGAAGAATTCAGCGATGGCCATGCGAAAGAATAGGGTTCGTACGACTTGCGCTTCTCTCCTGCCTGTTGAAGGTTCTCAATTTGTTGTTCTAGAGCTGAAATTCGCCGCTTTGCTCCTGCATACGCAGTGGCTAGTGGATGTTCATCTAAACTGTTTTGAGCATGTAATGAGTTGTAAGGAGTTATGACTTGCCAGTGATGCTTGTCATTTGGGGGGAGAATACGATGAAATGAACATCAGCAAATAGAGATGTGGGTCTAAATAAATATGCAATTCAGTGGGATCATCTGCGCCCCGACGTTATCTGGGAAGGGTGATCAAAATTTGGAGTGAGGGGCACATCAATTTGATGGCAATTGCACCAGACAAAAAAAATCTCCAGCTTGAAAACGGGCGGGCGATCGAAGCGGGCACATTAATCACGGCAATTGAATATTGATCGACTGTAAAGTTAGCACCAGACAAAAAAAATCCCCAGTGTGGACACGTAATCAGTGCGAGTCCGAGATCATCCGCTTCGTTTTTGGAAAATGTCAAAAGGAGCAAGTGCAAAGTGTCCAAACCACTGCAGTATGAATTCATCGAGCACTGATGCCCTCCTCGATTCGGATTATAACGCTTATGGGTATGACCCTCTCGGGGTGATCGCTCATGCATGCCACTACTTCTTCGGGCCTGAATGGCAGCCAGCAACGCAACATCACCTCGAAGGCCTCTGCATTACTGGTCAACCTCGGTATGGGCAGCCTGCCGCCAGTCAAGCGGATAAATCACCCAAATCGTTTACACCTCGGCCACCACCACTCTACTTCGGCACTCCATCCCCGCCGTATGTCACTGGCCCTCTTGTCTTTGACCCAAAGCTGCTTTCTGGAGCAATATCCTGTCTTGCACGCAGGAAGAACACAGACTCCTCGAAGGCATTGTGCTACAAGAAGATCCATGGTACAGAGGTAATGGATGGAGGTACGTGTGTCTCACATGGTCCCCTTCATAAATGTGACTCGCCTAGTATATCGTTTGGACATCCAACTTGTTACCAACAGCCCTGAGGATGGCTGCCTCAGTATTCTCTCAAATACAACATGGGCGTTATTCTACTTACAAGTTCAAGATCGGCTTGGCATAAAAGACTTGCAGTTGTTTTACAAAGTTAGAGACGGGTTGTATGTGTCCGAACCTGAGTTCAAGCGATTGGAGGGGGAAAAGGACTGGGAAAAGGTAATGACAGTAGTAAAACAGGGCTTCCAAAGCTACAGGGACGTGGAGTTGGAAGTACTGCACAAGGTACACTCAGATATTTCAGGACTATGGCATGGATTAACGAACCTCAAAGGATGTTGATCGATCCTTCGACGAGGCATTGCTTGATCTAGAAACCTTCCACTTCGAGTACCCTTCTCTGAGGAACCTGGTTGATCAAATGAACGAGGCACTCTCAAAGGAGCATGCACTGGAGGATCATGAGTACGAATTGGTGCTGTCAAGTGGGATTGAGTACCTCGACGATTTCACACTCGTGTCTGCTGCCAAGCTCCACGCTTGGACATGTATCCCAATGGGAAAACTCCGTAGACTGTATGGATGTGCAGAGGTGATGATCAGAGAGTTCCATGCCGGAAAAGAAAGAGAGATTAAGGAGATATGGGAGTTTCGGGCAGTAGGGTGTGCGGAACAATGTGATTAGCTGACTTGCAGATTTAAATTACGAACATGAGCTCATCAGACAATGAGAAGACAAGTGAAGCTTCCAAGATTAGAGGGAAAGGCAGTACGTCAAAAAGGGGTGCTGTCAGAGGTTGCAAGTGGAGCACACGCAGAGATAGGCTGCCTAAAAGTAGCCATCGCCGGTTAATCTGTGGGCAAGCCCAAGGAGGAGGTGGTTGAGGATTGACCCAACAGATGTGGCTGCGATGCCATCTGAGAAAGATGATATAGGAAATCGCGACCTCAGGAATGAGTGAGTGAGTGAGAGGGGGAAGCGTACAGTATGAAAATATGTTTGGGTGATAGAGATGATAGCGTTTAGCGTGTGCTGGGGGAAGGGGAACGGGTACTTACAGGACATCATGCTGATCTTGTAGTGGGCGGGTAGTCTTTGCAGGTCCAGTTGCAGCAACCGAAAAAAACCGGCAACCCAACCGGACTGCAACCGTGGGCAACCGGACTTCCGGTCGCAGTTGGGCCTCATAGGGGTATTGCGCGGTTGCAGTTGGCCATATTTGAGAAGTACTCAAACCGGTTGACAACCGGTTACAACCGGTTGCAACCGGCCAGTTATCTACTTGTATATACACTAATGTATACTATATTATTTACTTATATACTTATTTTCTTAGCGAGGTTGGGGCATGCCCAAGTGACAATGGCAGATGGGCAAGGGTTTATATACCTTTGGCTCGTTTGCATGTGTTTGCACATGTGTTGTGCAACTATAAACGATGACGCGTCGCGACACGTTTGTGTTTGCACATGCTTGTACTGATGATCAAGATGCATCATCTTTTTTTTTCAACCATTTCAACTTTTCCCCCACGACAACCACCTCTACGACGTCCACTGTCCTCTCATCCATCCCCCCTCTCGTTTGCCATCCCCCCTCTCGTTTGCCATCCCCCCTCTCGTTTGCCATTCCCCCTCACATTTGCTGTCCCCCCCACTTGTCTGCCATCCCCCCCACTTGTCCACTGCGCCCCCATCATCCGCCATCCTCCCCCTCGCGTTTGCCATCTGCCCCCTCGCGCTTGCCATCTACCCCCTCGCGTTTGCCGTCTGCCCCCTTGCGAGTCGCATTTGCTGTGCCCCCTCACGTTTGCCGTCTGCCCCCTCACGTTTACTGCCTGCCCCTTGCGAGTCATGTTTGCTGTGCCCCCTCACTTTGCCATCCCCCCCTCGTGTTTGCCACCCCCCCCCTCGTGTATGCCGTCCCCCCCCCTCGCGTTTGCCATCCCCCCACTTGTCCGCCGTCCCCCCCTCTCGTCCGCCATCCCTCACCTCAACAGCGAGTATGGCCACCGTTGTCAGTGTTCCCCATCCCCCCCACCTTGAGGGGGGGATTGTTTTATTTATTTGTATATTATATTATATTTTAAATTACAGTAGAAAAAGTAATATTAGTAGTCAGTATGTATATTAAGTGACTATGTAGATGTCGGTTGCAGTTGGTCCCAACCGACTGCAACCGACTGTAACCAGGTCGGGTTGCGACCGGTCTCAACCGGTCACAACCGCCTGAGCAACCGACACCAACCGGTTGTACCCGGTTCGGTTGTCGGTTGGTACTTTTTGATGCAAATGACCAACCGGTTGGGGTCCGGTTGGGGCCGAAATGGCTGAACAACCGGACCCGACCGGACTTTAAAACTCTATGGGTGGGCGTACGAACCCGTGAAGCTGCCGGCAGATCGGGCCACTGCGCCACCACTTGACGAGCGGGTTGTTACATCCTACCATCTGCACACGTGCCCAGTCAGCTGAACCGTCCCCCCGAAAATTTAAAATAAACTGACCGTAAGCGTATTTCTGTCATCACGCAAGGACATGCTCTCTGTAATCCTCCAAGATGTTTGCCTCGCTCCACTATTTCCGATGGCTGTCCGCGGGGTCGATGAAGGGCGCGTCTTGCATGGCGGACCGCCGCAGGAGCACGCTGTGCCCGGCGGAGACTGCTTGAAAGTGACGCGCACGGACTGACTGGGATCAGCGCAGTAGGGACGTTGTTCAGGAGTTTCTTGACCTCTTAGAGAATGTGAGGTTGGAGTACTGATGCAGCAGCACAGGCCAAATAGAGGGATACGCAGTCGCGCCCATCAGAAGCCGGATCGGTACACGAGAAAATTGGTGTCAGACTAGCAAGCTTGAAGCGATGGTCGATCACGACGACAGCATAGAACAACATATCCTAAGAATATCACATTGCTATGAAATGCAGAAATATCCAACTCACCAACAATGGTTAGACCGAGATATGGTAACCTTCGCATCGTAGATCGAATTGTCGGCAGGCTTCGACATTCCGACGCGCAATATAGCATGCAAGCTCTATCTGAGGAATTGCACTGATCCCAATCTTGTTTTAAACTTTACAACAATCGTTGCTATGTCACGAGTCGCAATGTTATGGCCATCGGTTCTGACGGAACCAATAGCAGCTGTGTGAAGCGGAGGAATCTTCATACCTCTACGAGAAAATGCGCGGTAGAGCTACATCCCTCCAGGCATCTTCATTACTGAAGTATCCGCTCATCTTGCTTGTGAGCTCGTCCACCGCTCCACAACCATAATCGAAAAGGCAGCGTCGTTTGTATGTCATGCGAAGCGAAAGGTGGGGTTTCCTGTGAATGATGGATGTTTTCAAAGTGGAATGCGGAATAACAAACTAAATCAACCTCGAGGTCAGGCATATTGAGTGTGATATCACTTGTTACATCTGGAAGACACAGATGTCAGCTCAGAACTACGATAAGTACAAATGATGGGCGCACCAATCACAGGGCTGTCATCCACCAAACTTAGAAGTTCGTCCTCCGTGTCAACTTCCCTCTCTACATCAATGCGTTGAACAATACCTGCTTCCATCATGAAACGCAATCGAAAAATTGTCACGTTTCAAGCCTTCAAGCGGGGGATCGCGCCGTGATCGATGATCGTTTAAAAAAAATGTTGTTGTTGTTGTCTTTTCCCACCGTGACCAGTGTGACTCGGACGTCTTCAACCGATGGCAAGAACTAAACAGACTGCAAAGAAGTCCACTGGTGGCCCTGCTCCCCGTGGTTCAATTCCTTCCATGGCTGGCAACAGGACCTCTTCGCGTGCAAATTCCTCTTTATTGCCACTTTCCGCAGTTGCACCACCCCAGGCCTCTGCTCGAGTGTCTCCCATTGATAATCTGGATGCACACGTCTGTATTTGCAGTGGTCTTCTTCCGTGATCTTACTGATTTGACATGGCAGTGGTGCAACATCTGTTTGAATGGTGGATGTCTCGTGTTGTGTACCTCATGCACTCGTGGGTCGTGTTTAAAATGTTTTGGGTTGCCGGAGGATATTGCCAGTCTCGAAGGTGATTTCGTATGCGTGTCTTGCTGGAAGACATCCTTCCCCGGAACACCATATAAGGTATCTCCCTTTGTTTCTCTCATATTTTTATCATTTGTCTCAAACGATGGCAGGGTCTGTCGAACCGGATGATGCCCATCGTTATCTCCGGCCACTCATCCGTAAGATCCATGTTTCCCTCACTTAATCCCATCCCGATCGCCATCATCTCCATTCGACTGAAGGGGGCCCGCAGCGATGGGGACGTGCCTCGTATGGTGTTCGAACAGATTGCTGCATATTATCCCGTTGACAGTCCCGCTTTTTTCCACACTATTGAGTTCGACCTCGAGAAGGTAACGGGCGCAAGGAAATATTCAGCTGATATCGATAAATTGTTGACACTTCTCCAACCGTACGTGAACATTCTTTGTCGCTGTCTTTGTCGACCTCAATACCTTTTCCAGATACCAACGCTATGTGTTCTTCGTGACTACGCACTCTACGCCTGATGATGGCTGGCTATGGCATATGCCAGAGGGCAAAGGCTCTGTCTCTCCAACGCAGGTAATGCCACACGCTCAGTAATTGGCATGCTGGCTAACGTTGTATAATACAGTTGCTTGAGTTTCTTTTTCCCGACAAGTTACTTTCACTTATTGATCGAGACCCTAATGCAGGCTTGTTCCTGTTAACATGTGGTGGTGTACATGCTTATGAAGAGTCTCGAAATAGCATTTCAACGTTCGCAACAAGGTGAGTTAAGTGTTTTTATTTTGCCAAATCTGTTACTCAGGCTTTTCAAACAGTCATTTTTCTGCCGTTTGGGGTTTTACAGCTTTAAACTTCCATCCGATTCTTGCTTCTAGTTTTCTACAACATCTCATCCTCCTGTTCTACATTACGTGTCGCCCTGCGATGTTTGATGTCCTGTTGCACCGTGAACCCGACATGGGGTCTCATACAAATATTATGGTATACCTTCACAATGGACTCGTCTGGGAGTATAGATGGACGCATCCCATCCATCGGCCACACGGTTGCGTTCTACCGATCAATTGCCCCAACTGCTGCGTCATCGACTCCTGGGGAGATCCTAAGGCCGACGGTACTTGTGTTAGGTTCAAGTGTACTACCAAATTGTGCACGAAGTCTCTATCGTTCGAGATACCAGAGATGTTCCCCGTCACAAGGCTGATGAAAAAGGATCGTGCTGGACAGTGGTTTGGTTGCTATAGGATGCAGTTGAATGCAGATCAGTCCGTGAAATGGTCGTACGAAGCTGGAGTGTTAGTGGGGAGGGGAACAGCACGTGTCAAATAGTTTTTGTCGCTATGGTACAAGTCGAAGAACAAAATATTCATTGTTTAGTGCTTTGAGTGCGTACCGTTCTCTTGTAATACAGGTGGTCAGAATGGACATGTATGTGTACGGAGTTCTGATGCCGTCAGGACGTGAATTTGACGTGAATCAAAGAATTTAGTATTAGCATAGTGATTATGTAAGCAGCGGCCAGAGCAGTGAGCTAACCGATCGACACAACCCGCCCTGAGGTTATACCACGGCGTTCTCGCTGAAACGGCGCGTGATGATCAATGAGCAACCCCCAGAGCCCTTTAACGTATGAGCCAACTGATCGACATAACCTCCCCTGAGGTTATACCACGGCGTTCTCGTTGAAACGGCACGTGATGATCAATGAGCAACCCCCCAGAGCCCTTTAACGTATGAGCCAACTGATCGACATAACCTCCCCTGAGGTTATACCACGGCGTTCTCGCTGAAACGGCGCGTGATGATCAATGAGCAACCCCCAGAGCCCTTTAACGTATGAGCCAACTGATCGACATAACCTCCCCTGAGGTTATACCACGGCGTTCTCGCTGAAACGGCGCATGATGATCAATGAGCAACCCCCAGAGCCCTTTAACGTATGAGCCAACTGATCAACATAACCTCCCCTGAGGTTATACCACAGCGTTCTCGCTGAAACGGCGCGTGATGATCAATGTAAGCGGTAACCCCCAGAGCCCTTAGCATGATCAAAACAACCTGCCCTGAGCACTCAAGGTTCCACAATCGGATAGGAGGTCAGTCAGCGGAACGAAGATATTACTTTGAATATTGTCTCTAGCCCTTGGAAAGGGTTACAGGTCGAGCTTCCAGGGAATAGCCTCGAGATGACGACAGCGATCACGAACACAACAAGCAGATGTGGTGCACTGACACCAAGTCAGATACGGGGAGCGACGGACATCAAGTCCAAACACCAAGCCCACCCAACAGAAAACAAAGCAAAATGCGAATGCGAGAGGTAAACCAAGCAGAGGACGAAGAAGAGTGGTGAGTCGGAACAATGAAGCTGAAGTTGAACCATGGTACACGTGATCGTGTTTGTCAGTGTCGGGCCATCGGTGACCAGTGGCTGTGTTCCATTCTGCCGCTGGTATGGCATTCATTATTTCTTGGGCGCACCGTTGTACGTCCGCCTAACGTGCTAAGAATATCAGCTGAATTCAAGAAGGCTGTGAATGATCAATCTCAGGCTAAGCTTCTTGACTCGGGAGCATGATCTCACATTCCTCCCACTCGCTCGCGTTACTTAGTACGATTTGCCAGTTCTGGGACACGATACAAACTTATAAAAATAAGTTATTCTGGACACGATACAAAGTCATAAGTACAAACTTATAAGTTACAGCGTACATACAGCAGTACACGATCAAGTCACCGACACGATGAATCTTTGATATTTGTGATCCTGATATAAAAACAAAGTTCTATGCCAACTTTTGTAGTTAGGCATTGGCTGGAACCTGCTGGACGAAGAGGTTGAAATGAGCGTGACAATCCTACTAAGCGGAGTTTGAAATACGCGTCCAACAAGTCGCGTCCGTGATAGAACGTGTCCGAGTGATCTGTTGGCAGGGGCACAACTCGCGACACCGGCAAGGCTCTCTCCACCGTATATCTAACTATTTTATTGCATGGGCAGATGTAAGAGAACCATGTGTACCTTCTACAGAAATCCGGAGGTACAAATCCATCGGCAAGTTGAATTCCGAGACGATTTTGAAAACATTTTCAAACACCTACCCAACGATAGTATACCATAACATTCACTGGCAAGCGTTGAATTTGAAGAATGAATGACGCCATCATGATCCCATATCTTGCCAGCTAAACCCCAATTGATCCTGATGCAGACTCGACGTTTTCAGGCGCATCCTGCAAATCCCTCAAGCACGGCAGAAGGGGCACAGGACGTTTGGATTTCCGCATCGGCCTTAACTGCGCTGTAGATGCTTGAAGATGTGAGTCCTGTAAAGTAGTAATCGCCAGAATAAGTTGAGATCTCTGTCAACGATTACGAAACCAAATACAGACTGTCCCCATGAAACAACATTTTCCAGGAAACCCTGAAAATATGGACCGAGTCCGGCGCTTTGCATTAGTTGTTCCATCATTTCCAGATATCTGAGAAAATGCTGATCATATTCGTTGT
Organism: Tricholoma hemisulphureum; assembly: GCA_964034925.1. NCBI lineage: Eukaryota > Fungi > Basidiomycota > Agaricomycetes > Agaricales > Tricholomataceae > Tricholoma > Tricholoma hemisulphureum. The sequence goes on along the minus strand of OZ035935.1, from coordinate 34,914 downwards.
CGCCAATGTCTGGCACATTGCCAGTCTCTAACATTGCTATCTTCGCATTGATAGCGGCATGAGCCTAACAATTTGAACTCCACATCAGCATTGATGCGGAATAAGAATGGAATCCACCCACCGACGTTACCACACCAGCAAGGGCTTCCTTTGGAAACCCATCTTTGAATAAATCACTATTGAGAACAGCAGGAGCAGTGCTGTTCCCCCAATATAAATGAGACGCGCCAGATATAATCCACTCCATCTGGAATGGCAGTGCTTTGATTGAATTTCCCTATCAGCATTTCAAATTAATATAAATCAGCTGCTAGCAAAGATTAAATAGACCATATAACTGGAACTCACAAAGTCATCAAAAGGATATATGAATCGAGGATCACGTTGGTTTAGAAAATATTCCGCGAGAGCTTTGACACGCATCACATAGGCTCCATTACCTTCGTCTTCCAACCTTTCAGGGAAGATAAAAGGAAAGAGGTCTTCTGCATTCTCGAGGAACCACCCTCGGTAGATCGCTCGGATTTTGTTTCCTAATTTTACAACCTAAAAAAAATTAATCGTTTCTAGAAACCTTAAAATAATGAAGTACTTACTCGATCTATAAGTTTCTTTGGGATGTTCTCCAATTCTGCCAAATAGAATGTTAGTGCACATACTCTATGACTCTTGTCATGCACATGCTCACGGGGAAGGTTGTATCGAATAAGGGTGTTCTCGACTGCTAACGCTGCCCGTTCCTGGTTTAGAGTGCTCCAGTCTTTGGTCGCGTTCACAGCGTACATGTCACTAGACGTTGCTAGCCATACAGTATATAGGCACACAGCAGTAGGGATGATCCGTTTATCTTGGATAATTTCTTCATCGGCTGGAATTGGCTTTAAGAGTTTCCGGAGGGCAGGCTGACGAGCAGAAATGGAAGGTGGTTGAAAAAAACTGTTGCCTATCCCTGAAAATCCAGAAGTCTGGGTGGAGGGTCCAACAGGATTCATTCTTCTTGCACTGTGGTTTGCAGGCCATTTTCGGTTTTGACGAGCTTGTGCTACCACGGCGCCAGCACCTCTTTGTTGCGAGAATTGAGGATGTGCATGGGAATCCAGCTGTGGCACCTCCCGAGTAGAATAACATGCTGATGATACGTCGGATGGTGGTGGGTCTGAAGAGACTGTGGGCGACGGCCGTGGTGGCATGGATGAATTCATGCCGTACCCCGACCACGAGGTATTCCCGAATCTGATCGGAGGAACTGAAGTGGAGAAGCTATTTGAGCCTGACTGGGCTAGGGCACAAGAGTACTCATGTTCTCCGAGTCCGAGTCCTGGCACTGATGAAGTGAAACCAGTGGAAGGTGCACTGAACAGATCCTCTAAGTCGCTAGGCACCGGGATGGTTTGGAAAAAATCCTGATACGGCGGATCAAAGCCGCCTTGTGACATCGGGGTCCCAGATCTATTCAGCAGGGGAGAATGGAATTGCAACATCTATGTACACCAGTATTTAACAAGTATTGTACAGATACTTACCTGTAATATAACACACGGCGCTTCATTCTTTATTATGTACATCCGTACATCAACCAATATCCGAATTGTAGTGAGCATCCTGGACAAGTCTCACCTCAGTCACCTCGAAGAGACTTACCATATATGTGCAGTGACGGCACAGTGTATAGCAGATATCTTCCGAGTCCAAGTCCAAGTTGAGGTGATATGCCAGTATATCCTCAATATATCATTGTCCCGTAGTACCAACTAATTTCCATATTGCTAAGTGCTTGAGATAATGTCAGTATAGTATGTCTGCATGATGAAGTATCACTCAAACTTCAGGCCTTCAGGTACTATACCATATCAGACACCTCGAGCGCCTCAATGTCTCATGGCCTCACGTCAGGTCGCACAAATCTCTTACGGCTTTTCCCAGGTGACTTGGCATGTGTCAGAATCTCAGATATACATAAGTACTGAGAGCCAAAAAATCGCCGGTGCCTGTGCCACGGAATAACCCGAACCCCCAAGTAAGTCGCGGCTCTCTCATCTGGTCACAATCGGACTTGTTCACACTGCAGATCTCGGGACTTTTGGTCATCAAAGAACAAATTATCTGGTCGCGATCGGACTCCTTCACTGCAGATCTGAGACAGGACGTTTGGCCATCAAAGTACAAACTAAGATCATTGGACTCCTTCACACTGCAGATCTCAGGACGTTTGGCCATCAAAGAAAAGATTCACTGTCTTTATTTTATTATTCTCTGTAGTTTTCCTTATCTAGTGGGGATACACAGATACCACACTTAACTTCACAAGCACTAGCCGATCAAGTAGATCTTGAGACAGAGGACACTACAAACCCAATTAGTGTAGTCTAGATAAATTCCGCCTGTCAGTGGACAATTACATAAACTATAGTCACGAGTCAACATGCGGTCGATCATACACATACACGTTTGCTGTCAACTTGGCACTGCATAACTACTCCTCTTCCATTCATCTTAGGACTACAGTTGCGTGGGGTAATTTTTGGAGCCATTCAAGAATAACTAACTTCTTCCAGCATCAGGAATTTCACATACTTGTAGTAAAAAGTGCACTGGAAGCAGCTCAGGCTCCGCAGTATTAATAGAGGTGGAGAACTATCATGCGAAGAAACATAAATCCTAACCTTTCCCCGAACTTCAAGGCCCCACCCCCATTCCAAGTGATGTCTACTACTACCACTACAACCAAGAGACAAACTCGAACAACTTCAACTTTGCCATCAATCCGATTGCAGCCCGCTCGCTGTTCATCTGGGGTAAGCCAATGTGGAGAATCTACTAGCATGGTAGTGAATAAATGCAACATTCTCCAGTATAGTGAACGTTATGAACAACAACATGCCATCGCAATGGCATATGCGACTCACAGCACTGCCTATGCTGAAAGAGAGGCAGCCGCCAGACAGTTAGATGAAGGAAGGCTATTCGTCCAGATGCTAGGCCATCGGCTAGAAGATGCGCAGCGAAAACTTGACTTGGCCGCCGACCAAATCAATGTCACACGAACACTCGTAGCCACAGATGCCACTTCCCCTCTTGTATGTCAGCGACTTCGTGAGAAAGCGCTGCTTGATGCTAGGATATGCAGATGGGGTGGTGAGGTTGCTGGCCGCAGTGGTACATGGTCGGAGGAGGATCAATTATCTGTCGTCTCAGAAGATGCAGAGCAACCGAGCGTGTCAGGGGTCGCACATGTACCAACTCCATCTTCAAATTGGGGCGCAAACAATTATGCTGTACGCAACTCTGTTGGTGTTGCAACTACTGGTTTAGGGCCTCAGGAGGGTAAGGATGCAGCATAGATATCGATTTAAACTTGAATTTCTTCTCGGTGTACTTTGACTTCTACTACGATCGAGCTCCGCTATGTAAAGTTCACTAATTTGTAGTTGAATGTAGTTGAGTGTAAATTAGTGCATATGGGAGAGGAATTAATTTGACACTAGGGCTCTGGCCCGATTAAGCACCGACTCGAACACCATATTGTACACTCATCATAAATCTAGCCAGGACCTTTTAGTGCATGGGTTCCGTGAATCGTGAGAGCAAGGTGAAGTCTGTCTGGACCCTCGATCTCATGGCTTCAGCTATGTGGAGCAAATGACGGTTCCTTCCTGGTTCCTTATAACATCCCAGCCTCCCGGCAAGCAGTTCAAGCAAGTTGTCAGTTTACCTTGACTACTACGTACCCTTTTATTGTTCATGTTGCAAATGCATCGTTACTCAGGCCGCACTCGCTCCACCAGTCATCGCTCTACAAAGGTGCAGTACATCGCACCTACCATTCACAGATCATCGGTACGTCATGGTTGCTATGAATCAAAGGGGCATGCCTTTCTTATATAAACATTTTAGCTTAACGTTCGTCAAGACACTCCTCCTGCACAGGATGTTGAGTGGTCTATGCCCCCGGCCTTTCCAGGAAGCAATCATAGGCCAATTCCTCCCCGATTCGAGCCTCTTCTCCACATTCATCCAAACACTACTCCCCCAGCTCAATCACCTTCCCATCTAGAGGTCAGCGTTCATTGTGAGATAGCCATAAGTTTATTTACATTCAGCTGCTCCAGAGCTGTGGATTGGACGACACCCCCAAAGCAGCCAGACACATGGGCGAGAAGGTTGATACCAACCAACCTGACCAAATAATTAAGCCGTGTCGTACCGTCGATGTCAGTCAACCCTCTTAACCCTCTCGTCAATTGTTCTATCCATGGTAAACTATTCTTTAGAAAGCAGGTGGTCTCATAATCGCGACCTCCGCTCCAGTGAAAGGGTTGAAACGCAAAAGTTCTCCAGATCTGACGACGCCTGATATAGGTGAACCCACTAGCAACTCGCTTCCTACCAAGAAAGCCAAGAAGATTTAGGACTGAGTTCTTTTTTTGGAGGCACACTTTATGCGTAATAAAAGTTATTTAGAACTTGAAGCTTATGCTTGGGTTACATGTTTCAAGTTAGTAGATGCGAGTATCAATTTCAACTTGAAATCGATACTGGCCTTAGCATAGCTTGAAGCTACAATGATGTAGTAAGTATACCCAGAGTGACTAAATCACATTTCAAACGCCCGATCCTAGGATTGATACTATATTCAAGTCCAGGTATGTAGAGGACGCAAGTCATTCGACGAGTCTCAGGCTGCAACTTCAGGTCGAGGCTTTTTCCAGCGCCGACGGATCTCTGTAAGCTGGCCCTCCAAATTGCATTCCTCCTCTTCGTCAAAGTTCTCTCCATCCCGAAGACGCTTCCTAATATTGCGAGCAGTAGTATGAAAGCCCTGTTGCTCCTCATGTTCCTTGATCACTTCTCGAAGCATTGAAAATGGTATTGCGATGGCAGGTTTATCACTATCCTTATCTGTTGGGTTACGGTACAGGTGCCGGTGTAGAAGCTGCAGAGCTGCGGGCCCCTTTCGGTCTTCAGGAAAAATCTATAGCCATGTATATCGTGAAGTTAGTGCAAGTGAAATGGTATCATCTCGCGTGACTTTCCGTATATATATTTTTTTGGGCCGCAAAAAATCTCAAGAAAACACCTTTAACGTTGGAAAGACATGAAAATCTGGTCGCGGGCGGCACGGTGTGATCACTATGATCCGAGTAACCATCACATCTTGTTAGCGTATTTAAGGATGAACCGGCGGCTTTCAACGATGAAAACTCCTGTACATCATCAACCTCCCACAGAACGCAAGTAACTGATTTCAAGGAACGTGGAGAGCCTTTTGTGGTCGAAGGGTGATGTTCGATCTTGATCCCAATCCCCAGTCTCACATTCCCCAATGAGCAGGCAAGATGCCTCCCAAGATCGTTCATAAGCTTCTTCTCGTTCTCGCTATAAGCCACCTCCCAAACAACAGTCGGATATGCCTTTACTAAGGGTGGCATCTGTGGGTCATTGTCATAAATGCTGTAGTCAGGGCTCTTGATTCCATCCATTAGACCAATATCAGCCGCATCACATAACCGAAGGCGTCCGTTAGGAAAAAACAGGGACAAGCCGCTGGACTCCTGTGCCTTGAGACCAATGAAGAGATCAGACATGATCTCATGTCCGGGACTTGGGTATTGGACAAATAATTTTTCGCCAGAAAAGTCAATCCTGAATCAAGGTTAGACGGTTTTAAAAATGGAATCTACCACGAATATTTTACCGTATATTCTCCCAGCCATTCAGCTCCGGCACTCCAGCCTCAAAATTCTCTTGCAACTTCTCTACAGTGTCTGGAGAGATACCTTCAAACAACATCTGCCGACTCTCACCAGTCCCTTTCAGGAGTGGCTGCAACCGAGATACAACGTCACGATATGATACTGAGCCAGCTGTTTTTGGGGATTCCAAGGAGAGATTGGGCGTTGGAAGAGCGGAGACATCGCCAGGATCAGTGGGACCCGAAACCTCACAGCCAGAAGCTGAAGGAGAGGTGGAGGAGCAGGGCACAATGCAAGATGTGGGATCCTCCAGAGGAGTTTTAGTTTGGACCGGAGAAGATCCAAGTCGGTTTCTAGATTTATTCCTACTAGCATCGAAGGTTAGCAATGGGGCTTTCCCAACACGTTGAGTTGGAGGCAACAGGGGTCCCGGAGAATGTGATGAGATCATCATTGAGGGCCTCACGAGCATCTCACGATGATCGGCATGGCTCAGATATAAACCTGGTGGCATCTGCAGTGATATTATCGACAAGTTTGGGGTCGAGATCACAGTAAGCGAGAATTCGGAGAGTCACGGAATACGATAATCCGAGTCATCCTGGCTCTTACTTACATAAGAGATCTGACCTCACTCTCATGCTTCCTTTAAAAGTAATTCTTACAAAGCCTTGTGTGATGCAACCACGTGAGTTTCAACGTCAACATGTGACGGTACCCAGCTACCACCACCATCGACGCCGCCACTGTCGTCCCCCACTTGGTAAGCCCCCTCCCCGATGCCTCTGCCCGCCCCACGTCACTGACGTGCCTCAACTAGGTACCACCTCCACGGCGAGGACGACCCCAGCACCCACTACCACCGCTGCGAGCCACTGCTCGCAGGATGGAATGGTGTGCGCGAGGGGTGTTTTGAAGTTAACCTCCTTCATTTCCTTCCTGCCAGCAACATATCGGTGATGGTTATTTCGACCTCATGATGATGTGGGCATGCTTTGACATGCTTGCAAGTGCTTGCAATATTTGCTGTCGGAGTCAGTAGTGCTAGTGATCGTTGGTGATGGTTATTTTCTACCTCGTGACGAGTTTGCCCTCATATTGCGAAGGTGATCTCGTTCCGCAAAAAAACTGCATGGAGTCCACTTCGTAACCCATTTTCAATGATCTGACAGGCTATTGGGGCCCATGAGAGTTGACAGCGTTACCTTGACAGCACTGACAGTCATAACAAGAAGTGTTCTCGTGAATTCCAAGCCGATAGCCCATGTATGGCATCGGTTGAAGTACTATTCTAGTTCGCATAATCGTAGAAACTGACGTACTTCAGAAGCTGGAGTTATCATGACGTTTTTTGTACTTGGACTAAGGACTTGTGGTTGACCGGTAATACAAAGCTCCGTTTGACCCTGGTCGCATTGAAACTGGTACCCCACCATATCGAGTGCGCAACCCATACAGCCAATTCTCATCCCCCTCATCATCACAACAGCACTTCTGGCAATTATGAGCCCATATGCGTGTTCTCATCCATGCCAATTCTCATCCCCATTGCGGCAAGGCCTCACCCGACATCAACAGCAATGTCCGATATACAGAACTGCCCAGACACTTCGAATGGAACAACGGAGAGCATGGGAGATTGGCAAAAGACCAATCTCCAAACTAGAATGTCGCAAGCAGAGCATGGAGGTGGCACAACTACCCTTCGCTGTGTAATGACACGCTTATTTCCCTCTTATAGCACCAAGCACAATCTCACATAGGCATTGCCCTTGGAAATCCCCCTGTTGCTGAGGACCTCAACGCTTCGAGTTCAGCTTTCCATCCAACCACCTCTGACCCAATGCCTATGTCACCACCATCTCTTCCTGCAGACTTTGTCATAACTCGAACAGGGAGAGTGGCTAGTCGCCGTCCAAAGCGGTATAGAGATATCCTACCGGAAAGACCTCCCGTTGTCAAATGCACCTCAACGCCAAACCCCATCATTCGTCGAGTAACACTTCATGTTCAAGATTTTATGCGTACGGCAGCTAATGTATTTGGTCTTTTACGTGAGTATCACCACCGCCCATCATACGATCCAGATCAACTGCTTATGCCCAAGGACTTGGCAAATTTCAATGCCAATGATTCTGCGACATCCACTTCTGTTCATGCTCGTCATGACAGCCATCCTCCGCCCCCTTGGCCCTTTGAGAACATGTCCAAATTTCTTCTCATGAACTGGGCAAATTCAGGGAGCAGCCAGAAGACAGAAGCAGAAGTTACCCGGCTTGAGCGAGAGGTTCTATCCTCCCCAGACTTCAAGGTGGAAGACCTTGGAGTATTTGATGCTCATCGAGAGAATAAACATATGGATGAAGCTTTCGCTGCGATGGAATCAGAGACCCCTTTTTCTCAGGATGGGTGGCATGAGGCTAAGATAGATTTACGGATCCCTGTGGCCTCCAGAGCAAAGCCACCACCTCCGAGTCGCACTTTTTCAATTCCAGATTTTCACCATCGTTCATTGGTGGAGGTGATTAAGGCAGCATGGAGTGAAACCATGGCCAAACGATTCCACCTCTCTCCCTTCAAGCGAATACACGTAGATCCCCAAACGAAGGCTGAGACTCGTGTGTATGATGAGGCTTACACAAGTGATGTCTGGATTGAGGCACATGATAACCTTCAAAAACAGCCCAATGAACCCGGCTGTCGATTAGAGAAGGTCATTGCAGGTCTAATGTTCTGGTCTGATTCGACCCATCTTACCAGCTTCGGTACAGCCAAAGTATGGCCGCTCTACTTGTATTTCGCCAACCTGTCAAAATACATTAGGGCTCGGCCAAACTCTGGTGCTTGTCATCATGTCGCCTATATTCCCTACGTAAGCGTTTTGGGCTTCTCTGGGTTTATTCTGCTTACATCAATTCAAAGATCCCTGACAGCATTGACGAAATTCTCATGGATATTGCTCCAAAAACTCAGAGGCCTGCACTCAAAGCCCACTGCCGCCGCGAGTTAATGCATGAAACATGGCGTTTTCTCCTGGATGATGAATTTTTATATGCATACCAGCATGGCATTGTCATCCTATGTGTGGATGGCGTCCAACGACGTGTCTATCCTCGAATTTTTACCTACTCAGCTGATTACCCTGAGAAGTGAGTCAAGAGATCAGATTATCAACTGTGTGCGATGACTGAATTGCTGTAGAGTATTATTAGCTACCATACGGAACCGTGGCAATTTCACCTGTCCACATTGCACAATTCCTCGAAAAGAGTTTGATAAACTGGGGCATCTCCATGATCTGAAGGCACGCATTAGCCTAACACGCTCATACCTCAGTGATCTGGTCGAGAGGGCCCGGCATTGCATTTATAAATCTGGATATTCTGTGATCTCCACTGGAGTTGAATGCATGCTCAAACCGCTATCCCTGGTGCCAACTGTGGTAAGAACTGCTATAGATCACAGCCCTCCCTGTCTCACTATGCATTCATCAGAATGCTTTTGCAGAAAAGCTTGGTACATTTGGACTTAACCCACACCGCATGCTAGTAGTCGATCTTATGCATGAATTTGAGCTAGGGGTGTGGAGAGCTACTTTTATCCATATCGTACGAGTGCTGTACGCTGCTGTTCCAAGTGGCCAGGCTGTAGCCGAGTTAAATAAACGGTAATTTCAACAGCCATTAATTGTTTTGCCTTGCTGACACCTCACAGATTCCGTGAGATACCTACCTTTGGATCGGATACTATTCGACGCTTCTCAAACAACGTGTCCGAGATGAAAAAATTTGCTGCAAGGAATTTCGAGGATCTGCTTCAGGTTGGCCAAATATGCTTGACTCCATGTTGAAACTCAATCTTCCTAAATCCCCAGAATATGATACCTGTCGTGGATCGCCTCCTTCCTGAACCTTACAACGGAAAGCTCTTAACTCTCCTATTCCGTTTAGCCCAGTGGCATGGGCTGGCTAAGCTTCGAATGCAAACAGAGCATACCCTGGATTGCTTGGGTCGGGCCACTGTTGCTATTGGCCACGAGTTACGATCATTCAAAGAATGGACAAGAGGATTCAATACCGTCGAGCTACCGCATGAGACGGCTGCTCGTGAACGTCGCAAAACCGCCTCACAAAAAGCTGACACCAATGCCTCTGGCCCCGTGCCTCAGAATCCCCCAATATCGGCACGTACTGAAAAGAAGCCGTCTGCAAAGCCAAAAGTTAGGCGCTTCAACTTGCTTACATATAAATTGCATGCGTTAGGTGATTATTTGGAGACTATAAAACTTTTTGGCACAACAGATTCATACTCCACACAAATAGTAAGCCTGAGGTTCTTTCTAGTTTATGCCGAGCCTCTTACAAGTCTCCACAGGGAGAGCTCGCTCATCGATTAGTCAAGCGCTTCTATCAGCGGACCAACAAGAAAAATGCAATCGGCCAAATTACGAGGCACGAACGACGCCATGTCCGATTACGCCGTGCAAGAGAGGCAGCTTCTTCGCCTCGAAGGCAACACATTCATCATGTCGCTTTCTTGCAGAACGACCCCCTCCCCCTTAGCGAAGTTGACCTCCATCATCACATAAGTGACTCCAAGAACTTCCCACACCATCTTATGAGCTTCGTTCAGCAGCCATCGCATGACCCTGCTAAAAAGGTAAGCCTCTGCACATTAATTTACATATCCCTGGTCTCATCCTCGCTATGTTTTCTCAGAACTTCATTCCAAAGCTTAAAGATCACCTTCTCTCTCGTCTCCTTGGTCATGAGTTTGATGGTGATGAATCAACGTATCCAGACCCAGAACGCAGTACGGTCAAAATCCTTGGGGATCGCATCTACTCCGCCAAGGTTTTACGGGTGAACTATACAACATATGATGCACGTCGTGACCAAGATTCCATGAACCCTCGAACTCACTGTGACGTCATGGTTGCTTCCCCAGAAACCGGACCAAACGCTCACCCATACTGGTATGCTCGGGTCCTTGGCATTTTTCATGCGAAGGTCATGCACACAGGCTCGGAAGCTCGGAACCGCTCAATCCAACATATGGAGTTCCTTTGGGTTCGATGGTTTGGTACTGAGCCCTCCTATAAGTGGGGTTTCAAAGCTGCTCGTCTACCAAAGATTGGGTTCATCCCTGACACGGATAGCAGTGCTTTTGGTTTTTTAGACCCATCTCTTGTTATTCGAGGCTGTCATCTGGTACCATCTTTTGCAGATGGCCAGACATCAGAATTGTTACAAACCTCAACAGTTACTGCAGCACGTCGCCCCGATGAAACAGATGATTGGGTAAATTATTATGTGATGATGTATGTTACTGCCAAAAACTGCTCATGGACCATGCTGACAGAATGTAGCTTCGTAGACAGGGACATGTTTATGAGATACCTTGGTGGTGGGGTTGGCCATATGACAACTGTGACGCAGCCCGAGGGTGAGAATACTCAAGTTGATGAAGATGTCAACATTGCGACCAACGATAATGAGGCAACCGCCGGAGCTCAAGCACCAGAGCTTCTACTGGAGGAGCTACGGCAAGTGGCAACCATTATGGTGAGGGGGGGCACAGCTAATGATCAGGAGGAAATGGAGGAAGCCTCAGAATCTGACTCTGATGACCAGGATTCAGATACTGACAGCGAGGATGAGGGCGCGGACGAAGACTCGGGTGAGGATGATCTTGGTCCTGAGGATGGAGAAGATGAAGATTACCCTGACAGTCACGGGTACAGTGCGCTATAGCCAGTGCAGTCTTGCAGTACAGCTGACTCGGAACAGTCATTATCCAATACATAATGCAACGCACATCTCCACAAGTTCAACTTACTATAAATTGAACACCAGTGATTGCCACAACACCCTAAGCTCCGAGGTTAAAATTTATTTCCACGGATGACAGTAAGTTCCAACGACTAGGAGTTCTCACTGGCAGGATTATCATGATACCACCTCATTCGTGCGGATTTAGCCGGTTGGCAGAACATGTCCGAGTCTAGTAGTGCCGCTCTTTCTTCTTACTCGTGCTCGTCGATAAATACTAGTTCCACTAGACTATCATGTCTGCCCTCAATACCCTCAACAACGACGGCTACGACCTTTGGGATGCATGGCTTCACAAGATCTGTGCACTTTTCCATTCACCAGTCACATTTTACATTTGATGTGCTTACATACCTACCTTGGTTGAGAATGCCGACAGGGGAAATGCTCTCTACAGGCGTAGCCCTCCATGTCGGCAACGGCTTCTTCCGTGTATTTCCGTGCGAACCCTACGCTCGTTCCCTTCTAAGCCGCCGTCCTTGGCCTCAACCCTGTCGTTGCCGTCAAATTGCGCAGTTCTTCCGTCCTGTCCACCATGGCGAGAGTGTGCAATAACTGTCCCCGTCACTCTCGGAGGGGGATGCTAAAATATAGCCTTGTTTGCAGAGAACCGTTAACCAGAACACGCACATCCAGATTCTCGGGAGCATCCACCAACTCCCCAGCACCGGGAAAGACCAATGCGGGGCGTTCATCGTACGTCCCCCCCCCAAGCATGCATGCATGCATTTCTTACCCTCCCTGTAGGGCGACGAGTGCTCCTTGATCCTATAGAGTTGTGCACTCGAGTCCATTATGCATCTATTCAAAACTTTGACGCGAAACTCATCAAATACATCCAGCATAGCCGCAAAGCGGTCCGACACTCGACCTCCACTGCCTCCACCACCAGGCCTTCAGTGTCCTGCTCCCAAGCCAAACTCAACCCCCCCCCACCACGACCCGACTACCAACTACCCCATGGAGCTGTCCGGTTCGCGCCCTTTGTGACGACGCCCATGGTTTTCTGCGATTTGCTGGTGAGCAGAAAATGCGTCCGAATTCCTTGTATACTGACAAGTCAGCTGACTTGCGCGTGTTGCCGCCGTAGTTCTTCTGTCTCCAGCTGGTTGGAAATCTGTCCTTGATGTGCGTTCGTTGGCTTATCACGTTGCTAATGATCCCTCCCGGTGAACCAGTACCATGAAAACTTGTTACTGCCGAACCCCGAGATCGACAACAACCTCCCGCATATCACCATGTGCAAGGAACCCTTCGAGCTCATCACGTTCGTGCCCTACCTCATTTTTTTCTTGTGGCCATCTAGGGCCTCATCAGTGTTCCCCGTCAAGAAAGTGAGGCAAACGCACGCACGGCAGGGCGGCACGAAGGCACGGAGGAGCACACTGTGTTCTATGTGAACCACAACATCAGACGGGTCGCCTAGTCCAGACACTTGGGCACCCCTGATGGTTGCAAACGCGCTGGCAAGTTCAAGAGGGTGAATATGAGGTACGGTCTTGGTGCGCGCCCTCCCTCCCCTCAAAGGTCGATGACGCATACTGATGTGCGGTGGTAGTGTGGCACTGTTGCTCAAGCTCGAAAAGTTCCCTGCACAGCTGAAAGCATCCGGGGAGGAGGATGGGCCGAGCGAGGAGCGCCTTGAGGACAAGGCCATGCAGATGGCTGAAGAGGAGACATTTGAAGAGAGCGGAAGGTGGTTCCCCATGGTGTCGCAATGGGAAGAACATACGCGTAGGTGAGGTTACTTTCATCATTGATTTGGACACGATCATGCCTGAGGTAGGAATGCTCGTTTGCTTTTGAGTTCTGGAATGCTGATATATTGATGGGTGATAGGATTGCTTTGGAGATGCAGCGAGGGAGATGGGAGAGTCCCCGGCCGTGGCTATCATCCAACACGCATCCGGTTCGTCCTTCTCTACCCCGAAGAGCCCAAAAACTCACCATTACGTACCGCGTGATGTGGGTGGCTGCAGTGCGACATGCAGAACTTGCAGACACGAAGAGTTACATCATAGCTGTAACTCTGTAAATACCATGGTGAACTACTCAACTACATCAACGTCCCTGTTTTGGACCTGCATGTGTGTACTTATCTTTATGTCAAGCCCACCGTTTTGAGGCTGACTATCTGTGCAGGGAAAGCAAAAGCAGCACAAGTAAACCAACGCGCTTTTCGGGTTCATAAATGCTGTAAATCTACTACTATGTTGCGGCTCGTGGGCTCGATATTCCACGAGTAGACTGGGTCGTGCAGTTTGATCCTCCAGATGATCCGCGTGGCTTCATCCACCCGGTGGGTCGAATGGCTCGTGCAGGGAAAGTCAGAAAGAGTTTATTGTTCCTACTACAGAATGAACTTAAGTTTCTGCGATATCTTAAGCGTTTAGGTTTCCCACAGAGCGAATAGCCAATGTTCAAAGTCAGGTATGTTCACAGCCTGGTTGATCGATCGTTTCTAACCAGCTTTGTAGCTAGAGAAGTTGTTACAGAGGAACTATTTCCTCCATCAATCCGCGTGTGATGGCTCCCGATCATATCTTCAGCCATAGATCCTTGACGTGAAAGCTCTTGACCTCGCCAAGGTGGGGTAAGCCTTTAGGTTTGCGGTACCTCCGTGAGTGAATGTGAATGTGAATATAGTGACAGGGAGGAGTGCAGGATCGAAGCATGGGAGAAAACAGGTCAGAGAATCGGGTGGGGAGGGGGGGGGGGGCAGCAAACAAAGAAATAGAAGAGGAGAGTAGCCGCGAGCTAAACGAGACAAGGAAAGGAGCGACGAACCGAGACCCTTGGAAGAGAAGGAGGTGAAACATCAGACAGGCAATTTGGAATATTTAAATTTACTTTTAAACTTTATTTGTATCACATGGTGTGACATAAGAATTATGAGTCCGAGTCTGCAGCTTCCTTGCAGCTTCCACGAAGCAAAAACGCATCTAAAACGTTTAACGGACTTTGCCTTCTGTATATAATCCTCCAGCAACACTCTGCGACTGCCAATGGCATCCACTGTTTTCTGCCAGCTAAATCTATCGATACGTCTCTTATAACTACTATTCCAGCATTACTTGTAGGCCATTTTCTCCTGCTGTTCTATGATTTTTTTGACCCCTTATTTCATCTGTGATCCCAGAGTGTAAGTTTTCTGATTCATGAAAATGAAGCATCGGCTCACCATTTGTTAAAGTCTGCGGTCATCCAAGCCTATTGCAAGTACGTGTCGATCTGGCAACTCCTTCTAACTATTTCCGATGGACTCTTCGATGATTTTTTGTCGTTTGGCAGTCACTCTCCCGCGATATGCCCTTTTCCCTATTCCATGCCCTGACTTTCACCCGAACTACCCGATACCCCAATTCCTTCCTCCCAGCCCACTAGCGACTTCCGGAGGACTACCTCAACCGCATCCAATTTCCAAGAGGTTGCAAGTGCGGGTCAAAGGTCAGACTCATGGACGTATTTATTGGACAACTTTTGGAAGTGAATTCTGCTTCACACAGCTATGATTCGGCAATGAAAGTCGTTACGCACGCTGAACTGATCATTTTCGTTGGCGTCACTCTTGGAGCGATCACTTTCCAAAATTCTCCGCTTGTCTGCGCATTTCCTGCGCCAGCGTTATTTTCAACCTGCCTTCACGACGCACGGGCGATATACCAGGTCGAGCTATGTGCTGGAGCAGTTCTTCGTGTCACGGATTGTGGAGAACAAGGAGTATTGCCACAAGGTGGACGAATCCAAGTGCGTTCATATTTCTCTCAGTGTGCTGCGGGATAGATTACACCCCACCGCTGGTTGCGGGTTTATCCAATTTGTATAAGAGATGATCTCCTACGCTGATGAGGTCCATCTATACTGCCCTGAATTTACCTTGCCATGTGCAGCATGACAATCTTACTGCTGCCAATGTGTCCAGGACCCCCTCGCGGCCATTGGGCACACTAGACGTGGGAACCAAATTGCTAGCCAACACCGAAAGAAGGCGCAGTCCTCTCTGGGCGCTTCGCACGGCGTAGATTTGTCAAGAGCACGACGGACATCGAGAGGCATGCTGAGCTTGTGTAGGTGGAAAGTTTGTTCGAAAAGGTGGTTGGGTGGGGGGGTGCTATTCAGTTGAACATATTACTGATTCTGGATGGTGGTTGTAGGCGTTACTGGGGGTTGTGTATTCTGGAGACTGGTTGGCGTTCATCCAAGAAGCGTATGTATTCTTTCTTTCCTGCTTTCACACCATTTAACAGAGCGTCACCGCATGGTACGCAGCGTGCCCTTCCATCCGTCCTACTACTGACCTGATGTTGCAGCAACGGGCGACAGCAAGTACAACACCCCTAACCGACGAGCTCGGCGAAGAAAGCCCAGGTGTGTTGTGTGCGCCCGCATTCACCGAGCTCAATGCATTCAGTACAGGAAGTGGCAATGAATCTGTTATCACGAGACGACCAGGTACAACAGCACCAGGGGGCCTCCAAGGTAGGACACCACTGCTCTGAGCCTCTGTTTGTGGGGCTATGCCTGGGGAGGGAGGGTGAGCGTGCCACAGACATCAGCTACTGCTAGTTGTATCATGTATGTACATACGTCGCTTGGCCACATTTTTCTAAAAAGGAAATCGGGTTGATGAAGAAGGTAGCGGCGAGATAAGATGTTCGTGGCTCTGTAGAAAAACTGGCTGCTACAATTGAATGTGGCTGCCATCATTGAAACCTGTATGTGGCAGTATGGCTCCGGAATATCCGGTGCCATACTACATAGCCACACTGCCACACGACCTGCATTTGTATTATGGTCATGTTTTATTGTATAAACATCGCACTCTGGGAACCTTTTGCAAATGGAGTATAATACAGTTAGCCTAACGGTATGTGGTTGCTGGGCACCTGCCTTTGCGCCATGCATATTACAATGCTGGCAAAACTATATGGAATATTGCACAGATAAACAAAAAATTCTGGCCCATCCAAACCAGCTGGAACTTGGGCCAATTGTGGCACACACCTTCCATTCCTTGTGCCTTGTATGGTTGAAGCACTGAAATCTCGATCTCATGCAGCGAACAGATTGGAAAATGTGTGTGACCAGATAACTTTCTGTATTGCATTGCAGCCACTATTGTAACCGTCGGACATTCTGAAAACAGCATTTCAAAGTAACATCTTAAAGCTCGATCTATCCAGCCACCTGGGAACAAGCACTCCGTGAATGTATCACTTTCCGAAGTAGCTCAAGATTAGGGATCGCGTTCCAAGCTCTTTCATTGGGGTCCAGGGCTCATATTTTTTGTTGAGTGATGACAAATAGCGGAGGACAAAATCGAAGGTACTCTGATTTCCTGATGATGAGAACATTGTGAAGGAGGTCACAGTGGACGTAATAACGACGAATTGATTGACAGTGTAAAGGTACAAGTACTAGTATTACAAAGCAGATAGTTGAGGTAGATCGAGGTCAGATGGATCCAGACCATAAGCCAGAGTGATTGAAGAAGATAAAAAGACATCGAAGCAACATTGTCAGTGTGGTATTCGAAATGGCTCGATTGGTTGTATTTGGCTTGAATTGGCTCAATGCGGCTCAACGGACTTTTCACTGGGCTCACAACATTGTACCATACTTATCATGTCCGATCATCAATCGTCAACTGATAGTGAATCTATGGGCCCTCATACAAAGGCAACATCTGAATCAAACAGCATTCCTGGCTTCCGTCGTGCTCAGCCAGCACCATACATTGTCCATGACTCGGACACGCGGCCTCCGAGTCCTTTGCCTGAATCACCCCCTGCGCGACAGGATGTGGCACCTTCAGAAACCATGACCGACTCAATATATCAGTCATCAAGGTCACCTGTGCCTTTCGAAGCAGGTATGACCCATCCTTTCCAGTACAAGGTTGTTTACTGATACCAATGCCAAAAGAACATTCCATTCTGCGTACATTGCAAAATCACTTCACCTGCCAGGAAGAGCGAGAGGTGGATCACTTCACCCGCCAGGAAGAGCGAGAGGTGGATCATTTCACCCGCCAGGAAGCACAAGAGGTGGAGTTAAATGCAAAATTTACTGAAATGTCGGCTACAATGGGGCGTGTTGTGCAAAGCCTGGATGACATCAAGACAGCGATCCTAAGTCTTTTTGATCGGTGAGTATTCACTTATTTCTTCATGTGATGCCACATGACAGATCCATCTGTAGACTGCTGCCCAACCAGGGCATTGTACGACAGGAGGAGTCCAGAAGGGAAGGTGGAGAGTAAGAAGGAGAATTTTACTCCACTTTCATTCTATGCACTGATGATATCTAGGTAGTATATTGTATTCTCGTAGGTATGGAATATATCAGTTTGTGAGTATGACCTCCGAGCTTGTGATGCAGTCATTTCGCAAGGCAAACCCTCGATCAAGTTCGATCACAGGGTGCTCGGACAATGGATATTCCCACTGTCTCCAATGTTCATCAGTCAACCACCACCACTCTCGACGCTGCCACTGTGGACGGGGTCTCGGCCCTCTTGAGGTCGATCGGTCGGGTCGTCACGTCGCGCTGGCAAAGGTAAGGCTAGAAGGGGTAAACACGTGACAAGAGTGTCAAACGCGTGGTGGAAAGGGAAAAGAGACGAGACACAGAGTTCTCGAAAGGAGTCAAGAACCTGAGAGCCAAAAGGGCCGAGACCCCGTCCACAGTGGTGACCGAGACAGGGGTTGGGTACTCAGTTCACAAGACGCGGATTCCACTTCAGGTAAGCACCTTCCTTGCACAGCGTCGCTGATTTGTAGTTCAAAGGTCTATCCCTTGATCAACGAACACGGCCGACGCGCATACACACAACCACGGCCCCACACTTCCAACACTCCTAGATTCCTCCGGGACTTTCAGCTCTTTCACATCGAATTCAAATTCTTTGCAACGTTCTCTTTCTTCGCCGCTCGGACGACTCCTTAGAATCTCCTAGCTCCCACCTTTCACGGCCACGATCCTTTCACATCAACGCCCGCACCATCTTTTGCAACGCTTGAACGTCCTCCTTTCTGAACTCCCTTTCACCCCACGTCGACGCATCCCAACGCGTTCATCGCAAACCGCATACACGGACTCTTCAAGACTCCTCAAGCTCGAGTGTGACAGTGTCTGTCGCTCTCACGGCTTGACTTGGTGTCTGCTGTGCCCTTCAAGACCAGGATCGGCGTTGACTTGGAGTCGACGGACTAGACTTGGCTCGGTGTCATTCTAGCTTCCTTTAGCTCGCTTAGACTCTCGTCCACATCTTGAAACAGCCTCACATCTCGGTCACAAACGATCCCCGTTCCTGCACATACCAACACGTCATCTTTTGACCTACCCAACACAGTCAACTCAATTCCGGGCTCAAGGAATCCGCTCGACAAGGTTCTGGGACATCAACGACACGCATATACGCACCCTGCTTGGCCCACGTCACCTTTCCATCGACGACTCCTCTTTTGACGCTTTCCGGGACATTTTGAAGGCGGAAACAGCCGCTTCCCCATCCCTCCCTTCGTCTTTTACGGTTCAAACTCGCGTTCCTTCTCATTGGACGACCTGGCATCCTTCAACGTGCTCCTATGACAATCCCTGACAACGAACTCGCGTGCACTGCAGTCCCTGATGGCCCAACACGCCGCCGTCTTTGCTATGCCCATGCCAACGCCTGGAACTCCGGATGCACCTCTCTTCAAAGGACGACGCGTAGCTGACTTTCTAGATACTCTCGAAGCACATGCCAACGCCGCTAGGGTACCCCTCAGTGAACTCCCTGCATATGTTCTACGTTACTGCCACAGACGTGTCCGCAACATTATAGACTCGTCAACCCTCTGGGCTCAGTGTGACTGGGCCGCGGCACGGTCTCATCTCATCGACTTGTATGGCTCAAACGATCGCAGGCCACGGATCTCACCTGAACGACTCCGGAAATGGGTAAGATTGCATGCTGAAATGGGGTGTATTTCTAGTCTTCAAGACGTCGACCAGTACTACAGGGAATTTACGGCCCAGTCCACTCAGCTCGAGGCTAAGTCTCTTATTACGACTAACGAGGCTAATCTATTGTTTTACAAAGGGATACCGAGCTCTATGCGCAAGAAAATCAGACACAAGATCCCTGACGACCAACAGACGGTCAAAACTGCGCCATCAATTCCCAACATGCTCAGTTACCTTAGGACCGAGTTCGACGAGGACGATATCGACAACGACTCAGACGGCGTGGAATTTCCCTTAGACTCTGATGAAGACTCCGACGTTTCAGACATCGATGACGACCTGGACCCTCTAGTCAGACGCCCTCGCACACGCGACTTGAAGAAGAAAAAGGTGAAAACTGATGTACGACGTGTCCCTACAGGTACTACCACCGAACCTCAAGTGCCGCCAACCCTCGATGCCCTCGCCAATCGAATTCAATATCAAATTCAAGCCGTCAAGATCGAACAAGAGGTTATGCTACGGGGGCTGGTCGCCATGGCCCCTCCCACTACAAAGGCTACGCTCGCGGCTTCAAGGGATCGCCAAAGGTGTTTTATTTGTGACCGACCGGATGCTCATCGACTAGGTCCGCGGAACTGCCCAGAGGTACAACTTCTCATTGAAGACGGGCTCGCGATTTTTAATCAGGTTGGAAGACTGATGCGCCCGGACGGATCCGACTTACCCCGTGGTTTGTGCGGTGGCGGTGGCGTTGCCAGGGCCCTGCGCGATGAGCAGGCGGCAGCTGTACAATCTCCCTTCGCCTCCGAGACCTTGAACACCCTGTATGACGACACGGATCTCATCGACGACAGTTGCTACACGGCCTATTCGTTGCCTGTGCGGTCTTCTGCTCCGTCCGCCCATCTTCCACGCCTGTATCGACCCCCGCCTGTGCATGTTAACTCGACGGACCGTTCCCAGCAAGCTTCTCGAACGGACGTGTCTCCTCCAGCTAGTCAGCAAGTCCTACCGGGTCCCACACTTTCACTTTCGAATTGCTCGCCTCGTCACCAACCTTTTCCACCCAGTCCCCCTTCAGTTGTTTCCCTTCCACATCGACCCACACACCAAAGACTGTCTCACACACAAGCTCGAGCCGACTGTATCAAGGACCTCCAAAACTTCTCGAACGATTTTCGTCTCCGTCCCATGCTTCCCTCGACGCGCCAAACATCGACATTCAGTCTCACCTTCCCACCAGGAAATTTACCGGCCGAATCCGATGACAGCAACACTTCAGAAGCTCTGCCACAAAACGACTCAAACATCGCGCCTCAAGCCCATAGAAATGAAGAGGATTTAGTTCAGGACTCCGGACCGACTCAAGACCAAGTCCTGCCCAGTCATGCTTGGAGGACCATCCCTACCTCAGAAGATTGTCACCGCGACTGTTCAAGTGTCACGCCCGAAGGCTTCGAATACGAGGATGCCATCATTCAAGATGCCATGGCTGCTTCTATCGCCGACGGAGAGGATATGACAGTCTACGGCCATTCGACAGACTTTCAAGAGCCGTTGTCAGGCGTCATGAACGCGCCCGCCGCCTTCAAATCCGACGACTGCAACTCGCTCAACATTCTACCCCTCGACGTTGACATGGATCAAGAAGTGTCCGCAACCAAACTCGGTGCCCCGATAGGCGACTATCCCGATGCTACAGGAGACGGATCGACTGATAGTGCTATCCGGGATGCAAAGGACACAGACCGCTTGGATCACACGACGTTATGGTATGGTTCTATGAACATCGTCCATGCTAATCCCGTTTCTGTCAGATATTCTTACGTTGGAAAAGTCAACAAACCTGGCCGACTGTGCTTCTACCGTTCTCGAGATTTCATACAGGTCGACACGCTACTGGTCAAGGATTCGTTTCACGCGCCGCTTACAATTACAGGACATCTACACCTTCCTTTGGCTCCGACACTACATCCTCATGACGACCTTGCAACTAGAGAAAAACGGTTACACAACCTAATCGGGCGCGAGACTCGACCTCTCCTCGCATTCATGACAATTTCCTCCTACAGAATCTCTAGGCCACTTACTGTCGAAGAATCAACGTCCTTGGTTCCTCGAGCATCGACGCCTGTTCGATGAGTCGGCGCTATGCCCTACATCTCCCTCAACGACTTTACGAACTACCGAGCGGACGAGCAGCAAGAGTCAGGACCGCGCACATTACCCGTTGTCCGCATGGGGAACGCCGCTTTTAAGCTGTTGTTCAATCAGAAATGGTTCTATGAGTGGCTTGGGCGAACGTTTAAGGACCGTCGACATCGCACTCTGGCTATCACTATCAAGACCTCTTTCGACATCTTGCTTCCGTCGTCTCCCTGGAATGATGGGGGCATCATTCTAAGTCCTGCCCACTGTGGAAGGGGAAGACGACATACCTGTCGACTTCCTACTTCCGAGGCATTTCCCACAGGACCCCCGACATGGCCAGGGATCCTTAAGTATTTGTATTATTCTGTTCTTTCTTTCTTTTATTGTTTATCCATACATCTAATTAACCTTCTCCCCAACTTCGAGACACAGGTAGAAGTCAGTGACGTCCTTGAAGGTCTACAAATGCCTCAACATGTCGATCTCTTGGGTTTATCATTCGTCGTGTGTCCTCAAGACTCTCGTCAAGATTTGTACGCCCAACTTGAAGGGCTGGGTTTTGGTTTTGATTTTATTTTCCTTTCTTCGAACACTTTGATTTATTCTTCACACTTCCCTTTGAGAACCAAGATTCCGGCATGTACCCCCTCCCATGGCTAGCTGTTTCTGACTCGACGGGCTGATCTGTCAGATGAGTAGGGTCAAGGGGGCGCACTGGATGGTACTCCGCACTTGCTTGACGTCTCGTCAATAGAGGGCCTCAGTGCTAGTCCCCCCCCCTGAGCCATTCCTGACAGTTGAGGCTCTGAGAGGTGGACTCGACGATGCCGGTCCGACAACCACTTGTTCCCAAATTTGTTGAGTGTTCTATTTTTATCTCCACTTCCTTTTTCATCCATTTCTGCCTCTTTATTATTTTATTATTCATCTCTCGAGTTCTGATTGGTGCAAGAGTATGCGCGCAATCACATGTGCATATAGTTAGCACTCTCAGCTTGTATATAAGGTGTCCTCCCACCTTTCGAATGAAAAAAAAACGACTTCTTTCCCTCCCGTTTCTTGGTTTCTATAAGTTTCTCTCATGACGACCCATCTTTCCTCAAGACAACTACACACGACGTGTAGTTTCTAAGCTAAGTATTCTTGTTTCTACGGTTACAGGGCACCACGGCCCCTTTCTCGATCATTTCTGATTGGACCAACGAGTCCACTGTCTCCCATTCCATGCCCACGCGCGTTTTTCTCATATCGAGTGCCTTCAGCCTCGATCTCATTGACTCGTGTCTATTTCTCACACGATCCGATCATCGATCGATCTGATCGCGACGCGTCATCCACAAGCACGTCCCTTCTGTACACTTTCCTGTCTCGGTCACCACTGTGGATGGGGTCTCGGCCCTCTTGAGGTCGATTGGTCGGGTCGTCACGTCGCGCTGGCAAAGGTAAGGCTAGAAGGGGTAAACGCGTGACAAGAGTGTCAAACGCGTGGTGGAAAGGAAAGGGAGACGAGACAGAGAGTTCTCGATGAGCTCGAGAACCTCTAGACAAAAGTGTACAGAAGGGACGTGCTTGTGGATGACGCGTCGCGATCAGATCCATCGATGATCGGATCGTGTGAGAAATAGACACGAGTCAATGAGATCGAGGCTGAAGGCACTCGATATGAGAAAAACGCGCGTGGGCATGGAATGGGAGACAGTGGACTCGTTGGTCCAATCAGAAATGATCGAGAAAGGGGCCGTGGTGCCCTGTAACCGTAGAAACAAGAATACTTAGCTTAGAAACTACACGTCGTGTGTAGTTGTCTTGAGGAAAGATGGGTCGTCATGAGAGAAACTTATAGAAACCAAGAAACGGGAGGGAAAGAAGTCGTTTCTTTCGAAAGGTGGGAGGACACCTTATATACAAGCTGAGAGTGCTAACTATATGCACATGTGATTGCGTGCGTACTCTTGTGCCAATCAGAACTCGAGAGATGAATAATAAAATAATAAAGAGGCAGAAATGGACGAAAAAGGAAGTGGAGATAAAAATAGAACACTCAACAAATTCGGGAACAGGTGGTCGTCGGTCCAGCATCGTCAAGTCCTCCTCTCAGAGCCTCAGCTGTCAGGAATGGCTCAGGGAGGGGACTAGCACCAAGGCCCTCTATTGACAAGACGTCACCTGGGCCCCAAGCAGGTGCGGAGTACCATCTGATGAGCCCCCTCGACCCTACTCTTCTGACAGATCAGCCCGTCAAGTCAGATGTGACTAGCCATGGAAGGGGGTACATGCCGGAATCTTGGATCTCGAAGGGAAGTATGAAGAAAGAACAAAAACATACAAAGAAAGGGTATCAAAAGTAAAACCAAGAACCAGTCCTTCGATGTGAGAGTGGGAGACTCAAGGGAAATCTTGAGGGAGCATGGTGTGTGGTGGAACCATGAGATCAGCACATAGAGTAAATCCCCGAGTCTTCAGGAATGCCTCAACAATCTATCTGAGGCTCAGAAGAGGCAAAGAGGTTCATTAGAAATATGAATAAACAATAAACAAAAGAAAGAAAGGGATAATAAAGATACTTAAGGATCCCTGGCCACGTCGAGGGTCCTGTGGGAAATGCCTCGGAAGTAGGAAGTCGACAGGTATGTCGTCTTCCCCTTCCACACCGCTGCCTCCCACCTCCACCCCCATCAACACTCCTTCAACACTTCTTGCACCAACACCAACAGCAACCTCATGCAACAAATGGGCCCAGGTAAGTTTTTTTCTTTTCATCTCATTTTTAATGTATTTTAGGTATTTCCATTGTACTAACACCGAGAAAGGTACCACAGCCCCCACAATGACGACAACAATGACATTCCACTACCATGTAAACACTACGGATGAGAGCAACCGGACAAGACCAGGAAACACAGCAACGACATCACCAGGACAACGAGGATGATGAAAACGATGGCAAGGGATGATGCTGCAATGGGAGGAGTACCAACGACGGGGGCAGCAGCAGCAGCATCAGGGAACAACTAGGCGAGGGGGATGCCGACGCCAAGGACCCACCACCACCACTGTGGCTGCTGCCACAATGACGAAGATGATGATGAGAAGACCACCTCCACCACCAACACACCAACCCCAAAGCCCCGAGTCAGCTCCAGACAATGCCAGGGAGGACAAGGATGACCCCAGAGCCGACAGGAACAACGGCAGACAAACACGACAAGAGGAGTGCCAGCCATGACCAGAATGGGGCCAGAGGGGTGGTGATGACAATGGCGACCCCAACGAGGCATGACGCAGATGACAGAAGCCACTGGGACAACCAACGACTGGCGGGGGGGCATGAACCAGGGACAACGGCGGGGGACGGGGACAACCAGGACAATGACAAGGACGAGAGGCGACAACAACAGTGAAGAGACACACCAATGGTGAGGGGGGACGACAACAACAAGCATCAGGAAAACTTAAAGTTGCTTAATTGTGCTTATTTCTACTTAGTTTGCTTATATTTGAAATAAGTAGAACAAGTAGAATAAGTAAACTTTTTTACTTATTGCTTGCTTGGCGGAAATTCTGACTAAGGATAATTAAGGACATAAGAAAGATAAGGAAAGGAAAGTAGGGGTTAAGGAAGATAAGCGGGTTATGGAAATAAGCAGTTTAAAGCAACGCCATCTTCACTCCTGCCCCCTTACTCGCTTGAGACACACAACGGCATCTCCTCCCCAGCGCCTAGGGATCTGCACGGGCAATCCCCAGGTACTTTTGAGTATACCTCCCGCGGGTCACGAGCCATGGTCGCGACAGGTATGGGTAGACCCATTGTCTCCCGTCGGGTCTTTTGCCAACAGCTCCTGCATCTCAGAAGACCCGCAATGGCGGGCTCCTTCGAGTACAGGAGCTAGGTGGGAGGCGTGACAGTCGTCGTGAGCCAGTGAGGTAATGGATATACCCCGCGAGCAGTTGCTTGCGGCGGTGTCCCAGCAGGCAAGCTGCACCGGGTGACATAGAAGAGGTGCCACCCCACGAGCAGTAGCTCGCAGGCGTGGGTGTCGTCTCGTAGGCGTCGGTAGGGGATCCCCACCCCGCGAGCAGTGGCTCATGGCGGTGGGTGTTGTCGGCGGGTGAGGGCTGTGGCAAATATGTTACATCTAAAGGAAAAAATATTGTTAGCGGATAAAACAAGAAAACATACTGGTGGGGCCCCCACGGTTCACTCGTTCCCCCCATCCTCCCTCTTCGTCGCCATCTCCTGTCCTCCCTTGCACCCTCCCCCCCCCTGTATCCAACCCATAAGCGATGGCTTGCAGGTTGGGGGTGCCGGTCGCGGTGACGTGGCGGCTCATGGCGTCGTCAGCGCCGTCTCCGCCTTCATCTCCACCTCCGTCGTCGTCTTGGTCATCATTGTAGAGGCGGCGGAGCAGGGAGCAGGGTGGTGATGGTAGCGGTGGTTGTAGTGAGCCAAGTGCATCGACGCGTCTCGTTTATTGGTACAAACATGTCACAATGCCGACAACAGCCAGCAACGCTATGACGACCGGGGACTCTGGTGATTTGAGTGAGGGCGCTGCTAGGACGGGTACAGATCACACATAGGGTACCCGTTGACCCACTCCCATCCCGCCGCCATAGGTGCGTCTGGCTTGCAGGTCCGTAAACTGAAACATAAGCGAAACCGAAAAAAAAAATTAGAAGGCGAAAAACACCCGAGGGGGGTTACCCCCATGAGCCCCACCTGCGTGCACCTTTGTTGGTCGCTGTTCCTTCCCCTGTCCCCGTTCCGTGGCCTAGTTGCGTCCCCCGATGCTGGCTCCATCCTTGTCTGGGCCAGCTAGCCCGTTGTCATCATATTTCCTACAATAAACGAGATCAGTGCAAAAACAAGAGAAACAGGAAAGTGAAATATACTTACAAGCTCGTCCCCCAGCCTCAACTGCTCGTCGTTCACCATAGTTGCCGTTCCTTCCCACGTTGTCCGACGGTTGTTGTGCGTGTGCTCTCCCTGGCACTCTTTGTGGCTGGTGTCGAGCCTGGGCAGTCGTAGACTCATGCGCCTGATGTTTCAAGCAGGGGGGGGGTGCTAAGCAGCCCGGAACGAGTTAGTGAATGGAGGAACGCATGGATGGCACTTACTGTTCACGCTCAACTGCGCATCCCATTGTGCTCGAGGGGAACAGTTGTCAGAGGGAGACGGAGGCGTACTTCTCTGTATGTCCTTAGCTACTTATGTAGCGTACATAGATATCAATATAGTAACATAGTAACTGTCAAATTCCCAAAGGCCATTCGAACTCCGCTAGGCACGTGTCATGGTCACGAGTTGGTTGAAGTGGCAAACAACCTTCCACAACGTTCCCTCCAACTCGGCTGCCAACACCTCCCCTACGAATGCTCCACCAACGCAACTTGGCCACCACCAATGCTCGCCATCAATGCCACTAATGCCACTGCCACTGCCATGAGCAACGACAATAATGATGGCAAACAGGCTCACTTGCCAGTGTGTTTTTTCATTCTAGCTGTGTAATACACTCACATCACCACCACAACACCAGGGATGAACGTAATACTGCCAATACTGCCACTGTCATGATGATAAGCCAACATCAACATCAGACTCAGGAGGTTGAGCATACCGGTATGTTTTTTTTTTTTTTTCTTTTCGATTTTCGTCCATTTATCTTACACTAAGCAACCTTTGGGACGGAACCCCTACATAACCTACCCAACCTAGTCACTCTACCCCCCTCAAAGCAATTATGATGGGGACCAAGCCTAACATGAAGGCAAAACACCTACAGGGGAACTTGCTAATAATGTGGTGGGTACACGGGAAGCGGGGGATGGGAAAGCAATGCCTCCCAAGTTCCAAAGTATGTTTTTCATCTGTAACCATTTTTTTCTGTACTAGCATGGTGTTTCAGAGACTGGGCAAGCACCTGAACCACAAGGATGCTGCCCACCCCTCCATTCAGCCAACAATGGCCCCTCCCTTGCACGGAACGCAAGTGAGGGGCGACCATCTTCGTTTTCAATGTATTAATATGTTACCTACAGGTGCATGCACAACAACATCTGGCAGCGATGGCACCTGGGGCGCCAGGCAGTGGCGTGTCCCCTGCAGCATATCAATACTGTCATTGCCAATGCAAGGAGCCTTGTGAAAGTGAGTCAGTGTGGAGATGTGGCTGTGACTACGACCACAACTACTGGTCTCGATGGGGAATATGATGAGCGTGTTCAGCTCTGCCAGGATGAACCTGACTGTGAGCAGGAGAACTGCCTCTACACACTCCTGCCCCCCTGCCACCCACTCCGCCTTCCACTGACCATTCCCACACCAAGCACATCTGCAAGATTTATCTGGGCTTTACTAGGCTATAATACCTTGCCTGAGATACTTTTGGTCCCATGATTGCATGCTTGTTGCCCCAGTGGCCTCTTCTCGCTGATTTTGAGTCGTTTTTACATACTCCCTGAATCCCACTGCCTATGCCCTTGGTACAGTATGCATAGTACTAGTTAGTACTAGTAGGTTTGCATACCGAAATTGATCTGCTTGCTGGATGTGCTTGAAATCGTGCTTACACCCACCTGAGAATGCTTAAGCTCCTGATTGTGCTTAGATTTGCATGATTTGCATGGAAGATATGTACAAAAATGCAGGTGCTGCTGCCATTTTTAAGTGGCATTTAAGCACATTAAGCAGACAGATTAAGTACATTAAACCAGAAAAGCACAATAAGTCCCCTATAAGAATGGAGACCTACTGTTTTTAATGAGAATCTGCTTAAAATAAGGAATGGTATCCTTAAAAAATTTCTCCTTAATGCTACTTTTTTTGAGATTAAGCACATTAAGCAGGAATAAGCAGGAATAAGCAACTTCAGGTTTTCCTGATGAATGAGGAGAGACCACCACTACATATGTAGGGGTGAGTTTTTTTTTCAGTTTTACTTATTATTGTTGTCCTGCCCCCACTCACATTTGCATGAGGCCGGCGGGGGTTAGTTTTTTATCTATAACATAAGGTAGAGGAACTACATTGCCATCCAATGTCACATGACTTGATGTGTTTCTACATGACAAAACAATAGAAATTGAATCATCAAATGTGAGAGAGCATTTTTCAAATATGTGCTTCCCAAAAAATTTATATTCCTAGTCTCCTGAATTTCCTTGGGAGACAGAATTATAAATGATGAGGTATAAGAATTTATAATTGAATAGTTACAGTTTTATGGAAGACAATTGATAAACACGTGATTCACTATCAAGAGCATGTCCAGCATGTGTTGTATCCAAAGTGTCTACATCAGGCCTCATGGGGCTCATCACCCATGCCAGCATACAAGAAGAGAAAGCTTACAGCTATAACAAACTTGGGAAGCTGGATTGAGTCAAAAGGCTCAAAGAAATTGAAAACAGAGGATTATAACACAGAGAATGTACTACATTCTAGGTCACCTCATCATACTGTTGATAGCTGGCTCTTCAACATCTCCTAGGTGGATCCACAAGCTTCCCATATACAGTCTACTATATGAAGAAAAGCAAGAGTTGAACTTCATTGAACAGTGCTGGGGGCATGCAAAAAGAGTGTATCATCAATATCCCCCATCATCAAAGGAAGAAGATCTGGAAAGAAACATGTTGTCTGCATTAGAATCCATCCCAGTGAAGACAACTATATACTATGTAGTAGAGTTAATGTTCATGGGAACATGAGATGAGCCTGCATACAAAGTGAGGTCATGGTAAAATAGCTGATTAAGTGGGACTGATGAGGAATGTTGGGAATAAGTATACAAGAGTATACAGGCAAGCCAAGGCAGTAGACAGGCCTAGGGAATATTGCCAAATAATACTAAGTCATATTAACACATGGTTAACACATGCAAGGGCAATTAGGGGAATGCACAGTTAACACATCCTGCAGAGTTAAACATCCTGCAGCATGTCTATGATAGGCTATCCAAGACAGTAGCCTGGATAGAGTGTCTAAGACACACCCTGCAGGAAGCCTGAGACTTACCAAGCCATGACAACATACTTATAGGGGAAATGACATAGTTAATGAAACATTAGCTAGTAAAGGAGTCCATGACTTCATCATATTATAGGAGCACATTACAGTATATCTCCTAACACTGTAGTATAAATATTCTACTATGTTGGAGATAATTATCATCACTTCCCACTTGCTTCACACACTGTTCTGAGCTTGATCTTACTGCTCCCTCAGCTATCAGGTTAAACTGATAAGTCACCTTCACATATTCTCAATAAGGAATAAGAACATGAAGGAGTTGGTAGTAAGGAGGCAGCTGGGACCATCATGGAGGGTTCAGAGTGAGAACCTGGGTTGTTGGCATGCTGTCTACCTCCCTGTCTGAACAATCCAGCAAATCTTGGATTGCTGGCAAGATCAGGATGAGTATGGAGATGTTCTTTAATGCACACTGTAAGCTGTGGTACCGTTCCAGTGGTTGCAATCTGCAGAGCACTGGCAATTGTCAGAAGATTGTCTTTGTGCTTGTAAGCACTCAAAGAGTTGTCAAATGTCTGTAAGACGGTGTCTGTTGCAATGCATGCATTCTGTGCCGTGGTCTCAGCTGGTTTTGTGCCTCCTTCTCTGCATTGAGCCTTTCCTGCTGCACATTGGCCACTGCTGCTGCCCTCAGCGCCCTCGACCCTGTCCACATCTCCATCCCATGAGCAGTCACTCATGGCAGTGGTGGTGGCATGGGGGGGTGGGCCATTATGGTGCTGGCCGTCGTCAGTCCCGTCATGCACTTCCCCTCGCATTGCCGCCACCATCCTAAAAATGGGACGTGGCCCTGCTGACATGGCTGCCTGGTCCTGGACATGTCACTGCCACTCCTGTCTTCCATCCCCTCCTATCCGCTTGCCCTCCCCCCTCATCGTTCCACCCATCGCCCACCCCATGAGCAGTTGCTCATGAGGCTGGGGGTGGGTGGTGTGTCATCCAGGCAGGGTCATCCCTCGTCATCATCCTCCCCTCCCCTCCCCTCCCCTCTCCTTCCCCTCCCCCTCCTCGCCCCCCCTCTCCTCGCCCTCTCCTTGATGCTGTGCCATCCATGGCCCTTTATTCGACCTGCCATGCACCCCATGAGCAGTTGGATGTGGATGTGGGGGCAGGTTGTGTGGTGTGGTGTCGCCCTCGCTTGTTCATCATTGTGGCCCCAGTGGTTCCTGGGTGGGTCTGGTTAGTGGTGATGTGGCAGAGGGGGGGGTGATGTGGCAGAGGGGGGGGTGATGTGGCAGAGGGGGGGGTGATGTGGCAGAGGGGGGGGTGATGTGGCAGAGGGGGGGGTGATGTGGCATGGAGGTGGGGCAGTGTGCGTCCTTACCGAGCAGGTATCCCAACATCCCACCTTGTCCTCCTGACAGACTGGCACCCCTCACATCCTGTTTCGACAGGGAGGAGGGGGAAGAGTGGGCAGGCATGGTTTGCACACGTAGCCCTGCATTGTTATAGCAATAGTACAACCTAAGAAACAAATAAAGAAAGTTAGCATTGTAAAATAAGAAAGAAAAAAACTTACTGAGGGCCCAAACAACTCTGTCATTGTTTGGGCCCTCATTGTCATGCTGTGTTGTTTGCAGCCATTTGTGGTGCTTGCTGGCATATGGAGGAGGCATGGGAATGGTGGGAGGGAGGATGCTGATGGAGAGGTGGTGGGAGGCGAGGGAGGGATGGTGGGAACATGGGAGGTGGTGGTGTCATTGGTGGTGGTGGTGGTGGTGGTGGTGGTGGTGGTGGTGGTCCAAGAGTGATGCGCTGGCGTTGTTGTGGTGTGCTTTGTCATACACAGCAGCACCAACAGTACCTAGGGACATTAGTAGACCCTTTGTATGCAGCTCAGTGGCTCAATTGGTATGTTAACCTTTGCAGCTAGGCATTGTGTTCAATAGATCTAGGGTTTGATTCTTGGTTGTGTCAATATATTTTTCAATACTATTAATAGTCAGAACTAATACATATGAATTCCTGGTTAGTCCTGGTGGATTCCTGGTAATTCCTGACTGAGCAATTCCTGAGGAACCACCAGGAATCCTGCTATTCCTGAGGAACCACCAGGAATCCTGCTATTCCTTGCTGGTTTGCAAGGAATTCTCCAGGACTAGGAGGTACCAGGAAGAGCAATTTCAGTGGGCATTGGCAGACAGAAAATTCCTGGTAATTCCTCCAGGAATCCTCCAGGAACAGGGGGGGGAGTGTAAAGACCTTGTTAATTGTCAGGCTTCAGTGTTTCTTTTTGTTGATTTTGGAAATGGCTCCTGATGTTGCTTTGCACTAATGCAAGCTTTGCAATCTGGTTTAGGAGTATTTTCATAAACATTGAAACCTGTTACCAATTTTTGGCTCAATAATTTTTTAAGCCCAGAATATCTGACATGTCCAAATCGTCAGTGCCAAGTTTCCCAGCTAAGTGGTTTAACTTGTCCAACAAATGTTTGATTTGTGATTCTGGTGTTCAGTGGCTTGCTAGGATTTTTTAATACCATTTGCATTTTGTATAAATGGTTATCAATTTGCTTTCCTTCAGCAACTTGTTTTCCATCTTTGGTCAGGAGAGTTATTTTTCCACATCCTCCCATGTATTTGCCACCAGCTGCATCCCATCTTCTGAATGAAATTAAATTGTTTTGTGTTGTAGGGACATGTAAGACATTCTCTAAAAGGAGAATAAAATTTTGATTTTTGCATGTTGAAATTACTTCAACTGTTCCTCTGCCTGCAATGTTAGCTTCCTTTCCACCTACTCCTGTTACAGAATTATTGTGCATAGGAGTATAACTTTTGAAAGCTTCCCTTTGATGAGTGACATGTGATGTTGCTGAGTCAGCCAACCAGTCATAATAGATCAGATGCTCATCAATTGCAGCATTGTCACAGGCATTGAAAGAATCTTCGTCATCTTGCATTAAAAATGCAATATGCTCTTCCACAACATTTGTCTCCTCTGTGGATCTTTTCTTCCCTTTTCCTTATCTTTCTCACTTTTTGTTGGGATTATGTATACAAGAGTATACAGGCAAGCCAAGGCAGTTAACAAGCCTAGGGAGATGGAATACAAGTCCTAAGCTTAAGGTTAGGGTTAGGATCTGCCACTGGTAGAATCCAACACAGCCACAGGGAATAATATTAATTCCCGAGCTGCTACCCTTAATAGACTGGCCAAGACTACAAAGACTGCCAAGACTGTCTCCTATGCTATCCAGGGAACCCCCTATAATATACAATGATAGACAAGTCTATCTGGAGAATTATATAGGGGATATGACATAGTTATTCCATTATTAACTGGTACAGGGGTCTATTACAGAATACCTCCTTTATATATTAAAGGAGTGCATTACACTATACCTCCTAACTGTGTAGTATAAATATTGCACATCATGTAGGAGATGATAATAACATTCCTCCCTGTGGCAGACTCCCTCACTCACTAGCCTTTGAGATTAACTTCATTCTCTAACCTTGTCCTTAACTCTTCCTGTCACTGTTCACCACTCCATTCCCAACACTTTTCTTGCCCCAACAATTTTTTGCCTGATGTCTGATTTTCCCCCAGTTATGACATTTATTGCCTTGGAATTTTCGGCATTTACTGGACCAGTGTCCAGGACATTTGCAATGATCGCAATAAGGTTTTAAAGATTTTTCTTTTTAGTAATTCGCTTTTCTAGGGATGTTTCTGATCTGGCAGTCCTCTGGCTATTAACCAGGTTAACAATTCTGCCATTGTTATTGATTCTGTTATTCCGATTTAACTGTAATTTGTAATCTTCCCTTAATAATCCAATAAATGTGTTGGATGTTAATTGACGCTTCAGATCTGGGTTGTTCAGATCATTTGCATTTCCATTATAGGGTTCAACATATGTTTGCCAAGAGTTCAGTAAGGATGCCGAAATAATTGATTTAAATCGGGTGTCGGAGATATGAAATTCCGCATTGGGAAATCTGTTAATCTTGTCATGGTAAGATTTCAGAGTATCCAAATGCTTTAGGAGGTTGTTGGAATTATTGGCTTTTGTTTTATATAATAAGCATTGTATTTGATTAATGGCTTGATGTGCTTTATTTTCATGAGTGACCAATAATGCTGTATACATTCAGCTGTGGATTTTGATCTGATGTGGTTTATTTGCAAAGAAGTAACATTGTGAATTATCACTTGTTGTGCCCAAGTGTCATTTTTGTCCCAGTTGTAAGCGCTTTTCTGGATCTGCATTATGATCTGGCCTCAGTATCTGTCCAAAAAAGTATCCCATTATATCACAATTAATGAAAACACATAGCATTCTTTCTTTCCATTCATGCCAATTTCCATCTGTCAAATGATCGCGATTGGTGATCCTGTATATGTTTGAATATTCTCTGGTGTGAATTAAAGTTACCTGAATTTGCCCCATATTAATATTTTGAGGGGTATTATTTTGAGGGGCATTTTGTAGTATGTTCTGTGGAATATTTTGTGGAGTATTCTGTGGATTAATAGGAGTATTTCACATGTTCGGAGGATTTTGTGGTAAGCACTGTTGCTGGGCTTGGGAAGTGTAAACTCTTCCAGGTTGTCTAGGGTTTTGTGCAGATGCAGAAGGAGATATTGGGAGTTCTCCATACATGGACTCTATGTCATTTTTGTCCCTTTCCTGTTCAATATTTTGATCCGTAATTTTCAAATAAGTTAGTTATTTAATTATGGCCAGGGCCCATAACCTATTGGGAAAATATATGAGGATATGACTTATCAGTTTAACCTGATAGCTAAGGTGGCAGATAGATCAAGCTAGAACAGTGTGTGCAGCAAGTGGGAAGTTGTTGTTGTCTCTGCTATTCATTTCCTACATAGTAGAATATTTATACTACAGTGTTAGGAGGTATAGTGTAATGTACTCCTATAATATAATAAGGAGGTATGAAGTCATAGACTCCTTTACTAGTTAATATTTCATTAACTATGTCATTTCCCCTATAAGTATGTTGTCATGGCTTGGTAAGTCTCAGGCTTCCTGCAGGGTGTGTCTTAGACACTCCATCCAAGCTTCTGTCTTGGATAGCCTATCATAGACATGACTGTGTCTTGCCTAGCCTATCATAGACATGCTGCAGGATGTTTAACTCTGCAGGATGTGTTAACTATGCATTCCCCTAATAGCCCTTGCATGTGTTAACTCCTGTTAAACATGTGTTAATATGACTTAGCATATTCTGGCAATATTCCCTAGGCATGTGGACTGCCTTGGCTTGCCTGTATACTCTG